>CM060958.1:108550126-109150126 GCA_030765055.1 Mantis religiosa | reverse complement strand
GTTTACCAAGATCAGCACCGAGGAAAGTAGCTTTAGTAGAATTAGGAAAGACAAGAAGAAATGGAATAATAATGGAAAGAATAATAAAATTTTGATATAGATGTTTGGCCAAAGAAGGAGGAGGAAATTATGAAATTATGTATGAGACAGAAAAAAAAAGATTAGAGAACTCGAATAGTTGGTGGGCTGAGATAGGAGGAATTATGGAAAAAATAGGAATGGGAGATATATGGAGATTAGAGGAAAGGAATACATGCGATGTGGGTAAATTAGTAAAATGCAGAATAGAATATATAGAAAGACAGGAAATATGGGGAAGTCTAGAAAATATGAAATCATTACCATTTTACAAGCAAATAAAAAGAAACTGGGGACGAGAAGCATATGTAGATTACTGCAATAGGCAAGAGAGAGAGAGAAGGGTTAGCTTGGATGAGAACAGGAATAATATTTCTAAGAGGGATAAGAGGTAGGGAAAAGGGAATTTGTGAATTGTGTGGGGGGAAAGAAAGCATAGAAAACTATGTAACAGAATGCGAGGAGGTTGCAATATGGAGAAAAAAGGTTTGGAAGGAAAAAAGGGAGAAAGTAGAGAAGAGCTAGGGAAGGGAGGAAAAGAAGGTAAGAAGTATTGGTGAGTTCTTGCAGAAAGTAAAAGAAAATGGGCCAGAAATGTAAAGAATATAAGAAAGGATAGATGAGGGGGAAGAAAGGGACTAATTAAGTAATCAAGGAGGTATGGAGGTTAAGAGCTACCTGGTAGAGCAGAAGGCCAGGGTGTCATGTAAGCCAAGGTAGCAGCAAGGTAAAGACAAATAAATGTAGCCAAAAGTTGTAAATTGTAAAATTTTGGAATATTCACAATAAATATATCATATCATAATAGGGGCTGGTGATATTTAGCAGTTTTATGTATATATTATTGTACACCGGATGCCGGAAGAACGGTGGCCCAAACAAGTTCTAAAGTGGAAAGTACCAGGCAGAAGAAAGCGGGGAAGAGCCAGAAGAACGTGGCACGAGGAAATATATGGTTATATGAAGAAAAGGGGCATAACTCTGTAAATCTTTAATTCTGTGTCTGAACATCTTATTAATTGTTCCACGTGCTCTTTGAAATTTGCATATTTTATTGTCCACATCACAACCAGCATCGCTTCCCAAGTATTTAAAATGGCTCAGCTGTAACAGTCAATAACACTATTTTTGCCCCAGTCTGTTCTTCCCTATGAAAATCATTACTTTTGCTTACATAAAAGAAATTTTCATATTATATTGTCCACAGATTTCGTTAAATTTAAAAATAGACTTCTGCAGGTCAGACTCGCGATGTTCAGTGACAACCAAATCGTCGGGAAATAATAATATATTTAAGAAGTTGTTCTTTGAAATTTTACAACTTACATTCACTAGCTGCTTCCATTTCCCCACTAGATCGTCAATATAATTATAAAAAGTGTAGCAGATACAGTACACCCTTGTCTGACTCTCTGATTAGTAACAATTTCTGTGGAAATTTTATAGGTAACTGTTCCTCACGTTTATTTTGTTTGAAAGTAGAAGCATTGTATCATTTTACAAGTTGTTGTAAAACTAAAATTACACATATTATTATAAGAATCATTAAATTTGACCTAACAGGATTTGGTTAAGAAATGGATTATGTTTCAGATGGTATTCGTGCCACTGAGTAGCAATGGACAGTTCTACGCGGTGGGGGCGGGCGATACGCCCCTGTACCAACTGCCACAGCTCCTCAGGGATAACCGATTGCCATTGAGGGTACAACTTGTAGCAGGGCCGCTTCCAACGCCGCTGCCCATCGGTTTTACAGGTAAGAAGCAAATTAAGTTGGTCAGTTTCTTTTTTCTTGAGATTCTTCTACCAGGTAGCCAAACTGCCCCGTCTTTCGTGTAAGCAGATCTCTTCGTACGTTAGAACAGTTGCAGAACGCCACGGGGAATTTCAACTAAACTCACGGCAATGTTGGTTCTGTTCCGAGCGACGAGGGGAAGTTCCCAAGATTGAACGAGCCTGTGTACAGTCTGATTTTTAAAAGAAGATACGTGAAGGTCATCTGTTTCTCCACATGAGGTGCTGCAGTGTTCCCTAGAATTATGTTACGCATACTCCCCTCTTTACCCTCTCAACACACGAAATATAAACAAGCGTACTAGGTTATCACATCTCAACAAAAACAGGCATATTTAATCTGTATTAGCCTACTTTAAGAACAAAAATAAGTTGTTCACACATTCACTGCACTGTGGCGTCTTCACATGTGTGCCTTCTTTTAAATAATGTTTGCACTATGTAACTAATATTCTATACTTATAGTTATTGTTGCTGTACATCGTAAGTTGTCATTCCCGCACTAGTGCGGTATTTCTCCATAGCAACACATATAGGCGATGCACGTTCAAAAATCTGACATTTATCTTCAATTATATTTATTAAATATTTCAGCTAATATCTTAACTACTAAAATTCAGATTGATATAAATACACAGAGTGCAAAAAGTAGTATGCAATATATATGTGGTAAGCACTACGTCACTACGTCTTGCTTCCATAACAACATACTTTAATTTTGTTTCCAAAAAGTTGGCTAACAATACACAACGCAACTGAACACTCAAGCAAACTCTTGTTTCCTGCACTAAACTAGCGATAATTGACCTGAGAAGTGTGTGATTCACCAGTGTAAACAATCTGGCAACCTTTGTTTACGTTTCCATAGCAACGACCTACCCCTCTTACCCTTCGTGTCCCTTGCTTGATGACCTTCGCGTATCTTCTTTTAAAAATCAGACTATTGTCTGGTCATGCCGCTGCCGTGAGTTTAACCGGAATTGTCACCTTGTGTTTTGCAACTGTTTTAACGCACGAAGGGGTATCTGCTTAACGTGAAAGGCGGAGCAGTTGTGCTACCTGGTATTTTCTAAAGGTTTTAAAAGGGAATCTCCTGCAGTTTTCACTTTAAATACTGTTAACATTACGAGAAGGCCATCGAGATCACATGATGTGGTGGAAGCAAAGTGTAAATATTTGTGCAATTCATGTAGGTAGGTGCTTTGTCACGCTCAGGTGGAGAGTTTCCCTTCAAAAGATACTTGATTGCACAGAATTTGGCATGTTTATCACTTTTTACTTGGACCTGCATTGGATCAGAACCCACTCAACTCTACTGTACTGTTAACCTGAAGCGATCCGTCTCTCTCCCATCGGTATCCAAGTTTAGTAGCCTGAAGATACCATCCCAGCTTTGCCAGACTGGCAAAACTACAAAAACTGAGTTCAGAGTGACTACTTGACAGGAAACGTATCTACCGTGGAGCCATCTTGCCAGTTGGATAACTACTACGTCAGATGAAAGGTAGCAGTTTTGTATGAGATGACAGAGCGGAGAACCGAAAGGAGTGGCCAAGGTTGGTTCAAATCCCGCCAGGTCCATCCTTCTTGACTGAAAATGTTTTCCTCAATCCTCAAAATGGAAATTGTCAGGAATGTAGTCTAAACATAGACTTAGAACATTTATTAACCAAATATTAAGTTTAACTAGTATCATCAGAGCCTACCCCGTGTGGTGTCTGTCGTGTTGAAGCGCGAGTGTTCAACGAATAAATAAGTTAACATGGAACCTCCAGCTTTTTACCTTTTCTACTGCTTATTCAGGACAAAGTGTTGCATATGTGTGGGATGGGGATTTTTTGTTTTATTTCTGTAAAATATACTTTATAAACAAAGAGTTCAATTCCTACTTGACTCATAATCCTTTGAAAAATATAACACGAAAGTTTTATAGGAACTCTTTAAATACGATCACTTAAAGCGATTTCTTTTGTTATTTTTTACAGTCTGGAGAATAATAGAGGGGGAGAAATATTTCGAGTTATATAACTCAGTAAAAAAAAAAAGGATGGGGCAGAGATTGATATAGGGATATCTGCAATAAACAAGAGAGAAGGATTTGCATGGAAAACAACAGGAAAGGAGAAAGGAAAAAATGCAATAAAGGAATGCATTATGTGTGGAGCAAAATAGGATTTAGAACATTGTCTGGTAGAGTGTGAGAAAGTAAAAGAATGGAGAGAAGGAATACGAGAAAAGAATGGAAAGGGGACGAAAGTGAAAAATAAGAGAAAGAAGCACTAGGAGAAGTGGACAAGGAGAGTTGAGAATCTAAAAAAGGAAGGAAGATAGAAGAGAGAGAACAACTTAAGAAAAAAAAAAAAAAAAGACTGATGTTCTGCACTCACGTAATTTTTCTCTACTCTTGTACAAACCATTCTTACAGAAGCTTTTTTACTTATGTTAATCAAGATACGAGGGTGGTCTGAAAATTTTCCGACCTCAACACGAAGATGGCAGCACTCGTAAATAAAAGCTAGTGAATTTCGTTGTCTGTTGAGTTACTTACGAAAATTTCAGCCAGTTTGGACGCTCAGTTGTTATATAGCAGTCGTTTGAGTAAGTTGATATGAGTGCTTTTATGAAAATGGACAAAATCGAGTATCGAACTGTCATTAAATATTTGTATTTGAAAGGCAATACGCCTACGCAAATCAAACCACCAAATGGTGCTAGACATCCGCCGAATTAAAGTGAGAGATATAGCAGAGGCTATAAACGTGTCAAAAGAACGTGTTTGTCACATATTAAATCAACATTTAGACATGAGAAAGCTGTCCGCGCGTTGGGTGCCGCGTTTGCTCACGTTAGACCAAAAACGTGTTCCAATAAATATTTCCAACGCTCTGTTGACGCAGTTTAGTTGCAATAAATCAGAGTTTTGGTGCCGATTAATTACTGTAGATCAAACTTGGAAACCCCATTATACGCTGGAAACAAAAATACAGTCCAAATAGTGGACTACAAAACGGGAACTGGCTCCAGAAAGAACAAGAACTGCTTTTTTTCGGTTGGGAAAGTGATGGCGACTGTTTTTTTTTTTTTTTTTGGGTGGGGATAGTCATGGAGTTATTTTAATCGATTATCTTCAAAAAGGAAAAACCATTACAGGAGCATGCTACGCATCGTTACTTCACAAGCTGAAGGCAGAACTTGCGGAAAAACGGTCACATTTGTAAAAAAAAAAGAAAATCCTGTTTCACAAGACAACGCACCGTCTCACACCTCAGCGGTTGCAATGACGAAGATCCACGAATTAGGCTTTGAACTGCTTGACCATACGCCTTACTCGCCAGATATATCCCCAAGCGACTTCTTTTTGCTCCCTCGTCTGAAAATTGCGCTCGGAGGACAGAGATTTTCGTCAAATGAAGAGGTAATCACCTTCGTGAACAATTATTTCTTAGAGAAAAACGCCGAGTACTATTTGGACGGGTTACAGAGATGGGAGTATCGCTGGGAGAAGTGTGTAGAGCTACAAGGAGACTAGGTTGAAGAAAAAATATCTGAAAAATGTCTTGTTTCTTTATTGGATCAGAAACTTTTCAGACCACCCTCGTAATTATTATTTTATTACTTATTTTCCTGTAGATGCAGTGGGAATATGAGAGTACAGTAGACTTTAAGCGATCGTAAAATCTTTTAAGAGCTGGTCCTATGTGACGGCATTGAAATTTCATTCTCTTCCTTTCTGCGGGATACATAAAAGACAAATAACGACTTCCTGTTTGAGAAAAATTTAAACATTGGAAAAGTGAAACAAATAACAAGGAATAATCTAGAAATATTTTACTCCACAAAACAATGTATTTAGCACAAAGTGTGCTTTAATAAGATATAATTCTTTGTGTTGTAACATTTTGTTTATCTCTTATGGTTTACCAGTTGTGCAAAAGTAATTTCGAATGAAGAGGGTTTAAGAGGCTGTTCCCAGAAAATTCATTTTTGAGATGATTTAAACTTTCGACAAAATGTCCAATATAAAGGAAAGATGTGTATTTTCATATATTCATACAAAACAAAGTTGTCTCCATAGTTACTGAACACTAGACGTTGATATGTTCTTGTTAGTACTACCAAAATCTGAAAATAAACCAAATTTAACAAAATAATCGACTGCCGTATTTCAAAATTCACTACGCGATATTTAATTGTTTTAATAATTTAACTTCAGGATTTATTTCATGGTTAAATTACCAAAAATGATCTGCTACGGCCGATTTATCAGTTTGTTTATACTTAATGTTACGAAAATGTTCTTTTGTTCTGGTTTCTAAATTACGTTTCGACTTACCAATATAAACTTTAACACAATAGAAACAATTAAACACATAAATACAAGATATTTTATTATTAGGAATTTTATCTTTTATAGAGAAATGCAATAAATTTTAACACTATATTTATTTTGAGGAACTAAACATATACCAAACTTTAAAATTTTTTTTAAATTGTTTATTGATCCAAGGATGGTAAGTAATTTTTTTAAAATTATAATAGTCTTTTACTTTTAAGGGTAGAAATATCACTAACAGCATTTAGTATTTGAATTTTTCAATGTTTTATTTGTAAAGTCTTTATTAAAACCATCAATTAAATCAATATTAATAATATGTTTATATCGTTTATTAAATTCCTCTTTATTCAGGTTTGGGAAAGGAATTTATAATTATTAAATATAATTAGAAAAAGGTATTTTTATTTAATGTATCTTGTGTCTCAGAGTGTATTAAAATAAATTATTTATATTTTTTTCTCGAATTTAAAAGATTTAATTGGAAATATTAGTTTTTGTATCATAAAATTAATAATTTTTAATTGGTTTGGGAAAAGACATTTATTTTTTAAAAAAATCGCGTAATGAATTTTGAAATACCGGCAATCGATTCTGTTTTTAAATCTGTTTTATTTTCACAAGAATATCAACGTGTATTGTTTAGTAACTATGGCGACAATTTTGTTTTTCCAGCTGAAGATGTGTATGAATATACATGAAATCGCGACCCTGTAGTATTTATAAGAATTATCGTCATTTCTTATAAGATAAGTGAAGTTTTAAGTTACAAATTATTATATTTGTATATATTTGTTTGCTTCACTGTTAATAGCTTCATATTTTACGTATTCACCAGGCTTGATATTTCACCCAACTTTCGTTTTTGACTTAAATTGTTCAGATTCATGGAGATACGTGTACAAACAGTCTCAGTGCACGAGGTATGTTTTCTAAAAGTATTTTTATTGAATTCATAGGACCTCAAAACATATATTTCCAGAAATTAAAGTATAATTCAAACAGAACAGCTATTTTCAATTAAAAAGTATATCACGGCACAATGACGGTCTGTATAGAGTAGGCAAACAACTGATGCATCACAATTCTGTAGCATTCCAAGAAATGACGTACGATATTTGCTTTCTGATGTAACAGTACAAGTGGATTTCAGTTGTTCATGCCTGGTTAAAGCAATACCTTTGAATTAGTAGTGAAGATAAAATTTTCTGTGATATTACTTATAATACATACACTATTAATTGTTTCTATTGTACGCCTGATGGGAGGAGCAATATATTATTCCTCCCGAGATAACGAAATTTCCATATTTTGATGTATCCTAAATCCAAAAATAGTTCTTATGGAAATTTCGGATAAGTACATACCAAAAAGTATTCAAGTTCCCCCAAATTCGCAATGCGGAATTCCATCCTGTTAGATTAATATGAAACAAACACGCCATAGTAGTTTCATTGTTGGTACTCCTGGTTCCCATCTGTGAGAAACAGGCAAGTTCAGACATGTTCAGTATCTCCTAACGCTGCAATGGAGGTAACACGCGAGGAACAATATGTGGCTTTGAAATTCTGCTTTCGTATCAACAAATCTTCAGTTGAGGCCTATACAATGTTACAGAAGGCCTATGGAGAGTCTGTTCTTCCTTACAGCACAGCTCGATGGTGGTTTAAACTGTTTAAAGAGCGGAGACAATCAATTCCAAAGGAAAGTGGACCCGGTGCTCCGGTTACTGCTCTTACGGAAGAAAACATCAAAAGTGCTGCTGCCATTTTGAGAGAGGATCGACGAATTACCTTAATATCACTTTCTGAAATACTGAACATTTCATTGGGTGCCACCCACACCTTGGGGACAGAAACATTACACATAAGACGTGTTTGTGCGCGATGGGTTCCAAGACTGTTGATTCCCGAACAAAAGGACATTCGCATGCAGGTCTTCATGCAGTTAAAGTTGATGATAGAGAAAGATCCGGAGTTTCTTTCAAACATAATCACTGCTGATGAAACTTGGCTACATCATTTTGATCCTGAGAGCAAACAGCAAAAGCTCAGTGTGGAAGTCTCCATCACCAACCCCCAAAGAAGCAAAAGTGTTTGCTTCTGTTGGGAAAGTTATAGTCATCTCATTCTTTGATATTCATGGAATGGTTTATCAGCATGTTGTACCTGCACACACATCAGTAACTGACCAGTACTACAGGGATGTCCTGAAAACATTGCAAGTCCGTATCAGGCACAAAAGACCACATTTCCGTGAAGCAGGATGGATGCTGCACCACGATAATGCACGGCCGCATATTGACAATGTTGTTGCTGAATATCTTGCAAAAATCAACGTGAAGTGCATCCCTCACCCTCCCTATAGTCCGGATTTAGTCCCAGGTGCCTTTTTCTATTCCCTAACTTGAAGAAACGTCTTCGTGGGAGTCACTATTCATCAGAAGCAGTGGTGAAGTCTGCGGAGGCGATTTTGAAGGATCTCTCTAAAATGGTTTCCAGCATGTCTTTGAAGATCTACAGAAACGCTGGGACAAGTGTATCGCATTCAGGGGAGACTATTTTGAGAAGGGCCATCAAAATTATGAGGATGAGTAAAGATACGTTGTCAAACAAATTTGTGATTATTCTTTATTGAACAGCCCTCTTATTAATGACATCTACAATCGCTGTAGTTCTTTAACACCCTGTATATGCCCATAATTGGCGATTTGCGTGGATACGAATATATGTGGAGATTGATTCTCCAGGACATATGAAAGCATCCATTTTTTCCAAGCAAACAATACTCTTTGTAAAAATGTAGCGGGAGAAGAATGCCGATAAGGAAGAACGCACTCATGTGGGCGTTGGTGGCGATCCAGTCGATAGTGAAAGTGTTGATGCCAACAAACGTCTTTGCCCCAGGCCAGAGTTGAACCCTGAACAGAGAAAGTGCCTTTTAATTTCGCGGAAATGTGTCGCACAAGTTATTCCAGTTTCCCTGCATTCCACGACGCAGGGAATAAACAACAACTTCCCAATCCTTTTTCCGTTGCCGTTCCACCAAAGGAACGTTTTTTCATTACAAGAATTCATGAATGGCATGTTTAGGAAATACTTTGTTTTTCAGAGCATATATTTATTAGTCTGTTCACCGGTTCAGGTATTTGCACAATGCCCAACTTGCATCAAACGACAAAAACGTAATTTCTGATCGAGCATGCCAAGTTTTAATAAAATCTGACGATGCATGTTAGGTTTCTTAAAGTTACCAAGTATAAGCCAAAATTTAAAAACAAACTAAAATTAAGACGACACAGTGAAAATTTTAAACATCAGGCTTTCCTTTAAATGAGTATATTATTAAGTAGTATTTGTGGTGAGCCCCCTAAATTTGAAGAATTTTAGAAAATATAATAATAATAATAATAATAATAATAATAATAATAATAATAATAATAATAATAATAATAATAATAATAATAATAATAATAATAATAATAATAATAATAATAATAATAATAATAATAATAATAATAATAATAATAATAATAATAATAATAATAATAATAATAATAATAATAATAATAATAATAATAATAATAATAATAATAATAATAATAATAATAATAATAATAATAATAATAATAATAATAATAATAATAATAATAATAATAATAATAATAATAATAATAATAATAATAATAATAATAATAATAATAATAATAATAATAATAATAATAATAATAATAATAATAATAATAATAATAATAATAATAATAATAATAATAATAATAATAATAATAATAATAATAATACTATTGCATTATTTTGGCATACCTTTATGTTCCCATATCGCTTACGTAATTTCACTCTTATTTCAGTAAAGGACAAAGGACCTTACTTTCCATTCTATTGGTACGTAATACGAAAAATACGGCGGTTACAACGTGCATTGCAGCATGTATGAGATTGGCAGTCCTGGTGGCAATTATAGAAAGATTTAATACTCTATGGCTGCTTCGCAATTCATAACTGATCTGTTAGTACTATGGCAGACAAGCACCAGGTGGTGCTCGGCGGAGTTATTAACTAATGCTGGCTGTAACCTACCATCAATATTGAATGTAATAATGCTACGAATGAAGTTATTAGACAAATAAATATAAAATAAAATAAAAATTTTATATCTAATGGCCCAGTTTCTGGAAACTATATCAGGCCTTATTGTGCAAACTTTATTTTTATCTTTATTCATTTTTAAATCAAATTACATGAAATATTTTGCAAGTTCTGCAAATATAATCTACTTGCTATCTTAACTAATTAAGTTACAAGACAAAAATTAATAAGTATATTTTAATCATCTATACCCTTCTTTATTAAGCTTTTATTTAGCTATTGCAGTTTGTGAATTATAAAAAGTACTGAAAAAATTCATAAGAATGAGAAAGACTTGACAGAAAATTAGGGTTAACATTGTCTATGTGTGCGCGAGCGCATGCACGCCCACATTACAG
Source organism: Mantis religiosa (assembly GCA_030765055.1). NCBI lineage: Eukaryota > Metazoa > Arthropoda > Insecta > Mantodea > Mantidae > Mantis > Mantis religiosa. The sequence continues at coordinate 109,139,420 of CM060958.1, read as the reverse complement.
CATCAACAGCTTCAAATTGAGAGGTTTGACTTTAAATTTGAGTATTTATCTGTGCATTTTTAGGAAGAAATTGCATTTGAATTATTTTGCCAATGCTATTTTATCCAATGATGATGATGGTGATGGTGAAGAAGAAATAGAAGAAGACACAGTGTCTTAGCTAGAATTATACGCCAGTCTGATTTTTAATAAAATACGTTCGTTCCAGCACTGTGCAAGGATATCTTTCATAATGCTATAGCAATTCGGAATGACACTAGCATTTGTTTTCTTACTGTCTGTGCGCTGTGATACAATCATAATTCACAGAGAAAGAATGCGCAAATGAGTTGTCCACACAAAAGTGCTTTATTAGTTGTAGTAAAAGTATTGATTTGCTGTAATAAAGTAAGTATACTTTTGGCAAAGCTACATGTTAAACATAAACATCCAGCACGCCAAGAATCAGATTTCTGCGTTCAAACAAAAGACATACATAGGTCCTGCGTATTAGGTATATGATGTAACTCATTGCTCCAGTGTTTACATTATCAGGTGTAAGTCCTTTCAAATCTGTGCCGCCAGTGCCCAGCCCTTGATCTCAAAGCCTAAAGCTTCGATATTTAGATGTTCCATATTAGTTTTCTCTGCCACGTACTTAGCGTTGCATTCTACACAAATTTCTTCAATGCGAATTCGTTATTCATTTTTTATCTCCTGGCTATGCAAAGAGAATAGAATTTTAAAGCCATCACTTAACGATAGCTGTTTAAAAAGTTGACTATCGCTTAAAGTATAACACATTCCCATATTCTGCCTTGTTCTGTACAAGAAAATTAACAATAAGATATTTTATGCAAAAGTTTATCTTGAATAATATTAAATAGAGGGATAGGTGCAAGAATAGTTTGTACAGGACTAGAGAAAACGTGTCAAGAGAACTATTTTGCTTCTAATCTTTCCCCTATTCTCCTGTTTATGAACTACGCAAAGTTTTTCTTAGTCATTCTTCTGAAATCTGGCAGTATAGAACTTCGCACAAGCCAAACTGCGGTTCTACCAAAAATTAGGAAATGCCCAAGTATTAATGTTACACCATAATGTGTTTCAGGAAGCCTAGTGCTGGAGGGTTATCAAGAAGAGGACGTGATCTTGGCTTGCACCCTACCAGGAGACCATTTCAAATCAGGACCGCCCAAACTGTTGGAGATGGATGCAGATTCGCGCTTCTTGCTATCTAGACCACTCTTCCACCAGGAGGTCGAATCTCGATTGTTCAAGTCGCCGCTGCTGCAGACGGCGCTGGGTTTCTGCCGCGACAGAGGTGATATCTGGCGGAGACAGATCAAAGTAACTCATCACATATTTCCCTCGCAACCAAGGTCGTCGACCCAACAGCAGCAGCAGCAACCTCAGCCGCCGCCACTGCCGCCGCCACAGTCGCAGCAGAGCAAGCCCAAGGGTAAATCGCGACGGAATACCAAGAAATCATCGTCCTTCACATACATGCCATCGTCCAGGATGACGGAGGCCCAAGAAGCGCCGCGAAACTTGCAGAGCCTCGGTTCTCCTGACGATGTGCCGTACGGACATGTGGCAGACGCTTTGGGAGACATCGACAAGTACGAGGAAGAAAATATATACGCAGAAATCTGCGACTTCTATTGTAGCAGGGAAGACTATTACTACGTTCAGTTGGAAGGTGGTAGTGACGGTACCTTCTCCAATACTATGTCCTCTTCTAATCCTTCCAGTCCTGACGAATCCAACTACGATACTGTCTGCTGACAGTGGTGCTATACTACGGACATCCTCACTAAGGCTTAGGGGCCTTATCTACTAGCACTTGTTGGTGCACCCTTATTAAACTTAAGGTGTTGTGACCAAATGCTACTTTTGTTGATGCATCTGCATGTGTCATGTGTGAAGAAAGACACACAGCATCAATGCAGTAATCTATTAATATATCAGACCTGCACAATTTACCACGAGTTTTGAAGTTTCATCAGTGCTGTCTTTTCAGTTCTATAGATCCAAAGACTCCAGACACTCACTTGCTTGTGGCAATCACCTCATAAGAATCAATAACGCCAAATAGTCAATCCACACCTATAATTGGCTCTATACAGCCCCCAGTTTCTAAACTGTTTACAAAATATTGGTTCCCAATTTGTATTGGCAATTACCTGAACAATATATTTGGGTTGATACTGTGAGATGAGTAATCATTTGCAATCTAAAATGACCAAATGTGTAACATTAGCTCACAGGACTCATTTTCTTAAACTTTTTTATTATATAAAATCTTAGAACAACTGAAGCAACATTAAAAAAGTATGGAATCTGGACATTTTATTCCTTATTTTATTTTGATTTCTACTTATTTTTCGCTTAACCTTTATCTCCCTTTAACATGCTTCTTATATAATGACATCTTAATGAACATTTTATCATTGCAAAACATAACCAAAAGTAAAACCTAGTATTTCTTTGGATAGAACTAATCAGTTTTGCTCAAATGACTGATGTAAATGCTATGATTAAATTACATGTTCAACATATCCTATTCTGATGATGACTCTCACAATTGAGGAACTCTTGCTACTTTCAATGTCTGTGTACATACCCATTCAATCAGAAGGAAACATGCTTATTATGAGTTTCAAATGGGAAGAGTTCTCGCCTGTAGCAAATCAGATGCATTAGAACCTTCAGCATTGCCCTCTCATTACCCCCACTCTTTTATATTTCCCTCTCACACACACTAGCGAGTGTTCTTGGCGCTAACGCAAACTGAATTTTTGTAAGTTTTATAATAATGCAGTTGAAGTCACAATTGCAACGTGAATATTTGTATATTACGCAAATGGTTTAAATATTTAGTTTAAAATTATAGTTTATGAATTACTTATTTTTCTAATCCATTGAAAATACCAGTGGTGCATCCATATAGCTGTGAATGTTACTTACATTAAGAAATAATTAATCATTGTCATTGTCTTCATCATCTGAGTACTGCAAATTTATGATGGTTCCAAAATCACGTTACGTGCTATTTCTTTCCTAAAAGTCATCTTCTTGTAGTTTATCTGAAGTCTCGCGCAGTTTTTTCAGTCTTGTGTTCCTTGTTAATTTCTTTGTGAATAATTCAACATCAGTCAGTTTAAAAATATTATTTTTATTTGCAACATAATTTGAGCCCACATTAACTCAATTGGATTTTTCTGGCAGTAATAAGCGGGAAGGTGGATTGTATCTCATTCATTCAGCTGATACACTTTTTCATGGAAGAGTAACTGAATAGTACTGCTTTGAACTCTCTAGAGTAAATAGAGATTACGAACCATTCATAAACAAAGATATAATGTGATCAGACACATTCTGCCAGACCAACAGGAAGTGTATTGTTTCCTCTCATTGAATTTAACAAACACCTTGGCTTATTCAAAGTACATATTTCTTTTACCACATCATGTCAAATGTTTACGTTTCAGTTCCAAGCAATTTCAAATATACATTCACGCATACATGCCAAACAATAATGATATTCATTACAGTGCTTACGTTGCAATGCATTGTTATAATATAATAGTATCTACTTTATTTATTTGTATTAGGAAAACTATTTGAGCTAAAAATATGGAGTTTTACCGGTTATGTTAAATACATTACTTTCTCCTTCCTTATGGATCAGCTTTTGCAAAATCTGTATTTTTGTCTTAGCGCAAATAGTATTTATTAGAGATTGATAAGTTTGGCGCTCGTCACACACCACTTAGGGGGAATGCAATACGACAACACCACAGGACTCCGATTGATTGCTCACCTAGTTGCGCTCAAGGACAAACATCATCCCATTTGAAACACATAATAGATTGCTCTTCCAATTCATTTCTATCCAGTTCTACACCTATTTCCTCTTCTATATCCCTTTGTCATGAATTAAAAGCTCATTATACTATTACAGACCATGTTGCAGAACCATTAGGTATTTTAATCATCCATTTACATTATAATATCAGCCAGCAATCTGATGTTTTTGAATAGTTGAAGCTGCCATTTCTTAAGTCTGTTTTAACTATAAGAGAGGTCTGGATTTACATGGCTGTCCTGTGAGCTAGCAGAGAAATATCAAGTTAATTAACTTCAGGTATCTCAAGTATGTTAAAATATCATCTATGTATTGTAACTATACAGAAATGGAAAATCACAGCCTCCACATTCTTGTGATCACAATAGCTTGCCCTCAATTTGAAACATAAATAAAATTTTGCTCGAATATGAACCGCATATTCCTGACAAAATTTATAACTGACAATCCAAGCTCAACCAATTTTTAAAGTCTGCGATGTTCAGTGTAAGTGGTGTTTGCAAAGGCTTTAAGGAAGATTATTCCTCGTGTGGTGCTTTACATTCAGGATTCAGTAAGTGTATATTTTCAGGTTATAAACATGAACACTTGTAAAAGTGCAAAATAATAAGACACTAGTAGTCAAATCCAGCTTGTGAATTAAAAAAGTGATACACCACTTGTATACCAAAATATTTTTAAAAATAATATGCCATATTTGCCAATTTATATTCTTTGTTACAAAATATGCAAATCTCGTCCACAATTTAGAAAATCTTTCATTGGAGTTGTTGGTGAAAGAAAAACTAATGTGTTGATAAATACTATTGCGGTTCAGAGAACAGCACAATAATACAATATATAAGTATATATTGTGCATATTATAAATAATTTCTAAGAATCAGACAAATTCTCATATGCTTAGGTTACAAAGTTGTAAACGAAAAAATGGTTAAAACTGAACTAAACATTTTTATAAACATTCAGTTAATGTTATTTGTATAAATAATATTGTGAAATTGCTCTGTTACTTATGTTCTTCATTTCACAATATTAGACATTGGACTTTAAGCTAATGCCTATACAGTTTCTTTAAGAAAAAGCAAAGATAAATTACATATCTTTTATATTTTATAAAAACTGAATAATTTTCATAGGGTTATATGCCCTATAATATTGTGATTTTGTGGGTTCATGAAATTAAAAGTCCAGGTTACAAACACTAAAAATTTCTCTTTATTTCCGTAGAAACACTTTGGTCAACTTGATAGTCCAGAATTACGTCACATACACAATACAACTTGCAAGGTCATCGAACACAAACAAAGTTCACACAGCTGTTCACGCACACGAGTCCAATTAACAACTGTCCCCCAGTAGCGGGCGGCAGCTCCTTTTATAGCTTACTCACTGTTTCAGAAATTCATGGAAAGTTCTCAATCAGGATAGCGCTAGAAGAAAGATGAACTCTCCAGTTATCCGTCTCTTTTCCCCCACCTTTTCGGCAAGCTTTTATCTCTGCACTGTACTGTCCATCCCTTTGAACACATCCTTCATGCCGCCTCACCAAAACAATGCATTTGCGACAATATTCTAATAGTATAGCAAATAGGAAAACTTCTTGGGAGTAGCTCATCTGGTTATGTATCTCCTCTCTCTGTCTTGGGTGGGCAAGTCTCTCCTACTCTGTCTCAGTTGTTGCACCATACCTCGTCTGACAACACTTGGACCTTTGAGATTGAAAATGGAAGCAACAGTTCCCAAAACTAGTCCCTCAAAAAATCAAAATGTAAGTGACATAGTGTGAAAAACTAACTACAAATAGTTTTATCAATTAATTTGGATGTCATTTTTATTAAATTCCTTCAAACACACATACATCAAATTTCTTCCACTCACATTGAAGTTTCAAAACAGGAAAGAAATATTTTTCTGTGTTCCAAGAGATTCACAAAAGTAAAAGAATAATTGTGAATTTTTTGAGGTGTCATTCTGCTAATTAGATATGAACTAAACTGAAACTTTTTGTTTTATCCTCTGCCTCTAAAGTCTCTGAATGTATTTAAATGTAGTACTTACTGGTTAATTGTTAGTACCTAATTCAATAGAGTGGAAACCTTCACTTAAAATGACCAATTTTCTGAATTAGAAACAATTTTTTAAAATATTGAACATAATTTAGGTGGCCTCAAGTCTGATGTCTAATAAAGTAAGTGTATATGTTATATAACAATTTCTGTGTCAAGGTTTCATTTTGTGTAAATCTACGTATACCTTTGCCATTACAACAATCAGCATAAGTATTTGACCCTTTAAGCAACACAAAATACAAAATTGAAATAAGTTATCAATCTTTCACTGTTCCCTCCCTAAAAGGAAAGAAAATGGTGAATAAAGATTTTTGTAATTGTGGATGAGTATCAACCATTCCATGTGTGCACAAGCTTTTATGAAATATGCTCATTAAAACAGTATTTTAACAAATGTTAATGTTTTATACTAATAAAATTTTGTGTAAATAAGAAATAAAAGTTATATAATAAGACCTAAGGCTATTATTTCACAATTTTTTGCTACATGTATGAATTTTCCTGAGGGATAAGAGCCCATTGTAATTAAGAGGTGCCCGCCTTGGCAGCGTAGATGGTAGTATGTCTGCCTCATGTTTAAGAGGTCCCGAGTTCAAATCTCAGTCAGGGTGTGTTACCTACATAAGGCTTTTCCCAAGGTTCTCCTTAACCTAAAAGACGAATGTTGGGTAACTCTAAGCTCTATGTACCCTGAGCTCATTTGAGCATAATTTCACCCATTTCATTCATTGTCCGATATGACTTAACGTTGGAGGTTTTCCCTTATCCTGAAAGACAAATGTTGGGTAACACTGAGCTTTATGGATCATGGACTCATTTGAGCATCATTTCATCCATTTTATTCATCATCCGATGTGACTTAACTTTGGAGGACGTAAATTACAAACAAACAAACAAACAAAAATTAAGGGGTGTTTATGTTCTTGATTAGCTTAAAATCTAAAGACAAAGGTATTCTCTTCTGAAGATACAGAGTAGGATGGCTCAGGTAGTTTCGTCTGTGGCCTACATTTGGGAGATCTGGGTGTGATTCCCAACTTACCTGACTCATGGTTCTTTTAGGAGTTTCCCTGAGTTGCCAGGTGAATACTGTGTATTTTAAATACATCCCCCAAATTTCTTGTCTCTCCATTTCATCTCCATTATCATTTCATATCATCTCTCATCTAATGGTCTCTTTCAGGGTAGGAGTGTTGGCAGGAATCTCGATGCTGTATGGTAATATGATATGCTCCTGGTAAACACTTCCTCCACCGGTAGGACGGTCTTCATTCTCCAGGATGGTCTGGTGGGTCAATTTAGGACCACGAGGGTAGGATGCTGGTTGTACTGGCCTGCTGGAGAGTTTCCAACTGGTCAGTAATAGGAACCTTGTCCTCTGCACTGTCATGACTTTTTGGGATAGCTGCCCTCTGTATCCCCTTGCCTTACCCTTCCTCCTGGGGATAGGTAATATGGATCAAGACTGATTGATGTACTGAATCCATTCCAAGATTCTATCCTAGCCTATCCTTGTCATCTGAAGACATCCTATTCAAAGCAAAGAGACTCCTACTCTAGCTGCTTGAGACCTGCTTCTACATTTTCTACTGCAAACCATGTCAAGTTAGACATTGTATATCTGCAGCTTCTAATGCTACTAATGCCAAGATACAGGCCATTATCTTTTATATACTAAAAACTATTTTACCAAATCCTGGGACAGATCACAACGTTCTGTTCCACACCAAACATTTTAACCAATAAAGACCAGAGAAACTGAAACTTGAAATTGTTAAATGTTTGCTGTCAGGCAAAAATTACACAGAGCAACAGGGTATGTTTCTTTTGTAGCATTTGGACATAGGGTATTTTGGAACATCAGACTGTCACATAAGCTGCAAGATTAATAAAACCCATGTACTCACATGCTCTTTGGACCATCATTCTGAATCCTGGAAATTAATCACAAAATGGATTGAGACTAAAGACTTAATTTGGGAATTGGCAGTTGTGAATTCCAAGGGTTTCTAGGTTGATATTATATAAGTTTTATGCAGTTGTATAATATAAAATAAACACAGACAAATATATAAATAAAAGTTACATTAGCATACCATTTTAAAATGTATTCACAATCTCACCAATTTACAGTGTTTATACTACAGTTCAATATGCCAACTGTTCTCCAAAGAAACATCAATGATAGAGTTTTCAAATGTTGCTTACTGTAGCTTTTTAAGTTTATTTAGCAACCCCTTTTCCACTGATAACAAGGATAGAGATGGAAGTCTATTTTGAATTTGGGTATTTCATATATAACTGTGTATTTTGCAGAGTGCTGAAAAATATCATTCTGCTGATGCTCTGATGGCAGGAGTAGTCAAAATTAAATCATGAAGCATAATTACCTGTGGCAAAGCTTCTTTAATCCTGTGACATACAACTCCTGTAATTGTTTCTTAATCTTATATTGAAGTACTGTTCAGAATAAGTAGGAAAAGCCTTAAACACACTTTGAGAAAATCTTGTTGTATTTTGCATATGAAGCACTGTCCAACATGATAAGAACTGTAGTTAGTTCATATCCAAGAATCTGTTGTTTATTTCGCCAAGTATTGTATCTATGATCCCATAAAGTATTCATTAATACCATGATTTTGTATCATTTTCTCCTTTATCCAGTCTCAATCTCTTGGAAGGTATTGGTGTTTCATAGATAACTTGATCAGATTTTATCCTTGACCAAATTAATTTGTCAAAATATTTTTGCAAGTCTTTCCAATGTTTTTGAAGTCATTGATTTGAAGATGTGTATAATTTTACATGAAATTGCAATCCTGGAGAATTTATAAGAATTATCATTATTTCTTTTAAGATAAGTGAAGTTTTAAGTTACAAATTATTATATTTGTATACATTGATTCTTTGTTTGCAGAAAGCAATATCAAATATCGGTTATTAAACAAAGAATCAGATGTAGATTATGGTAGCAGCCCGATGCACAAGCTCTCATTTCTGTATTCCTTCCATTCATCCTTATCTTCTGCCATTAATTTAAATAGGGCAGCAAGTTCAGTCCTCAAGATGAAAATGACATCAATCACTCTGCTTTTGTAGTTCCATCTCGAGGCAGACACTGATGGAATTCACTTCAGTGTCAAAAGCTTCTCTTCTTTTGGGGATTTAAAAAAGATGTACACCATGCTGACTGTTTGAAAAACTACTCTACACTTCTTTATCTGATTGATTGATTGATTGCTGCAAAAATAAATTAAGCTTGTGGGCATAGCAATGCACTAATAAAGTTTCTTCATATTTCCCTTTAACAATTGACTGTAAACTATTATGCTCTCTAGCCATCATGGACGTACCATCATATGTTTGTGCTATGAGTTTCGCGTCAGATTTGAATTCTTCCATGAGTTCGAAAAAATGCTTGGACAAACTACTCTTATACAAATATAACTATTTGTAACAAAAAGCTTCACTTATCTTAAGAAAAATGAAGTTGAAGGTTTGTTACAAATAGTTATATTTGTATAATACGTATTGCTTCACTGTAACTAGCTTGCTCGCCTCGGTAGCGTAGATGGTAGCATATCTGCCTCATGTTCAAGGGGTCCCAAGTTCAAATCTCGGTCAGGGTGAGTTACCTGGATAAGGTTTTTGCCGGGGTTTTACCTTATCCTTCAAGACGAATGTCGGGTAACTCTAAGCTCCATGTACCCTGGACTCATTTGAGCATCATTTCGCCCATTTCATTCATCGTCTGATATGACTAAATGTGTAACTAGCTTCATTTTCTACGTAATTACTATGCAATCACTACTGATGTCACAAAAACCTACAAATCCTTCTTCAACCCATCAATCTGGTGTGATGTAACGAAGAACAGTTGATAGTTGAGATTTATTTGAAATATCAGTGGTTTTGTCCATGATTACTGATATAAAACTTGTCTCACTCACTTCATTCTTTATTTCATTAATCAAAACATAAGAAATACACTCAATAATATCTATCTGAATGCCATTTGATGTTCTTGAAAAGACAGTTACAGTCTGAATATGTTCCTCTAGCTTACCATTTGTTTGAGCAGTGAGATATAAGATATTTTCAGACTTGTACTACCCCTGAATGGGAGTTCTGAGCTAAACAGCAAGTAGATTTATCAATCTCCCATTATATACCTATTTATTTTACACCTTCATAATGTCTTCGAACTGAATTCTTAAATGTGTCAAAGAAGTGTCAATTCTTGATTTTTATAACTTTACTAACATTACAATGGAAGCAATATGAGTGTTTTAATTTTCATGATGAGCTCTCAAAGTGCAAAAACTATCTATGTTACTGATGCCATCTGTTGTCAACACATTCTTTTCATTAGAAAAAAGCAGCATGGCCAACAAAATAGTTTAAGTAATTTGTCGCAACTGTTCAACCAAGGAAACTCAGTATACCAAGAGCTACTAGAGTGCCTTTTGAAACCCTGTGTGATTCAGTTTTTAAAGGTTTATGATCCAGAGTTGACCTCCTTGTTGAAATTATGTGATATTTTTCACCAAAAGAATGCAAAATCAAGGACCAATTTGAAAGATTTTCAATCACATAATCACAGTCACTTTTACTTGCATATTGTGAGGCCAATTTTCTTATTGTGCTTTTAACATTAAACCATTCTCTCTTATACCTGAAGAATTAATACTAAAACTGAAGGTTTTCTTTTTCACTGTACTAGCAACAATCATGCTATAAAGAAGAAACTAAATCCTCACTTGCCCCTCAGGATCACATACATACTACATGAGTGTACACGAGTCTGTAAGCTCCGAGTTTGTCAGTGAGTGCCATTGGCAAAATAACAAGCTATTTAGAAATGGAGGATACTAGATGACCAGACTTAGGGGATTTGTCGACCAGCCCTGGCAGATCGGTCACAAATTAATGCAACTGACACCTGAACGTGAAATTGCTTAGATTTTCCATTATGCTTTGAGCAAAAAATAATGTAAAATTTGGATACAATTTCTTCAGTTTGGTAGCTGCTACCACAGAAACAGAGGAAGCATTAATTCCACGTCAGTGGTTGATCATTTTTCCTTTTTCTCTTCCTATATGACCCTGATTGTCGCTTGATGGGTATAGAGCTACTCTTTTTCTGTTTTATCCATGAAATCTATTCATTACTTCATGTTTGTGGTTTAGCTCTGTTCTGTTTTTGAGGCTTAAGTGGTCTCAGTAGAATTAGCAGAGTACTTTGTAAGCATTAAGCTGTGATGTAGCAGTTAGTATTGCTGCTTATCACTCTGAAAACCATTGTTTTATTCTATAAAGTTAAGGTGTTCTTCTCTACCACTGCACCACGAAAGTTTCATACACTTCAGTCTAATCAAACTTCTCTGTATATATAGTTGCTCTATTTAAGGCTAACAGGTCAGGAATACAGACTTCTAAAACCAGGTTCTTCGCATCATTGTGTACGTTGCTTGATGCATTCCTAATTTTGCATTTCACAAAGACCTTCACACTCCAAGAGCCAGAACTACATTCCAGCCCTTATACACCTTTTATGTTGTTATACCTTAAATAGATCATCAGAACCTACTACTGCATGTGATTTCTTGTAGGGGAGGGGTGGATTTTGGGAATTGGAAAGAGAGAAGTGATGGAAGATAGAAGTGAACAGTGAAAGGGTTGGGTTTCCACTGTTAAAAGGTTAATCCGTCGCACGACAGCCCTATGCAGAGCCTTGGCCTACCAACCCAACTGCCGGTCTCATGCCCACATATGCATGGCAGAGGTAGGGGATCATCCAACCGATACGGGGAGGAGATGTGGTCAGCATCTTGGCATCCCCCAGCCGTAATGTTGGTTTTCATGACCAGGGTAGCTTACCTAGCATAAGCCCCTCACTTTCCTCACGATGCTGAGTGGGCACCGGTCCTATACCCGGGACCGAAAATTCCCACCACATGGGTGGAATCGAACCCGGGCCGCTTTTCGTAGCTAGGGTCCAAGGTATGCTGCCTTAGCCCGCTACACCACAGCGCAGTACGGGTTTCCACCGTGCGCTTCCATTAATCTGTGGGATGACCTGCCGACTCATTGTGCTGGCAGTGAGTGATAGTGCTTTCAGATGACCGCCTGCTACAGCCCTAACAATCGTAAAAGATGAGGAAAGCAGAGTGGACTTCTGGGAAGTACGTTGATGATGATGATGATGATGATGATGATGATGATGATGATGATGATGATGATGATGATGATGATGATGATGATGATGATGATGATGATGATGATGATGATGATGATGATGATGATGATGATGATGATGATGATGATGATGATGATGATGATGATGATGATGATGATGATGATGATGATGATGATGATGATGATGATGATGATGATGATGTATTCTCTCTGCATTGGCGTAGAGGAGATAAAGACAGCATCGAGGGAGCAGTTGAACAAGATCACAAAAGAAACGAATTTTAAAGTGCTTCGAGGATTTAAAAGTTGGCATAAGTGTGTAATATCCGGTGTGGATTACTTTGAAGCAGACAAAATAGATATTCAGACATCGGAACCCGTACTCCTTTAAAGGGATATGAAGTTTACGAGTCTCGCAGTATATAACTGCTGACGTCAGTCCCGGGGACAACACGCAAGGATAGTCTGGTTCGCAACGCGTAGCTTTAGTTTCATTACAACTACTGCTCGCCAAGCAGGTAGATCTGCCTTCCAGGCAGTGCAAGTTGTTTGACGTATTGTATTAATAGCATTACTTTTAAAACAATTATCGGACTATCTCCATTTTATAAATCAAAAGTTTTAGGTATTATCAAAAACCATTAAACAGCTTGAAGAATGTACTTTCGAGCTGTCTAAAAGCAGTCGGGGAGGTCTCTGCAAAAATTAACAATATAGCGAATGCACCACCTACCAAACGAACAACAGTATTCAACACAAAAATATTGGATGTTCAGTGCTGCGTAACATAAGAAATAAACTTAAGTCTCGGACAAACATGAAACTGATATGCACTACTCATATGCACCATTACCGAATTTACGAATGTACATGGATGTTCGCTGTAATTCCCGCATCGAAAGTAATGAGGAAGATGGTATATTGTAACGTAGCTTACACTTTGTATCCGTACCAGACTGTACACACACAACGCTTCGGTATACCTGTTGACACAGACGCCTGTTGATGTCGCGCCTGGCCTTGTATGGTACCTGTGCGCGTAAATTGATTGCTAAGGTGTACGGAATCCGATGTCTGTAGATATTCATGAATAAATACTTTTTGAAAAAAAAAGTCGCTGTACCTTTTGAACATGCCTTGTATTGTGTATCTTTTTTTTCCTATTAAGGAAGCAAATAACGTGCCTTGCAATCTCATGTGCAAACCTGTGAAACAAACAAATAAAAATGATGTCTCCAGTTTCTCCTTTGATGAAGGTCAACTGCTACAGTACTGAATTCTTGGAATCTTTTTCTCAGGATATGTGTGGATGGGTGGTGGAATATATCGGGTTGTCTCATAAATTAGTTCGATTCTTGTTACGTGTTTACGACTAAGAACTCCTGAGAGCACTGCATGCACCTTTTGCGTCAAAGAAGTGGCCTAACAATATGGGGTTTGTTTACAAATACAATAATTGAAAAGAATGCTATGAACACAAACCACAGCGACCTCACGGCCAAAGGTAAATAGGTCAACTTATGTAAGAATTGGTAACCAAACTTCAGTACGAGTTTATGGATGCAACAGTGTGGAGTTGTAACTTGTGAAGAAGGAACATAAGTTGTAACTTATGGAAGGCAAGAAGGAACATTTTCGACAGTTTCGGGTCCAAATGACCTTGCTGTCGACGGGCCCTAAAACACCACACACTCACTCACTCACTCACTCACTCACTCACTCACTCACTCACTCACTCACTCACTCACTCACTCACTTTAATGCTGTTTTATTACCGTAAAGGTAAAACCGCCTCACAAACTCAACGGAAAATTTGTGCTGTTTACGGAAAAGATGCAGTGACGAATCGGGCATGTCAAAAATAGTTTACCTTATTTCGAGCTGGGAACTCTGTGAAAGACAAACCTCGTTATGGACGACCTGTGGTTACGGATGAGGAAAGGATAAAGGACATGATTATGAACAACCCCAGAATAACAACTCGGGAGGTAGGTCAGGAGCTAAACTTATCTCATGCAACTGTAGCCAGGCACCTAAAGAAACTTGGTTACGTAAATCTTCGGGATGTATGGGTTGCGTACGAACTGAGTGAACAAAATTTAGTTCAGCGCGTTTCCATCTGTGAGGCATTGATAAGACGCAATGAAACTGCCACTTTTCTGAAACAGCTGGTTACAGGAGACGAAAAGTGGGTTGTGTACAACAACATCCGAAAGAGAAAGTCATAGCGTAAGAAAGGGGAACCACCACTCTCAATTCCTAAACCAGGGCTTCATCCTGAGAAGATTATGCTGTGCATTTGGTGGGACTGGAAAGGAATTATTTATTACGAATTTCTGCCTCCTGGGAAGACCATCAATTCAGAGAAATACTGTTCTAAGCTGGATCGTCTAAAGGTTGCCCTAGGAGAGAAAAGGCCAGAATTAGCATCTAATGGTGGAGTCGTCTTTCATCAAGACAATGCCAGACCACACACTTCTATGGTAACTCGTCAGAAATTACGGGATTTCTACTGGGATGTGTCACCTCACCCGCCTTATTCTCCAGACATTGCCCCATCCAACTATCATTTATTCCGATCCCTGCAAAACTTCCTTAATGGCAAACGCATTACTTCCTTGGAGGATTGCAGACTCGCCGTAGAATAGTTCGTCAACCAGAAAACTGCAAGATTTTGGAAAAATGGAATTGATAAGCTTCCTGAGAAATTGAGATGTGTTATTGATAATAATGGTGCACACTGCACAAAATAAAGTTTGTTTTGAAAAGTTCATTGCCTTGTTTACTTTCGATGATCTTGCGTATGTAAACAGATTACCCCTACATAATTAGGCAACTTCGTTGCCGTAGTTGTGATGCGGACATATAGTGCAGGCGTTCTTTGTCGTAAACACGTAACAAGAATCGAATGAAACAAACCAATAAAACACCAGTTAAATAGGGAACTGAAGATTTCCCAGCGTCGTAAATATAATAATTTGTTCTCTGCCTCCTTCTTGTGCATTCTCAGTTGAGGTATGGTCAGGATAGGGCCATCCGGAGAATCAGAGGAACTTTTAATGTTTATTAAATTGTTTCCAAGGTCCCTATCTGTTGGTGCTGATGGTAAAACATCTGCATCATTTTCCATGTTTGTCTTGGAACATTTTACGAATTTTACTAATCACTTACTGAGCAACTCCGCATTTACCCATCCTGTTTCCGGTACTACGCTCAACCTCTAGGTGGAAGTTAGTTGCAATTCTTTCTGTATTCTCTTTTTAGGAACGATTAGCAAGGACATGCACCAGCCTCAGAATGCATATTTCAGCAGTTACGGTTTCCCCCTTTCAATGTCGAAACACTAAAAATGACGTTTTTTTCTCGTGAGGTTATTGTTTTAGGGTGACCATTTGAATTTAGGATATCCCAATCTCATCACAATTGTAAATGCTCTCTGCAGTGAGCTGAAATTTATAACAATTTCTGTAAGCAGCTCAAAACGTTTTGTGATATTTGGCTCACTAGAACTCATCACTATATCGCCAAATGTAACTTCGAATTTCCTAATTCTTAAACGTGGATATCTTGAAAAACATTGGTGCATCCAGTCCTCCCGGGCCATGTTTAGTTCCTTATTAAATGGACACTTCGACTTCGTTTCTTCTGCCAATTCAAAAGCAAGATCCGTAAACTCTTTCATTGTAAAACCAACCATTTCTTAGATGTTCTTCAAATATGTGACATGCTTTGCTTCCTGTACTTCTGAAAATATTGCTTTAATTTTCAACTGCTCCTATAAGTTTGCTATAAATCATCTTTAAATTTGTATTCTCTCTGCAGTGCCGTTTTAGGCACATGAAAATGAGCACTAGTTTTTCTACGTCCCATTTCCTGTTTTACAGTAACTCTTTCTTCATGTTTTCCTTTGACTACTCTTGCGATTAGTCTTAAGTTCGTAGTTCCCAAACATCTGCAAAAATTCAAAACCTTAAACTAACACCTCTACCACTATTAAGAAATGTATTTATTTATTACCAGGCATGTGCTCCTTTTATACGGGTTGTCCCATGTTTGCTATTCATTACTTACAAGCATTAAATAAATACATATGAGTAAAGAGTAACGTATTTAAGAAAAAGAAAGGTAAGTATTCAACCTAGTATTGCTGGGGTAGAACGGAGCCCCAGACCATTCTGCTCCGGTATCTTCCGTCCCAAACGTTGAGGATAGCTTTAGTTATAATCTGCAAATATCATAGTAAAAGCAAACAATATTACAGGTAGACCACAAACAAAATGCGGTCGGAGTGCGCATGCGCGAGCAGAGCCTTCTCCCCTCCTAACCATCCAAGCATCACGTGACTCCCACCCCTCCCTCCCTGAATGCGACAGAGCGTAAACCACTGTGTGTATTTTAATGCTGTTTTGATTTTCAACGCGTATTAGAAACGTCCAGAAAAATGAATTATCACTCTCCAAAGTCTTCTTGCATTTCCGGGAGGTCATGCAGAGGTCAGGGTCGTGAATAGTGCATAATGTTGCCCAGTATTTCAAGAACATGAAAGAAAGGTTTAACATACAAAATGTTAATGCACTGTCAATGACGAGTGAAGCCACAGGTGTTTCAGCAAGAACTGTAAGCAACAATTTTAAAAGAGGGAAGAATGTCCATTGTAAAGGGTACACTAAATTTCTTGACTCCAGATAGAAAATCAGAGCTAAAGAAACCTAGAATTGAAGTGGATTCATTTACCGATTCCGCTATTCGTCAGAAAATCTATGCATTCTATACTGTGCGCAAAGAGGTGCCAACAATAAAAAAAGTTTAGCCAGTCCAAAAGAAGATAGAATCCTTCATTGTGTAAGGGAGTTCTTGCGAAGAAAGCTTAAACAACTGGGGTTCAAATGGAGTTGTTGCCAGTCCAAAAGCAAGATTTTGGTAGAACGTCCGAATATAGCTGTTTGGCGAACACAGTATTTAAATGGCATCAGGAAGTACAGGGCAAAAGGATGGAATGTTGTATATATTGATGAAACATACATCCAACAATCGCATTCAGTAAGCAAGTGCTGGGAGTCAGAGGAAGAACTTGGAGTTACAGTCAGCATTAGAATGGGGCAGAAATTAATTATTGTTCATGGTGGTGATGAGGACGATTTTGTCGAGGGCACACTGTTAAGTTTTAGAGGCGGACAAACTTTAGGAGACTATCACAAATCCACGAATTTTGAAAACTTCCGAAAATGGTTGGAAATGCAGCTTCTTCCAGCTCTTTCCCACTCTAGTGTTATGGTAATGGATAATGCTAAATACCACAACAGTGAGACGGACAAGAAGTCAAACATGCAACTTTAAAATCTGAAGTGACACGCTGGATGGAGGACCACAGTATCGATTTTGATATTCAATGTCAAAAGCAAAATTGTTGGAAAGTATCAACAGTAAACCTCGTGAGAAGCAATTCGCCATTGACAACATTATTTATGAACATGATCACATTCCATTGCGCCTTCCACCCTATCGCCCTGACTTACACCTCATTGAAATGGTATGGGGTGATATTAAGCGAAAAGTTGCGTGCCAAAAAATTGGCGGGAGCTTGAAGGAGAAAGAAGAATTGTGCCGACAATATTTTTCGGAGTACTCTGTTGAACAGTGGGTTTAGTTTTGTGACAATGTAAAGTTAACAGAAAATAATTACCTCGGACATTACCTCAGAATCGATCAAGAAATAGATAGAATCATAGTTTCTTTAAACCCTGAGGAACAAAGCAGTGATTCAGAAAAAAATGCAGAGAGTTAATCTAACAGTGAATGCGAACTCGTGTGAAACAGATGACCGTGCAGCCCGCGCGATGGAGGAGAGGCAATCGAAAATGCCGGAAGATGGGGAAAGCTAGAGGACTCCAGTGTCGGTAAGCCACGCCTCCAACTGCATTTTGTTCGCGGTCTAGTTATAGTCAATTATATTCACTGTAATAAAACGTTTTTAAAAAGCAACAGAGCATGTTAACGACCTTCTAAATAGATGTTCACAGAAATTACAATTCAAACAGAAGGAACACAAGAAACACGCAATACAGCTGTCAAATACGGTAACTCAAAATCACTATTACATAGCAGTGTTGAGACATGTTGATCTTAAGCTGTGATCTTTAGTGACATAGGACTGCATTCCCTTGTTTACTATAAGAGCGAAATATTAGTAACCCAGCGTGCAGTAAATTACGAAAAATAAATAGAGCACGTATCTGATATGAAAATTTAGCCAATTTATTTATATGTAAATTTCCGGTGCAGCCGCTCATTTGTTGCTTGACACAAAGGGATTTTTATTCCCTCTTCTTTCTGCTTGTTACAATATTTAATCACGTTATATATGATCTCTCACACCAGTTGATGTAGCACTCGTTGCTGTCCAGAATACAATTTCATCTGGACAGTCTCACTGTATATATGAGATAGGCTTGCGCAAGCAACTCCGTTACACATATTGTCGCGAGCCGTTATCTACGATCTCGCGGGTTGTTTACACAAAGGAACTGATAGGCGGGCAATGTGGAAATAAACAGCCAGCAAATAAAAATAGCCTAGATAATTAACAGACGGATAGTGTTTCATGGAGGTAAAGAGCTTGTATAAGCAGATAAACATAGCGCCGGAAATAAAAGACATGCGGACAGATATAATTACATTCTAGAACAGTCGAGTTTTATCTAGTGACATGTTAGAGAAACTTCCATAAAGTCTCGAATTATGAATGAGGTATTTAAGGAAGTGACGACTCGCCAAGAGTGAGTTATAAAACGTGAGAGTAAACAGTTGTAAAGACATGTAACAAGAGTGTTGAGAAGCTGTTTGTTATTGTCATCGACCTTGGTGTTGTAGATTGTGATATGTGATGTAATTCTGCTGCTACGCAGTGTGTTTCTACGCAAATAAAGAACATTTAGTGACATGTTAGAGAAACTTCCATAAAGTCTCGAATTATGAATGAGGTATTTAAGGAAGTGACGACTCGCCAAGAGTGAGTTATAAAACGTGAGAGTAAACAGTTGTAAAGACATGTAACAAGAGTGTTGAGAAGCTGTTTGTTATTGTCATCGACCTTGGTGTTGTAGATTGTGATATGTGATGTAATTCTGCTGCTACGCAGTGTGTTTCTACGCAAATAAAGAACATTTAGAATTTCGGCAAATTGGACTTTTAATTCTACGAACCCATAAAGTTACAATACATTACGATACGCTTCCATGCTTTAGCTTTTACTCTTCTTGACCCACAAGAACACTACCGCTAGACTAGTTAATTGGTGAAAACCAACTATATGTTCTGTGGGTGAAAGTATTCTCATGTGCACAACCATGCAAATATAAATGCATGGTTACGTTCCACCTGTTCCTGGTTACCATATGAGCCCTGGTGCGCATTTCAATGGCTTTAAAGTTATTTGTCTTCTGCGAAAAATGTAACAATTCCCACCTGTAATTTGGATCATATTGGTCCTTAAAAAAAATTAACTTATGTAAATTGCATAAAAGAGTAGCACTGTCGGAAAATAAAGATCAAAATTCTTCACAAATATGTTCATGATTAAAGTTCTTTTAATATTTTTCGTTGAAATTTCTTAGGAGTTGTTCAATGATCTCATGGGGATATGGGAAACGCATTGGCACAACTGCAAGCATTTCAATAATCGATCAGTGTTGATAGGTTTGATTAGTCGCTTAAAAGCAGAAGCATAACCTCTAAAGCTTTATGCACTGAGAATGTATCGATTTTATTATAATATGCTGTGGTGGCGATTTATCATGGAATACATCACATGAATGTCCAAGAAGTACGATTACAATAATCCATCCATTATTCAGTCCACTTTTGGACAAGTGATAAAGAACGTCATTGTTTTACAAATAAGGCAATGGAGACAAAACTACAGTTGGGCGGTCGTCGTCAGCTAGGAGAATGGCGGGCGTGGCCATTCACCATCAACAGTGAAAACATTCATTCGCTGAAGCTACCAACACAAGCAACCAAACTAGCGATTCTGTAATGCTTAAGGAAACTTAGTTTGGGAACTAGAATGGGTAAATAATGATACACTAACGAAAATTCAATAACAGTGATAACTGTGGACTACTTTTATTTTTATAAGGTAGTCTCCCTCAAAACATTATTAGAGACTGCCCCGGTGGGTTCCAAATGGGGTGAGGGAAGGAAACTTATACATTTTAAATGGTTCATGGTATTAATTTGATATATTCTGATAGGTTTTAATACATTAAATGTTGAAATAATCCTTTCTAGAATTAAAACCTGAGAATTTATTGACAAATGCAATTTCTATAACATATTTAATAAAACAAAATCCGCACTTAACTTATTGATCCATTTAAAAGTTATAGTCGAAATTCCTTATGCTTCCTATATCCGATATAATGATAAAATAATAACAACAATGATGATGATAATAATAAAGAGAGCAAAGGAAGATATTTTGTTGTCTCAGCATATTTCAGAACTCTACAGTTGGCAAGTTCAAGTTACATTGTTTATTGTAGCAGACGACAGTCACCCAATTACAAGATTGCTTTGTCAGTGGAAAGAATAGATGTAGGCTTTTATGGAAATCCATTAAATATATTGCATTTTAATCTGTATAATAAATGTAAGAGATATTCATATCCATCTTTATTCATCCTTGATATCTTGTACAAGATAATGGACATGTCAAGCACAATATAAAGAATAACACTACCATAGTAACAGGTAAAAAATATACAGATGAATATGTGATTACAAGAAATAGATAATATAATAATTTAAAAAAACAAAAATGTATAAGAACATAATATATCAAACAGCAGAAGAGAAAACTAACTTAAAACTCTTATACAGAATGAGAACAGCTACAGCAGCTGTTGTTGACAAATATTTCAATGTATTTGTAGAATTGAAGTAATTTAGTGTTTAGTCCCTCGTATGGTCAAATTTAATAGTTTGTAAAAGTATTTTCATTTTTAAGAGCTCCAAAACAAAGTGCTGATCATCAGAGCTTCAATTTTTAAAACAAGTTAACCAAAACAGACACTTTGCCCCTATGTATACTTATGCCTGGTTAGTTCTAAAAGGCATGGTTCCATATTCAGAAATATTTATCTTATATTGGTCGGCTTAATTCCATGTCCCATAATAGCAGGTATTTCTTAAGAGGATCCTTAGAGTAAATGAAAGCATTTGTCTTTTATTAAGCTGATTCTATGAATTCTCTATTGGGTTAAGACCTGGACTCTAGGGCCAAGGGTATGACTTGAACAGTTATGTAACAACCACTCTCTGGAAATTTACCCCTAGTGCATTGGGCCATTATGTTTATAGATTTTAATGCATTCCTTATCCCTAATTTCTCTGTGCCCACCTCAGTAGCATAGATGGTAGCATGTCTGTCTCACGTTCAAGAGATCCCAAGTTCGAATCTCGGTCAAGGTGAGTTACCTGGATAAGGTTTTTCCAGGGTTTTCCCTTATCCTAAAAGATGAATGTTGGGTAACTCTAAGCTCCATGGACCGTGAACTCATTTGAGCATCATTTCACCCAATTCATTCACCATCCAATATGAATTAACGTTGGAGGATGTAAATTACAACAACAACAACAACAACCTAATTTCTCTGTGTTCTCTTAGAAGTGGAGGTAACAATGATTAGCCATGATGTTATACTTCCGTCGCTGGTCTAACTATGGGTTTTTCGGGGGTTTTCCTGGGTTGCTGGGCAAATGCTGGGTAGTTTAATTACATCCCCCAAATTTCCTGCCCCTCCATTTTATCTCTATTATCATTTCACATCTTTTCTCATCTGGTGGTCTCTTTCAGGGTAGAAGTGTAGGTAGGACTCTTGGTGCTGCATGGCAGGATGATATTCCTGGTAAACACCTTCTCTTCTGGTAGGACAGTCTTCAGGCCAGCCTTATTGGCCGTTTTGAATCACGGTGGGTAGGATGCCAGCTGTACTGGCCTGCTGGGGAATTTCCAACTAGTCAATAGTATGGGCCCTGCCCTCTACACTGTCGTAACTCCTTGGACCGGGCGCCCTTGTCTCCCTTTGCCTTATCGTTCCTCCTGGGGATTCCCCACATAGGACATAAACATAATACAGAGGTGCCATCGAGTGTCACTGAGGGTGACTCCCCTCCTTTTCCCCTTGTTCAGTTTTCCACTTAGTGGCACGGGGGTGCAGGAGGACAGCTGACTGGCATTGGCTATTGCAGTACGTCTACACCCCTTTGTGTTTTAAAACAAATGCAAGTAAGCAGTGGACAGTCAATATGTCCTGTTACAGAGCCCCACATCGACAAATTAATAGCTAAGAAGAATAAGAACTCCACTTAAATTATGAACTAATAATTATGAACATGTAGCTATAAAAGTATAATTCACTGTAGTACTCAGTACACATTATGCACATAAAAATATGAATGATTAGTTTAACAACCTGCCACTGAATCTTCCGCACACTCTTCCTCACTCCAATATCTATTATGTCACCTGTGAAGGTTAACTAGAAGGGGGAAAAGGTAACCATCCTATTTCCTCTCAGTGACACCACTGGCATAATAGATCAAGTCTAGACAATGTACGAAATCTGCTCCGTAAGATTCTATCCTATTCTATCTTATCCTATCCCCATATCATTGCATTGCCATCTGTATATTTTACTGTAGCCTTCCATTATGGTCTTCCTTTCCAATAACTGTTCCTGTCTCTTTCCTGCACATATTTACACTCCAGTCACTAGTTTTGGGGCACTTATGATTAATTGTTAGCTTTATCACAAGCAATTTCTTCTCTCACTGTCTCATTCAAATTCTGTGGATATCATGTTTATGGCAAAGATAATTTTGTCATTTTTGGATGGATCGCCAATAGTGTTCTGTGATATATTCATCTTAGCAGCAATTTGTGTATGCATATGACCCTTAGAACGGTGGAAGTTCATAAGTTGTCACTCTTCAAGTTTGTGTCAGCTCTTCTGCATCCTATTTGACTTTTCCATATATCGTGATAGCCTTGAAAGGTTTGTCACTGATACTAATGGATATTCCTCTAAGCAGATGAATAAAAATACAGAATGAATCACCTAAACCTTCCACTGCCAATATTTCCAAAATGGAAAGTTCTGTTGATGTGCAGTTTTTGTAGCATTGTTTGGTAGTTAGGGGCTCATAGTTTTAGCCTATAAATAGATTTTAATAACACTTAGAAGGTGTATTATTGGAGCGAACATACACTTTTGTTTAAAAAATGGAACATTTCCTAATTGCATTAAAAGATCAAAAGTATGGTACAGTAGAATGTTAATGGTATTTTTCACAGGATTCTAGTGCCAGTAATTTACGAGATATTTTATTTTGAAACTTTCAAACACAGACAATTGTGTTCCATTTAACCGGCTAAGTCACTAGATACGATGTTGTTATGGTTTCTTTACTCGTGTTTGCGGTTCATTTGTGCATTGCAACGTTCTAGTCAGTTAGTGATAGTTCAAGCAGTAGGTTGTGAATAAAGATGGAATTTACCAATGTAGAAAAAAGCCAACATACTCGTGGTGTACAGGTAGTGTAGGAAGAATGCAGTTTGTTCTTGTATGATGTATACTCGTATGGAAAGATATCCATCTTTCATCCATATACCATCTCAGCAATTATTCATTAACATCTTCAAGGAGTTATGTGAAAGTGATAGTTGAACACCAAGAAAATGTAACAGAAACAAACAGGTGACTGGAGTTGTAGGAGAAACTAATGTTTTGGCTGCTGTTGCAGTAGATCCCCAAATTAGTTCCCGCACATCGCACATGGAAAGTGGAATAAGTCAGCAAGTGTATAAGGGCCACTAGGCAAGTTTTGAGACATTTTTTCAAAGTACTTTCCCTGACACTCCACACAAACTGTCATCCTTCTGAACCAGTTCTGGAAGCACTTGCACCACTTTACTTCCAGCACTACACTTAGCTGCTCTCTGTAAGCACTGACAGCATCTTCAGGAGATGGAAATCGACGTCAACAAAGTTTCTCCTTAACCGTGGAGAACAAAAAAAAAGTCAGGTGCCAGGTCAGGACTGTAGGGTAGATGGCTAAGGTTGACTGGAATGAATTCAGTGAATTCAATAAATTCAGTTGTGATGTTTGCTGAGTGGGCAGATGCATTGTCATAGTGAATCCTGATTCCCCGCAGGCCAGTTCTGGGCCGTCTCTCCATGATTTTCTGGAGCACTTCTGGAACACATGTTCATGTTCAATGAGGTCTACCCAAGAGTCCGAAGACCCAGGCCTCTGTTACCCTGGAGCGATGGAAAACTCCGGGGGTCTTTCTGTAGGGCAATACCTGGAGTCTAAAAAGCCCTCCCATCGACAACAACATCACGATGGGTGGAAGTGGATACGCCACTTAAGCGCTCAACCCCGCAGGGAAGACTACCGAAAACCTCGGTGGGGCCTCCTGGTGATCTAGCACACCTACTAGCTCTGCAGGCTAGTACCCGGGACTTTTTAGGCAACCCTACATCTGTGTACCATCTTCCTGTAACTGTCCGCTGATTTTCCAAAGGAATCATGGCTACGTGTCACTTGGTGAGAAAAATGTTGCCACCATTTGCTTTCCAGCACTTCTTGACCTCTTGACTTTCATGGGTTCTCCTTCATCAGGAAACAACCACTTAGACGATTGGCGTGTGGTTTCAGGATCAAATTGATACATCCACTTCTTGTCACCAGTAACTATGACAGACACCCTCCTAGAATCACCACTGTTAAATTTATGGAGCATGTCTTGGCACCATTCCATACGAGTGTGCTTCTGAGCAGTTGTCAAGTTCTCCATAGCATCAATGGTTTCTTCAGTGACAGCTGTGGCCGGCCTCCCACTGCACCCCTCATCTTCAAGCAGGTCTGGCATCATTTAAATTCTGCAGACCAGTGAAACACTGTTGCACATGATGGTGCACTGTCCCCAAATGCAGCAGACAGGTGTTCAAGGCACTGTGATTCATCCAAACCACTTTTGTGGTCATACAAAATCATTGTACAAAAATCTCTTCTTTTCAATTCCATGGCTGCAGCTCAACTGGCAACACATGCATCCACTTGGCAACACTGCTGTCCCTAATAAGTGGCATGATTATTATGAAACTGGTTGAGTTCACTTGTTCAGGAGGGGAGTTCCTCATATGCAAAAATTTTTCACTTCCTGCGTTCCAGTTGGCCACATCTCAAAACTTTCCTAGTGACTCTCATATAGAAAGATATCCATCTTACATCCATATATCATCTCAGCAATTATTCATCAACCTCTTCAAGTAGTTGCGTGAAAGTGGTAGTGTAACACCAAGAAAACGTATAAAACAAACAGATGACTGGAGATGTAGGAGAAACTAATGTTTTGGCTGCTGTTGCAGTACATCTGTAAATTAGTTCCTGCACATCGCACATGGAAAGTAGAATGAGTCAGGCAAGTGTACTTCGCATACTCCATCGACATAAGTTCCATCCCTGTCATATCTCTCTATCAAGAGCTACATGGAAATGATTTTGAGAATTGTGTTAACTTTTGTAAGTGGACTTTAAGACATGATACTCCAGATTCATAATGTATTTTGTTTATTGATGAAGCAACATTTACTAACAATGGGCAGGTAAACTGCAGAAACATGTACTATTGGTCTGTTGACATTCCGCATTGGCTTTGTCAAGTAGAATGTCAGCATCCATGGTGTTTAAACGTGTGGTACAGGATAGTAAACCATCAGCTCATAGGCCTTTTTTTCATAGAAGGAACACTAAACTTGCACAAGTATCTCAGCCTCCAAACAGACCATCTTCCACAGATGTCCAGTTGTCAGGACAAACTCCTGCAGCCTCAATTCAGCTAGATACATAAGTTTCAGCCAAGTGATGGTTCCCAAACCGATTTTGGAGAGCCTGCCAGTGTCTCTGGACACTGCTGACATTGACATCGCATTCATAAGTTCTATCATCTGTCCCTGGGGGTTGGCTGTCAGCTGTGTAACTTCCTCTACTGCTGACGTTGGATGCAGATAGTGAATTGTTGGGGTAAGTGCTTCAAAATTGATGTTTTGTCATATTCATGTGTCTTGGCATGCACAGATGTTGTATCTTGTTTTGATGCCTTGACCATCAAGTGCTTAAGTCTTTTGTTAAGCTTTCTTCCATTGTGTTTAATTCTTGGGTGCTATGCACTGACTAAAGTCTATCACCTTTCTGTATAGTGCTCTTCCACTGATTTCTCTGTGCTGGCCAATCTTTCATCAGTTTTGCTCATCAGCTATGTGTTTAAAAAGAAAAAAGTGGCACCACAGGCCATACTGGCTCAGGGCCTGCCAATGCGACTGCCAGCCTCACGCCCACATATGGATGGACGACCATCCAACCGATACAGGGAGGAGATGTGGTCAGCATCTCAACACCCCCAGCCAAAAAGTTGGCTTTCATGACCAGGGTCGCTTACCTATCGTAAGCTCCTCAATTTCCTCATAAATCTGAGTGAGCACTGGTCCTATACCTGGGACTTAAAATCTGCAACCCCAGGGGTGGGATCGAACCCGGGCTGCATTCCGTGGCAGAGAACCAAGACATGATGCCTTAACACACTACGCCACGGCACAGTACCAGCTCTGTATTCACCTTGGTGATTTCTATTTTCATTTCCTCCTTTGCATCGTTTATTTCATTTTTGCTCCTTCTATTTTTGCTCCTCCTTATTTCACTTCTCACCTTGTCTATTCCAGATTTCATTTTCATCTGCGTCTGCTCCAACCTGGATTCTATTTGTGTCTTCATCTTGTCCATTCTGGCTATTAGTCTTTACAGCATTGCAACCATTGTGGCCTTTATATCCCACTCCTGACACCAAGGTGGCAAATCATCAATTGTTATTAAATGTGTATTGCGAATATTTCACATGAGACACTGCTGTATGCACTCAGAGAAAAAATCAGATGATGTGTTAAGTCAGTATCACAACTGAACTGCTGAGTCACAGCTAACATCTGAGCTCACTTAGCACTGCCCACTGTGCTTAGGTGAATTTAGTTCAATTGTCACTGACAACCATCTACTGAGAAAACTGTCTACTTTCAGCTCAAGTTGACCATGTGTCGACAATAGACAGCTCCTTATATACACCCTAAATACAAAGGGAGCATTCTGGAAAAGAAACTACTTGAAACTGGTATAACAACAAATTTTCGGGAATTGGAAAGCTGCACACAATGGCTGTTATTTAGAAAAAGGGCCATTAGCTGTACCCAGACATGGTAACCAAGAGGACATGCACTAGCCCTGGCCACATCTCGCAGCCTCCTTTGTGGTTACTGTATATATCAGGTTGATAATAAGTTTATCTTTCTCTCCTAAAACACCTTGTGCTAAAAGAAAAAATATATTTTGGTACAGTGGTACATTTAAAATAATAGTGAATCAAGAAAATATTGACAAATTACTTCACTTATACTGTTTTTCACAGGACATGTTTCAAGAGCTATTGCTCCCAACATCAGCTGAGTCTTGACTGGTGCAAATGGTAATGTTTTCTTCATTCTCTATGTCGTCGGTATATGGCATGATGTATTTGTCAAAGATGTCTGGTCATGGAGTTCCAAAATTCAAGATTCTATGACAATTTTTATTAATGAAGATCTTTTCACATATGGAAGGATCTATAGGATGACTAACCTGTTTAACTAAATCCGTCTCCAGGTTAATGTCATGTCTGCTATTTAAAAAATGAAAAGTGATTGCTGATTTTTCCATTTCATCATTTTTCATATTGCATTTATGTTCTTTAGTTCTGATGTCAATGATTCTTTTCGTTTTTCCAATATATATTTTAGGAAAAGTTTTACATTTGATCTCGTAGATTCTAGGTTTTTCTTTTGAAGTGATTAAATTTTTGGGGGGACCTTTTTGCAATTCTTGATACGAATCTATTTTGAGGTGCAAAAACTATGCTGTGTGTTGAGAAAATTTTTTGGAATTTATTATGGTCAGGGGTAGTGATATTTAACATTTTGAAATCAGAAATTAAGCATTTTGATTTTTATGTTTAGCATTTTGTAGCATTTATACATTTGCAATTTAGCATTTTATAACATTTTGAAGAAAGTTTGAGTTAATTTTGTTAAATGATGAATATTAATATTATTTATATAAAATTTAAAACACATTTA
Source organism: Mantis religiosa (assembly GCA_030765055.1). Taxonomy (NCBI): domain Eukaryota; kingdom Metazoa; phylum Arthropoda; class Insecta; order Mantodea; family Mantidae; genus Mantis; species Mantis religiosa. The sequence continues at coordinate 109,111,077 of CM060958.1, read as the reverse complement.
TGGAGGGTTATTAATGACAGTTACTTAAAAGTGCATAAAGTGTCAATTTATTTCACATTAATATCGGTTAAAGCAATACACAGAAATATAGAACAATGTGATATAGACATACTGCATTACACAAAAAAGATATCTCCATACTGATGTAAAACTAACACAATAAAAAGAAAATGCACTAAAAATTAGCCTAGTTTATGATTCAGGAATCCTGTTGAATAAAAGCAGTGAATATATTTCAACATTCTGTCCTGTCATTTGAGTCTTCCTGTCACTCACGATCAAATTATATTTACTCAAATATCTTTCAGCATCTACACTGTTGATAGGATCCCAAATACATTGCAGAGCTGTTTAGGCAAACTCTGAGCATTTAAGCTTAACAGTCAACAGGATTTGCAGGCAGTCTACATCTTTATTATTCTACATGGTTTGTATCAGTTGTGAATGAAAATATTCATATCCCTCAGCAAAACTATGCATTTTAACATCACGAAAAAATGGGATCTTACTTTTACTTTCACTTAAAATCATATAATTTATTGAAGTTACTCTGCCAGCAGTGACAGGATTAAAAAGCTTAACGTCTTTTCCGCCTCTGCCCGCTGTTTGATTGATATTTTTGCTCTCACCATCTTCGCACTTACTGACGTCACCTACGCATAGAATGAATGAAAGTTGGGTGTAAAGCCATACAGAACAATGAAAATCAGAACTTTGGCAACTAAGAACTCCAACTGGAATTAGCGTGTGTTTATCACTTCCTTAAAATTAGGGTTGCTATTGGTTTTCAGAGACAAGGATTAGGATTTTCCGTTTACTGGGTTGTGAAGATAGATTTTGAGAAAGAACTGAACTCGCTTCAGGTACCAAATATACTTCATATGGGCAATCGTGGAACAATAAGCTAATTTAGAGGGAAGGGTTGCTTTCCACATACCATAAGAGTGGTCACTTACTTTTTAACTTTCTAAACATGCAAAGACTCTTCAGTTTCCAGAAGAAGTTTCCAGAAGGAAGAGCATTGGGGAAAAATAATTACTTGGGAAAATTTTTGATTTCACATTTATATAGCATTTTGAGTCAATTTGACACTTTATCGCGCTATATCGCATTTGCGAAAAATCGGCACCGTTAATTATGGTCTGATGGGTGGAAGGTAACTTCTTAAAAATTTTCTTTTTTTCTCTTGTAGGTTCCAGGGTGATGGTTTCCTTTATTTTTCATGGTGTTGTTGAGCTTGTTGATATTTTCGTCCATTAAATTTGGGTTGAAACTGCTAGACATAGCTATCGTTTTTATGTGTACGTACTCTTCTTGTTAATCATCTCCGCTTAGTGGGTAGCAAGTTGGTTTGAGCCTATTATTCTTAATATAATTATCTATTTTAGTTAATTGATGGAAATTAATCATTTCTCAACACTAGCCATTTATAAGCTAAGGTTTTTGATGGATAGAGTCAACATGAAATATTCAATGCCATGGCCGGGATTTGAACCACGGATCTCCTGGTTTCCGTCCAGTCGCTCTTAACCTTTGAGCTACCATGGCCAGCGTGCCGTCCTGACATTAAATTCTCCATTTGACTCATATATTTCCCCAGTAGACCACTAGGGGCCCTCGCATCCGAGATACACTGTTTGTGGCGACTTACTATTGTAAGTACTTGAGTCCCAGGCTTCATCATTTAACTTTTATTATTTTAGTTAATTGATGGAAATTAATCATTCCTCCACACTAGCCGTTTATAGGCTAAGGTTTTTGATGGATAGAGTCAACATGAAAAATTCAACGCCATGGCCGGGATTTGAACCATGGATCAAACTCACGGCCATGGCATTGAATTTTCCATGTTGACTCTATCCATAATTATCTATATTTGTCGGTTTCCTGTAAAATACCAAAAGCAAGTTTGTTATCAATCTTTTTAATTTTTATGTCCAAGAATGGGAGAATCCCATCCTTCTCTCTTGTTTTACCCTTTTTTGATTTTAAAGTAGCAGTGAAAGACTTATAATCCATTTCTCGACGCAGGTATTGAGTCATTCACCATGAGATATTTAAAATATAAGAAGCTTTTTTTGTTAATCTTTGAACGTGCAGTCTAACATTCATCTGTTATTTAAGCTAATATAGAATGGATTAGAATTAAAGTATATGTAATAGGTTGAAGGTGTCCCTTTGATGCCAAAATATAAAATAAGAAACAGCATTACTTTAGTTTTATGATATCCCTGCCATTAATATAGAAGCACTCATAAATTGTGTGCTATGCACTAATAATATCTGTTAATGTTACTTTTCAGATTCTGCAATGCAATCTGCGATTAAGATTGAAATCAAAGAAGAACAGTTCAATCTTGACAGGTCAGTTGTTAAAGTGAAAAATGAACCAGCAGAGGTCCCTATTTCCTTTTATCATATTAAGAGTGACACAAAGGTAAGGCTACTAAAATAATTATAAACTTAAGGTTTATAAAATAAAGAATTTGTTTAAATTTGATGAATTTTTAAAGCTAAACAGTTTCAAACTTTAAATCTTTAGGACTCCAGTTTTCTTTGGGCAGTCATATAGATATTTTTTTGCTTAGTAATAAACAGAAAGTATGTTAATTGAGTAATTTGACATGAAATCAGATTTTCCAAAAAAACTTAGGTACAATAATTCACCTCAAACACCTTTTATTTGTCATCAAAATCTTTAGCACAATGCTTACTTACAATCATCATTTCTTTCACACAAGTACACAATCTTGACATCTTTTTAGCCTTGACATCCTTACATCTCTTTAGCACACAGCAACTTGTGCTGGTAGTAATCTCTCTGATGTACACACAAGTTCACCTCTTATACTGAGCTGCATGCTGATTCTGAACACAACTTTGATATTCTACATAAACTGCTTTGCTGCCTGTTACACTGCCCATCAGTTCTTCACCATAGAGCTACACTGTGAAATGCTTCCTGCACTGTTCCACAGCCTGCCGACTCCTCACTAGGGAGCTTGGAACATATCAAACTTCTATGCATTTCTTGATTGACTCAGATAACTCGACTGACCAATTGATTCGTGTACTACTTCATGATGCTGACTCCTTCCCACAGAGCCACTCATGTCAAATGATGCTCGAAGCTCAAAGCACTCACTAAAACTCTCATTACTGTCTTTTCTGTACTCCGGACATCTCATTGGCATCAGGTGTAGCCAGATCCTTCTTGAATTACAGACTCTAAAGGTCTTTTGGGTAGTAATAATACGACTCGCTTCCTAGCACCAACTGGTGGCTGTCTTTGAAGCCATATTTGTCTTTATTTCAGTGGCCAAAAGCCACCCGCTTAGCTTGCAACTTTGTCAGCAGTGATAAGGAAATTGTGCTTTGAATTTCCTTTAAGATAATGTATGCAGTATGGTTATTTAATTATGTATAACTCAGTTGTATTTCAGTGAAATTTATAGGTATAAATACATTATGTATAAATAAGGTTATATTAATATATACAAATATAACAATTTGTAACTTAAAACTTCACGTATCTTATTAGAAACTATGACACTTTTCTTATAAATTGTCCGGGATCACGATTTCATGGAAATTCTTCCACATCTTCAGCTGGAAACAACAAAGCTGTCGTCATCGTTACGAACGCTAGATGTTAATATGTTCTTGTTAGTACTACCAAAATCTGAAAATAAATCAAATTTAAAAACAAAATCAACTGCCAGTATTTCAAAATTCATTATGCGATGTTTGTTTTTTAAAGTATCTTTTCCCAAACCATTAAATCTGTCGGACCATTTAATTGTTTTAATAATTTAACTTCTGGATTTATTTCATTGTTAAATGACCAAAAATGATCTTCTACGGCTGATTTATCAGTCTGTTTATACTTAATGTTACGAAAATGCTCTTTCATTCTGGTTTCTGAAGTACGTTTTGTCTTTCCAATATAAACTTTATCACAACTGTGAATTTTATCTAAATAAATCTAAATTTCTCTAAATTTTATTTAATTTTATTTTTTAAATGTTATTTTTAGATAAAGCTAAAAAATTTACATCAATGGATTTCTTCCTTTTCTAGATCTAAAGATAATAAGAAATAATAATAAACTTTGGTATTTATAGAAAGTCTACTCATTAAGTTAATTAGGAGTCTACTCATATTGATAATTACATAAAAAATAAAAGTTTTAATCCTTTTTCACATAAATTTGCTGTTTTCAACAGTTTGATTTATAGATTAATAAATATATCCCTGAATAAAGAGGAATTTAATAAAGAATATAAACATATTATTAATACTGCTTTAATTAATGGTTTTAATTAAGACTTTATACATTAAAAAATTAAAAAATTTAAATATAAAAAATACTGTTAATGATGTTTCTACCCTTAAAAAATTAAAGACAATTATAATTTAAAAAAATTTACGTACCATCCTTGGGTTAATAAACATTTTCAAACATGTTTTAAAGAGTTTGGTATAACTTTAGTTCCTCAAAATAAATATAGTATTAAAATTTACTGCATTTCACTAAAAAAGATAAAATTCCTCTTAATAAAAAATCTGGCATTTATCAATTTAATTGTTTCAATTGTGATAAAGTTTATATTTGAAAGATAAAACATAATTTAGAAACCAGAATGAAAGAACATTTTCGTAACATTAAGTATAAACAGACTGATAAATCGGCCGTAGCTGATCATTTTTGGTCATTTAACCATAAAATAAATCCAGAAGTTAAATTATTAAAACAATTAAATTGTCCGACAGATTTAATGGTTTGGGAAAATATATTTATTTTAAAAAACAAACATCACGTAATGAATTTTGAAATACTGGCAGTCGATTCTGTTTTTAAATTTGTTTTATTTTCATACTTTGGTAGTACTAACAAGAACATATTAACATCTAGTGTTTGTAACGATGACGACAGCTTTGTTGTTTCCAGCTGATGATGTGGAAGAATTTCAATGAAATCGTGATCCTGGACAATTTATAAGAAAAGTGTCATCATTTCTTATTAGATGAGTGAAGGATAGAGTCAACATGAAAAATTCAATGCCATGGCCGGGATTTGAACCACGGATCTACTGGTTTCCGTCCAGTCGCTCTTAACCTTTGAGCTACCATGGTCAACGTGCCTTCCTGACATTAAATTCTCCAGTTGACTCATATTTCCCCGGTAGAGCGACTGGACGGAAACCAGTAGATCCGTGGTTCAAATCCCGGCCATGGCATTGAATTTTTCATGTTGACTCTATCCATCAAAATATCTTAGCCTATATACGGCTAGTGTGGAGAAATGATTAATTTCCATCAATTAACTAAAATAATTAGAGTTAATGATGAAGCCTGGGACTTAAGTACTTACAATAGTAAGTCGCCACGAACGGTGTATCTCGGATGCGAGAGCCCCTAGTGGTCTACCGGGGAAATATGAGTCAACTGGAGAATTTAATGTCAGGAAGGCACGTTGACCATGGTAGCTCAAAGGTTAAGAGCGACTGGACGGAAACCAGTAGATCCGTGGTTCAAATCCCGGCCATGGCATTGAATTTTTCATGTTGACTCTATCCATCAAAATATCTTAGCCTATATACGGCTAGTGTGGAGAAATGATTAATTTCCATCAATTAACTAAAATAGATGAGTGAAGTTTTAAGATACAAATTGTTATATTTGTATATATTTGTTTGCTTCACTGTTAATAGCTTCATATTTTACATAATTATGTTAATATGTTTCAAAATTACTTTTTTTTCTGGAATTTGCAAATATTTACATATAAATGCAAATTATGTATAACTGAGTTACGTATAAAGTAGGTTCAACAATATATATATATATATAATGTATATTTCTTTTCTTTGTTTTCTCCGTTTTTATTTTTTTATTTTTTCCATGTATTTATTCTTTTGTTTTCTGTGGTTTTACACGTATACAAAATACATATAAACACCATGCCCAAGGTGGGACTTAAACCTCTGACCCTGTATGCAGTGGAATGCTAGAGACATACACTCTAGCTACCATAGCTACCTAGTTAACCACAAGGGCCAGCACTCCTGGTCAACAAAGAGAATGGAATTTCAAGTGAATACATACAACCAGTTGTCAAAAGATTTGTCAATCACTTAAAACATACTGAATTCCCATCAGAAATTCAAGAAAATTAACAATGAAGCAATTTCTGCAAATGCTTATAACGTACGGAAGTAAAAGTGTTTGAATGAATAATTTGTGCAAGAGTAGAGAAAGCAGTATAAATACCACACACCAGGTTTTCTTTGGCATTATTTATAATTGCATTGCTTAATTAATATATCTGAAAGGTTTCATATCCTACTATCATTACAATCCATACTTTGCCACGCTGAATACTGTCAGTTTAATTATAACTATCCAGTATTTAAAAACAAAGGTTAAAACTTTCCTGATAGCATAATAACTAAATTTTCTTGGCCTTCTTCACCTTCAAGACCAAGGCGATGAACCCTTAGAAACTTCGGTTTCAAATCATCTATTTATATGGCTAGAGGGCCAAGAAAATTTAGAATTGCTCAGTATTTTATTACAAACTAAAACATTGTTAATACCTACAACTTTAATTAGCACAAAACATGTGCATGCTCATAACAATGCAACAGGAAGGTTATTAGTGGTCATTAAGATTATTTGATGAATAATACAAGGGCTGATCAACAAAGACTGAGACTGATTTTTTCCTGCAGCTTCTGTGATAGTTTCGTATCTGTAACATAAATATTTGAAAAGAGCGGGTTTTTATGTATAATGTCAATAGGCACTCTCCTATGTTGGCCATGGTAGCTCAAGGAGTTAGAGTGACTGGACGGAAACCAGGAGATATGTGGTTCAAATCTCCGCCGTGGCATTGAATTTTTCAGTTGACTCTAATTAATTAATGAAAACATGTGTTTACGAAATGGCGATCTCACAATTTCTTTAAAGATAAGTGAAGTTTTTGTTACAAATAATTATAGTTAAGTAGTATTTGTTGCTTTAATAGTACTAGCTTAATTTTTTACATACTTCTTAAAACATTGTTCTATTTTGTTAATTATCTTCCTTAGTTTTAAGTGATGTACTAATCTATATTTTTCTCTTTATTAGGAAGAAAATAGTGAGTATAGTAGTGCAGCAGTTCCCAGTGACTTTTGGAAAATTAAATCAGAAATACAACAACAAAACTTAAAATGTCTCAAAGAGGACATTAAAACTCTAAACGACATCAAAATTGAGGTTAGTTTCATATTTTTTAAAAATAAAGGTATTTAGTTAATTGATGTTAGTTAATCATTCCTTCATACTAGCCGTGTATAGGCTAAGATTTTGGATAAGTAGAGTCAAATTGAAAAATTCATTGCCATGGCCGGGATTTGAACCACAGATCTCCTTGTTTCCGTTCGTTCGCTCTTACCCATTGAGCTATATATACCTGGTGTTTCAAAACGACACCAAACGAATATATAGAAGTAATTCTTCAGCTTCTATGTGACACATATAGATAGTTTTTACTGCCAATAGAGCCGCATTAAAAAGCTGTTCCAGAATGAGTGTGGATTAGGCAGTTACAGGAACAACAAACACCATGTGCCTTACGCTATCGAAGGAATCGCAGGTAGGTGACACCGTGCCACCTGATGTAGCTGTTTGTAAACATACGGACATACTCCACGGTACCTTGCTACTATTAAAAGTTTCTTTGGCTTATGGAATCAAAATAAAGAAGCTATTCTTTAGTTAAATTTTTAATTAAATTTAAAGGGAGTCGATTAATGACACTAAACAACACTTACTTTTAAATTTTTCCGGAACATGTTTCAGAGACTTTACCTCTATCCTCAACTGGCCATCGACTGGTTCTCATTTGTGTAGTTGATGATATTTTGTCATAGGTCTCCTCTGGTGGCGGTTCAAGGAACTTGCTGAACAAATCTTTCTGGGGGATGTCGAAATTGAATACTTTGTTCCTATTTTTTGAAATGAAGATTTGTTCCCATGTGGTTAGTTCTTGTTTGCTATATACCAGATTTTTTTTTGTTAGATGGAATGGCATCTTTGATGTTTGAGCAAATTAGGTTTTTTAAGGAGAAATGGTTGACTGGTGCTAGTTGAATGTTTTGTTTTATGAAGACTTTTTTTTAATTTATCATAGGCCCATGTATGGTAAGCGAATTTTTTGAAAATCATGTTAGTTTCTGTAGCTGAGAGGGTTGTGGTTTCCTTTATTAGCTTCTTCTTTTTTGCTAAGTTCACTTTTTTGTGTACTAATGATTTAGGGAAGCCATTTTTTGTGCTATTTCAATAATTTTGTTGTATTCTGTTTTGTATTCTTCTGCTGTGAGAGGGATGTTGACCAGTCTGTGTGCTAAACAAATTGAATGCAGTGACTGTAGTCAAATTTATATTGGAAAAACCAAAAGAAATTTAGAAACAAGAGCAAAGGAACACTTTAGAAACATAAAATATAAAGAATTAGAAAAATCAGCAGTTGCCACGCATTTTTGGTAAAAAAAAACACAACATAAATCCAGAACCAAGACTACTAAAACATACATCAGGAAAACAAGAACTATCCACATGGGAACAAATGTTCATTTCAAAAAATAGGAACAAAGTATTCAATTTCGACATCCCCCAGAAAGATTTGTTCAGCAAGTTCCTCGAACCGCCACCAGAGGAAACCTATGACAAAATATCTCCAGCTACACCAGTGAGAACCAGTCAATGTCCAGTTGACAATGAAGGCAAATAATCTCTGAAACATGTTCTGGGAAAATTTAAAAGTAAGTGCTGTCTAGGGTTATCAATTGACTCCCTTTAAATTTAATTTATTACAACAACACTGTTTTCAACACTTCCAGGAAAGGAATTATTCTTTAGTTATTTGTTTCTGTGTGTTAAACGTCTTTCAACATTCCATTATAACAATCCATGACGGCAAATAAGCTGGTGGTCATATGCAACTTAAACCTTTCAGAGGGAAGTTAGTGTTAGTGAGGTTGAGGATGGAAGCATTAAATGATAAAAGGAACAGAGAACAATATCAAAGAATTGTAGAAAATATTTAAGTTTGATTTATGAGTCACTATGTTTACACTAAAACTTCACTTACTTGTTGTTGTATAACTGAAACGTTTTCAAGATCATTCGATCTCATCCCCAGCTGTTTGGTCACCAATCAGCTGAGGATGAGATCGAATGATCTTGAAAACGTTTCAGTTATACAACAACAAGTAAGTGAAGTTTGAGTGTAAACATAGTGACTCATAAATCAAACTTAAATATGAAGAATACTTCACTGTTAATAATGCTTCTGCTTTTAATATTAATTGTAGAAAAGTTAACCAAAACTAAATGCCGAATGCAAAAGATAAGCATTTTATTTCACTGTGTTTAATAACACTAAATAAAACATTTGTAACTTAAAAGGAAGTTGTTGATTTTACAGTAACTGGTTGAAAGCATTGTACAATTAAGATCATAGCAAAATCAGCAACCTTGGAACTGTCCAAGTCATTATCGACTTTTTCTCAAGTAACTGCCCTTTGCTCCATTACCTGAAAGGTAGACTAGGGTCATTGATAAACAGCAAGGGCCAATGCTTTTGTTTTCGTGGCTGGTGCGTCCCAATAACAACTTTTGAGGTTTGCACACCAATGGTTCCTGCTCTGCCTAATCACAAAATAATGTAATATTTAATGCTACGTGAAACTATGCCTAAGAGAATTTTGAAGCTGCCACACCAAAATTCAGATAGTTAAGTTATAAAATACGCAACAGCTATATTCGTTTGGTGCCGTTTCGAAACAACCTTTATAATTATATATGAGTCAATTGGAGAATTTAATGTAATGACAGCACGTTGGCCATGTTAGCTCAATGGGTAAGAACGACTGGGCGGAAACCAGGAGATCCATGGTTCAAATCCTGGCCATAGCATTGGAATTTTTCAGTTTGACCCTATCTATGCAAAGATATTTAACTTTAATAATCTTATGGAAAAAAAAAGTGTACAGTTCGCCACAGCAAAATAAGTCTTAAAGAAATGAGGTGCAGTTATGAAAATACTGATTAGACATGGTTCCAATACCCTGCCAAGTAATCCTGAATTATACTCGTAGAGCCTCATTTACCTGTACAAAAAGGGATCAGGGCTGATCCAAGTTAACAAAAATCTGCATTATCCAGAGATAGACGGAAAAACTATAAAAAGTTATGTAGAAATCACCGAAATATTTATAATGGAGTTTAGAAATTACTATCGGCATACTTTCACCCAAAAACACATACACTTTATGTACTGTAATAACCTATGTATTTACCTGTATGCATTATAGCTACAAACTAGTCTATACTAAAAAAGGCCATGAGCTCCTGCTGTCTTAGTTTATTGTATCGTTATGATCAGCACAGTCTCTCATCTGCTTTAACATTAGAAGTACATTTAGCATTGTTTCGGCTTGACTATTGAAATAAAGCATCAATTTCTCTTTTGGCTACTGCTTGTGTGTGGGTCATAACCACAGCTGGTTCATCAACATTGTCTGAATCTGAATACTCTTCATTTTCATTTTCAGTAACACTATGATGCAATAATGCCTTCCTCTATAATTGGTTTATAGCCCCTGTCATTGTTGATTGGTAACCAATTGTCAGTGTCTTCTTCATCAATAGCGGAACAACCATCAATATTTTTAAAAATGTATATAAAACCTTCTTCCTCACTATCATTTCTTGTTTTTCAATCTTGTTTTCTGGCAAGTCACACACACATCAGGCCATAAATTTATCAAAGTTTCTCTTCCAACCTGTTCCCAAGAAGGTGGAGTGAGGGCAATGATTTTGCTCTCTGGCAAGAGAATTCAAGTAATGTATAGTCGGGCTGGTGGAACGGTTACCATGGATTTATCTTTGTTAATAGATATGTCTCAGATAACGCACTGATTACTCCATATGGAATAAACATCTATCTGTCATTTGTGATTCCTGCAAATTCCATTGGCTGAAGGATGTGTTCATTGGTGCTTAGCACACGAACGAGGGGCGCATCAGTTCCCCTCTCACTCTTACAAGAATAATCAGTGCATTATCTGAGAGCTTTCTGTTAACAAAGATAAATCCATGGTAACCATTCCAGCAGCGCGGCGACTATACCTGAGAATAGCAGTTTATTGAGTGTAAAACAAGTCTTGATTTGCTACACTAATCAATTTTTTTTTCCTCAAAACTGGTCCATGTTAACGAGGTTTTACTGTACACTGAAATTTGTGAATATTATCTACTATTTGTATCATTCTATTATTCTACATAAAAGCTATTTCAAGTGTACCAGCAGTCCTGTATTTTGAAATACAACTTAGAACTAGTGGGATTTATCCATTTATGAGCTGAGATAAAGCTGTGCTAAAATTATTAAATCTACTTACTTATACTGTACTTTAAACATTGATATTGGCAGATTAACTTAATTGTCTTTGATGTCAGATTGTTACATATCTTAAAACATTATTCTTTCTTGTTAATTATCTTACTTAGTTGTTAAGTGATATACTAATCTATATTTTTCTCTCTATGAGGAAGAAAAGAGTGAGTATAGCAGTGCAGCAGTTCCTAATAACTCTTGGAAAATTAAATCTGAAATAAAACAACAAAACTTAAAATGTCTCATAGAGGACATTAAAACTGTAGATGACATCAAAATTGAGGTTAGCTTCATATTTGTTAAAAATAAAGGTATTTAGTTTAATTGATGGAAATTAATCATCCCTTCATGCTAGCTGTGTATAGGCTAAGATTTTGTATTGATAGAGTCAAACTGAAAAATTCAATGCTATGGCCAGGATTTGAATCATGATCTCCTGGTTTCCATCCATTTGCTCTTACCCATTGAGCTATAGTCAATTGGAGAATTTAATGTCATGACGGCACGCTGGCCATGGTAGCTCAATGGGTAAGAACAACTGGATGGAAACCAGGAGATCCGTGGTTCAAATCTCGGCTATGGCATTTAATTTTTCAGTTTGACTCTATCTATCTAAAGGTATTTAACTTTAATAATCTTATGCAAAGGAGAACAGTGTACAGTTCACCACAGCAAAGAAAGTCTTAAAGAAATGAGGTGTAGTTAGGAAAATACTGATTAGACATGGTTCCGATACCCTGCCTAGTAGTTGTTTATGATGCTCAGTTTCTGAATTATCCTCGTAGAACCTCATTTACCTGTACAAAATCGGTTCAGGGCGGATCTAAGTTAACAAAAATCCACGTTATCCAGAGATAGACGGAAAAAAATTTGTACAAATCAAAATATTTTTAATGGTGTTTAGAAATTACTATTGGCACACTTTCACCCAAAAGCACATACACTGTGTATACTGTAATAACTAGGGCTAGGAAGTTTGTACCGCCCGCTGTTCCCTATGCAGGTTGCGACTGACCTTCTCCGGGCATCCAAACAAGTCATAGATAAGAAACGCACAGTGGAGAGGCACTGAAATTGGTTGCCCAGAGAAAAAAAAATGACTTATGAGACATTTGTAAATGTACATCTATTTAGATCATCATGTACAACATACATATTCATAAATAGTACATACGGGTTTGTCTCTGGCTGATTTCATTATTTAAATAGTCACATTGTGGCAACACCCAAGTAATTATAACGCGGATTATAACATTTCCTGATCAAACATAAAATAATATCCAAATAATAAAATTAATTACTTAAATATCGGAAGACTCTTACTAGACAAAATGCCAAAGCAGGAATTTCACTGCATATTTACTCATCTGCAGTCATATTACTAAAAACAATAATGTACCTTTGAAGCCTTTCAAATGAAAAACTGATTCTATGTCCCTTAAAACAAGATTTAGCTGATTGATAATCTGTTGCAAATTCGTTAATGATTTCAGCTAATTTAGTTTCTCGATCTGGCCTCTCTTTTTTCCATGTTTGCTGAAGTATCTCACTGAAATGTATATGTAAATAATGAAGTAAATAAGAACATGATTAAGTACACTTCTAGAAAACATACAATGATTGAACAGCAAATTTAGTTGCTCATTAAATTTTAGATGAGTCGCATTTCTTACACAAGTTAGTTGCTCATCTTTGAAGCACAACAAAGATGATATTCGAATGTCTTCCTTCCTACCAACATGCTCTGTATCATGCAGTTACACCTGTTTTGCAGTAATGATTCACATTCTACGATGAACCCTGCCTTTGCTAGTAGCACTGCGTTGTACAGCCATATCTGGCTGCTCTTACACTGCTCAAGGAAATTGGTATGAACTTCCTAGCTGTGGTAATAACCTACGAATTTACCTGTATGCATTATAGCTACAAATTAGTCAATACTGGTAGTAAAATACGCAGTGAGCTCCTGCTGTCTTAGTTTTTTTTGTAATTTACGTCCTCCAACATTAAGTTATATCGGACGATGAATGAAATGGATGAAATGATGCTCAAATGACTCCAGGGTCCATGGAGCTTAGAGTTACCTGACATTCGTCTATCAGGATAAGGGAAATCCCAGGAAAAACCTTATCCAGGTAACTCACCCAAACTGAGATTCAAACTCGGGACCTCTTGAACGTGAGGCAGACACGCTACCATCTACGCTACTGAGGCGGGCAGGTCTTAGTTTAGTTTCTCGTTTATGAACAACACAATCTTGCATCTGTTTTAACATTAGAAGTACATTTGGCAATGTTTTGGCTTGATTCTCGAAATAAAGCATCAATTTCTCTGTTTGCTACTGCTTGTGTGTTGGTCATAACCGCAGCTTTTTCATCAATACTGTCTGAATCTGAATACTCTTCATTTTCATTTTCAGTAACATTGCATGATGCAATAATGCCTTCCTCTATAATCAGTTTATAGCCTCCATCATTCTTGATTTGCAACCAATTGTCAGTGTCTTCTTCATCAATAGCGGAACAACCATCAATATTTTTAAAAATGTATATAAAACCTTCTTCCTCACTATCATTTCTTGTTTTTCAATCTTGTTTTCTGGCAAGTCACACACACATCAGGCCATAAATTTATCAAAGTTTCTCTTCCAACCTGTTTCCAAGAATGTGGAGTGAGGGCGATGATTTAGCCCTCTGGCAAGAGAATTCAAGTAATGTACCTGAGAATAGCAATTTATCATGTGTAAAACAAGTCTTGATTTGCTAAGTTAATCATTTTTTTTTTTTCAAAACTGGTCCATGTTAACGAGGTTTTACTGAACACTGAAATTTGTGAATATAATCTACTATCTGTATCATTCTATTATTCTACATAAAGGCTATTTAAAGTATACCAGTAGTCCTGTATTTTGTATAGTTATATACAAGCTGTATATAAGCTAACATTTTAGATAGGTAGAGTCAACCTGAGAAATTCAACGCCATGGCCGGGATTTGAACCACATATCTCCTAGCTAGTAGTAGTAGTAGTAGTAGTAGTAGTTTTATTGATCCAGGAAATCATAGATACATTTGCATGTATAAGATGTTGGACACGTCAAATTAAAATAACTTAATAGCTAAATTGTTTGTACACATATATACAGGTTAAGATAAGCACTTATTCTAAGGGATCTATGGTTAAATACATTTACATTGTCACCATTTTTGTATACTATGGCTGTACTGATTGATGTAAAACTCATCAGTTGAATAATAGCAGTGCTCAGTCAGATAGGACAGTAGTTTTGATCTAAAAGATGCTGCTTTTTTTATTCTTTTTAAATTGTCTGGTAATCTGTTGTATAGTTTAGAGCCAGAATATGATATTCCGTCCTGGTACAATTTAGTGTTTGCATTTGTCACGTGTAAGTTACTGCGTTGTCTGGTATTGTGATTATGAATGTCTGCATTTACGGTGAATATGGTACAATCACTGTCTAGAAGCCTCTTTGTAAAAAGTATGGATTCATAAATGTAAATGCCTGAGAGCGACAAGATGTTAAGTTTCTTGAATAATGGACGACATGTGTGTTTTTGATTCACCCCTAATATTATTCGTATAATTCTCTTTTGCATTACCAACAATTTTTTGCAATGTGGTGAGCTTCCCCAGAAGACTATTCCATATCTCAGGATTGAGTGTACAAATGCAAAATACATACTTCGCATCGTTTCTATGCTAACGGTTTTAGCCAATTTCCTAAAAATAAAACACGCTGTGCTCAATCTTTTCATTAAATGATCAATGTGTACGTCCCATTTTAAATCACTTTGGATCCAGACTCCAAGAAATTTGGTGCTTTTTACATTGTCAATAACCTTATTGTTTATTAATACATTTGGCTGTGCAAAATGTTTATTTTGACTGGTGTGAAAATGAATTGTTACTGTTTTCCCTGTGTTTATTTTTAACTTGTGGTTTTCAAAATACTTATATGTTGCTGTTGCTGCTTTATCTACTAGCTCCTGATGGATCTCTGAATTAGTACTAGTTACTGTCATAGATGTGTCATCGGCGAACTGAGTTATAGTGTTTGCTGGTATTTGTCCCTCAAGATCATTTATAAATAAAAGGAATAGAATGGGACCTAGTACGGATCCTTGAGGTACACCTAGTTTAAGCTCTTTCATGCATGATAAATAATGTGTGTTTCTCCCATTTTCATTTTGGGTTATTTCAACCATTTGTTTCCTCTCTTTTAAATATGATTGGAGCCACTCTAATGATTTCCCCCGCACTCCTAGATTCCCAAGTTTTAGGAACATAATGTCATGATTTAGGACATCAAACGCTTTGGATAGATCGAGAAATATACCTGTGATATTCCCTTTGTTGTCCAAAGCTTTGAGTATACAATTTACAAATTGGAATATTGCAGTTTCTGTTGATCTATTTCTGCGGAAACCATGCTGGGATTTTGACATAATTTTGAATTTTTCAATAAAACTTAATAGTCTTACATAAAACACTTTCTCAATAATTTTTGAAAATGCTGAAAGCAATGCTACAGGCCTGTAATTTGAAACATTCATCCTATCACCCTTTTTATGAAGAGGTTTTACTTTTGCTATTTTTAAAATGCTTGGAAAGACTGCATTCTCGAAGGAACTGTTGCATATGTCTGCCAAAGGGTGTGCAATTAAATGAGCGCATTTCTTTATTAATGAGTCTGGCACATTATCGAGTCCGTGAGAATTTTTGGATTTTGATTGAGACAATATGTGTTCTACTTCCTTATGATCAGTTGGCCTAAGGAACATGGAGTGTTGTACAAGTGGATTATAAAACCTATGTAAGTATAGATTATTATCCTTTATTCCTAAACTTGTCCCAGTATTTACAAAAAAATCATTAAACGCTAGTGAGAAGAAATGATTAATTTCCATCAATTAACTTAAATAATCAGTTTAATGATGAAGCCTGGTACTCAAGTATTTACAATAGGAAGTCGCCACAAACGGTGTATCTCAAATACAAGAGCCCCTAGTGGTTTACTGGGAAAATACATGAGTCAACTGGAGAATTTAATGTCAGGACGGCACGTTGGCCATGGTAACTCAATGGGTAAGAGCGACTGGGCAGAAACCAGGAGATCCATGGTTCAAATCGCAGCTATGGCATTGAATTTTTCAGGTTGACTCTATATACCTAAAACCTTAGCCTATATACGGCTAGTGAGAAGAAATTATTAATTTCCATCAATTAACTTTTCTATCTAGTCTTTCTTGACACAATTCCTGTTTTCTCTGTGATGGTATTAGATTATTTGAGTCCTAGGGGATCCTTTCCTTTTTTTTCCTGTTGCAGTTCCCCCTGCTACCATCAGTCATGGTGACAATTCTTAAATAGTTAGAGCTGTCAAAAAGAGAAAATGAGTCAGTTCATTTTTAAGTTTCTAAAAACATTATAATATTCTATTTTTAAGAGCAATCAGCAATAGGTGATTGTTCTAATATTGCAATTGTGCAATAGTTGATTCTAGAGATGGCTGCTCTACCACTGAGCTACCATTGCAACACACCAGCATAACAATGAATTCTTCAGCTGATTCACATCTTCCCAGCAGACCATGAGGAAATTTCAATTAGAGATCACTTACTGTAATGGCCATTTACATTTTATGTGTTAAAAATCATTGATTGCCCTTAAATGGAAAACTATAATAAAAATACGTTAATTCAATTCAATTCAGTTTATTCATCCTTTAAATCTCCATACAAGATTGTGGACATGTCAAAACAGAAATATTTACAAAATTTAAGTACAAAATTTAAATACAGAAATTACAAAAAGCATGTATAAGAGTAAATGCCAAAATATATTCATATAACTTAACTTTCCAAATACTCTTGAATAGAATAAAAACGTGCTTCACTTAAAAATGTATGTAGTTTCAATTTAAAAATCTTTTGGTTGTCAATCTGTTTTAAATAAAGAGGGAACTTTATTGTACAGATGGGTACCACTATAAGTGAAGGAATGTTTGTATAATGTGGTATTATGACTAATTGCTAGTAGGTTTGAACTGTTTCTTGTATCATGCTGGTGTGTCATTGCATGTGTTTTAAAGCAATTTAAACTAGCTTTTACATGTAAAAGAACTTTGTATGTGTATAAACATGGCAGGGTTATAATTTTCGGTTCCTTAAAATACACTCTACGGCTCACATGTGCAGGTTGGTTCATTTTTATTCTTATGGCTCTTTTTTGCATTCGAAAAACTTTTTCAGACATATCTGAATTACCCCAAAAGATAATACCATAATTCATAAGGGAATGAAAATATGCAAAATATGCCATTCGGACTGTCTTTACGTCTGCTATCATTTTTAATGTTTTTAAAGCATAGCACTGCTTGCTTAAAAAGCCTGGGACTTAAGTGCTTAGAAATTGTAAGAAGATTCAAGGGCAAGGCCCTTGTCAGTCAAAACTTCATCAAATATGTGCATAAGCCTGGTACCTAATTTGTCATACCAATTTGTTGAGGCATACTTTAGGTTGCATTAAAATTTCTTTCATCTCATCGAGCTCCTTGCAGAAAACATGCTGGAGCTGATTTAGTATAGACCCTCGAACACTTTGGATGAAATAACTTTGATAAATTCTGAAACACGTAGTATATCTATATGTGTTTGGAGGAATTTAGTAACAGTGACGTCAAAATTAATTGCAAAATCTATTTGTAGTTGGTTTATTGATACTCATACATACATTAATGAGAGTCTCATTAATATAAAAGAGTAAGTGAGGAGTATCAATAAACCAACTACAAATATTTATTAAATTTTAGATGAGTCGCGTTTTTTACACATCTGCTTCACTTTCGTACCTATTTTGAGGACATGTTTCGCAAATCTTCGCTTGCATCTACGGCTCTTGTGCGACTGACGCTAGATCCAGCGGTGTGGGTAATTCTGGGGTTGTTGCTGCCATCTGTTGATTTAGTGATGAACTGAAATGTGGGGTTCTCTTCTAGCGGGATTTCAAAGTTCATTAGTTGGTTTTTATGTTTTTCTATGTATATCCTCTCCCATATGACGAGTTCACTATGTTTTTGTACGTATTTTAGTAATTTTGTGCTATCTTCAATTTCATGATTTTCAGACCAGAAATGAGCTGCTATTGCGGACTTATCAATATTTTTGTATCTTAAGTGCCTGAAGTGTTCTTTCTTTCTAGTGCCTATGTTCCTTTTTGTCCTTCCTATGTAAATTTTTTCACAGTCTTTACACTTAATTTTGTAAATGCCCACACCGCTGGATCTAGCGTCAGTCGCACAAGAGCCGTAGATGCAAGCGAAGATTTGCGAAACATGTCCTCAAAATAGGTACGAAAGTGAAGCAGATGTGTAAAAAACGCGACTCATCTAAAATTTAATAATTTTTCGCTTCACTGTGGTGTTCCAATACAGTTGAATCTCGACAACTACAAATAGTTTTTGCGATATAGTATATCTTCCTGTCCTGTGCTGTGGCGTAGTGGGCTAGGGCATTGTGCTGTGATTCCCTGCCACAGAATGCTCCCGGGTTCAATCCTACCCTTTGTGATTGTGAGTCCTGGGTATAGGACCAGTGCCCCCTCAGCATTGTGAGGAAATTAAGGAATTATGATAGGTAGCAAACCCTGATCTAGAAAGCCAACTTTCCGACTAAGGATGAGTGATGCTAACCACATCTCCTCCATTTTAACCTGTTACTCACTTCGAAGATTTCTAAGGCTATAATAACCCAGTATAACAAAAGATTGAGTATATATCATGAAATAAGTAATAATTCTCTTGCAGCTGAGCTATTAACTACATGGCGTTGGAAAATGTGCAAGAAATTGGAAAACACGTGGAATTATGATTTTAACAGAACCAATATCTATATTGTATATAAAGCAAGCTTCCTTAAGTGCTCACGTAGCTCAATGACAGAGAGCATGCACTGTGATAAATATTACAAGGGTTCATGGTTCGAGTACCATCCTGTGGATATGTTTTTTTATTCCAGATTTTTAATGTGTTAGATTAAGTAACGAACCAATTTACAACTGTTCTCTGGGGTTAAGCTGTTACTAATGTCATTGGAGAATTAGCAAGAAGATGAATGCCAGGAAGAATGGCGGCTTAATAGAGCCAACATCTTGTTGTATATAATCTACTACAAACACATGTTATCATAGCTCACTGGCAAAATACATGCTGTTACTGAGCGGAGGATTCATGGTTCGAAACCAGTATGTACTCATAATTTTTATTCCAATGTTTTTACTTTGTAAGGCACTGTAACGAATGAAATTATACTTTCTCTCTTGCAACTAAGTTAATAACATGTTTTCGAAAAGAATGCCAGATGTTTCCAGAAGGTTGAATGATAATTTTAATGGAGCCAACTTCTAAACGCTGAATACCATCCATCTCTTCTAACAATAAGCTAATATATAAAATAACAAGAAATTGAATAATTCTCATCTTGAGAAAAACGAACTTAGAGCTGTATAATCCAGTGGAGTGTAAGACATAAATCTGAAAAGATATTCTGTGTAACCGTAGTTACAAATAGCCATTATTAGGAATTACAAAAAGAAGACGATATCCAAAAATAATGTTGCTTAGGAAATAAAGTAAAAAGCTGTCATTTCTTCATGAAGCCAACATCATACATTAACAAATTAATTAAATTATGAAACATTTGAGATTTATAGAAAACGTATTTTTGCTAGAATAAACAATGATTTGTAGAAACAAAGAATGAAAAAAAGAAATGAAATCTAGTGATTTAGAACCTGGTGTAATCGCCCCCAGCTATAATTACATCATTTAATCTTTCATGCATGTTTGCAACCAATACAGAGCACCGGTTTGGATTCTGCTGATAATATTGCCATAGCTCCATCACGTGAGCAACCAAATTTTCTTGAACCCTGTCTGGTCGACCTCTTCTCATTCTTTCACCATGTTCAATGGGGTTTAGATTGGGAGACCTTGTTGGCCACTCCATGCAGATTATTTCTGGATGCCTCGTTAGCCAATCCTGGGTGATATTTGCAGTATGCACACCACTGTTGTCATGCATAAATATTGTGACTTTGTGGGGTTCGTGAAATAATAAAATGAGGTTACGAAACACAAAAACTACACTTTATTCTCCTCGAAATACACTGTTCAACATTACAAAATTGCTAGAACCTTAAAACTGTTTATTTTCTCTAACTCTACATTCAACTGTCTGTCGCTACCGGTAACGATTGGTTCCGAAATTTTCCGAATCTCCACCGGCCATCATTTGTCATCGGCTTCGCCATTCTACCGCCAGGGTGACACTGCTCCCTCCTCAAGGCTGGTCGTACCAAACAGCGCCTTCGTAGCGGGCCAGGCGATCCAGGTGTACCACCAACATCTTTCCTCGGGGCACCTTCTGGATGCGGTAGACCACGTCGTTAATCCTCTTCACCACACGGTACGGTCCTTGCCATGACTGCTGAAGCTTCGGGCAGCGTCCCTTGGTCCGGGTCGGGCGGTACAACCAGACCAGGTCACCTTGCTGGAACCCTTGGCTGTTGGCTTGCCTGTCGTCTCGGGTTTTCATGCGGTCGCTCGCCTTCTGGATGTTCTGGCGAGCCATCTCGTGCATGTCGTGGAGGTGGTCCACCGGGTTCTCCACATCCCTCAAGAGTGGCCCCAAGTCTGCGTCCGCCAGCTGCTCCCTCCTCAGGCCTGCGCTATCCCAGTCATCCGCAGGCACTGTCGTGACTACTTGAACCGCTGCGGCACGCTCCTTCCCCTCCACTCTTGTGCATTGGCCGCACTCTTCTGGACAGGGTCTTCGGGACATAGCGTCCGCGTTACCGTGACTCTTCCCTCTGCGATGTTCCGAGGTGAAGTCGTACTCCCGCTGCCTCTGGACCCAACGTGCTGTCTGGCCTTCCGGTCGCGCCGTCACCATCACCTCGCTCCTCGCGGGGACAACCACGTCTTCGTTCAAGATGACCCTGCAAATTCCAAGGCGCTCTTCTGGTTGACGGAGTATAACCTCTTCTCCGTTGAGCCTCAGGACCTTCCTGCCGACGTCGACCGTCGCCTCGTGGCTCCTGAGGGCATCCAGTCCCAGGATCACCTCCTCAGCCACCTTCGCGACGAACACCCACATACGCACGGCACTCCGTCCCAAGTTCAGCTCCAGCAGGGCCTCCTTCTCCACAGGCATGGTGTCGCCCGATGCCGTCACAAGCTCGTATGGTCGGCTCGGCTTCCTTATCGGCAAACCCTTCGCCACGTCAGGTCTGATGATGGTCACGGCCGCCCCAGTGTCCACTAGCACGCGGCACGACTTTCCTCTTACCCAGCCGTCCGCGATGAGGTTGTCATCCATCCGCCGGCTGACAGCGCGGATTGTCACTCGAGGGGATGGTGGTAATGGCGCCGACGTGCCCCTCTCCACGACGGCCCTTACTCGTTTTCCGGCTGCTCTTCCTGGTGTGGGCAGTCTCTCCGCAGGTGTCCGGGCTGTCCACACCCCCAACACAGGCCACTAGGTGTTCGCCGGCGTCCCTCAGCTGGTCTTCTGTCTCCAGCGTAGCGGACACTCCTCGTTCTCGACGTCGGGATAGATGCTACCTTGGCCGCCTCCATCCTTAATGCCGCTGTCAGCGCCTCGTGGATGTTTTTATAATCGCCGAGCATTAGGCGCTGACGAATCTCCGTTTCCCGTACCCCGTCGACAAAATTGTAGGCGGCTTCCCGGGATACGAACTCCAGTGGCAGGTCAACCAAGGCATTGTTAGCTAGCTGCTCAATCGCTATGGCTAACTCCTGCAGCGTCTCCCCCGGCTGCTGTGATCTTGCCTTTAGTTGGCTGCGGTACGCTGCGGCTAAGCGGTGGTTCCCGAAACGATTCTCCAGGGCCTCCCAGATGTCCTTGGGCGCCGCCGTTGTCTGCACCGCGTTTAGGATTTCCGCGGCCCGTCCCTGGAGGCTGGCTATTAACTGTGTGGCCTCCTCCTCCGGTGACCATCTGTTGTGCTTGGCCACTGTGTCGAACTGGCGGCGGAAGACCTCGAATGTTGACGCGCCGTCATATTTCGGAGGTTTGACGCGCGCCGATGTTGTTTCGCGTCCCGGTGCGTTAGCCTTCAAATCCTTCAGTCTCCTGCCGACGACGTCCTCCACCATGGCTTTCAGGGACTTGACACTGCTGTCGGCCTTTCCCTCCAGGTTGTTTACGCGGTTCGCGAGGTCTTCGACGTCTTCAACCATGGCGTTATTGTCGGCCTTTTCCTCTAGGTCATTGAAGCGGTTCGCCAGGTCCTCGACGTGCTCGTCTACTTGGCCCATCCGCTTGCCCAGCTCCGTCACGTCATCCCTCACGCCGGCCAACTGTTCCTCAAATTTGACGGCGAGGACCTCGTTCGCCTCCTTCATTTCCGTGGCCAGACTGTCGTTCGCTGCCTTCATTTCTGTGGTCAATTCGGTCTTTATTTCTTTCAACTCTGCGGCCAGGTTGTTATTTGCCGCTTCTGTTTTTGTTGTTAACTCGTTCATCTTCGCGGCCAAGTTGTTATTTGCCGCTTCCGACTTCGCTGTTAATTCGTTCATCTTCAACAAAAGCATTTCCAATGCCGATTCCATGGCCAAATGTTCGGTGATGTTGTTATCCCGCTTCCTGACACCAGTTGTGACTTTGTGGGTTCGTGAAATAATAAAACGAGGTTACGAAACACAAAAACTACACTTTATTCTCCTCGAAATACACTGTTCAACATTACAAAATTGCTAGAACCTTAAAACTGTTTATTTTCTCTAACTCTACATTCAACTGTCTGTCGCTACCGGTAACGATTGGTTCCGAAGTTTTCCGAATCTCCACCGGCCATCATTTGTCATCGGCTTCGCGATTCTACCGCCAGGGTGACAATGTTCTGGAAACCTAGTACGAAGGAATGGTAGCAAAGTGTTTTCGAGAATGTCTACATAGACTGCACTCGTCATTCTCTCTGGCACTTGAATTAACTCCCCTGGACCTGATGCTGTCATGTAGGCCCAGAACTGTGCTGAAATTCTTCCCGAATATTCCACTCAAACAACCTGTTGAGGTTCGTATCTAGTTCGTCGTGGTCTATACAGACATAGGGTCCCTTGGTGGTCAGATCGAAATACCTTCTCGTCACTCAAGATTACCAGGTCCCAATAAGCCTGAGGAAGGTTGCAGTTGCGCTGTGCCCATTGTAATCGTCTTGCTTTGTGTGCCTCTGTAAGAAAGAGCTTAGTGGCAGGACGATGTGATGCAATACCAGCATCCTTTAATCGTTGCCATATGGTTTCATATGAGCAACCATACTCAACTGCTTTATCTAGAAAGATGGACCTGTGTCTTAAAGGCTGGTTCCTCACATCTGCTATCAGGGCTTCATCTTGAGCAAGCGTTGTTGCACAAGGCCTACCTGAATGCCTGCGTGATTTGGTCCATTCAACTTCTTCCTCATGATAACTGTCGAGCCACTGCTTCACTGTTCTTCGGTCACAACTCAGTTCTCTGGCAATTTGTGAAGCATTTTCACCATGAGAATCACGGCCTATAATTTCATCCT
Source organism: Mantis religiosa (assembly GCA_030765055.1). NCBI lineage: Eukaryota > Metazoa > Arthropoda > Insecta > Mantodea > Mantidae > Mantis > Mantis religiosa. The sequence goes on along the minus strand of CM060958.1, from coordinate 109,087,016 downwards.
TATGAGCTGCAGTCTGCTCCACACAACCTTGTGGACGTGGCATGCTATTTCACTATGATGAAGTCTTAGTGAAAGATACAAATGCAGTGCATTACTTCCAGCAATACTTTGCACATGCGCAAGAACTACAAGGAAGGAAAAAAAAATTACATGTTGAGGGTTCGAAACGCAAATCATTAGTTTACTTGAAACAGCGTGCATTTTGCCACTGAGCTACACCAACAGATGTGATAGTGCTAGTTATATACAATATATACCTGTTGGTTCTATTAACATCGCCATTCCACGTGTTTTCCAATTTCTTTGGTACTCTGCAATGCCATTTAGTAACAGCTTAGCTACAAGAGAACAGTTGTAAATTAGTTCGTTATTGCGTCCAAAAAACTAAGAAATTTGGACTTAAACATTATGCCCACGTGTTAGGGTTCGAGCCTTGAAGCATAGTCTCGCTTATCTCAGCCCACATTTTGCCCCTGAGCTATGAGAGCAGTTAAGATAGCTTGCCTTATATAACACATATATATTGGTTCTGTTAAAATCATAATTCCACTTTCTTGCACATTTTCCAACGCCTTAGAAATCTTCGAAGTGAGTAAAAGGTTAAAATGGTGACCACTACACTATACATCTGCAAGCATGGCTGATTTAGTTTTCATACCACCTAGTCACGGAATGCTTGAGTGATACTGAACTGCGGAAAGTGTACATGTATTTTCTTGAAAGATAGTCAATTTTAACATGTTTGTGTATGATTGAAATATTGAAAACACAATACTGATAGATAGGGTCAACATGAAAAATCAATGCCATGGCCGGGATTTGAACCGCGGATCTCCTGGTTTCCGTCCAGTTGCTCTAACCCATTGAGCTACCATGGCCAACGTGCCGTCCTGACATTAAATTCTCCATTTGACTCATATTTCCCCGGTAGACCACTGGGGTCTCTCGCATCCGAGATACACCATTTGTGGTGACTTACGTGGACTTACTTGTGGTGGTAAGTACTTGAGTTCCAGGCTTCATCATTTAACTCTTATTATTTTAGTTAATTGATGGAAATTAATCATTTCTCCATACTAGCCATATATAGGCTAAGGTTTTTCATAGATAGAGTCAAGATGAAAAATTCAATGCCATGGCTGGGATTTGAACCACTTTCTTTATAGAAAACATTATTCTTGGGACCATTCTATAACCTGAAAAATGAAGGAGATCTAGGTAAATGCTTGGTGCCGAGCTAGCAAGCTATGGCAATAGTAGAAATACATCATAAAATTGTGCTTATTTGGAAAATAAATACTCAGATTTTTACATGAAAACCACTGTCCTATTTTATATTTAAAGCCTTTCTTTTCAATTACATTCAATTTACACTCCAGAGTTCCTTTAAAGAACTGTAAAAGCTTTCCCGCCTGTTATATATTTGTCATTGAGTGCTATGTACTATACAGAACATCGCTCAAGTATAAACACTGCATGATATTTAAATGAAAGCAAATAAGTGCAATAAAGTTAACAATAAGTTATAAATGAAAGGCTGAGTCTATCAGTGGTCTATCCGACGTTTTAAAGAAGTTGAAATATTGTACTGTAAAGCAGTACAGTGCAGCCAGTATATATACTATACTATATACTATAGTAGCAGCCAGTTACTATAATTTGAGAGCAATGCTGCCAATGCGTAAAAAAGTAAATTTCTTTCAGAATATATTGATTGTAATAGGTAGTTCAAGGTTAATGACAACAGATGGCAAGTTCAACTCAAACTCGACATTGGAGAGAGTTAGACCTCTGTTGCACTCAGCCGTTCAAATATTGTTCATAACAGTGAAGCAAATACTGTAATAGTATAATCTGTGTGAATTAGCCACTATTGCTTCACTTATTGTATATTTAAATATATAATTAAAAACATAAATTATACTTATTAAATTATAGATGAGTCGTATTTATTACACATCAGCTTGTGTTTTGCTTCACTGTGGTGTTCCAATACAGTTAAATTTTGATAGCTGATGTGTAATAAATACGACTCATCTATAATTTAATAATTGTTTAGCTCCACTGTGGTGTACCAATACAGTTAAATTTCGATATAAATGATACTGTTAATACAGATTGTATATGAAGGTCTTATTGTAAGTTCTGAACAGCCTGTTGTTAAAATGCAAATTCCAACAACGTAAAAAACACAACTGCAGGGTTGTAATCTACAGACTTGATCCTTATTGTGACATCATAACCTTCTATCACATGATCAGGGGCAGTACTTACAAACTTACAGTCATTGATATTTTGTTTCAACAGAACTGTCGCGAACTGTCTCCACAGAACGTAACAAGGAAAGAGTTAATGAAGTCACTAGAGAAGGCGAGTGGTTACTATGGATGAAACCAATGTAAAACTCACAGTACAAGAAATTATCACAAGCTGAGGTTATCAAAAACTTTGTGCTCATTGGTCTCACATTTAATAGTCAAGTCCACAAACTTCAGAGAAGAACTATCACCTTATTCACAAATTTCAAAATGAAGGTGATGATGTTTTGGCGAGTATTTCAATTGACTGTGAAAGCTGGTTCCATCATTACGAGTCTGAAACAAAATATCAGGATATGGAAGGCAACTTTTTTATTTGCCATCAAAGAAGAAAGATAGTTCAAAGGAAAGTTATGCGTAATGTCTTCCGGGAAGTGCAGGTTTATATTCTGGTTGATCTTGTTGCACCTGTCAACTATATTCAGATACTTATGAAGCTCTGCCATGCATTTCTTATCAAACACCTTGGAAAGAAGTTGTGCTTAACTTCACTCATATCAACTACTAAAAACAGGAATGTTTTCGGGACTGTCCATCCCCATCATCAGCTGCCTGCCTTGGTAGCGTAGATGGTAGCGTGTCTGACTCACGTGTTCGAATCTCAGTTAGGGTGACTAACCTGGAGAAGGTCTTTTTCTGGGGTTTTCACTTATCCTCATAGACGAATTTTGGGTAACTCTAAGCTCCATGGACCCCGGACTCATTCGAGCATCACTTCACCAACTTCATTCATTGTCCAATATGACTTAACGTTAGAGAATGTAAATTAAAAAAAAAAAAAAAAAAAAAAAAAAGAACTGATCATTATCTTCATAATCAGCTGTCGTGTGGACCTCTTGTAATTGACTCCCTCTCTCGGAATATTTTATACTAAGTTCATTAGACCACTCACCGATGGCACGTCAAAATGTAAAATATGTGAAATATTCCTTATAATAAAAAAATCTTCTCCCAAGTTATAAGCTCAAGTTTTGTTATTAATTTTTAGATGAGTCGTATTTATTACACATCTGCTTCACTTTCGTACCTATTTTGAGGACATGTTTCGCAAATCATCGTTTGCATCTACGGCTCTTATGCGACTAAAGCTTGATCCAGCGGTGTGGGTAATTCTGGGGTTGCTGCTGCCATCTGTTGATTTAGTGATGAACTTAAATGTGGGATTCTCTTCTGGCAGGATTTCAAAGTTCATTAGTTGGTTTTTATGTTTTTCTATGTATATCCTCTCCCATATGACGAGTTCACTATGTTTTTGTACGTATTTTAGTAATTCTGTGCTATCTTCAATTTCATGATTTTCAGACCAGAAATGAGCTGCTATTGCGGACTTATCAATATTTTTGTATCTTAAGTGCCTGAAGTGTTCTTTCTTTCTAGTGCTTATGTTTCTATGGGAGAGGATATACATAGAAAAACATAAAAACCAACTAATGAACTTTGAAATCCCGCCAGAAGAGAATCCCACATTTAAGTTCATCACTAAATCAACAGATGGCAGCAGCAACCCCAGAATTACCCACACCGCTGGATCAAGCTTTAGTCGCATAAGAGCCGTAGATGCAAACGATGATTTGCGAAACATGTCCTCAAAATAGGTACGAAAGTGAAGCAGATGTGTAATAAATACGACTCATCTAAAAATTAATAATTTTTTGCTTCACTGTGGTGTTCCAATACAGTTAAATCTCGATATATTCAAGTTTTGTTGTTAATGGTTTCAGTAATTTAATATTCTCTCCAATGTTGTGGTTCTCATTTCAGAAATGAAAAGCAACTTTTAATTTTTCTATTTTTTTATATTTTTTGTTCTTTTGGTATTCTGTTAATCAATCCATAGAATCTGTCATAATCCTCACAGTCTATCCTATATAAACCTGATTTTTCTTCTTGTGCCATTTTGGCATTATGGAACATCATTTTTTGTTCTGTTAAGAATTAAATACAGGCCAATGTTCTGAGACAGTGGAAATAATTCAGAAAAAAGTGCATCAATGTCTTTGGGCAGCTTGAAAGGAGTTCTATCATAATAGTATTAGATAAGAGAGTCTATTGATTAATGTGACTGGTTTGTATAAAATTTAAAGATTAAGATTTTTATAAATTGTTCCTCAGTATAACCCTCATGTTTGTAACTAGATTTTTCTGACTTTGAAGGTCGATGCATAGATATTTCACAAACTAAATAATCCGTCCATGAATATTGATGAATTACAGTATTTGAAAAATTCAGTTGCAATAAATTTGAAGCAATATTTTAATTTCATTACAGGATACTTCCCCGTGGATGGATGAGATAGATAAGGATTTTGCAGCAACAGTATTGCCAAAGTAAGCATTTAATTTATGATATAGAAGACCCTTTTTACCTGCTGATACAGCAAAATCTTTATGACAGAAAAAAGCAGAGTATTACCTTATGTATATGGCAAAAGCATTTCTTATTTTAGGGGGAAAAAAATTTAAATTAGAATCTTGTTTTACACAGAAAGTCAAATCTGTTTTTTTAGTTAATTGATGGAAATTAATCATTTCTTCATACTAGCTGTATATAGACTAAGGTCTTTGATAGAGTCAACATGAAAAATTCAATGCCATGATCGGGATTTGAACCACAGATCTCCTGGTTTCCGTCTAGTCGCTCTAACCCATTGAACTACCATGGCCAACGTGCCATCTTGACATTAAATTCTCCATTTTACTCATATATTTTCCCGGTAGACCACTAGAGGCTCTTGCATCCGAGATACACCATTTGTGGCAACTTACTATCATAAGTAATGATGAAGCCTGGGACTCAAGTATTTACGATAGTAAGTTGCCACAAACGGTGTATCTCGACTGTGAGAGCCCCTAATGGTTTACCAGGGAAATATACGAGTCAAATGGAGAATTTAATGTCAGGATGGCATATTGGCCATGGTAGCTCAATGGGTTAGAGCCACTGGACGGAAACCTGGAGAACCATGGTTCAAATCCCAGCCATGGCATTGAATTTTTCATGTTGACTCTATCAAATATGTTTTGTTTGAAATGTTTTTTAACCAGATAGCCATTCAACCCTTTCAGTCCCGGCATTCATGATCATGGACATTAGCTTTTTCTCTTATTTGTAATGGTTTTAACGCTTGTGCTATATTCTTGTTATACTGTCCTTATTTGAATTATAATTTTATTTTGTCCTTGGCAACATATACATGTTATGAGACACGTCAAAATGTATAAATGCAGTATATACATAAAGTCAAATTGATTACATACAATATACACAGTAAGCAGCTTTTCTGTGGTTTCATGTGGTATTTGTATAGACTAATTTACTACAAAAAATGTCATAATATAAATATTACAGGTTTGTGAATGTACTATGCTCCCAGTGCTCATTTACATGGTTATAGTTCTAAAAATTCATTAACCGTATAAAAACAGAATGCATGCAAAAACTTCTTAACCTTATTCTTAAAGTGTTTTAATGATGCGGCTTGTTTAAATGAATTTGGAAGTTTATTATATAACATTATCCCTTTGTAGTTAAAGCTTCCTTCATAAAGGCTCGTTTGGTGCACTCAACCTGCTAGTTTATCCTTGTTACGAGTGTGGTTGTAATGTACATCAGCGTTTACTTGAAAATTATTTATATTTTTATGAAGATATAATTGATAATTTCTCTGCCTTAGTTCCCGTTTTTGGATTTGAAAAATTTCTATGCTCTTTATCGAATCACCCCAAAACATAACCCCATATGATAGAAATGAGTGAAAGTATGCATAATACAATACCTTCAGAGATTCACTACTAACTTTCCCCACTATTGTTCTTATTGCGAAACACGTTTTACTCAGCTTTTGCAGGAGAAAATCAATGTGTGAGTCCCATTTCAAGTATTCATCTACATGAATTCCCAGGAATTTGGTGGAATGTGAACAATTGGCACCATGTTCTCCAGTTGTACAGTATGGTTGTCCAAGTTTTTATTTTTTGCATGATGAAATATTATTGTCACTGCTTTGTCCTGGTTCACTATAAGTTTATTCTTATCAAGCCACCCTAAAAGTTGATCGAAAGTGCTAGTTCTACTTTTTTGTAAATTAGATGTAGTTTTTCGTTTAATCAACAAGCTTGTATCATCAGCATATAGAATTTTTTTGCTTCACTGAGTTCATGTGGTAAATCTTGAATATATACGGAAAACAGAATTGGCCCTAAAATAGAACCTTGTGGTACCCCCAATATTAATTTCTTTAGAGTGGTTACTTTTGTTTGACTTAGTATGATAATTTTTGCATGTTCTTTGAACTATTTGCCTCCAATTACTTAAATAAGATTTAATCCAGTTAAATGTCATCCCTCTTATTTCCACTGATTGTATTTTATTCAAAAGTATATTATGATCTACCAGATCAAACACTTTGGACAAATCTATAAAAATCCCTATAGCCAGCTCTTTAGTATCAACAGCGTCGTATTATCATTAGCATTTTTTTCACAATTTACATTGTATTTTTTATAAGAAAAGAAGCAAAATTCATGCAATCACAGTCAAATGATATCCCGTCAGCATCCAAGTGTGCTATTACACCGATTATTTTACATGGTCCCTCCCACATCCTTTACCGCAGGCACATTTGACTGCAGTTGCCGAGACTTGAACCTGCGATCTCTGGCTTTGAGTGCATGGCTATTCAACCTCACTCCTAAGTATTCAAATTCATTGACCACTTCTATCCTTTTGCCATTTAGTACCCAATTTTCATCTTTTTTTAGTTTAACTCCCTTCTTGAAGACCATAACTTTCGACTTATTTATGTTTACTTTTATTCCCCATTCTTCACAGAATTTCTGGATTTCGTTTATTGCCTTCTGCAATCCTACTACCATTATAGAGCCTACCATTAAGTCATCTGCATATAACAATCCAGGAATTTCTTTGTTTGGTACTACCGGACAGTGCTGATTTCTTTCTTTAACCTTGTCTATTATCTCATCTATAAATAACTTAAATAAAATTGGACTCATTTTGCATCCTTGTCTTAGGCCTATTTTTTGTTCTGTCATCTCCATAATTACATTTTTTCTCACCTTATGCAAAACTTCACCCCTTTCATAGATTTTCTATACTTCTTTTATATATTTTCCACTCACCCCTTTCATCATCAGTTTCCAAACTAGAGCTTTCCTGTTTACCATATCAAAAGCTTTCTCAAAATCTGCAAAGTAATAACTAGTAACGATGGATTATATTGAAGGGGTAGAGCCAGACTGAAAAATTCAATGCCATAGCCGGAATTTGAACCACGAATCTTTTGGTTTCCGTCCAGCTGCTCTAAATCATTGAGCTACTATGCCCAACGTGCCAACATAACATTAAATTCTCCAACTGACTCGTGTTTTTTCCAGTAAACCACTAGGAGTTCTCATAAACACATGAGACAGCTACCTTAATGGCGACTTACTATGCTGTAAGTACTTTAAGTCCCGGGCTTTATAGTTCAGACCACTATTAGGTACAATTAATGGAAATCAATTGTTCTTTCACACTAGCCATGTATAGGTTGTACTATGAAGAGGTAGAGCCAGACTGAAAAATTCATTGCCATAGCCGGGATTTGAACCACGGATCTTCTGGTTTCCGTCCAGCTGCTCTAAACCATTGAGCTTCTATGGCCAACATGCCAACATGACATTAAATTCTCCAACTGCTATAAAGCCTGGGCCTTAAAGTACTTACAGCATAGTAAGTCGCCATTAAGGTAGTTGTTTCATGTGTTTATGAGAACTAGTGATTTACCGGGAAAAACACGAGTCAGTTGGAGAATTTAATGTCATGTTATCACATTGGCCATAGTAGTTCAATGGTTTAGAGTGGCTGGACGGAAACAAGAAGATCCGTGGTTCAAATCCTGGCTGTGGCATTGAATTTTTCAGTCTGGCTCTACCCCTTCGTATATGTCCTACACATGGCTAGTGTGAAAGAACAATTAATTTCCAATGGATTATATTGTTCCTGGACTTACTTGTGAGCAATATTTTCGATATAAACATTTTGATATCAGTTTTTGTGATCTTTTTGTCTCCCTCCGCTTCAACTTCTGACTTTATTAATTATTAATGCATGTAATAATTTTTGCACATTTGTTTCTAGATTAACTAGTTATTCGAGTTGACTGCTATTAAAGTGAACAAAAATGCCACAACTTTGTGTGAACAATGCTGACACATTTTGCTATGTGTGTGGAGAAATGACATTTGCTTTACAAAAACAGCAAATAACTCCATTGATTAAAAAAGCTTAATTATTTTGGGTGCCAAATTGGTGACCAGGATAAACCCTGGGCTCCATATATGATCTGCAACACGTGTGGTAGCAACTTCAGGAATTGGATGCATGGGAAAGGACGTTCAATGCCTTTTGCAGTGCCCATGATCTGTCGTGAGCCAACTAACCATATCAGTGACTGCTACTTTTGTGTGGTGTCTCCTATCAAGAAGGGAATATCTAAGAAGAAGTTGTCAGTGATCTATCCTAATATTCCATCTGCCAACATCCAGTTCTACATGGGAAAGATTTACTTAAGTGATGCCAAAGTAAAGCACGGCATCTTTGTAGGCTACAGATTCAAGGCTTTTTAGAGACCATATTTTTGATAAAATCATGCAAGGTGATGAGAAGTACACATGGACATTCAATTGTAAAATGGCTAACTTCAAAAACAAAACATGAAATCCCATCAGTTAACAGATCCGGAATATACAAAATAAGTGTAAAAATTATGAAAAATTCTACATAGGTCAAACTAAAAAAAAATCTAAAAACCAGAGTCAAAGAGCACTTTAGAAACATCAGATCGAAACAAGAAGAAAAGTCAACAGTAGCATTTCATTTTTGGAACAAAAATCATGACATTGATCTAAATCCAAAATTATTAAAAGGAGTGACAAACCAAAATAAACTAACAACATGGGAAAACATATTCATATGGAAAAATAAGGACTGTGTAATGAACGAAATCCCACCAGTAGATAATTTGACAAAGAAGTTCATAGTTCCACCACCAGAGAGAGGAGAGCAGACAACAGCTAGTTGGAGAGACGTTGAAAATGGAGGCCATGGCCTTTGAAACTAGTCTCTCAATAATAAAGAAAAATAAGTGACGAGTGTCAATAAACCAACTACAAATAGTTTTTCTGATGCATGGAAATGTTTTAAGATAATCTGTTTACAGTTCTTGGGGAACAACTGAGCAGTAAATTACAAGGCGACTGTAGATAACATATCGCCCTATGAAAAACTTGGGTGCAACATGTCATTAAAAGTGCATTTCTTAGATAGTCATTTTGACTTCTTCCACAAGGATTGTGGTGCAGTAAGTGATGAACATGGGAAGCAATTTCATCAAGATATTGCCACATTTGAGAAGAGGTATGCTGGAAAGTGGAGCCCTTCTATTTTAGCAGATTACTGCTGGACTGTCATAAGGGATGTTCCCGAGTACAGTATGCACACGATAAGAAGAGCGATTGGGTTCCAAGTCCTTATTCGGTAAGTTTCATTTAACTCCGTAAACATAGATGGCAACTTTGAAATTTGAAATGCGCTATACATTGACATCTAGTGGCTAGTACGGTAAGCTTTATCATGTCCGCCATATTTCGTTTTGATCAATTTCGAGGTTAATTAGCTAACCAGTTTACAACAATCGTATGTTAGAATTAGAATTTTAGTTCGTCTTTGGCAACATATACATGTTAGGAGGCACGTTAAAATGTATAAATACAGTATATACATAAAGTCAAATTGATTACATACAATATACACAGTAAGCAGCTTTTTTATGGTTTCATATGGTATTTGCATAGACTAATTTACTACAAGAAATGTCATAATATAAATATTACAGGTTTTTGAATGTACTATACTCCCAGTGCTCATTTACATGGTTATAGTTCTAAAAATTCATTAACCATATAAAAACAATATGCATGCAAAAATTTCTTAACCTTATTCTTAAAGTGTTTTAATGATGCAGCTTGTTTAAATGAAATTGGAAGTTTATTCTATAACATTATCCCTTTGTAGTGAAAGCTTCCTTCATAAAGGCTTTTGGTGTGCTCGAATTGCCAGTTTATCCTTGTTACGAGTGTGGTGGTAATGTACATCAACATTTACTTGAAAATGATTTATATTTGTATGCACATTTGTGGATGCTATGGCTCTCGATAGGGCACACATTATTATTCATCTACCTCAGTATAATTGTGATCTGAATGCAATTGAGCTGGCGTGGGCAAAACTAAGGAATGTTTTCAGAGGATGCAACGTTATTTGTGATATCTTCACTTATCTTACACGCTATTTTGCTGAACTGTGTTTTTCAAGGTTGAACACACTAGAAAGAAAAGAGCGTTAGCTCTCTCTTCCTCCCCTCTGCCTGCACCACACCGTAAATCCAGCACTCAAGAAAACTTGTGCGTACTGTATGTGTATAAATATCAAGCCAAGCGAAAATGGCCATCTTCTGAATTTATCTCTGAACAAAATGTTTAATTGTATATACTGTACATATGGACAGTTAACATTTGTAATGCTATATTTACATTTGTGACCAGTTAATTTATATATTTTCTTTTGTGCTTTACATAGTTTTGGTAAAAAGTAGACTTACAAAGTATTTTCATTCATGTAATATTATCTTCATTTTTGCTTAATATTATACTTTTGTACTTTCAGAATGACACTGAGATTTATCGGTGCATAACACATAACAGAATTCAAGTAATTATTCACTTCAAATTTGTTATGCTGAATCTTGGAACATGAATGCATATTTAGTTAGTGAGTTTTTTATACAAAGGTATAGATTACTTTTTTAAAAAACCTAGAGCTAAATATTTATGAAGATGATGATTTTGTATCAGTTTATACTGAAATAAACATAATTAACTCAAAATCATGCAATTTATACACTTTCACTTCAAATTTGTTGTTCAGTGTAATCATAAGTGCAGGTTATGTATGGTATGTATAGATATGTAAGGAAAGTTTTTCACATTATATTGATGACTTATACGACATTTTGTAGATCATATGCAGCATCAGCAAACAGCCTCGCATCTAGTAATTCCACCTCTTACATCAAAACAGTCTCAGAAAACATCAAAATAGAGGAGCAAAGTTCTGAATGTGGCAGAAAAGCAATATGTGAAGTACACCAGAAGTGTAGCAGAATATGTGAAGTATCTGGTGTACAACCAGATCATGTGAATATGTCGAAGATCAGAATACAGAGTTTGGATAACAGGTTTCACAGATGTGACAGATCATCTGTTTCACAGATCATGTGAATATGTCGAAGATCAGAATACAGAGTTTGGATAACAGGTTTCACAGATGTGACATTTATGATAAGACTTTTAGCACATCAACTGTCTTAAAAAGACACAATCTAAAACATGAAGGCAAAAGACCATACCAGTGTGAAATTTGTAAAAAGAGTTTCACACAATCAAATGTGTTGAAAAACCATATTTTGGTACATGAGGGTAAAAAGTCATACAAATGTGGAGTTTGTCCAAAGAGCTTTACTCAAGCTTCGGGTTTAAAAAGACATAGTTTTACTCACAACGATAATAAACCATATAAATGCAAAATTTGTAACAAAGGTTTTACAGAGGCTTCAGACTTGACAAGACATTATTTGGGTCATGAGGGCAAGAAAAAGTATAAATGTGAAATTTGTAACAAAGGCTTCGTTCATGCTTCAAGCCTGAAACAACATAGAGATGTTCATAATGATAGATCATTCAAATGTGAAATTTGTTAGAAAAAGTTTAAGTATCCATTTTCTTTGAAGGCACATCACTCTATTCATAATTGTGAAACACAATATATATGCAAAATTTGTAGAAGGAGTTTTGCACAGTTACCACTCTTGAGAAAACATGTTTTGAATCATGAGAGAATGAAAAAATCATATGAATGTGAAATATGTGGGAAAACTTTTAAACGCTTGAAAATACATGTAAGTCTATGTCATCAAAGTAAAGGAGAACATAAATGTGAAATTTGTGGCAAGAACTTTAGTCTTTTGTCTAATCTGAAAGCCCATGGCTTGGTTCATGAAGGTGAAAAAAGACCATACAGGTGTGATATATGTGGAAAGCTGTTTATTCGTTCCTCACACATGAATTTTCATCGTATGACTCACTTTGGAAATAAGAAACACAAATGTGAGGTTTGTGGAAAGAGGTTTTATCGTTTATCAAATTTGAAAGATCATAGTTTGATTCAAGAAGGTAAAAGGCCTCATAAATGTTTAACTTGTGGAAAGAACTTTATTCGTTTATCAAATTTGAGAAGGCATTGTTTAATCCGTGATGGTAAAAGACCATATAAATGCGAAATTTGTGAAAAAAGCTTTACTCAGCCATCCAATTTAAGGGCACATAAAATGATACATGAGGCAAAGAAGCCATACACATGTAATATTTGTGGAAAAGGTTTTACTCGATTGTCATACATGAAAATACATAAGATGAAAGAGAAGACAAATGATTATTGTGAAAGGAATAATGTTAATAGTCAGAAAAACTGAAATAATACCTGAAGCTTTCCTGGCGATGAATAATTTCAAGATCTTCTTAGGAAACAAGCCAGGTGAAAAGACGATTAGAAATCAACACTTCGGGAGCGTAAATCTCTTTGATCATCAGGATATTTTAAGAAATGTTATAACCTCAGAATGTATATAACCGGATATAACACAAATATCAACAAAAACAAAACTCTATCAATATTTGCATCACTGAACAAAAGACTGTTTTCAGTAAATTAAATGCCAGGTCAGGAGATGGCGTGAGTGTATAAAATTAATTAGGTCAAAGAAATATAACTACTTATCTTGATATGAAGCTGTATAGATCTGTGTTTCTTAAGCCGACAGATTTCCATTTTAAGGCCGGTTTCCAAGAGGAGCTGAACTGAAATCCAGCATCACAATTAAGCTTGCTCCTTTCAGAGGTAATGGCCAAAGCCTCTTTAACTCTCTGCTCCCAGTAACTGTTGCATTTTGCCAAGATGTTTGCCTCCCAAAAGTTGGCTCTATGGTTGTTATCAAAGCAAAGCTCTGCCAGTCCAGACTTCTCAGGTTGCATTAAACAAATGTTCTCTTCATTTTCATTTATTCTGTTAGTAATGGTCCTTGATGGCCTATACACACTGATCTCTATCTAAACGCTTATAGTTTTCATCATAAGTCTCAACGACTGGGAGTTCTCAATACACTGGTCCACAGAGCTTTGTTTATCTCTAATCCCAGCCACTTAAAACAAGAATTATAGCACCTGAGACTCACTTTCTGTCAAAATGGCTACTCCAAATATGACGTTGAAGCCTTGATCACCAGTGCTAAGAAAGCGAAACCTGTAATACAGAAAGTGTTGGATAGGCCTACCTCTACAGCCTGCATTCCATTTGCCAGCAACCTATCTGACAGAATCAGCAGAATTCTCACCAAATACAACATCAGGACCATCCACAAGCCACCTCTGAAGATTAAACATCTGTTGAGACCAGTGAAAGACAAACTGGACTTCCAAGTTCCGGGAGTTTACCACATTCCCTGTGAATGTGGGACACTGTATACAGGACAAACTGGAAGGACCATCGCTACCAGAATAAACGAATGTGAATGGAGCATTCGTTTAATGCAACCTGAGAAGTCTAGACTGGCAGAGAATTGCTTTGATAAGGACCATAGAGCTAACTTTTGGGAGATGACCATCTTGGCAAAATGCAACAGTTACTGGGAACAAAGAGTTAAGGAGGCTTTGGCCATTTCCTCTGAGCAGAGCACACTTAATCATGATGCTGGATTTCAGTTCAGCTCCACTTGGAAACCGGCCTTAAAAATGGAAATCAATTGGCTTAAGAAGCACAGTTCTATACAGCTTGATCATCAAGTTACGTTTCTTTGACCTAATTAATTTTCTACAATCACGCCATCTCCTGACCTGACATTTAAATACTGAAAACAGTCTTTTGTTCAGTGATGCGAGTATTGGTAGTGTTTTGTTTTTATTGATATTTGTGTTACATCCAGTTACATATTTTATGGCTATAACATGTCTTAAAATATCCTGATGACCCGAGAGATATACACTCCCAAAACGTCAGTTTCTAATCGTCTTTTCACCTGGCTTGTTTTCTGATATTTTGAAAGAAAAACTGAAATAAATACAGAACTGCAATTTTATAGCTATGTAATTAAAAATATGTACTCAATTGTGTGCCAACATAACCCTAATTTAATGTTTATTTCATAGTGACTATTAAGCACTGTGTTTACAAACTGGTAATTTAAACAGAAAATTAGATTTCTGTTTTAGAAAATTTCACATTTGAAAGATGTAACAGTACTACTAGTCAAACAAGTTTAATTTTCTTAGTACATATTATAAAATGAACTATTTTCTGCTTATTGAGACAGTTATAACATTCTGTTTCCTATCTTTTTACTGTGTGTTTTTATAGTGTAGTACTATGTGTTCTTTAAAATATATGTTGCACTAACTTCTCTACTCTGGTACAAACTATTCTTACAAACACTTATTCCTTCATCTACTTCATGTTAGCCAATATGAACATCATCTTTTGCAAATTTCCTTGTATGTACAAGAAAATATGAAAATACAGTAGGCTTCAAGCTAGGGGCAAAGCATGGTATGACATTTATCGCAGTGCTAACAGTATACAGGCAACAAGTTTCCAACCCAAGTCCACGACTTGCAGATATACAGGAGCTGCTTCCCTAAATGTCATGCCATGCTTTGCCACTGCTTTAAGCAGTAGTCAAATTTTTCAAGATGTGGTTACCATCTGATGGCTATGAAACTCCATTCTCTTTAAAATTAAAAGGAGTCAATTGATGACACTAAACAACACTTACTTTTAAATTTTCCCGGAACATATTTCAGAGACTATTTGCCTCCATCGTCAACCAGGCATCAACTGGTTCTCAGTGGTGTAGCTAGCGATATTTTGTCATAGGTCTCCTCTGGTGGCAGTTCGAGGAACTTGCTGAACAAATCTTTCTCGGGGATGTCGAAATTGAATACTTTGTTCCTATTTTTTTAAGTAGTTTCGTTTGATGTTAAATCACTGTTTCCCAACATAACAGTAAAAGAACTCCCACTGTTGATAGAAAAATGGCTCAAATCACTTGGAATGTCATCACCTGAAATTTCAGATTACATTGAACTAACCAAATTATGCATAGAACAACATTTCTTCCAGTTTCAAACAAAATATTTCCACCAAACTTCTGGTTTAGCAATGGGCAACCTTCTGTCACCCTTCCTGGCCGATCTGTACATGAGTGCATTAGAAATAAAGATCACCAAAGGTTTCCCTTGGATGTTCAAATTCTGGCAACGATATGTAGATGACATTTTTGCACTAAAACTTTTAAATATCCAAGAAAAAAGCATCAAGTTCACTGTAGAAATAGAAAAAGATGAGCATTTACCATTTTTGGATCTGAAAATAATGAGGAATAAAAACAGACTAAACTTTGGCATTTACAGAAAACCAACACAGACAGACAACTACATAAAAGCTAATGGCTACAACCCAAGATCCCACAAACAGGCAATCTTCAATAGTTTAGCACACAGACTGGTAAACATCCCTCTCACAGCAGAAGAATACAAAACAGAATACAACAAAATAATTGAAATAGCACAAAAAAATAACTTTCCCAAATCATTAGTAGACAAAAAACGTGAACTTATCAAAAAAGAAGAAGCTAATAAAGGAAACCACAACCCTCTCAGCTACAAAAACTAATATGATTTTCAAAAAATTTACTTACCATTCATGAGCCTTTGATAAATTCAAAAAAGTATTCAAAAAACAAAACATTCAACTAGCACCAGTCAACCATTACTCCTTAAAACACCTAATTTGCTCAAACATCAAAGATGTCATTCCATCTAATAAAAAATCTAGTATATATCAAATTGAATGCTGTGACTGTAGTCAAATTTATATTGGAAAAACCAAAAGAAATTTAGAAACAAGAGCAAAACTACACTTTAGGAACATAAAATACAAACAATTAGAAAAATCAGCAGTTGCCACGCATTTTTGGGGAAAAAATCACAACATAAATCCAGAACCAAAATTACTAAAACATAAAACAGGAAAACAAGAACTGTCCACATGGGAACAAATCTTCATTTCAAAAAATAGGAACAAAGTATTCAATTTCGATATCCCCCAGAAAGATTTGTTCAGCGAGTTCCTCGAACTGCCACCAGAGGAAAGCTATGACAAAATATCTCTAGCTACACCAGTGAGAACCAGTCAATGTCCAGTTGACAATGGAGGCAAATAGTCTCTGAAACATGTTCCGGGAAAATTTAAAAGTAAGTGTTGTATAGGGTCATCAATTGACTCCCTTTAAATTTAATTTATTACAACAACACTGTTTTCAACACTTCCAAGAAAGGACCCATTCTCTCTGTCTGGCTGAGAAATAAAAAAATGAATAATGGTTATAAAGGCCAGAGATGTGTGCATTTTTCCATAGGTATACTACACATGATGGGCTAGATTGAAAGTAGATTAAAATGGCAAAAGACAGACATCAATGGAAGCAAGTGGTAGCAGCTCTAAAGTGAAAGTGACAGTGAAAATGAACAGTCATTTCTAGATATAACGATACAGTATTAATTAAGGATAGATAACAATAATTACAAAGAACTGGATCTTTCAGGGATTTGCTCACCCTGTAAGAAATGGCCGAGCTGACTGCACCAGTGGGTGGGAGATCCTTGCTCTTAAGGGATGCTATGTGCTATTTATTTATTATACTACACAAGGACTGTACTGGCACCTGATAGATTTGCTCCTGTCCTTAACCAAACTAAACCCTCCCTCTCATATCTATCACCTCTGTCTATATATGAAGGCTGTTCAATAAAGAATGATCATAATTTTTTTACAGTCATAATTTTTCGCACTAAAATTCAATCTTATCATATTCTGTTAGCTTAATGTGAAACAAACAGGCTGTAGTAGTTTCATTGTTGGTACTCCTGGTTCTCGCCTGTGAGAACCAGGCAAGTTCAGACATGTTCAGTACGGCCTACCACTGCAATGTTAACACGAGGAACAATATGCGGCTTTGAAATTCTGCTTTCGTCTCAACAAATCTTCAGTTGAGGCCTATACAATGTTACAGGAGGCCTATGGAGAGTTTGTCCTTCCCTACAGCACAGCTTGAAGGTGATTTAAAATGTTTAAAGAGGGGAGACAATCAATTTCAAAGAAGGTGGACCTGGTGCTCCAGTTACTTCTCTTACGGAAGAAAACATCAACACTGCTGCTGCCATTGTGAGAGAGGATCAACAAATCAACTTAAGATCACTTTCTGAAATACTGAACATTTCATTGGGTGCCACCCACGTTGGTGACAGAAACATTACACATGAGACGTGATTGTGCGCAATGGGTTCCAAGACTGTTGATTCCCACACAAAAGCACATTCACATGCAAGTCTGCATGCAGTTAAAGTTCATGTTAGAGGATGATCTAGAGTTTTTTTCAAACGTAATCACTGCTGATGAAACTTGGCTACATCATTTTGATCCTGCGAGCAAACAGCAAAGCTCAGTGTTGAAATCTCCTTCATCACCAACCCCCAAAAAAGCAAAAGTGGTTGCTTCTGCTGGGAAAGTTACAGTCATCTCTTTTTTTAATATTCATGGAATTGTTTATCAGTATGTTGTGTGTTTGCCCGCCTTGGTAGCATGGTGATAGAGTCTCTGCCTCACGTTCAAGAGGTCCCAAGTTCGAATCTCGGTCAGGGTGAGTTACCTGGATAAGGTTTTTTCTGGGGTTTCCCTTATGCTGAAGGACGAATGTCGGGTAACTCTAAGCTCCATGGACCCCGGACTCATTTGAGCATCATTTCACCCATTTCATTCATCGTCCAATATAACGTTAGAGGACGTAAATTACAAAAACAAAAAAAAAAATGTTGTACCTGCACACACTTCAATAACTGGACAGTACTACAGGGATGTCCTGAGAACATTGCAAGTCCATATCAGGCACAAAAGACCACATTTCCGTGAAGCAGGCTGGATGCCTCACCATGATAATGTGCGGCCGCATATTGCCAATATTGTTGTTGAATATCTTGCAATAATCAACGTGAAGTGCATCCCTCACCCTCCCTATAGTCCGGATTTAGCCCCATGTGACATTTTTCTATTCCCTAACTTAAGAAACGCCTTCGTGGGAGGCATTATCCATCATCAGAAGCAGTGGTGGAGGTTACGGAGGCGATTTTGAAGGATCTCTCAAAAAATGGTTTCCAGCATTACTTTGAAGACTAGCAGAAATGCTGGGATAAGTGCATCGCATTCAGTGGAGACTATTTTGAGAAGGACCATCAAAATTATGAGGATGATTAAAGGTACGCTGTCAAAAAAAAAATTGTGATCATTCTTTATTGAACAACACTTGTATGTTTCCCTTCCCCATACTAATCTCTGTTGCATGAAATACCTATTACCTCAGAAGAGGATCTAACTGCCCAAATAATAGCAGCACCTGAACTTATGCGACACACACAAGGAATTTTGGACAGAGTACGACAGTCGTTTCTTCACCACTGTCAATTTTGATGGCAGCTGTACAACTAGACGCGGTAACTACGGAGAGGCGATCTTTGAAAGTTTTAAATGATGTAAACTGTGGAAAATGTAATCAAGTTGTGAGAAATGGAATTCTGTGTGATTCATGCGACAAGTGGTATCATTTTTTGAAATGCTCTGACGTAAGTAAAGAGAATATCCCGGGTGTTTCGTGGGAATGTAATACATGTGCTACCAGCATCGGTATGAGAGTTACGCAAACGGATAACAAGGAAACTGAGAAACAAGTAAAAAAAACTCTCAGAAGAAAATGCGTCACTAAAGAAACTAATTGAAGTGCTTCAGAGAGACATGAAAGAATTAAGTGCAAGTCAACAACGTAAAAATATCAGAAGTGAAAACTGGCCTCTACTAACACCACGTGGTGAAGCTGAATGGAGAACAGTAGCAAGCACAGGTAGATGGAAACGACGAGAAGAAAGAAAACAAGTTACAGTCATCTCAACGAAAATCAAAACAGATTCAGACCTTTAGCCGACTTGGAAATGGAAAATAGCAACGATGTAATACAGGAGGCGGTTAAACACAACGAGGGAAAATCTCAATTGTCTTTTAAAAAGAAACGTGGCCGAATGCTAATCTTCGGAGATAGTCACGGGAGGGGAATTGCTGCAAGAGTTGAAGAAAATCACAATAGTCCGGAAACCAAATCGCTAATTAAACCTGGTGCAAAATTAAATGAGGTGATAAACAACGCTAGTGGTAGTGCAAGTGACTTCAACAAGGATGACTGTGTAGTGATTATTGGTGGCTCAAATGATGTGGACAGTGGTAATACTGAGCATATTAAGTGCTTTGATAAACTACTGCCCGTATTGTCTAACACTAATGTGACTGTAGTTAACCTGCCCACAAGACATGATAAACATAAAACAGATGGAATTCATGGTAAGGTTAGTAAATTCTGTAATACTTTAGCCGAACTATGCAAAAAATACAGTCATGTTAAAATAATCAAGGCTTCAAATGCATCAAGAAACCTGTATACTAGACATGGCATGCACTTTAACAAGCATGGCAAAAGAACTTTGGGTGAAACCATATGTAAAGCTTATCTGGATGCTGTGTCACAAAACTGAATAGGGAAAATATTAGTTCCACATTTCTTAAAGCACTGTCTATGCATGGTGAACAAAAATGATTGACTTTGAATAACTGTAAATTAACTCTCAAAGTAATTCATCAAAATGTTAATGTAATAACTAAGAAAGTAGACCAGTTAGAATTTCTAATTAAAGAGGAGGATCCTGATATCTTGGTGCTCACAGAGCATGGGCTCAAAAGTCCTGAGATTGAATGTGTTCGTTTACTGTCCGGCCGCTGTATCTTCGGCTCTGACATTTAGTGGCTGCAGGAGGTGGAGGGGGAAGGTTACTAGTACCAACATATAATAATGAGTAATTGAAAACATATCGTCAGAATTATCTTTATAATGAGAGTATAGGAATCTATTAGCTTCAAAACATTGAAATACAACTTCTAATTTCATTATCATGCAAGATATTCTTTACAGCATCACTCCATTCAAATATTTCGTTCACACCTTTCACGCACACCAACTGCTTCTGTTGGTGATACTGGGAGTCTGTACATCCGGTGTCGTGGTCAGGAAGCTAAAACTGTCTACTAGCGCCAATCAGCGTTGTCGCTGGTAGGCGTGGCTCCCGAACCCAACACCGTGTTGCCAGCTTAAATTTGTTTGAGCCACGTGGCCTAATAGAGGCTTGCGCTGGTGAACTTTCTTTGGTATAATTTTCGTGCGTGAACTCCGATGTTTAGTGTTCGTAAGTCCTATTATTATCGCTATTATAATAATATGGCTACTGGTTCGTGAAATATGCAAATACATGAAATATTTAAAATACGCATTGTTCCTCTGCTTGAAATTCCCGCTCAAGAACTGGCAACAGCCCGCTTCCCCCTCTCGAGAAATGTCAGAGCCGCAGATAGAACGGCCGAGGTATAGGTAATCTAAGCTTACCAGCCAGATATTGCAGGTCAATTAGGAATAAAAGTGGCGTTGTTATGTACACTAAAGATGACTGTAAACTTTTTCATAATGGGAACTGCCCTACAACTTTAAATTTAGATAAATATTGTGTTGAAGGTGACATTAAACTAGCCGGTGTCAAATTTAAGCATGGAGCCATACCATTTTATATGTTAGGAGTATACAGACCTCCTAGCGGCAACCTTAAGATATTTTTTGAGCAATTGTCTGAACTCTTAGATAATTTAATATCCCAAAATGGATGTTACTTGACGGTAGCTGGAGACTTGAATATAAATGTTTTAGGAACACATACCCATGAATACAAAAATCTCATGAACATCTTAAACCAGTTCGGTTTAATGTACACTATAAAGGAACCCACAAGAATTACAAACACAAGTAGAACAGCAATTGATAATATAATTACTAATGTTCCTTCCCAATTCTTAAACTCTCAGGTACTGCATACTGCAATTTCTGATCACTCCGCTCAGTCTGTTGTCATGTCAGATTTCAGTCTAAAAGATAAGTTCGCTGAAAATACTGTACCTAACGCCACCAAATGGGTCAACAATTGTAATGAACTAAATTTGTTAGCCCTAAATGGTGCCCTGAGTAAGCTGGACTGGAAGGAAATTTATAACGAATTAGATACCAATAAGAACTTCTATGCTTTTCACAATACATTAATGCATTATTTTGAGTTATACTGCCCAAAAACTAGAGTTAAGAACAATACTATTTCAAACTCTAAAAATAAAATTGGCGATTGGGTTACACCCGAAATTAAACAACTGCGTATTCTTTTACATATTGCTAAAGACAAAATGGTACGTGGTAGTTTAAAACTTGAAAACTTCAAAAAGTTCAAGAATATATATGACAGAAAGATTATAAAAGCCAAACAAGACTTCTTTAGCAGGAAAATATCTGACTCAGAAAATAAAAGTAGAACAAGCTGGGACATTATAAATAGATTTAGAGGTAATATTAAACCGAAAAAAGATAACCTCATTGAAATTAAGTTAAATGGAAATGTTGTAAGGGACCCTTATGAGTAAGTGAATATTTTTAATAATTTTTTCGTTACTACAGGTCAAAGTATTTCTAGAATTCCAGCAAATCAGCATAATTGTAGTATTCCGAAAGTAAAATCCAATAGGCACAAAAGCGAATCGAGAATATATTGACACATTGCTTCACTCACACTGTGACACTGTGACTCACAGTGTGAGTGAAGCAATGTGTCAATATATTCTCGATTCACTTTTGTACTAATTTGTGCTTCACTGTCCCTACGCTTCTTTCAAGTTTATACTTTAAAATCCAATAATTTAACCAGTCACACATTATTCCTATATCCAACCAATAAAAAAGAAATTATAGACATTATAAATGCTATCAAATCTAAAAACAGTGTCGGTCATGATAATATCCCAATAAAACTAATAAAAGCATGCAAATTATCTATAGCTAGCCCTTTAGTGGACATTATCAATTCAATACTTGTAAACAGTATTTTCCCGTACAGTCTCAAAATTGCTAAAGTTATCCCGGCGTTCAAGAAAGGAAATAAACAAGAGATGGAGAACTATAGGCCTATGTCTGTATTACCTTCTCTTGCTAAAGTAGTGGAAAAGGTAATTTATACTAGAATCGTCACTTTCCTACAAAGTTTTCATCTTATATCAGATTGTCAAAATGGATTTGTCCAAGGAAAATCTACCTTATCAGCAGCTGCAACATTCTATGAGTATATAGTTGACAATATTGAGGCAGGTAATTTTTCAGCAGGCATTTTATTAGACTTGTCTAAAGCTTTTGATTGTTTCGATACAACAATTCTACTCAACAAACTTGAACATATTGGGCTTAGGGGTCTAAGTAACAATTTCATTAAATCCTACATGTCCAATAGGATGCAGTATGTACAACTGAAGTGTATGCAGGGTGAATTCGTTTCAAAACATGAAGAAGTACGGTCTGGCGTGCCCCAGGGCTCCATTTTAGGGCCATTATTGTTTATTCTATATATAAATGATATAAAAACTGTGGTACATGATAATGTAGCTTTAAGTCTGTATGCAGATGATGCCACATTGGGTTTTAGCAATAGTGATTTAGTAAATTTAGAAATTGATGTAAACTTGACCTCCAATATCGTGGCACAGTATTTTAATGATATCTGGCTGCGTACCAATGCACAAAAAAGTAATTTCATTCTTTTTGACTATAAGAAACCTCAATTTGAACCTCAGCTTAATATGTGCAATACTCTGGTTCAATGTGTGCGGAAGGTAAATATTTTGGGTTTAGTCTTCGATGACAAGTTAACCTGGAAATACCACATCGAAAAATTAGAAAATAAATAAAGTTCTGGACTTTTTTTCTTGCGTTATATTACCAATTTTCTCTCAGTTGATACTAGCAAGTTGGTGTATTTTGCATTAATATATTCACACATTGCCTATGGCATTGAGCTATGGGGACACACCTCTAAAGTAAACTTTAATAAAATTTTTCTTCTACAGAAAAGAGCTATAAGATATCTGGCAAAAAGAACACGGACTACTACATGTAGACCCCATTTTAAAAAATTAAATATACTTACTCTCCACTGCATATTTATTTTGCGAACAATACTTTTTGTATATAATATGAATACAATATCTACTAATGCAGATATTCATAATTATGAAACAAGGGGTAAAAACAATTATATAGTTAAAGGTCATAGATTAAAAATTTTTGAGCACAAGCCCCAATACCTAGGTTCTAAACTATTTAACAAGCTTCCAAACCGCCTAAAAAATACTGTGTTAGCTGCTAAGTTTAAATCGAAACTGACAAAGATGCTGTTAAGTGCGAGTCACACAAGAGCCGTAGATGCAAACGAAGATTTGCGAAACATGTCCTCAAAATAGGTACGAAAGTGAAGCAGATGTGTGAAAAATACGACTCATCTAAAATTTAATAATATATACTGTCTGTATTATGTTATAATGAACAATTGATTGATTGATTGATTGAGAGTTCCTGTAAACCTGATGTAAAGAGTTGCATTTACTTTTATTTTATGTAACTTCGTTCACCCTTTAAACCACCTCTCTTTTGGACGTACAGCATGTGAATGTGTTAAGCAGGATTTAACCTTTGTTAGAAAGAATTGTAATTAATTGCAGTGACAAGATGAAATTACTTTGCAAGATGCATACATTTATACTTATTGTTATACATTTATTAAGGATTAAAACCTTAGACAAAATATTAAAAAAGCAACCAAACCAACAAACAAAAAACAAACTAACAAAAAATGACAAAATAGTAAAAGAAACTCAAACTCATTTACCTGTCACTTAAAAGCTAATGTCATAACCACTGCGCCAGAGCATGTACTCCGAAACATTACTTCATTTTTGTGTGTTCTGTACTCGACTGGTGTTATCATTAGCAGTGGCATACTGGCACTTCAGAAACTTACAGTCGTAACTTCCACATTTGAACCATAAGTCTCCTATCTCAAATTATTGGTTTAAGATATCTCCCCTTGCTCTGAAAAATTATCAGTTTAGTTCATTAACACCCTGTATATGGTAATAAAGCATTGAAAGGTACTCATTGTGCTGCTGCTGAGTGAGACTGATTGCAGTCCAAGATTTACGAGGGTTGGATGTCAGGCAAGTATGGCAGTGAGGCTTTCAGTATGTATATTACAGTCTTGTTTTCTACTCTCATATGGTAGTGTAACTTAATTTGTATGTACTATAATTGATTTTAACTTGGAAAGTAAAAACTATCATTAACAGGAAGTGTTAAATAGAACAGTATTTGGATAGGTAGAGTCAGACTGAAAAGTTCAATTCCATAACAGGAATTTGAACCACTGATCTCCCGATCTCTATCTTGCTGGTCTAACTGCAGAGCCAACATGCAGCCAGCATGACATAAATGCTCCAATTAATTTACATTTTTTCCAGATAAACCACAAGGAACTGTACCTTTCCAAATCTTATTTTACACATGGCTATGGTGAAAGAACAATTTTCAGAGAGTATTTGTTCATGTGTTTCTATAACAATACATAGTATCCTGAGTGATTATTGTATTTATTTACTATATAGCAGCTTAGTGTTATAATTAAAAATTCTAAAATAAATTCACAAAAGGGTTGAATATTTTGGAGGCATGTGTGGATGAATTCCTTGAAAAGTAAGGCTAAAACCTGCAGTAGAATTATTGGAAAGGGATGTAACAGCCACAGAACTTCTGCACCAGCAATAGCTATAAGAAATCTATGAAGGATTATGCATTTATAATTATGAAGAATATGGCTTTTGATCATAGTATTGCTGATATTTGTGATACATGCCAGGAATTCATTTAAGCTAATGTGTTTTTCAAATGGGAAGAATTCTGGGCCATGGTGAATCAGATGCATTAGTGCGCTTAGCATTGCCATCTCATTACCCCCCACTATTTCATATTTTCCTCTCTCTCTTGCTCGCTATACTAGACCATGAGCATCTGCTTGGCGCTAGACATAAGGAGTCCAAACTGCATTTTCCAAATTTTTATAATAATGCAGTTGTTGAAATCATAATTGCAACATGGATATTTGCAAAATATGCACATGTTTTAAATATTATAATTATTGAGTAAGACTTGAAGCTTCCACGGTGAGTGTTATTGATCAAAGCTTTGTGTGTGATCAGCACTCCATGGTCGAAAACTCAACTTTCATTAACTTGACATGGCTGATCACATGCGAAGCTTGTGAACTATAACTATTGTTATAGTTTATCAATTACCTATTTTTCTAATCCAGTGGAACTGCCAGTGGCTCATCCATATACCAGTAGCTGTGAATATCACTTACGTCAAGAGATAATTTCTTATTGTCAGTGTCTTCATCATCCGAGTGTTGGAAATTTATGATAGGCTCCAAAATCTCATCACGTGCTATTTCCTTCCAAAAGTCATCTTGTAGTTTTTCTGCATGTTTCGTACAGTTCTCCCAGTCTTGTGTTATCTTGTCAATTTCTTTGCAGATAAGTTGTTCGAGTCAGTCAGTTTAAAAGTATTATTTCTATTTGCAACTAATTTGAGCCCACATTAACTCAATTAGATCGTATTGGGAGTGGTAAGGGAGAAGACGGATTACCTCGGATCTCATTTCAGTTGCTAGTTGATCCAACTGATACAGTTTTTCTTGGGTTTTAAACTGAAGAACAGCTGAATAATACTAATTTGAACTCTCTGTAGTAAATAGAGATTACGAAACATTTATAAATAAACATATAATAATGATAAATATTAAAAGCAGAAGCATTATTAACAGTGAAGTATTCTTCATATTTAAATTTGATTTATGAGTCACTATGTTTACACTCAAACTTCAACAACAAGTAAGTGAAGTTTGAGTGTAAACATATTGACTCATAAATCAAACTTAAATATAATAATGAATCACTTCAGCAGACCAACAGGAAGGGTACTGTTTGCTCTTTTTCGAATTTAACAAACACCTTGGCCTATTCAAAGTAATTCTGTTATCACGTCATGTCAAGCGTTTGAACTTCAGTTTTGAGTGATTATAAATATACATACACGCATACATGCCAACCGATAATGATGTACATTATATGGTTATGTTGTGATGCATCATTATCATAAATTTTATTTTTTATGAGTTAAAATTTGGGGTTTTCATGGTTATGTTTGGAATTTTTGTGGTTGTCCCCTCTGTATATCATATTATTAATACTACTTCTACTCAGAACATTCCAACTTTAATAATTTCCCTTTTAATTCTCATGGGACGTTAAGGCATATAAAATCTGGCACTGTTAACTTCACTAATTATGCCATTTGTGTTTCTTTTCTTTCTTTTTTTTTTTAAAGAAATTGGTAAACGAAATAAAGGTAAGTGCAAGAGAAACATGACTATTGAGTACCATGTTAACAATCTCTTTTGTTTGCTTCTGACACATGACCGAGAGGGGGTAATATATAGAGAACAGTCATGTAAGAAGCTCCTGATAACCACCATGGGAAATTAAAGGAGAAAATACGAAGGTAGTGTGGGTGCATCTTTGTTTAGGAAATTATGGCTCCATATATTTGCATAATACAATTTCTAGCTTTTGTAGATTTAGAGCTGGTCTAATGTTGAATCTTACCTGGCTGGAGTTGACAAAGTACGTGGTGTACATGAGGTTTACAATGGAGGATTTTTCACTTGTATTGAGGCAACATCCAACAAAATTAATCGCTTTGCTAAAAATAGTACCAGTCTTTTAATATAAATTAAAATGAAGCTTTTCACCATTCTGAGTTTCCAGAAAGTTAATGGGAACGCATCCCCAAGCATATTTTAGAAACACAGCACTGGTTAATACATATTTTGTTATGTAACGAATCTGAAGCTGCTGTATAGCAAACTGTAGTGTTTTCATTTCTTACTCAGCATGCAACGTGAACACCATATCCTGATTGATCAGAAGAACTAACTGATGTATCCGGCACCTAGAATGAATAGTGTGCCCTATCTACACAACGCCATGGTATAACTACACAGATTAATACCTGATTGCATGACTGTTTCGTGAAACAGTTTGTCCAAAATAAAAATTGGAGAAAATTACTATAAAATGTACATTTTCCAAGAAAAGAAAATTGCTCTCAGAGATGGAAATGAAAAAAGCGCACAATAAACTAGGCTACAAGCTTCCTATACAAGATAAATGGGTTTATATTACAATTTACATTGTCATGTTTCAGACAAAACAAAAGGATGATGAATCATAAAATTCCATGAGCCCACACAATTTTATATTGCAGTGAGATTAAGGGCTAAATGTCCGCCTCGGTAGCGTAGATGGTAGCGTGTCTGCCTCACGTTCAAGAGGTCCCGAGTTCAAATCTCAGTCAGGGTGAGTTACCTGGATAAGGTTTGTCTGGGATTTTCCCTTATCCTGATAGACGAATGTCAGGTAACTCTAAGCTCCATGGACCCCAGACTCATTTGAGCATCACTTTACCCATTTCATTCATCGTTCGATATGACAACGTTGGAGGACGTAAATTAAAAGAGGGGGCAAAGGACACCTGTTCCTTTATCATTTTTCATGCATTTGAATTCAGTTCACACAACTCGATTTAATATTTCTTCCAATCAGTGAACATGCAGGAAAGGGGCTGTGGAAGTGTATATACCATAGCTCGGTGGAAATAGAAGGTAACTGCATTACCGACATGTTGGTTAGTTCGCTTAGCTAGCATCGAAAGGTTCATGAGGAGTGCCCTATGCGTCTTCAATCCCCACCACGGAGTTGAGAATCTGGTATTGATCTGTGATCGCAACTACGTGGCAGCTACATTCAATGAGAATGTCACATAATTACTGGAAATTAGTGATATATAATTGAGGTGTTGCCAATTGCAAGTCCTCTTCAAAAATTAAGCTAAGTGAAGCTTGCATCGCATCGCAGGTACCGGCAAGCTGTGTGAGCCCGAAGATTGTTGCTGTGTGCCCACCCAGGATAGGGTTTAACCACAGAAAGGATTTTCTTTTCGGGATGGTTTAGGATGGCTGTTTTTGTTTGAGGATGATGGATTGATTTCGAGGTAGTTTACTCCTCTAAGAAGGATAGAAAGCTTTCCTCGAGCACCCTGGCGTTGAAGGATGTAGTTTAATTTTGAATTGATTTTGTATAATTTTGAGACCAACAACTCATGGTAGATTATGGGAGCTCAGCTTTTGCTGCTGCTGCTGGAATTGCTCCGTGGTTACCTCGGATGTCCGCAAGCCATGCGGGGAACCCGGAATAGTCGGCGACGACGTCTGGTTGATTCGCAATCAGCAAGAGACCTAACCAGGGCACTTCTGTGCAAAGGTAAATGTTCGTATAACTTTGCAGTCCCGCGTCTAATTTCATCCTCCACGTGTGGAAGACCCGAGGCTTCATGGAGGAACCTTACTGGAAAGAATCGGCCTACTGAGTAGATGGACCTAAGTCCTCTATTCTGAGCGCGTTGAAGATATGCCAGCCAGGAATCTGCGGCCATGCCCCAGACCTCGCAGGCATATAGCATCAACGGGACTATGAGAGCTCGAAAGAGGTATAGCTTTACGCGGAATGGCATCGATCGAGAACGCAGCATAGGATACAAGGAAGCAATAGCTCCCTGAACCCTCGCCGAGAGTTCCCTGATGTGTCAGCGAAAAGTCAGACCCCTGTCTAACTCAACTCCCCATTCTATCCTTCGACCTCTGAAATGGAAATCTGGGCAGTGTGCGGGGGTGTGGCGCTTGGTGAATATAATAGCGTGGCTTTTGTCCGGATTAACGGACATCCGCCAACGCCTGCACCACTCTTGTGTGAGACGGAGGTGTCTTTGAATTGGGTTGAAGGCTCTGCGAATATGCCTGTCTTTGCAGAACAGCAGCACGTCATCAGCATATTGTGCCATTTCGACGTGCGGCTCGGTTGGGAAGTCTGCCATATATACACTGAATAGTGTGGGAGATAATACAGAGCCTTCGGGGACTCCGCCTCTCACGGGTCTGAGAGATGTTTGCCCCGCGACTGTGACTTTAAAAGTGCGATGTTTTAGAAAGCTGTGTAAAATGTTGATTAATTGGTTTGGTAGGCCCAGGTGAATAAGCTTGTGAAGGAGTCCGGTGTGCCAGGTTGTAGAGAAGGCCTTCTCCACGTCCAAAGACACTGCTGCTGTGAACGCCTGTTCCTGGAATCACAGGGCAGCCGTCTCCACGACTCGCAGTAGTTGTTGGACTGTCGAGTGCCCCGGACGAAATCCAAATTGATAAGCAGGTATGGCTTGAATGTCACCAATTACTAGGGACAAGCGGGTGAGTATTATCCTCTCGAAGACTTTCAAGAGGGTAGAGAGGAGACTTATGGAACGGTAGTTTGAAGGGTGTACCGGGTCCTTTCTAGGCTTCTATATGCAGATCACTCTGGCCTCTCTCCACTCTCGCGGAAAGTGACTGAGAGTTTGGCACATATTGAAGACCTTTGTCAGGAACAGCACGGCGTTGAAAGGAAGATGGCGGAGCATGAGTGGGGTAAGCCCATCAGATCCCGCCGCCTTTTTAGGATTGAGACGCTGGAGAGCGCCTTGGACTTCACTAGGACGCACAATGGGAAGTCGGTCCGCATCCTCCGGGGGTCGGCGAAAGTATCGACGCACCTCCCTTCGGACACGTTCCGAAAAGATATCGTCCTGAGGGTCTTCTCTTGGGCACATTGTACGCTCAAGGTAATCTGCAAACACATCTGCCTTGGATTTAGGATCATAGGCCAGACCCCGTGTGCCCTGCAGTGGGGAGTGGTATTGACCTCGGCGGTTTCTAAGAGTCTTTGCAATCCTCCACACGTCGCCATCCTCTACACGCAACCTGGCCATTGTGTCCTCCCACGCTTGCACTCTGTGCTCTCGTAGGCGGACACTGACCTGACGAAGAAGTCGTCTAAGTAGCGCGCGATTATGTAGCGTGCGGTGACGCTGGTAGAGTCTCCTTGCCGCCCAAGAGCGGCGGATCAGTAGGACAATATCCAGGGGAAGGATATCGGGGTGTAAAGGAGTGTCAGCACGAACTGTCAAATAATTGGCAATTCACGTGACCATGGAGGTGAAAGATGAGACCGCAGCCTCGAGGGTTACGGATGCTCTGAATCCTGGGGTTGGGCGGTATGGAGGTGCGGAGGCAGTTCCTTACGCCTTCCCAATCGACTTCCGTGTTTGAAACGAGAGTTCGTGATTGGCAACCCTAGTATTGATCTCTATCAATACCGGATTATGATCGGAATGGAGTGAATTTAATGAGGTGAGAGTGAGGTGAAATGGGAAATGAGCGCTGAATTTGCGATCTTAGTCAGCAAGTACATTGCTTAAAGTCGTACCAAGTTAAAGTAAGCCATTTATCCAAACAATTGCTGTGCACATTAAGCAAATCATACTTCGTAGTCAGATAAATACATGAATTGTCATATTGGAGGATACACTGTGCATTAAAATTTTTACACGCAGCTGTGTGGGAACACAGTCCGCGTCTGGCAGCCTATTAAGACGGTTCCCTGGTTCTGTCTTGGTCAAGGGCAGAACAAAAGCGTTCAGAAAAGATACCTGTCGGGTCATACGTAACAACTTAAGTGTTATCGCGTACTAAGCAGTCTACGTACGGTTACTCTGAACATTGATATTGTAACGCGGGCGTTGGAACACCCTATGAAAGCAGCTGAGAGCGGGAGACGAGGGAGGTCAATGTTAGCTACGCCCTCCCCTCGTTTGTCTTATAGTGGTGACAGGGACGACTGGGGAAAGAAACATAAATGTGCGGTCTGTTTCACTTCCACCTGGTTCCAGAAATTACGGGATCTTTCATCATCTGGAAACGTCTAGAAGACGGCGAGATGCCTATAAAGAGGGCTACAGACGGACAGAGTTGTTTGGTCAATCAGTTAGTTAGTGAGTTGAGTTGGTTTTGGTTTAGTCAGTCAGTGAGTTGGCTTTGTCAGTGAGTGAGGAGACAGTCGCAGTTCTTGGTGTAAGAGTTAGTCAGTGACGTGTTAATGAACGAAAGGATTGTGCAACGGAAGACTGTACGTAACTTTGAATGTGTACCGGAGCTTACGTAACCGCGAGTACAGTGAAATTGTAACGGACGGACTGGTGAATTGTAACTGTGTGCAGCAAGTAATTCTGTGTAATTGGCAAGTGTTAAACTGTAAGTCGGTGGAAATAAAGAACATTGTTGAGTGGTGTAATTGGACTTTTCATTTCACGAACCCACAAAGTCACAATATATTGGTAACCCTTGGTCGGCAATTTCGAGTTTGATGTGATGATAAAAAGAGGCAGTCATTAAACCAGTTTGAAACTCCGCATTCCAGTGTCATTAGAACCATTCTTACTCACATACATATCCACGCATACCCTGAGAGTATCTCATTGCTCTACCCTGCGCTACCCATCCTTCTCGCTTCAAACTGGCGCGCCACCGCGGGACCCGATACGGGCTCGATATGAGCAGGAGGTTTGACACGAGGAGATTCAACCCGAGAAGGAGGTTCGTCACGAGAAGGAGGTTCAACCCGAGAAGCAGGTTCGACACGAGGACGTTCGACCCTACAAGGAGCTTTACAACAATCCGACTGGAAAGAAGTAAGGAGGCCGTCATCATCAGGAGACAGTAAAAAAATCAAAGGTAGAGAATGTTATATTATCTACTAGACTATTGTGAATGTATTTGAGGAGTGGAAAAATGCTAAGTCAAAATTCTGTAGAAAACATGGAAGTTCAGGAGGTTGATGATAATAGCAGTAGGTAGGAAGTCGAAGTAGCAGAGTGTGGTAGAACTGTCTGAAATAATGTAAAAATGGAAAGAAATATGTTAGAGGAAATTAGAGAAATGTTCGTAAGTTTTAGAAAAGAGATGAAGAATGACAGTGAAAGTTTAAGAAAAGAGATAAAGAATGACAATGAAAGTTTAAGAGAAAAGTTAGAAAATAGTGTTCAGAAGTTAGAGGTAGGACAAATAGAACTAGGAAAGAAGTTAGACAATCAATAACAGACTTTAGAAAATTTCAGGAACGTTAGTCAGGAAGTAGAGAACGTAAGAGAAGAAGCTGGTCAGGTAACAGGCAGTTTTCAATCTAGTAAATGAAAGGTCAGATAGTGAAAACAGAAAACTGAGGGAAGAAATAGCACCGAAATTAGATAAAAAAAGAGAAATGGTTAGAAAAGAGTTAAAAGATACTAGGAGTAGAATAGAGGTATCAGAATGGGAAAATAGAAGACAGACGAGGAATGTGGAGGAAACCATAAATAAAATGAACGAGGTAGCAATACAGATCATGGTGACAAAGGAAACATTAAAAAGCATTCAAAATCGAGGGAGAAACGAAAGAGAAATATTAAACTATTTCGGGCAAGGGACACAGTTCCATTAGAGTATGAGTAAGAAAGAGAGGAAAATATATCGATGTAAAATACCTAAGCTAGATATGCAAAAAGTCATGGGCATGTAGAATAAATAAGTCCTTCGATCATGGAAAAGTCCGCCAAATCCCTTTGTATTTTGTAAGTACGTTGTGGGATGATGAATTACCTGGTGGGAAGTTAAGCTAAAGTATCTAAAATTACCATAACAAATTGTAAAATGAGAAGAAACACAAACTGATAAAATGTATAGGTTAAGTATAAACACTGTATTGTAAAATGTATATGTTAAGTATAAACAATGCCGTGTAAAAAGTATAGGTTAAATATAAACAGTGTAGTGAAAGTGCAGTGAAACTTAAAACTAGACGAGTGAAAAATAAAAGAAAGGAAACTAAAAAAAAAATAAGAACACTGAAAGACTTTTGAAAATAATATTTATTTAGAATCCTCGTGAAGTATTCGGAAATGTTCTATGGGTGAAAGAAAACTAAGTAGATAAAAAATCAAAACAAGAACATTGAAAGACTTTTGTAAAGAATGTTTATATAGAATCCGGAAGAAGAATTCAGAAATGTTATATATATAAAAAGGTATTATTAATGTACAATGGTTTAAACATGTAAGTGTATCTGTCTATGAATTGCTCTAGGTGTAGCGTTTTATGAATTAATTTTACGTAGATCAGAGAGAGAGAGAGAGAGAGAGAGAGAGAGAGAGAGAGAGAGAGAGAGAGAGAGAGAGAGAGAGAGAGAGAGAGAGATGATGATGATGATGATGATGATGATGATGATGATGATGTAGATTAAAATGTTTTCCATTGACTGGTATTTAGAAGTTGTAAATTGCAGATCAGAGTGTTGCTAAATGTTAAATAAGTTATAGTTATGTAACCATATGAACAATTTTTATGAAATGTATATGTATCATGAAGAATAAACGTTATGAATGGAAATTCCAAAAACCATCGGAAGTTACTGACAAATGGCCTAATATTTTACGTTGGATTCGGCCAAGACTTATATATTCTTTTATTATGGGATAATAAAATAATATATATGGAGGCATTTGATACCGAAACTAAGGGATGCAAGAAGTAAACCATCGTAATGGATTTCAAAGAAAATGTGTATCTTTGTTACAGCACGTGAAGGCAGGTGCATTGGGTTGAATAGTTGTTTTAACAAAAGAAACGTAAGAAACAATGTTCTTAGCAGGGTTCTGAAGGGATAGCACTTGACTCCGTTTGAATAGGTATTATTTGGACCCTTGATAATGGCATGACCGAGACTAATAATTACATTGGACAAATAGTTATAAAGGGGTTTTAGGGTGAATAAAGGGCTTCAAGAAGTGAAAGTCAGACTCACGCGCAGCTGTGTGGGAACACAGTCCGCGGCTGGGAGCCTATTAAGGCGGTTCCCTGGTTCTGTTTTGGTTGAGGGCAGATCACAAGCGACGAGAAAAGATACCTGTTGGTTTATACGTAACGACTTAAGTGTTACCGCGTACTAAGCAGTCTACATACGGTAACTCTGAATATTGATTTATCGTTAACCCTTGGTCGGCAACTTCGAGTTTGATGTGACGATAAAAAGAAGCAGTCTTTATATAAGTTTGAAACTCGCATTCCAGTGTCATTAGATCCGTCCTTACATACATATCCACACATACCCTCAGAGAATCTCATTGCTCTACCCTGCGCTACCTACCCTTTTCGCTTCAGTCCTTAAAGCATTTTACAAATTTAACGCGCTAGTATTCATGTATCACAAAGACAAAGTTAAGCTTAGGACAATTTTAAATGCATGATACAGCTTTAATGTGTTTCTTATTTTTCACAATAATTTATTCTGCACTTGTGAATGATAATTCAACCAAAGTGATCAGAAGCAAATAAAATAGTGCCATTTAAATTTATGTCACCAGTTACTGACATTGACTCATGTACTAATTTGTAAGGTTTTACTACTTTATTAATGTTATGAATCAAACACAAATTTCAGGTTTTCCGCAGAATATCCTTTTGTATACTTGTGCTGAGAAGAATTTTTGTACTATTGAGCTTTTCAAATTCTTATTAAATACAACCAGCTAGTGATATTTTTTGTACGTAGTTCTTGGTGTCCTCATTTAAAATTTATATATACATTTCTTTAGTTTTTTTAACACTTTTATTCCAGGGAATTTTTCAGCATTCTGTATACAAAGAAGTTGCATTACACATAACCTTAGGGTATCCTTTCCTGTTTTCCTGCACTTACAGAATCACTATTTTACAGTAGTGGACAAATTATTAGCAAAACTTGCTTTCTAGCATAAATTTCTTTTTTAATTGCATTTATATTTAACTAATGTGAAGTAGCTCCATTTTATGTGGTATTTATTCATTTTCAGCATTTCCCTATACTCTCAGACACCTTATCATGCTTATGTGACATATGGGGCAATGTGATACAATATATGAAGTAATATGTAGCACTATTGTATTTTATGCACACTTTTTGTTTGGTTAATTCCTCCTTTCGTTTTTCTCCTCATCTGCCTTTGCAATTTTCAAGTAACTTTAGTTGGGTACCTGCATCCCTTAAGGAGTGGCAGGATGGGTAAGAAATGTGGTAGGGTTTGGTTTAGCAGGTAGACAGACGGTTTATCCTGCTCACCACATCTCAAAGAAAGTTTTCAGTCTAGTGTGAATATGGATAAAACCAGGGATATTTCTCCAAGGAAAAGGGCCAAAGTGGAAGTGCTGTTATAGCTAAAAACTCATTCTCCAACAGAAATAAGTAAATCGGTTGGTGTTAGCATTAACTATGTGAATAGGTTTGCCAAAAAGATAAAAGAAAATCAAAATCCATCACCAAAAGGTCATGGGAGGTGTGACAGAAAATGGGCCACTACAGATGTTTTTAATAGGCTTATGTTAGGAAAAGCACGACAAAATAGACGATTAGCTTCAACCCAACTTCAGTGGGTTGCCAGAGCACATGGAGCTGAAGTTAGCGCAAGAAGAATTCGCAGACGGCTGTTTGATATTGATCGGAAGGCAAGACGACAAATTGAAAAGCAGAAACAGACTCCAGCCATGAAGAAGAAACGGCTACTAAGGACTATAAAACTGAGATTGGAGTCCAGGACAATGGGAAAAGACAAGTAAAATCCGTTAGGTTATAATTAAAGAAATTAAAGGAAAGATATGAATTTACAACATTTGTTTTAGCAAAATTCAAGCATGTTTTATCAAAATATTCATTTTATCGAAATTAAACAAATTACTAAAATTAATTTATTTTTAAAATAACAATAATAATTTTAAGTTTGCAATTTCAAGTGATATTCAGTGATGAATCCTATGTTTTTGTGGAGGAAGACAACCCTATTTATGTGAGAAGAAGTCCTGGAGAACAACTGAAGCAGGAAAGTTCGGTGCAGCGTGTAAAATGTCCTACCAAAATAATGGTGTGCGGAGGTATCTCAACATATGAACCGGGGTCTTTGCAGATTGTAAAAGGCAATATGAATACTGTTAAATACAATGAAATGATAAAACAGCTTTGTGGTTTTGTCGCGAACCTGATCGCGATAGCGCGGCTTGTGCCCAAAAAGTAGCTGACAGGCAGCATGGAGATAAAGAGTATGCCGGAACAAATAAAGATAACGCGGAAATAAAAGGCTTGTCGGCACAGATAAAGTTTCCCGTCTAGAAAATTCGAGTTTCGTCTGATGACAGAACATTCAATTTCTTGATTGTTACAGAACAGTCTTGAATTATCAATGAGGTACTTAAAGAAGCGACGACTCGCCAAGAGAGTAGTAAACAGTTGTAATTGAAACTGGTGCGTTTGGAAAGTGAGCTGTTTGTTGAGGTCAACGACCTTGGTAGATTTTAATTGTATATGTGACGTAATGCTGCTACTGTGAGTATATTTCTACGGAAATAAAGAACATTTGGAACTTCTGCAACTTGGAATTTTAATACTATGAACCCACAAAGTCACAGTAATATGTACAGTGAATGGTTTCCATCAGAGGATGGTATTTTCATGCAACATAGGGCACCATGCCATCGAGAGAAAGTGTCACTGAGAAATTCAAAACACATGGAATTTCTCTCTAGATTGGCCAGGAAACAGTCCAAACATTAACCCAATAGAAAATCTGCGGCGTGTTCTGCAGAAAAAAGTGAAAGAAAAAGGATCCTACTACCAAATTTCAGTTGATTGAGTCCAGTGTTTCCATATGGAGAAAAGATGTAGAAATTCCTGATTTGTGCAAATCCTTAATCCAAGGGATGCCAAGACGAATTTTGGCCTTTATTAGAGCTAAGGAAGGTCACACTAAATATTAACATGTTTTTCCTGAACATTCAGTGTCACCATGCCATCCGTTGTATTGTATATTTTTGTTAAAGTACAAAAAATAAAAGATTTTTCACTTTTGCTAATAATTTGTCCACTACTGTAATGTTAAGTTAAGAAGCCTTGGAATTCCAACTTGAGGGATGGGAATACAGATGTGTTGTATAGTCTCATTTGAGTGATCTCACTCGTTGTAATTAGTTTCTTAAAGACAAAAGTATTAATTTGCAACAGTAATATTAAAGATATAATGTTTTGTGGAAGTCATAATTATTCATATGTAACAGGAAATGTCCAAGTTGACAAGTGGATTCTTGAGATATTTTTTCACGAATTAATTTGTCAACTTCTTTCGAAGCCACATGTCGCACACTGATGAATAGTTTACCGCACATTTATCAGCGTATTTGACTGGTATTATGCTAATATGCGATCATTGAAATGTGCCGTAAACTATTCATTAGTGGCGAGATGTGACTTCGAAAGAAGTTGGATTCTATCAGTCGCTGACACGGATTATTACCAGATTCTCAACTCCATGGTGCGGGTTGAAGACGCAAGCGAACAAAGTGAACTGTTCATGTCGTCGCCGGTACAATAATGCAGTGAGTTTCTATTTCGACAGAGCTATGGTACATCCGCTTACATGTCAACGGCCTTCAACGACCGGTGATCTCTGACTGAAAATTATGTTCTGTGCTATCCTGTCAACCTCTGGAAACCATTAAAAATTTCCCGCGATGTTTACGAGTAGTGTATAATAAAATCCCACCAAGTAGAAGAATAAGAATATCTTTTCACGTGTTTATGTATATCACCAGAAACGAAGGTTAGGGAATTGTTTACCAAACTAAGATCTAAGTGTCTTTGTAGCAGGTACGTATAAAATGGGTAAAAAAGGCAAGCGTTTGTTGTGGAAACCAGTACATTTAACCGAAGAGGTAGTCTCAAAAGGCGTTGACGATCTGGTGGGAATCGAAGAACTGGTGGACTACGATTTGGGAAGATTGAAGGGACATCGTGGAGCGCGGATTGCCACCATACAAGTAAGTTATTTTCCTGAAAAGGTCGACAAAGAAACTGCATGTTATTTTATGAAGTTTTGCTTGGTTTGAACACTGTCATGTTGTTCATTAAGCCATAAACAAAACAAAATTCAGTTCAGTGATTCTTCCGTTCACTAACAAACCACTCTTCGGGAAAAGCCTTTCTGCTTCATATTAATCGAGATAAACCTTTTTAGAAATGTTTTCATTGCGCATCTTGTGGTATATACTAAGGAGGTGCAGAAGACTGAAGTGAGAGTCAAATTAGAGTTGCAATGCGAAATTCCATCTACCGCTTAATTAATGTTAGAAAAGTCAGAAGTCGACTTGTGACTCCACAGCAGACGGATCAACCCTAATGCTAGGCGCAGTTCCTGGCGAAACGTCGGTTCACTCAAGAACTTCTAGACCACGGCCAACAAACTTGGAAGACATTTATCTTCAAGACGCCGGCCGTGAAAGCCTCAGCCTAGTCTAGAAAGTCATCCTTCTGGTTGGGGTAGATAATGTTGACCATATCACCTCCCTGTATTTGGTTGGATGATCGCCCATATGTGTGCGTGAGGCCAGCAGTTGGGTTGGCTGCCTCATGCCCACTGGTATGCCATGGTACTTTATACTAGTTCCTCAAAAAATGAAAATGTGTGTGAAAGAGTGTTAAAAACTGACTACAAATAATTCTTTTTTCAATTATTTTGGACGTCACTGTTACTAAATTCTTCCAAACATGCATAACTTATCCAGGTAACTCACTCTAATCAAAATTGCAATGTGTAACCTTTTGAATGTAAGTTAGATACACTATCCTCATGACAGGTGGACTTAAATAGGTGCATTTGATTAAGTAAATGTTTGACAAATATAGCCATGGCAGAAATGCAGTAGCTGAAACACAAAGGGTGATGAAGTATATTCAGAGTTTACCCATAAGCCAAAGTCCTTGAAGAAAACTGCTATCAGTATATGGAACTACCAGCATAATATTGCTCTTAGTAAAACCACCACTGTTCATACTCTGTTCTTACAAGGGACACCTTTGATCTCAAACGTTCAGAACCACATGAAAACATGCTTATTATTTGTTTCAAATGGGATGATGTTTGTCCTTGAGCGCTATTAGGTGAACAACCAATTGGAGTCCTGCAGTGTTGTGATATTGCATTCCACCTATGTGGTGTGTGACGAGTGCCAAACTAATCAATCTCTAAATACTATTCGTATTAAAAGTAAAATTTTAACATAACTGTAAAAACCCTATATTTTTAGCTCAAATAGTTTTCCTAATACAGATAAGTGAATTAGATACCATTCACAGTGCATTGCAGCATAAGCACTGAAATGAGTATCATTATTGGTTGGCATGTATGCATGAACGTATGTTTGAAATTACTCAGAACTGAAACGTAAACATTTGACATGACGTGATAAAATAAATATGTACTTTGAATAAGCCAAGGTGTTTGTTAAATTCGATGAGAGGAAACAATACATTTCCTGCTGGTCTGGCATAACGTGTCTGGTCACATCTTATTTTTGTATGTGAATGGTTCGCAATCTCTATTTAATTTAGTGAGTTCAAAGTGGTAAGCAGGAATACATTATTCAGTTACTCTTCCATGAAAAGGTGTATCAGCTGGATCAATGAGACACGATCCTGCTTCCCCCTTACTACTGCTAGAACAATCCAACTGAGTTAATGTGGGCTCAAATTATGTTGCAAACAGAAATAATATTTTTAAACTGACTGATGTTGAACTTATTCACAAAGAAATTGACAAAGAACACAACAAGACTGAGAAATCTGCGTGAGACATCAGATAAACTACAAGAAGATGACTTTTGGAAAGAAATAGCACATAACAAGATTTTGGAATCTATCATCATAAATTTGCAGTACTCAGACGATGAAGGCAATGACAATGACAAATTATCTCTTAACGTAAGTAACGTTCACAGCTATAGGGATGCACCGCTGGTATTTTTGTTGGTTTAGAAAAATAAGTAATTCATAAACTATAATTAATTTTAAAATAAATGTTTAAACCATTTGCGTAATATACAAATATCCATGTTGCAATTGTGATTTCATCAACTGCATTATTATAAAACTTTGGAAAATTCAGTTTGCGTACCCTTACGTCTAGCACAAGAATACTCGCAAGTGTGCAAGAGAGACGGAAATATAAAAAGAGTGGGGATAACAAGGTGGCAACGCTGAAGGCTCTAACGTATCTGATTCGCTACAGGCGAGAAATCTTCCCATTTGAAACACATAAAAGAATAATAATCGATCACAAAAACATAAGTGATCCGTGTCATTTCCTGCAAAACATTGCATCTGCCTCAAGTGACATTTAAATAGAGATAATAGAGTCCCAGGCTTCATCTCCTGGTTTCTGTCCAGTCGCTCTAACCCATTGAGCTACCATAGCCAACTTGCCGTCATAACATTAAATTCTCCATTTGACTCATAATATATAACTCATTCTCCGTTTGATCTTTGGTTCAAATCCTGGCCGTGGCATTGAATTTTTCGTGTTGACTCTATCTATCAAAGACCTTAGCCTACATGCGGCTAGTGTGAAGAAATGATTAATTTCCCTCAATTAACTAAAATAATAAGAGTTAAATGATGAAGCCTGGGACTCAAGTACTTACGATAGTAAGTCACCACAAGCAGTGTATCTTGAATGTGAAAGCCCCTAGGGGTCTACCGGGGAAATATATGAGTCAAATGGAGAATTTAATGTCATGACGGCAAAATGGTCATGGTAGCTCAATGGGTTAGAGCGACTGGGCGGAAACCAGGAGATCCGTGGTTCAAATCCCGGCTGTGGCATTGAATTTTTCATGTAGACTCTATGTGTACAACTTGTTTACTAGTCTACCTGTTTTTGATAAAGCCACATTAATTGTGTAGTTATGGGTAGAGCTTGAGTTCAGGTAACTTGAAGTCAACTGCTTGAGAATTTCCATGCCTG
Organism: Mantis religiosa; assembly: GCA_030765055.1. Classification (NCBI taxonomy): domain Eukaryota; kingdom Metazoa; phylum Arthropoda; class Insecta; order Mantodea; family Mantidae; genus Mantis; species Mantis religiosa. The sequence continues at coordinate 109,045,636 of CM060958.1, read as the reverse complement.
ATAATAACTGAAAACCTCTTTCGTTAATCCAAATGCTGAAAGTTATGAAACTTCCTGAAAATGTCATGTCAGTGTTGGGGCAGAATTTCTAAAGGGTTCTTTTACATTGTTTTTATGATAAGAGAAAGTAAAATAAACAATAATTTAGTCTTTTGGTGAAAAAAATAAAATTTATGAAATCAAAGGAATATAATTTTAGCTAATATTACGCATTATTTTGCTGAACAAAATTAAAACTGGAAGATGCAGTGTGGAAATTAAATCAACAATTTTCCATGATTTGGTTTTTGCAAGTAATGTATCTTATAAATCATTATTATAAATGTGAAGTTTTCTTTTTTGTTAACTATTCAGCTAATGTGTATAGTTCTGACCCAATAAATCTACTTTAAGAAGATGTTATTTATATATTAAAGCATTTAAAAAAGTACTAATCTTAAATTTTGAGATAACTAACGACACATAAACTTCCATATGGCTAACTGAGGATGCTATAATAGTGTTGATGTATCATTCAAGTTTTGTTGAATGCTGTTAAGGTTACTTTAAAATAGCTGATGTTCATTTGATGTTGCAGCGCAAGAAGAAAAGGAAAAGCCTGCTGCAACTTCCAGTGGATAAAAACAGGAACAAAATAAACACTCAACTGGAAAGAAAAAGTGATCCAGAGAATCTTGTCTCTGTTCCAGCAAAACAAGAGCGAGAAGTTTTGGGCCCTGTAGCTAAGAAACGGAAAGTTAAGCATGAACCACAAAACCAAGAATGGTGTGTGGAAACAGTGTCGGAAGACAGTATGTCTGATGATGTGGAAGATGAGGATGAATCAAATGATCTGCTGGACAAGATGGCAGCCTGGAATGGTTTATATGTACCACAGACCATATTAAAGGCTTTAGCTGAAAATAACTTCACACATCCAACAGAAATACAGGTTCATACATTTTATAAGAACACACTTTTGTTGTTTTTGCTGCTCTGGTACTTACTTAGTTTTTGTGTTCAATTTTAGAAAATCTACTCATATGAGTGCAGAAATTTCATGTGACTTCAAAAAAATTTATACTCTAAAATGCAGAAGTAAATAGCTATATAATTTATTACTATGGTACAATTAAAATTACTTTGGATCCTGACAGCTGCCATGAAGCATGTGGTGGAGTTGTGATGGGTAAGGCAATGTTGCAGCTTATGAACCCCTTGGCATGCGAGATGGTTAGACAGAAGAAAGCGCTAAAACTACCTAAATTAACCTATCGAGATTTAACTGTATTGGAACACCACAATGAAGCGAAAAATTATTAAATTTTAGATGAGTCGTATTTTTTACACATCTGCTTCACTTTCGTACCTATTTTGAGGACATGTTTCGCAAATCATCGCTTGCATCGACGGCTCTTATGCGACTGAAGCTTGATCCAGCGGTGTGGGTAATTCTGGGGTTGCTGCTGCCATCTGTTGATTTAGTGATGAACTTAAATGTGGGATTCTCTTCTGGCAGGATTTCAAAGTTCATTAGTTGGTTTTTATGTTTTTCTATGTATATCCTCTCCCATATGACGAGTTCACTATGTTTTTGTATGTATTTTAGTAATTCTGTGCACAGAATTACTAAAATACTAAAATACATACAAAAACATAGTGAACTCGTCATATGGGAAAGGATATACATAGAAAAACATAAAAACCAACTAATGAACTTTGAAATCCCGCCAGAAGAGAATCCCACATTTAAGTTCATCACTAAATCAACAGATGGCAGCAGCAACCCCAGAATTACCCACACCGCTGGATCAAGCTTCAGTCGCATAAGAGCCGTAGATGCAAACGGTGATTTGCGAAACATGTCCTCAAAATAGGTACGAAAGTGAAGCAGATGTGTAAAAAATATGACTCATCTAAAATTTAATACCTAAATTAAATTGTTGATTCCATTTTGTAGGGACTATGATACAAGTTATATTATATATTAATTGTTGATATTTATATTTCTAACACGTGGGAAGAATTTTGAATGATACTCTCAATGTACAGAGAAACTAAGACAATGCTGAAAATTATACAAGTATAACAATTTGTAACAAAAGCTTCACTTAAGAAAATGGTGTTAATTCTTCTTTCTATACTGATCGCCAAACTAGAATGTGATTGACGGTTGGTAACCACATGGAGGAACGCTCTAAATAAATGGGAGGGGATGAGTACGTCATAACGGTTGTCATGGTAACAATTAAAGGGACCAGTTAGAGTCGAGACGTTTTCATGACAATGCTAGATGCTAAACCTTGGTTGCCAATATTTTAACATGTGCTTAGCATGACCTGCAGGCAAGCGAATTACGCAAATGTTTCAGTAGACACAATACCTTGGTTTTTGGCACAAAAGTGAATCGAGAAGATATTGACACACTGTTTATTCACAGGACATGTTTCAAGAGCTTTTGCTCTTATCATCAGCTGGTACTCGATTCAAGTTGATGCCTCTTTTGTTACGATGATCTTTACATTGATGTGTTCTTGCATGTTCTAGCGTTTGCATGCAGATCTACGACTGTACTATTGTGTTTGTGTACAGTATTATAAATAATAATGATAATAAAATACTCATTGCAGTTGCAACTGAATCACCTTTGCACACATAATCATGTGTAATCGCGCTCTCCCCATGGCAGCAATAAGCGGCAATGTCGCCTCTCTCTCCATACGAAATGTCAATCACTTTCTAGATTGGCGACCAGTTTAATTGATTCTTCTTTCTAATTGCTATCAATTTCACGAACTCTTGTCCGCATCTTCAGTCAAAGTGAAATTGATATCAACATTGCCTTAAGAAAGATAGCAGTAACTGATAATATAACTCGCATTTATGCTAGCAGGGGGCGACATCCAGGGAAGAATCGCTAAGTAGCCACTGTTTTATTATTACATCAAACAATGTAACTGCTGATGTTAGGAAACTAATACCCGTATTACAAACCTCCTAGGCATGTTGTCAACTGTGGTTCATTGGCTCAGTGTGTGAAATATTAATAAAATGCCATTAACAGAAAATGACATAAGACGAAAACGTTAAAGCTCAATAAGATAATACAAAATTGATTATGTCGAACAAGGGTTACCACAGCTCCACGTTGGCACGTCAGTTTGATGCAGTAAGGATTATGGGTGTTCACAAGTTCCCCGTTGGAACGCCAATTTGATGCAAATATAATATAATGGCGAACACAGAAGTCGGCGAGCAATGAGGTTTCTCTCAGGGTATGCGTGGATGGGTGTGAGAAGGAAATTTTACAACACTGGAATGCCCGTCTCCAAATTATTTATTCACTGCTTCTCCTTTTCAAACCTCGAAATGAAAGCTGCCGACCGAGGGTTACCAATCTCCGTTTAGAGCTATTGAATACTAATTGTTTATTACTCAATAAATTTTTGATGACCCGACAAATATTCAAGACAGAACAAGTTGACCGCTCTAATAGGCTTCACGTCTCAGACTCCTCTCTTGTCTCAGCTTCAAGCCGAAGACCGTTTATAATGGCTTCCTAGCCGCAAACTGTCCCCATTGGCCTTACGCCGAAGAGTGCTCCCTAACCACAGCTGCGCGTGTATATATCTCTAACTTTCCCTCTCAAAATTCCTTTTCAGACAAAATCCCTTTGTGGCTGTTTTGGTCGCCATTGTAAATGATCCAAAGAATTCCCTATTCATACACGTCAAGTGACAATTCCTTTAGAAATCTTCTAAGGACACTGTTTCTTAAATGGCTTTGTTACACACAAAAAACCAACATTCCTTTGACATCTATCATGACTGCTTCTGGCAAACCATAATTTCGGTATCAAATGCCCCCATAGATATTATTTTATTATCCCATAATGAAATAATATTTATGTCTTGCCCGAATATAACGCAAAATATTGGACCTTTGTCAGCAACTTCCAATTCATTTTACAATTTCTTTTCACAACATTAATTTTTACATGACACTTCCTAAAAATTATTCACATGGTTACATAACAACAGTTCATTTAAAATTTACCAACATTCTGATCTGCAATTTTCAACTTTTAAATATTACTCGGAAAATATTTCAATCTACCTCATCTCTCTTTTTCTCCATCTGATCTACTTAAAATTAATTCATATTGTTGTTACACTTGAAACAATTCCTAAATATACACTTCCATGTTTAAATCAATAGTACATTAATAATATTATATTTGTATACAACATTTCTGAGTTCTTCTTCTGGATTCTATATAAATATTCTTTTCAAAAGTCTGTCATTGTTCTGATTTTTTTTTTAACTGGTTAATTTTTTTCATACATTTCCGAATACTTCTTTAGGATTCTATATAAATATTATTTTCAAAAGTCTTTAAGTGTTCTGATTTTCATTTCTATATATTTTTTCTTTCACTCGTTTAGTTTTAAGTTTCACTGCACTGTCACGACACTGTTTATACTTAACCTATACATTTTACACTACACTATTTATACTTAGCATACACATTTTACAAGTTTGTTTCTTCTCCTTCTACAATTTCTTATGGCAATTTTACATACTTTAGCCTTAGTTCCCACCATTTACAAGAAAATTCATCATCCCACAACGTACTTCGAAAATACAAAAGAATTTTGCGGACTTTTCCATGTATAAAGGACTTATTTATTCTACATCCCCATGATTTTTCCACATTCAGCTTAGATATCGGACATCGATCTCTTTTCCTATCTTTCTTACGCATATTCTGATGGAACTGTGCCCCTTGCCCGAAATATTTTAATATTTCTGTTTCGTTTATCCCTGGATTGAATGTTTTTCCATGTTTCTTTCGTCGCCATGACCTCTATTGTTACCTCACTAATTTCTTTTGTGGTTTTCTCCAAATTCCTCGTCTGTTTTCTATTTTCCCATTCTGATACTTCTAATATACTCCTAGTTTCTTCTAACTCTTTTCTAGCTACTTCTCTCTCTTTGTCTAAGTTCTGTACGATTTCCTCCCTCAGTTTTCTGTTTTCACTATCTGACCATTCACTAGCTGGATTGAAAATTTCAGTTCCCTTTGTCACCGTGATTTCTATTGCGACCTCATTCATTTCATTAGTGAATTCCTCCAAATTCCTCGTCTGTATTCTATTTTCCCACTCTGATACTTCTAGTCTACTCCTAGTTTCTCCTAACTCTTTTCTAGCCATTTCTCTTTCTTTGTCTAATTGCTGGGCTATTTCCTCCCTCAGTTTCCTGTTTTCACTATCTGATTTTTCCTTAACTAATTTAACAATTTTATTTTCAGAATTCTCTATCTCCTGACTAACTTCTTTCCCTACATTGTCTGTTACCTGACGAGCTTCTTCTCCTACGTTCTCTACTTCCTGACTAACTTTCCCGAAATCTTCTAACGACTGTTGTTGATTGTCTAACTTCTTTCCTAGTTCTATTTGTCCTGCCTCTAACTTCTGAACACTATTTTCTAACTTTTCTTCTATCTTTTTTAAACTTTGATTGTTATCCTTCATCTCTTTTCTTAAACTTTGATTGTTATCATTCATCTCTTTCCTTAAACTTTCATTGTTATCATCTATCTTTTTACTTAAACTTTCACTTAAACTTTGATTGTTATCATTCATCTCTTTCCTTAAACTTTCATTGTCTTTTCTTAAACCTTGAACACTTGCGAACACTTTTCTAATTTCCTCTAACATATTTATTTCCCTTTTTACATTATTTAGGACAGATCTACTACACTCTGCTACTTTGACTTCCTGCCTACTGCTACTAGCATCAACCTCCTGAACTTCCATGCTTTCTACAGAATTTTGACTCAGCATTTTTCCACTCCTTAAATACATTCACAGTAGTCTAGTATATAATTTAACACTCTGTACCTTTGATTGTTTTTACTGGCTTCTGATGATGTCACTGATGACGATGCCGGCCTCCTTTCTTCTTTACAGTCGAACTGTTGACGAATTTCTTGATGGGTCGACCGTCCTCGTGTCGAACCTCCTTCTCCTGTTGAACCTCGTTGTCGGGTTGAAACTCCTAGGTTGAACCTCCTTCTAGGTTGAATCTGCTTCTCGGGTTGAATGTGCTGCTCGTGTCAAACCTCCTCGTATCGTGCCCCGCATTGGCGCGCCAATTTAATACAAAATTGATTATGTCGAACAAGGGTTACCACAGCTCCACGTTGGCACGCCAGTTTGATGCAGTAAGGATTATGGGTGTTCACAAGTTCCCCGTTGGAACGCCAATTTGATGCAAATATAATATAATGGCGAACACAGAAGTCGGCGAGCAATGAGGTTTCTCTCAGGGTATGCGTAGATGGGTGTGAGAAGGAAATTTTACAACACTGGAATGCCCGTCTCCAAATTATTTATTCACTGCTTCTCCTTTTCAAACCTCGAAATGGAAGCTGCCGACCGAGGGTTACCAATCTCCGTTTAGAGCTATTGAATACTAGTTGTTTATTACTCGATAAATTTTTGATGACCCGACAAATATTCAAGACAGAACAAGTTGACCGCTCTAATAGGCTTCACGTCTCAGACTCCTCTCTTGTCTCAGCTTCAAGCCGAAGACCGTTTATAATGGCTTCCTAGCCGCGAACTGTCCCCATCGGCCTTACGCCGAAGAGTGCTCCCTAACCACAGCTGCGCGTGTATATATCTCTAACTTTCCCTCTCAAAATTCCTTTTCAGACAAAATCCCTTTGTGGCTGTTTTGGTCGCCATTGTAAATGATCCATAGAATTCCCTATTCATTCACGTCAAGTGACAATTCCTTTAGAAATCTTCTAAGGACACTGTTTCTTAAATGGCTTTGTTACACACTTTCCCTAACTCAACTGTCCTTGCCCTGGTCTTGACAAAGAACCAACATTCCTTTGACATCTATCATGACTGCTTCTGGCAAACCATAATTTCGGTATCAAAGATATATGTTAAATGGTCAAATACAACAAATTATTGGTTTATTAAGGCAAAGTCCCATAAAGAGCCTCCTATTACTGTTTTGCTTTTAATAAAACATAATAAATTAAAAAATGAAGAAACCAGCTTTTATAAAAGCTAAACTTTACTCAAATAATTAGGCATGCTTAGATTATGCATGGTGAAGATAAAGAAACAAGCAGTATCTACGCTTTACATGACACATGCATCAATGTGACAACACCAGTAACATTTTTGGGAAAACTTAGACAAGGGGGTAAAGGGGGATTGGTGGAAGTAAATAAATAAATAAATAAATAAAATCTGAATATTCTACCCCGGCACCTAGACAACTATACCGGGGCATATATCCAAATTTTCTCTTTATTTTTCCATAAAATCCTTACAAATGTTATAATTATACAAATCTCTCAGAAAACTACTCTACAAAAATAAAATTAAATAAAATAACAGAAATAAACACACAAAAAAAAAGCAAAAAACAAAAGAAAACAACTATAAAAATTACAAAATCCTTATTTCCTAAATCTATATCTAAATCTATTAATTCTGTAGTCCACCATGGCCTCTGCCATCACTCTCTCCCTCCGCCGCCCATGCAGTCAACTCCATTGTTAGATTATTCAATAATTCTTCCTGTCTTATCCTATTTTGTATTCTAGAACTCCTTCTTGGATCTTGTACTATTCTTCGCCTATTATCAACTCTTTCTCCTTTGAATATTTTTACCTCCCATGCTTTCTTACTTACAAAGTTAGTCAAAACTTGTAATTCATTTACCAATTGTTGATCTCTAATTATGTCATATACGATATATCCTGCTAGCGCATGCCTCTCTTCTTGTTGGTGAATTGCATATCTTCCACATTCAAATACTACATGTTCAGGATTATCTTGTTTGTTACATAATTCACATATATCATTTTCAGTTTTATTGATTTTCTTCCAATAGGTCTTATAAGGTCCGTGTCCTGTTATATAATGTATAAATCCCTTTGTTGGTTGAATAAAATTCAATTTTAGTCTCTCTTTGACGTTCTGAAAAATTTCAAACACTCTTCTACCTTCTAGACTTTCTGTCCATTCTTTTTGCCATTTATCTTTTAAACTATTTTTAATCACCCAAGATTTGTTTGTTCTGACTCCAGTTATATTATAAACTTTTTCTAAGTTTCCTTTTTTCGCCCAAAATTTTGCGCCCTTCAATCTTATTAATAAATCAATCGGCCAAATGGCCGTTGTTACTAGCAATGCCATAGTTGGTGTTGTTTTTACAGCTCCTGTCAGACGTAATAATACTTTTCTTTGCGTTCTTCTCAACAATCTTCTTATTTGTACATCATCCATCCTTTCTGCCCAAACTGCTGCCGCATACGTCATAATTGAAGCAAAAATGGTGTTATGATATATCTGTATGTTACGCAATGGAAGTACAAAATTTAAATTGGTTATTCTTGCTAGCTTAAGCATTATTTTCTCTGTTTTCTGCCTAATATACTCCGTGTGTTTTCTGAAATGAAATTTTTCATCTATCATGATACCCAAATATCTCATCTCTTTTTCCCGTTTAATGTTCTGATTATTTATCTTCACTGTAGGATCCCGCTTTAAATTTCCCTTAAAAAGCACATAATTTGACTTGTTTTGTGCAATTTTTAGTTTTGTTCTGAAACACCAATTTGATAATGTATTTGTAACTTCTCTTGCTTTATTTTCTAGCTCTAGTCTGCTCTGTCCATCCATCATTATGACTATGTCATCAGCATACGCTATTACATCCAAAACCTTATGATCTCTTTCCAGTAGTTCTAATAAATCTTCTGATAAAATATCCCAAAAAAGGGGCCCCAAGATAGAACCCTGAGGGCAACCCTTGGTTATCTTCTTCCTAGTTTCAAAATTTGATCCACCAATGAATACTTCTCTATTGGAACAATAATCCTTTAATAAATTATAAATAGTACTTGAATATTTCTTGTCTTTTAAAATGCCGAAAAAATACGGCCACCATAAATTATCAAAGGCGCCCGATATGTCCACAAATAATCCAATTACATATTTCTTTTGGCTTTTTGACACTGTTTCTTGAATTTTTAATATTGCATCCTCAGTTGAATATCCCTTTCTGAAACCAAATTGTTTATTATTCATACCCAGCATCAACCTATTTTCCATTATTCTTTTATATATTAACTGTTCAAAGATCTTGCCAATAGCATTTAATAAACATACTGGTCTGAAAGATTTTGGTTGCGTTCTGTCCTTATCTGCTCCTTTGCACAAAATTACAACCTTTGCCTCCTTCCACAAGTTTGGAAATCTCCCTCTTGCCAAACAATCATTAAACAAGAAACACAAAAACAAGACAATTTCTTCTCGTAGATTATACAAGACTTCATTTATAATACCATCTGGACCAGGTGCCTTCTTCTTTTTTAACTTCTGCAGAATTAATTTTATTTCTGTAATATCAAAGGGATAAACAGGATTTCCTGTATACTGCAACATCATCTGGTTTCTTTTTTCAACATGAATATCATCATCTTCTTCCTCTTTATCATCTGGCAATAACGTATGTAATAACAATTCCACCGATTCTTTCCCACTTTCTGTCATCTCTCCATTACCCTTATCTAATGTGGTTAAGATTTCTGGCTTCTTAATTTTATCCATAATAATTTTATACGGTTGTCCCCAGACATCTTGTTTTAAATTATTTTCAACGAACTGTTCCCAATGTTGTTTTCTGGTGTCTTCTAATAATTGTTTATACTTTTGTTTGGCCTCCCTATAATTCTTTAAGTTCTCTTCTCTTTCCGTATGTATGTTTGATTTTTGATATATTCTTCTTAATTTCCTTGCTAACGATCTCAGCTTCTGCAATCTATCTGTCCATTTTATTTTATCCTTATTATTAGAAATTGTTACCTTTGGAACGGATTTTGATACTGCTACTTTTATTGCTTGTGTTAAATTTATTGCATCCAAATCCACTGATATTCCCGTATACTGTAAATTTAAATCCTTAAATACTTGCTTCATCTTATCCCAATTTGCTCTTTTATAATTATAACGTAATTCTATTTCATGTTCTTCTTGAATTACTTCCCCATTCAATATATAATCAAAATAAATCAAATTATGATCACTTGTGGTCTGACCCTGTGTGACCCACCAATTTCTAATCTTCTTCTCCGCTGTTGCTGACGCTAAAGTAATATCTATATTTTCTTCAGCACCTGCTCTATTTTGAAAAGTTGGTGGATTACCATCTTTATTTATTACATATAAATTTAATTCCGAGATATGTTCTTCCAGTTTCTCCCCTCTTTCATCTGGTCTTTTACTGAACCACCAAGTTGATTTTGCATTACAATCACATACATGCATGATTTCTTTATTTCTGAATTTATTATGAATATTTTGTAATTTATATAGAAAGGGTTCAATATCCAAACTATATTGAAAATAATAATTTGCCCATATAAAACTTCCATACTTTGTTATAACTTCAATGCAATTAACATGCGTATCCAGAAATTGCGCTATGTTTACTATTTGCAAATCTTGCTTGAAAATTACTATTGCTGCCATTGCCTTTTCCTGAGATAAGATTTGTCGGGATCTTAACGGCATATATGGAATTTTGGAATTTACCACATACGGTTCTTGAATACAGATAATATCTAATTTTAATTCTTCTGCAATTTTTCTTATTTCCGCCATAACCTATTTACTTCTTTGCCCATTTATCTGTGCAATTCTTAAGCTTTCCTCCATGAGTTACTTCCTAAATTTAATCCACCAAATACATCTCTTCTTACTTTTGCGAAATTCTCTCTATTTTCATTTACTTCCTTTGCCATATTATGATTGAAACTTCTTATATTGTCCTTAAATTTATTTACTTGGGCTATTTTATATTTATTTTGTTTAGAAGTTATAGATTTATTTGTGTTTACAGCTGATAAACATGTTGCTATAATATTTTCCGATTTATTAGATTTATTTGGAATTTTTTGTGCATTGGTCTTATAAAACGTTGTTTCTGGCTTAAAGCTAGGTTTAAAATTGGCAGTTTTTACTACATTATCCTTTACGACATCTTTTTTAACAATCTCCGATCTATTTAATCCTGAATGACTAATTTGTGCATAACAATGTGGCCAGCTTGCTGCTGAATCAAATACAACTCGACCATAACATAGAACAAGATTATTATATAATTCTTCTAGATCTAATACCTCTCCCCTTCTCTCAGAAACAATATTTAACAACAACATTAATTCTTCAAGATCTGTTGGTAGATTTTTTGTTCTTGAATCCATCCTTTCAACTGCATTTGGAACTGGAATCATAATTTTATCGCCATTTTCATGAGCTCTTCTTGTAATATATCTTAATGCCGCAATTAGTGTCTTGGGTTCTTCTAATCTACTTAACTTCAACGTTTTTTCAAAATCATTATAAATTTCCTTAATATTAAACTCTTCGGTCTTTTCTTTCGTATCCTTTTGATTTATTAACGACCATTCTCCCTGTTCTCTATCCTTCTCAAACACAAACTCAACTTCTTCAACTTCGTCTACAACTTGAACATTCTCCTTTCTTTCCTCTTCTTCGCCTACTTTTTCATATATTATTTCATCATAATTTATTTCAACATTCCTTCTTGTATATCGAGATTCAACTGTATTGGAACACCACAGTGAAGCGAAAAATTATTAAATTTTAGATGAGTCGCATTTTTTACACATCTGCTTCACTTTCGTAAAATACGAAAGTGAAAGCTATACGAAAGTGAAAGCATTTAATAATTCCTTCTTGTATTCCTCTTCTTATTCTTCTTTATTGGTAAGTTAATATTTTCTTCACTGTTGACCATAATAAATTCGGGAAACAAATCTTTCTAACATCATATTATAAGTTGAACAATTCCCCTTGCCTCCGCAAATCTTGCCTCTCCTCTTGCAAGGAATACAACATTCTTCTCTTTTCTCACATTCATTCCTCAGATGTCCAATTTCTCCGCATTTTCCACACACTTTATTATTTTCCCTACAGGATTTCTTGACATGACCATAATTATAGCAATTCAAACATTTCGGTACAGAGATGAAATTCTTTACTGCTACCGCTTGAAAACCTGCATATATTCTTCCTGATTGAATGAGATTTTTCCACAATATTGGAGAAACTTCGGCCACATGATGAACTGTAGCTCTATTTCTCGGACCAGTCTTAAATCTTAAAACAAACTGTTCACTGAACTCTTCTTTCGTCATCTCATCTATGAAGTTTTGTTCATAAATATTTTCTTGTAACTCCTCATCTGATACACCTTTCAAAACATTATACAAGATAACTTGTGGATTTCTTTTCTTCGGCTCTTCAATCTTCAATTCTTTTTCCAATAACTCTTTACAGTTTATAACTTTCTCAATATCTTCTTTTGTTTCTGTTTCAATTAGTACATTTTTGCCCGCTGGTCTCAAACTACAAATTCTTATTTTATTCTTAACAGGATTCAAATTCTTAGTAACTGTTTCTTGTAGATCTTTAATATTCATGTCATTTTTGGCTGAGATGAAAACAACATGTTTTTTATTATGTAACGCTTTCCTTACTTGTTGTTGCTTGCCAGTTTGCGCCGGAGTGGCAGTAACCTGAGCAAAAGTTTTTGGTGTCTCCATCATTGTTGCTTTAACCTCTTTCCATACTTTGACTTCTGCAAAAGCTCTTTCTTTTTCTAGATTAACCCTAAAAAATTCCTTCCTCATGCCTTCTATTAAAAATAACAATCTCTCCTTTGATCTTGTCCCCATCCTTTGATCATTTGTTAAAATAGAATTTGCTTCGTTACTTAAATCTTCAAAATTCAACATCACCTGCTCCGGACTTTCTCCAACAATATTTTCCGTTTTATTTGTTGAATCCATATTTACTGCATTTGTTTCCTCTTTCTTCTTCTCTTTTAAATCCTTTTCTTCTTTCTTCCTCTCTAAAACATCATCATCTTTGCTCTTTTTATCTTCTTTCTTCTTCTTCTTCTTCACATCTTTGCCTTCACCTACCTTCCCTATTTCTTTTTTCCCTCTATCATCACTTCTTGGCGATTTCAAAGATCCCCTTTGTATATTAGTTTTGGGTTTGGCTTCTTCCATCCATTAATAAAAGCGCTTTAATACGTTAAAGCAAACCAAGAAAGGACGGGCAATACTGCGCGCACAGACTGTACACACTCACTCCCCCTATTTGACCCGTGCTGTAGAGGTCACTGATGCAGCAGCAGCGACTGACGGGCGACTAGCTAGCCGCCTATACACATATGTTAGGCAATGCACAAAAATTTGTTACCTTTATCACTCTATAACTTAAGTGGAACTTAAGTTGAACTTGGTGGAAGTGTTGGTAATTGAAATTTGTTGATAATTGATTGAATTTATGTGAGGGTGCCATAAAGAGTTTTTTTTTTTGTAGTGTTTAACACCCACTTTTACTACACGTGGCACCGCAGGCAGTGACACTGATGATACATGAATTGAAGTTTTTTTTTTTTTTTTTTTTTTTTTTTTAAAATTTTACATCCTCCAACCTTAAGTCATATCGGACAGTGAATGAAATGGGTGAAATGATGCTCAAATGCATCCAGGGTCCATGTAGCTTAGAGCTACCCAACATTCGTCTTTAAGGATAAGGGAAAACTCCAGGAAAACCTTATCCAGGTAACTCACCCTAACCAAGATTCGAACTCGGGACCTCTTGAATGCGAGGCAGGCATGCTACCATCTATGCTACCAAGGCGGGCGAAATGAAGATGAAGCACCAGTGGAATGAGACGACGGCGGAAACCAGAGCACCCAGAGGAAACCCGCCCCTACACTGCTTTGGCCACATAAAGAGGTCTGGTCACTGTTGTTTCCATAGAAGCTGTCCTTCCCTTAACTTTCGAAGGAACTGTCAGGGTCCTAAAGTAATTTAAATTTGACTGTAAAGAGAATAGAATACATTTTGGGTCACCCTTATGTAGGGCCCCAGCCCTTTAATTATAGAAGTAAGAATTAATACATACCTGTCAGAAATAGTCCATGTATAGATACATACCTCTGTCAAGCATAACTTGAAAGAAAAAGCAGGTTCCATTATCCGAGGGCTGTTCAATAAAGAATGATCACAGTTTTATTTTCACAACATACCTTTACTCATCCTCATAATTTTGATGGCGCTTCTCAAAATAGTCTCCCCTGAATACACTGCACTTGTCTCAGCATTTCTGCTAGTCTTCAAAGACATGCTGGAAACCATTTTTTGAGAGATCCATCAAAACTGCCTCTGCAGCCTTCACCACTGTTTCTGATGATGGATAATGCCTTCCACGAAGGCATTTCAAGTTAAGGAATAGGAAAGAGTCACATGGGGCTAAATCCGGACTATAGGGAGGGTGAGGAGTGCACTTCACATTGATTTTTGCAGGATATTGAGCAACAATATTGGTAATATGCGGCTGCGCATTATTGTGGTGCAGCATTCAGCCTGCTTCACGGAAATGTGGTCTTTTACGCCTAATATGGACTTGCAATGTTTTCAGGACATTGCTGTAGTATTGTCCAGTTACTGATGTGTGTGCAGGTACAACATGCTGATAAACCATTCCATGAATATCAAAGAATGAGATGACCATAACTTTCCCAGCAGAAGCAACCACTTTTGCTTTTTTGGGGGTTGGTGATGAAGGAGATTTCCACACTGAGCTTTGCTGTTTACTCTCAGGATCAAAATGATATAGCCAAGTTTCATCAGCATTGATTACGTTTGAAAGAAACTCCGAATCTTCCTCTAACATCAACTTTAACTGCATGCAGACCTGCATGCGAATGTCCTTTTGTTCGGGAATCAACAGTCTTGGAACCCATCGCGCACAAACACATCTCATGTTACTGTTTCAGTCACCAACGTGTGGGTGGCACCCAATGAAATGTTCAGTATTTCAGAAAGTGATCTTAAGGTAATTCGTCGATCCTCTCTCACAATGGCAGCAGCAGTGTTGATGTTTTCTCTCATAAGAGCAGTAACTGGAGCACCAAGTCCACCTTCCTTTGAAATTGATTGTCTCTCCTCTTTAAACATTTTAAACCACCTTCGAGCTGTGCTGTAGGGAAGAACAGATTCTCCATAGGCCTCCTGTGACATTGTATAGGCCTCAACTGAAGATTTGTTGAGACAAAAGCAGAACTACAAAGCTGCATATTGTTCCTCGCGTGTTACCTCCGTTGCAGCGGTAGGCGACACTGAACATGTCTGAACTTGCCTGGTTCTCACAGGCGGTAACCAGGAGTACCAACAATGAAACTACTACAGCCTGTTTGTTTCACATTAAGCTAACAGAATATAATAAGATTGAGTTTTAGTGCGAAAAATTATGACCGTAAAAAAATTATGATCATTCTTTATTGAACAGCCCTCGTATTGCAGGAAAAAAAAAAGCTAAACAATGGTAAGCCACACTCATGCATCAATCATGAAGAAAATCAAGTAACACTGCTGTGTAGTTAAAACACACGGCTGTAAGAGCTTTACTGGCTGACAGGCATGCTTCATTCTTTCTTCACCACTCTTATTTGCACTTTTGGATATTCATCACAGCAATGATCCATTTGAAAAGGTCTTCCCTTCTTGCTGGAATCCATTCAGAGGACTTACAGACTCCAGCCGTACCTGTTTTTGCTGTTGAGTTAACAACTTCAGAACCCAGCGAGCACAAATTTTTGTAGGACCAAGATGTTCACTGATAATGATATGGGCACTCACATTGCTAATACCCACTTTTGACACAACTGTTTCAACAGTACATTGACAATTACGTTGATAAGCTCCCAAATGGCAGGATGTTGTCATCTTTATAAACTTGATCCTGAGCATTGAACTTGAACTTTGTTTTCTACAATTTGTTAGCTGCCTTTAAATTGGCCCAAGTAAACATTTGGTTCTAGGACGTGTAACATCCCTAAACTTTCCCCTCAAATGAGTTAAAATCCCTGAGGGTTTAATCCCTTTATTGGTTAAAAAACTTTATAATGTTATGTAATGTACAAAGGGATCTCTTATTCACTAGTGGCTGTACTGAGGCCAGAAAAGTCTGAGGAACTGATTATTTAGTTCATTGAATCAGTTACATTTACATTTGAATCATCCTTATAGTTTAAATATCTATAAGAATTTTGCCTTCCTTTGCAGGGAAGGGGGAAGAAAAAAATTAAATGATTACTGGTTCTCTTGTCCAAAACAATAAAATTCAAAACAATGCACTGCATTGGATGAGCTTTTTATCAATGGTTTGTAGGATCAGGATTTTAGGTGTTATATCAGGATGATCTGTATCTATAACTACTTTAAAATCTTACTTCCAGGCACAGACTTTGCCCGCAGCCATCATGGGTAGAAGAGATATTCTGGGTGCTGCTGAAACTGGAAGTGGCAAAACTTTAGCATTTGGTATCCCAATCCTGTGTAGGATATTGGAAGAAAAGGAAAAACAAGGTAAAAAAATGTAAATACCTTCTTATTAATATTTATTTTTATTTTCATGATAAATAATAGTTTTGTGTATGTCTTGTTTGTGCTACTGTAGGACTGCATTGCTAGGCTGTTTTTTTAAATTTACGTCCTCCAACATTTAGTCATATCGGACGATGAATGAAATGGTGAAATGATGCTCCAATGAGTCCGGGATCCAGCGAGCTTACAGTTACCCGACATTCGTCTGATAAGGGAAACCCCGAAAAAAACCTTATCCAAACTGACCGAGATTTGAACTTGGAACCTCATGCAACCACTACGCTACTGAGGCGGATGTTGGTTGTTTGTTTGTTATTATCATCATCATGATTAATAATAATAATTTCATTTATACATTGAAATTAGCTTGGAAACCACAAACCATCAAGCATTTTCTTGGTTGAAAAAGAATAATTGTGTTATATTATTAATATTGCATAACAGATAATTGATGGATATTAATCATTTCTTCACACTAGCTGTATAAAGGCTAAGGTTTTTGATAGAGTCAACATGAAAAATTCAATGCCATGGCCAGGATTTGAACCACGGATCTTCTGGTTTCCGTCCAGTGGCTCTTACCCTTTGAGCTACCATGGCCAACTTGTTGTCATGACATTAAATTCACAATTTGACTGGTATATTTCCCCGGTAAACCACTAGGGGCTCTCGCATTCGAGATACACAGTTTGTGGCGACTTACTATGAAATTACTTGAGTCCCAGGCTTTATCATTTAACTCTTATTGTTTTAGTTAGTTGATAGAAATTAATCATTTCTTCACACTAGCTGTATAAAGGCTAAGGTTTATGATAGAGTCAACATGAAAAATTCAATGCCATGGCTGGGATTTGATCCACGGATCTCCTGGTTTCTGTCCAGTCAAATGGAGAATTTAATGTCATGAGGGCAAGTTGGCCATGGTAGCTCAAAGGGACGGATGGAAACCAGGAGATCCGTGGTTCAAATCCCAGCCATGGCATTGAATTTTTCATGTTGGCTCTATTGCATAACAGAGTTTAAACTTCTACATACGTTGTATGCAGAAAATATGTGGAAGCACTGAAATATGTCATTCTATTAAACAAGTGCGTTTTTACTTTTACGACCATGTACTTAGAGTAAATAGTTGAGGTGGTATTCCACCAAAGAATTTGAAACAAATATTTCACTGCTAATGCATGTTTTGAGACTCCTGCAATGCCTGCCTCAGTAGCGTAGATAGTAGCGTGTCTGCCTCACGTTCAGAGCTTCCGAGTTTGAATCTCGGTCAGGGGAAATTATCTGCATATAAGGTTTTTTACAAAGTTTTCCTTTACCCTGAAAGATGAATGTGTGGTAACTTTAAGCCCTATGTATCCTGGACTCATTTCAGCGTCCATTTCATACATCGTTGATATGACTTAACATTGGATGACGTAAATTTAAAAAAACTCCCACAATCCGAAAAATAAATTTTTCAAAAGTCTATGAGTGTGTGCATGCATGCATGTGCGCATTTTCCAAGGATGAAGGAAATCACACCACTCCAAACTAACCTTTGAATTCAACATTTTTTGAAAATTCATATTTTTTTAAGTGCTTCTTCATGATCTTTAGTAAAACTCTTGCATGTCTTGATGTAAAATTGATGAATGGAATAAATAATTATGTAGCTGTAATGTACATTGAAACTATACTTGATGTAAGAATTTAACTTATTTTAATATTCATTGCCTCATATTTTCACTAATACATTGTTCCCTGCAGAGCGAGAAGACTCCAGAAAGGCAGAAGATAATAAAGGTGATGATAATGATGACAGTGATGATGATGATGATGAGGAGGAGGAGGAGGAGGAGGAGGATGACGACAAGGAGCAGGAGGAAGAGCACAATGAGCAGGAGGAGGAGGAAGACTTAGAGGATGAAGAAATTACATCACATGAGGAAGACAGTGGTCAAGGTTCACTTGGTTGTGTTAGGGTAGTGAATAATGTACATATTAGTGATGATGAAGATGAGACCAGGACTCCGAAATCCAAACTTTATTCTCTGGTGTTAACCCCCACAAGAGAATTGGCTCTACAAGTATCCAGTCATTTGAAGACAGCAGCAAAATATACAGGCATACATGTGAGTAATTAAATTTACAGCATATTATGTCACGCAACACTGTTAGGCACTATAATGACCAGATCTTTTTGGTAATAATGATAAATGTGAAATATCTGGAAAGTTTGTGAAAATAAAACACTTATGCCCAATTTCACCAACAGATGTTAAGATTTAATACGAGTTTGGCAATAGTTATAACAAAAATTGCATTTCACCAGCAAGTGTTAGCTTAACACTCGTGTTAAATCTCTTGTTAAACTAACAAGTCAAATTTCTGATCTTAAGTCCTTAACAATTGTACATAGTCAAGATGGCAGGCGTGAACGCAGCTGTTATTGTCGATTTGCTATTTTTAAGACCATGTAAATGGCATTCGTAATAGAGTACGGCCTATGAGGAGAAATTATTTTGAGGAGCTATCAGAAAAAATTGTGCTACAGTAGTATAGACTGTCCAAACAAGTTGCTATGAAGTTTACTGTGGAAGTACAAGAGAGGTTAGAACTTGCATCGAAAGGAATATGCCGATCTTGCCTTTGCTTCAAGTATTAATAACTTTGCGATTTTATAAATCATTGAATTATGTGGATAATACACTTCCACCTACCTCCCATCTTGAAACGTTCAAGTCACTCGTCACTTGACCGTCGCTCTTGTTTTAAAATTACGTAATACTGTGTTAGAACATGCATCGAAAGGAATATGCCATCTCTCCTTTGCTTCAAGTATTAATAACTTTGCAATTTTATAATTCACTGAATTATGTGGATAATACACTGTCCACCTCCCCTCTTGAAACGTTCAAGTCACTCGTCACTTGTTCTTTTTTCATCTTGTTTTAAATTTACGTAATACCGAAGAAGATGTTTCGTGTTTCTAGTAATGACACATGCTTTTGAATTAAATTTGTTTCCAATTTTTTCCAATGTGACATCTTTCTCTTTTACATTCACCTCATCCGTCCTGTTTTCCACGATATCCTTGTACTTCTTCCACAAATTCAATTAGCAATTCTTTCTCCATCAATGAGAAATTTGTTTCATGGCTTTTGTTTACGATTCTGTTTATCTGACATTTTTTTAGCTGTATGCAGATGAAAATGAAAACAAAAGCGCATCACAGTATGTTCAGAAACTAATACGACTCATCCACAGCCTTCTATAGCTGTAATATTTACAAGTTTCTTGGCATTAACACGTGTTTGTTAATATTTTCAGAAAACAGGTTGGTGAAATGCAAGAAATTTAACAGCTTTGTTAGCGCTGTTTCAATTGTTATGTTACATTTGTTAACGTCAATTTTAATATCTGTTGGTGAAATTGGGCATAGTTCTCTTTAATAACTTCACTCACAGAACATGTGAACATGAGCTCAAATCGTCAGCTGTCTGTTGACTGCTGAATCAACTCTCAAGTCTTTTTGTTGATAGCCAATCTGGATTGTGCTTATATTCAAGTTTGAAACATTTTTGAAATTTATTACCTAGCCATGGATGGAGTATGATGTTTTTATAGTGTCTCTGTAAAATTTGTGTAGTGAAGGTGATGTCTTTAAGGTCTTCTGTGCCTTGATTTCAGTTATTTTTTATCAGTTATGCGCCGATTGACACCAGATTCTAATAATAATCAGTAGAAATGACACAATTGCTGGTATAGGTGCAATGGTAGCAAAGTATTTGTCATTTTATTAATTTATAGATGAGTCATATTTATTACAGTTAAATCTCGATATGTTTGTCATTTGTTTCCCTCGTCCCTGTTGGCTGGATATTGTGGGTTAATTTTCTGAGTGTTGTGATTAAGGGTTTGTGTTTCTCCACGTGATGTGTTCTGGTAAGTCTTGTTCTGGCTGAAGCGCTGATTGTTATTTTACTGAACCGGCTTTCTGACCAATTTCATTCTTTGGGCCTAGAAAGTTTATACCTGCTATATAGCAATAAGTAATAATCTCTGTACATAGCCTATGTAAATGGCATTCAGTTATCAGCTTTATTAATTATAGGTTGCTACTGTGGTAGGAGGGATGGCCCCACAGAAGCAGGAGAGATTGTTGAGAAAAGGTCCAGAAATTGTTGTGGCAACACCAGGTCGTCTCTGGGAGCTTATACAAGATGGTAATCCTCACCTTTCACAAGTGAAAAACATATGGTAAGTTACAAAACTGGAATCTATCTTCCTCATTAATGAATTAAAAACAGTTAGGCAGGTAGGACTAATAGAAGTGGTCAGAGTGGTGTGTAAGGGAAAGATTTCTGAGAGTATATTGAAATTTTGATATAGAATCTTGAACTTAGGTAATAGAAATTTGTTAAAATAATATCTAGAATATCATGGGAGATTTTAAGGAACACTGGATGAGTAAATTGTCATAGGAAAAACTTGGAAACTAATTGGTTAGGAGAGATGTAGAGGAGAAGGAAAAATTATATGAATAATTGAGAGATCGGGAGAAGGAATTGCATGGGTAAGAACAGGAGTATGGAAATTAAAACGTCTATTATGTGTTTCAAATGGGAAGAGTTCTCGCCTGTAGCAAATCAGATGCGTTAGAGCCATCAGCATTGCCACCTCGTTACCCTCACTCTTTTAATATTTCCCTCTCTCTCACACTTGTGAGTGTTCTTTGTGCTAACGCAAACTGAATTTTCCAAAGTTTTATAATAATGCAGTTGTTGAAATCACAATTGCAACGTGCATATTCATATATTATGCAAATGGTTTAAATATTTAGTTTAAAATTAATTATAGTTTATGAATTACTTATTTTTCTAATCCAATGAAAATATTAGCGGTTCATCCTTATAGCAGTGAATGTTACGTTAAGAGATAATTCGTCATTGTCATTGTCTTCATCGTCTGAGTACTGCAAATTTATGATGATAGGTTCCAAAATTTCATTACGTGCTATTTCTTTCCAAAAGTCGTCATCTTGTAGTTTATCTGATGTCTCACGCAGTTTTCCCAGTCTTGTTGTGATCCTTGTTAATTTCTTCGTGAATAAGTCATTCACGACAGTCAGTTTAAAA
Organism: Mantis religiosa; assembly: GCA_030765055.1. NCBI lineage: Eukaryota > Metazoa > Arthropoda > Insecta > Mantodea > Mantidae > Mantis > Mantis religiosa. The sequence goes on along the minus strand of CM060958.1, from coordinate 109,024,008 downwards.
ATATTATTTCTGTTTGCAACATAATTTGAGCCCACATTAACTCAATTAGGTTGTTCTGACAGTAGCAAGGGAGAAGGTGGATCATATCTCATTGATCCAGCTGATACACTTTTTCATGGAAAAGTAACTGAATAGTACTGCTTTGAACTTTCTAAAATAAATAGAGATTATAAACCATTCATAAACAAAGATATAATGTGACCAGACACGTTCTGCCAGACCAACAGGAAGTGCATTGTTTCCCCTCATCGAATTTAACAAACACCTTGACATATTCAAAGCACATATTTCTTTTATCACGTCATGTCAAATGTTTACGTTTCAGCTCTGAGTAATTTCAAATATACATTCATGCAGACATGCCAATCAATGAAGTTCATTACAGTGCTTATGACACAATGCATTGTTATAATAATGGCGTCTACTTTATTAATTTGTTTTAGGAAAACTGTTTGAGCTAAAATATGGGGTTTTTATGGTTATGTTAAATACATTACTCTCTCACTTTCTTCTTGGGCAGCCAGCCAGGTGAAAAGATGATTAGATATCAACGTTTCGGGAGTGTACATCTCTCCCATCATCAGGATATTTATAAAATGTTATAACCTCAAATGAAATACTGAATATAACACAACTATAAACAAAGACAAAACACTATCAAAAACAGTTCATTTGAGGTTATAACATTTTATAAATATCCTGATGATGGGAGAGATGTACACTCCCGAAACGTTGATATCTAATCATCTTTTCACCCGGCTGGCTGCCCAAGAAGAAAGTGAGCATATTCGTCGCCAGAAAAGCTTCAGGTCTTATTTTACATTACTCTCTGTTTCCACATGCATCAGTTTTGGCAAAATTTGAATTTTTGTCTTAACGCGAATAGTATTTATTTGAGATTGATTGGTTTAGCGCTTGTCACACACCACATACAAACATCATCCCATTTGAAACACATAATAAGAAAGAGTGTCCTATATGCAGTGGAAATAAAGATCTTGAACATATAATATTTGAATGTAAAGAAAGTGAACTTTGGGAAAAGGATTACATCAGTAAGAAATAGTTTAAGATAGAAATATTGCTATAATGGACTTGTTTTATAAAGATAGTAATATGGTGGAACATTTTTATACAAAGTGAAGAATAAAGGATATAGACGGTAAATAGATCATACAACAAAACACATATTAGAATCAAGGAATTGATTATACTGTAAATTATGAGTATGATAAAGAGCCAGGGCTGAACATATATTAATGTGTACGTAGTTTAGCATTAATAAATAATATTAAAAGTGTACATTTGCTTATGTGTGTGTGTCATCTATTCAGATATTTTGGTGAGTTTTATTTAAAGTACATTAATACACAGAAACTCAAACTGAAGCTAAACATAAGCTATGTATCATTATGAGACTATACAGGCTCATGACTGCCAGATTTGGAGCACATTGTATTCAGTTCAGCTTGATTTTCAGGAACTGTTTTCACTCTGTGTCACTTAGAAGTCAATACAGTATATTTATTCTCTTGTTCTGAAGTCACTCTAGGCAGGTTTTCTTTTGGCCTGTTTGTTCATGTCTTTGAACAGTATCATACATTATCACACCAAAAGACTTTCATTTTCTCGCTATCCTTCTTTCCTTAGAGTGACGGATTCAATACGTTTCTCCATGCTAATTCCTTGTTTTGTTTGCTCATGATTATGCTGCACTGACTAATGTGTCTCTGCACTAAACAAAGACAACTGCTGTAAGAACAACCCGCTGTTTACTCTGCCAGTTACACATAATGCATATGCAAACATGGTTTTAAAGTATGTAAACATAGTCAGAAGCATCCTGCTGTGATAATCTTACTAGAGAATGCACAATACTGTCTTCTTAATTATATCTTTATTAAATTTTCTGAGTTCTAGCTGTACAAATGCCTGTTATGGTTATTTAAAACAATTGTTGTGTCAATTTTAAATCAAATTGGAATTGTTTCTATGCTGAAACCTTTATTAATGTTGTACAAGATCTTATTAAAGGTTTGTCCAAAAACTTTTTGGACATAGTGTAAATATGAAAGACTATAACCACCGTTTTAAAGGTTTAGTTGTAGGAGGGACCTTTGATTAGTGAAAGAATTATGAACATTATTTTGAACGGTTATAAAAATCTCCATTTTCCTGTTCTTTCTGCCTCCCTTTCTCTCTTTATCAGTATCAAAGTATAGGGTATCTACAAATTATTGGATGACTTCATAACGCTATATTTTCACTAATACTTATACAAATGAACCACCATACCATCACTTGAAAGGGGGGAAGTTTGAAGTTTTTATTTACACTTTAGATGCACTCAATGTGAACACCATGTAGAATTCAGCAGACCTCTAACCGGTGATCCCATTCATGTCATACACTCTCAAGCATGTCTTGTGTGGTGTTCTCGATTGCTGCTGTAATGCAATTTCTCAGTTATGCCAACATGTGGTGTATGCATGGATTCCTGTTCATGGCTTGTCAGGAAATGAAATGGCGGATTCAGCAGCAAAGATGGCTACTACACAGCTCAAAGTTAAGATATCATTTGTCACATTGGAAGATTTTATGCCTGTATTGTGGAGAGCTTTACAGTCCTGCTGGCAGGAAGAGTGGTCCACTCTCCGCAGCAATAAACTTGGATGTTTGAAAGAACTTCCAATTCCCTGGGTTACCTCCTGTCATTTATCTCGTCGAGAGGAGGTGAGTTTAGCTTGGTTGTCGATTGGACACTGCCTTTTTACACATAGTTATTTGTTAAAAAGTGAGCCTGCTCCAGTTTGTCCATTTTGCAACAAAGCTTTATCCGTCCGTCATGTTTTGCTATAGTGTGTTTGCCTATCACACCTTCGAATGCCACTGCAGCTGCCATTCAGCTTTGTAGAACTGCTGGCGGATGACAACAAAGCACTGGAGAAGGTTTTTAAGTATTTTTCTAAGTTGGATTTTAGAATTTAGTGGAGAGTGGTTTTTTTTTTATGCCTTTTGGCCTTATATTTTTATTTATAGTTTTCTTTGGGTTTTGCTTTATTATATTCATGTGTTTTATTTGTGATTTTTATCTACGGTGTTACTAATTTTTAGTTTATATCTGGCTTTTGCCATGAATGGCTTTTTAAAGGGCGCTAATAACCACTGCAGTTGAGCACCCTTATATATGTATCTATCTGCCAACGTCTCTGAAAGTGGAGGGTTGTAAACACTATCCTTAATGGAACCCCACAGGAAGAAATTACACACTGTAAGATCAGGTGAATGGGTGAATGGGGTAGCCATGTGGAGAAGTTCACAAATTCAAGAGGTCCCGAGTTCGAATCTCGGTCAGGGTGAGTTACCTGGATAGGGTTTATTCCGGGGTTTTCCCTTATCCTGAAAGACGAATGTCGGGTAACTCTAAGCTCTATGGACCCTGGGCTCATTTGAGCATCATTTCACCCATTCCATTCATCGTCCGATATGACTTAACGTTGGATGACGTAAAATGACCAAAAAAAAAGTTCATGCAAATTCAAGCACACACCAGCCATGGTCGGTTGGTAAAGCACTCATTTTCCCCATAACAATGTGCACATTTCTCACTTGATGATAAATGAGAATCAGATGTACAGTACAAAACTTAAAACTTCCCTCCTTCAAATTTTGGTATGATTATTTATGTTACACATTGATGAAAATGCAGCTTTATGAAATTGTCCAACAATTGTAGACACCCTATACAGTTAACAGAGCTTTCTAAACTGAAACAGAATAATAACTCTTTTCATGGAAGTGTTGAAAACAGTGTTGTTGTATAAATTAAGTTAATTGGGAGTCGATTAATAACTGTTCCTCGGACCGCCACCAGAGGAGACCGAAGACAAAATATTGCCAGCTACACCAATGAGAACTAGTCGATGTCCGGCTGAAGATAGAGGGAAGCCCTCAGAAACCGGTTCCGGGAAAATTTAAAAGTGAGTGTTGTTTTGTGTTATTAATCGACTCCCAATTAACTTAATAACTCTTATTAAATTTTAGATGAGTCGCGTTTTTTACACATCTGCTTCACTTTCGTACCTATTTTTAGGACATGTTTCGCAAATCTTCGCTTGCATCTACGGCTCTTGTGCGACTCTAGACTTGTGCGAGTCGCACAAGAGCCGTAGATGCAAGCGAAGATTTGCGAAACATGTCCTAAAAATAGGTACGAAAGTGAAGCAGATGTGTAAAAAACGCGACTCATCTAAAATTTAATAATTTTTCGCTTCACTGTGGTGTTCCAATACAGTTGAATCTTAATAACTCTTGTTTATAATTCACTAAATGTATGCATAAGTGCTATTTTATTCAATTAAGTCAGTTTTATACTTAATTCTTGTTTTAATTAAAAATTTGTGGATTATAAAGTAAGAAAATCTTCTTTTGTATCTGGAATAGTTGTCTTGCCATAGATGAAACAGACAGGATGGTGGAGAAAGGTCATTTTCAAGAGCTGCAGAGCTTGCTGGAGCTGCTCAACACAGATGAGAAATGCAAAAAGCGGCGCCAGAATTTTGTATTTTCTGCCACACTTACCATGGTTCATGATCCACCAAGGCGTCTGAAAGGCCGTGACAGAAAATTGAAGATCACTCCTGGACAGAAACTCCAGAGCATCATGAGCACCCTTGGCATCACCAACCCCAAAGTGATAGATGTCACTAAGGAGTCAGGTAGAGAGCAGTGATTCATTTAGTTTTCTGAGATGCTTGCAACATTATGCCATATAAATATTGTCTTTGTTTCATTTGTATAGTCCATTATATTACTTAAGAAACAACTAAAGGTTGTTAATATTGCTTATAGTACCTTTTAGTGTTAATCATTCCCATATTTATACTTCCAGACTCTGCATAGATTATTATCAAATTATTCTCTGTATGCCCAATTTCACCAACAGATATTAAGACTTAACACGGGTTTAACAATAGTTATAACAAAAATTGCACTTCACCCACAACTGTAGGCTTAACACTCGTGTTAAATCTCTTGTTAGACTAACACGTCAAATTTCTGATGTTAAGTCCTTAAGTCCTTAACAATTGTAAATGGTCAAGATGGCGGGCGTATAACGACATGTGACAAATTGTTAACACATGCATACATAACCTAATAAAGCAAAAAAAAAAAAAAAAAAAAAAAAAAAAGCCATCCTCCCTCAACTCCAAATAAAGTCAAGGCTGAAGAGGGTACACCCCTGAAGCAGCCATAGGGCGAAATAAGCCAGGGTGAAATAAACCCATGGGCGAAATAAGCCCTAAAATCCCCCTGTAGTAGTAGTGGCGGGCGTGAATGCAGCCGTTGTTGTCGATTTAATATATTTAAGACCATCTAAATGGCATTCGTAATAGAGTACGGCCTATGAGGAGAAATTATTTTGAGGAGCTATCACAAGAAAATTTTCTACGAAGGTATAGACTATCCAGACAAGTTGCTATGAAGGTTACTGCAGAAGTACAAGAGAGGTTAGAACATGCATATAAAGGAATATGCTGATCTCGCCTTTGCTTCAGGTATTAATAACTTTGCGATTTTATAAATCACTGAATTATGTGGATAATACACTTCCACCTACCTCCCATCTTGAAACGTTCAAGACACTCGTCACTTGACCGACGCTCTTGTTTTAAAATTACGTAATACTGAGTTAGAACATGCATTGAAAGGAAAATGCCAATCTCGCCTTTGCTTCAAGTATTACTAACTTTGCGATTTTATAATTCACTGAATTATGTGGATAATAATACACTGTCTACCACCCGTCTTGAAACGTTCAAGTCACTCGTCACTTGTCCTTTGCTCCTTGTTTTAAATTTACATAATACTGAGCTAGCACATGCATTGAAAGGAATATGCCGATCTTGCCTTTGCTTCAAGTATTAATAACTTTGCAATTTTATAATTCACTGAATTATGTGGACAGTACTCTTGTCTACCTCCCGTGTTGAAACGTTCAAGTCACTCGTCACTTGTACTTCTTTGCACCTCGTTTTAAATTTACGTAATACTGAAGATGTTTCGTGTTTCTAGTAATGACACATACATTTGAATTAAATTTGTTTCCAATTTTTTCTCACGTGACATCTTTCTCTTTTACATTCACCACATCTGTCCTATTTTCCACTATATCCTTATACTTCGTCACCAATTCAGTTAACAATTCTTTCTCCATCGATGAGAAATTTGTTTCATGACTTTTGTTTATGATTTTGTTTATCCGCCACTTTTTTAGCTGTGTGCAGACGAAAATGAAAACAAAAGCACATCGCAGTACGTTCAGAAAATAATAGGACTCATAGCCTTCTATAGCTGTAATATTTACAAGTTTCTTGGCGTTAATACATGTTTGTTAACATTTTCAGAAAACAGGTTGGTGAAATGCAAGAAATTTAACAGCTTTGTTAGCGCTGTTACAATTGTTACGTTACATTTGTTAACATCGATTTTAACATCTGTTGATGAAATCGGGCATTAAAGTAATATCAGGAATGAAATGTGAAACTTCTGGGTTAAGAAGCCAGAACACTGAGAGCTTGAGCTCAGAGGCAGTTTTAAGATTTTTGTTAGCTTTTGAAGGCTACTTCCATATTAGGCAAATTGCTTTTGGCAGCAACTTGTGATCAGTTGGGAAAAGTGGTAGAGCAAGCAATTTTGTTACTGAACGTGTAGCTGATCGAGCTGTTCTTGTATACAGTGACACAGTGAAGATGAGAGCGTTATTCTGCAGGTTAACTTGGTGCTCCCGTTATGAAAGTTATGCATTTACAACAGTAATTTGGAAATAGTTTACATCATTGTGACCTGAGTCTATTACTATGTAAGTTATTCAATATACGAAGTTATATTAGACATATATGAATGTAAAACTTGCTCTGTTAGCATTCCTGCTTATTTAATTTACACATTATTAGTGATCCTAACATATTTTTAGGTAAACTACATTAGTGTTTTAGTACATTTATATGTTTAAATACTTAGTGAACAGAGAGTTTGAATTTATTAGCAATTACATTTATGTCCGTTATGTTCCATTAACAAAGTATGCCTTCCATAGCTTTGTGATAAATGCAGTCAGCATCGGAGTTTCACCCCTGCTTTCTAGGCAGTACTAACCTATAAGCTTCCAAACCCATTCAGGAATAAAAATGCTCCCTCTAGAAATGAGGAACTGTGTTGCTCACCACAAAGAGAAAATTGAAATTTTGAAGAAGAATGCAAATACATTGTATGCCTAGAGAAAGCATTTTGTCATGCATTATTCAACAGTATTTTTGCAGACAAGAGAGCATTTTCATATTTTTGTATGTCAAATCATAATTTGATGAACTTGAGAGTTTATAACTGTGTTTCTTCTCTCAGTTTTGTTTCGATATATCACAGTTCCAGTGTAACAACTCACAGAGTTTTTCTTCACTTCATAAATTAGCCCTTCATATTAACTTTATCATCTACTAATTTATTGACATGCTGTTTTCTCATTTATTACTCATGTTTTCAATAGTAGATAAACTATAACAGTAATAAGTACTTCAAACAGTAGCAATAACTAAGAGGTATGTCTGTAAAATAAGGTCTCCAAGGTGCTGGAGCCGTGAGGAATGCTATTACGCGAGATCCAGCAACACTGGCATGTAGCTTGGTTTCACCCCTTGAAATTCCCACCACAATGAACCCGTAGACTTGGCTGTACAGCCGTTTGCGATGGAACTTCCCATCACTTCCGCTGCCAAGTGCAAGTTGCGTGTAGTGATCTGTTTTTTGAGTGCCAAGGGCACTACCCCCACTGAAATTCATCGTCAGTTTTGCGAAGTCTATGGGCCACAGTGCATGGATGTCAAAAACGTGCAAAAGTGGGTCAGAGAGTTCAAAGAATGACGTACAGACATCCATGATGTCCATGCGTTCTGTTCAGCCTTCGGTTTCAGCCGAAACAATTGCAAAAGTGGAGCAAGAAATGCTTTAATGATCGGCATGTGACAGTTCACGAACTGTGGTAACTTATCCCTGAAGTCTTTAAGACTATGATTGACAAGATTTTGATAGAACATTTGCATTATTGCAAGGTGTTGCGAGATGGGTCCCCAAAATGCTCACCGCAGACCATAATCTCCTGGCCCAGTTTGGATGGAACATACTCACCCATCCCCCCTACAGTCCAGATTTAGCACCTAGTGATTATCATCTGTTTCCTGAGTTGAAGTCACACCTGGGTGGAACACATTTCCAGACCAACAATGATTTGATAAACGAGGTTGAGCACTACCTGTGCAACTTGGTGGGAGTTTGCTATGACAAGAATATACAAAAACTGTCACAGCGCATGCTAAAGTGCATCGATTGCAATGGTGATAACATTGAAAAGTAAGTTCCGTCTTTCCATCAAGGTAACATTCATTAACAATAAACATGTTTTCTATATTAAATAAAATTGGAGACCTTATTTTACAGACACGCCTCATACAATTTGAGTGGTTCATAGTAGAAAGTGAACTAGTTTATTGGAAATTTCTTCAACTAGTGACAATATGAGAGAATTTACATTTAAAACAATACCTTATGCTGAGTGATACCAAATCTGAATTTATTGTCACTCCCGAGTACCATATATAAAAACCCTACTTCTGAAACAATATGAGGGGATGTAAAAAAATAACAGGAATTATTTTTTTTACATTTTAATGCACCCACATTTGAGATTCATGTTGGCAGTATCGGAGGGGTCTCACCTTTAGTGATGCAATACCATACACATCATTTGTATGGCAGTACACAGTTGGAAGGAAGCAGCAAAAGTGTATGGGTGTGTTTAGTGTACCCAACATGGATCTCAAGTTGCAACAGTGCACATCGGTTAGATTTTGTGTTCTTGACAAAACTCCATCACAAACATTGGAAATGCAGCAAGCCTACAAAGAAGCCATGGGGAAAATACAAGTTTTTGAGTGGCATAAATGATTTTGGGAGGGTCAAAAGACCTTGCGATGTATCTCGTCCCGAAAGATCCTCAACTTCGAAGACTGAAAGACAATTGATGTGTTGTGGGATGACCATCATTTATGGTCAACTAAGATTGCAGAGATTATGAATATATCCTATGGATTAGCTGAACACATTGTATAATATCTTCTATGGTATAGAAAAGTTGCAGCCAAGTGTGTGTGATGAGTGATGGACAGAAGACTCACTGTGTGGGTGACATATCAACAATGAAAGGCAAGGCTTTGGCGAGAACCATATTTTTTGAACAAAGTCATCACATGCGATGAATCCTGGTTTCATCATTAAAACCCAGAGACAAAACAGGACAGTGCCCAGTGGATAAATCCTTGAGGTTCAAGATGCAAAATGGCTACAGTTCAACCAAGTGCAAGAAAAGTCATGCATCTTGTCTGTTTTGATAAGCAAGGCATTGTAGATGATCACATGGTGGATAAGCAACATACTGTTGCTGCGAATTACTATTGAGAAATATGGAAAGGATCATAAAGGAGGCAAATTGCAACAAAGTGACCATATTGCTCAAATTGGAAGGATCCTTCATTCAGGATAATGCACCAGCTCATAGTGCCATCAAGTCTAAAGAAGCAATCACTAGTGCCATGTGACTTCCACATATTTCCTGCAGTGAAAAAGACCTTCATGGTCATTATTTTTAGAGTGATCGAGAGCTAAACAATAATTGGTGTACCCAACAACTATCATAAAGGGGCATCAGGGAGTATTTTGAACGTTGGACTGAATGCTGAAATTATTGTATTGCATATGAGGGAGATTACTTTGAAGGTCTGTAATGGAATTTGAATAAAGGTGATCAGTATTTTCCACTAAAACATAATTTTGGTTTATCAAAATTTAACTGTACTGGAATACCTCAGTGAAGTGAAACAGTTATTAAATTATAGATGAGTCGTATTTATTACACATCAGCTTCACTTACGTACCTATATTGAGGACATGTTTCGCAAACCATCGTTCGCATCATCAGCTCTAATGCGACTAAAGCTTGATCCAGTGGTGTGGCTACTTTTGGAATTGCTGCTGCCATCTGTTGATTTTGTGATGAATTTAAATGTAGGGTCTTCTGGCGGGATTTTGAAGTTCATTAGTTGGTTTTTGTTTTTCTATGTATATTTTCTTCCAGACGACGAGTTCACTATGCTTTTGTACATATTTTAGTAATTTGGTGCCATCTTCAATTTCATGATTTTCAGACCAAAAATGAGCTACTATTGCGCACTGATGATGAGTCATATTTATTACACATCAGCTTCACTTATGTACCTATCTTGAGGACATGTTTAGCGAACTATTGTTCGCATCATCGGCTCTAATGTGAATAATAGTTGCATTAGAGCCGATGATGCGAATGATAATTCGTGAAACATGTCCTCAAAATAGGTATGTAAGTGAAGCTGATGTGTAATAAATACGACTCATCTATAATTTAATAAGTTTTTAGCATTGGGGTGCATTAGATGTGATAATTTTGTACAAGAGTCATCTAAAAATTTCTTGGAATGGCCGACTTATTGTAGGAGCATTTCCAGAAATAGTATTTTCAAAACTTGCTGTCTCTTGGAAACATTTGTGCAGTAACATAGTGGTACAAAGTATAAAAACTGAAAGAAGCGTATGGACATTGAAGCACAAGTTAAAATAAAAGTGAATCGAGAAGATATTGACACATTGCTTTACTTACATTGTTTTTCACAGGACATGTTTCAAGAGCTGTAGCTCCCTTCATCAGCTGAGTCTTGATTGGTGCAAATTGTAGTGTTTTTCTCCATGTCATCGGTAGATGACATGAAGTATTTGTCAAAGGTGTCCAATGATGGAGTTTCGAAAAACCGACTACATATAGTTTTTTCAATTAATTTTGAATCACTGTTACTAAATTTCTCCAGTCATGCATAACAATTGCTTCGCTTTCTAATCCTTTGTGTCACCTATTTAACTTGTACTGCACTTGTTCATCATCACTATCTTATATTTGTCATTCTCCTTAACAAGATCTATTTAGGTGTTGCAATTCCAGTTTTCTTTTTTGCTTCAGTACAATTTTGATCCATAAATGGTGGAAAGTTTTCACCTGGTTTGCAGTGCTGAGTTGCACTGGTTGGGAAACAGCTGTTTTACCAAAACATAGTTTTAACATCTTATAGTGACTTTTTGGGTTCATAGAATTAAAAGTTCAACTTGCAGAAATTCAAAATGTTCTTTATTTCCATAGAAATAAACTCTGTTCAATCCTTCAGTAGCAGCATTATGTCACATACACAAATACAATCTACTAAGGTCGATGACCACAACAAACAGCATTCTGATTACATGTGTTTACAACATCAACTCTCGTTACAACCTTTACAACTGTTTACTCCTGTTTACGACTGACTCAATAGCTGGAAATGGCTTCTTTTTATACATGACTGTTCTGTAACAAACAAGAAATCGAATGTTCTATCACTAGACGAAACAAGAATGTTCCAGAGTTCTCAAGTTATATGTGCTGGCAAGCCTTTTATCTCCGCATTATCTTTATCCGCAGGTTCTTTACCTCTGTTTTTGCGTGTCGCTGCCTATTGTAAATAATGGGTCTGCGACATTATATCCAAGTTTAACTCATTCACATTGTATAATGAGCTGCATTTATATGATGCTTTGTACCATTTAAATCGTATGGCGAGCTCAATTTGCACACATACGCTGTTTCATATTAATGCACAGAGTTCAAATTGTAGGCAATAGATGGCTCTAAAATGTGTTCTTAGGCAATTTACATACCAAGATGTTTGATGTATATTTTTTCTTGTATTACCATGTGGTGTTTTCCCACTAAAAAATGTTTCTCTGTTTGTACAGTGTTGTGTACCTCAGTAAGCAACATGGTGAAAGGAGCAATGCTTGGTGATGATTAGGTGGTTTACAAAAGCTTTTTGATAATTTTTACTACAGTGATAATGAACTAAGTGATTTATTGAGATTTAACTGTATTGGAACACCACAGTGAAGCGAAAAATTATTAATTTTTAGATGAGTCGTATTTATTACACATCTGCTTCACTTTCGTACCTATTTTGAGGACATGTTTCGCAAATCATCGTTTGCATCTACGGCTCTTATGCGACTAAAGCTTGATCCAGTGGTGTGGGTAATTCTGGGGTTGCTGCTGCCATCTGTTGATTTAGTGATGAACTTAAATGTGGGATTCTCTTCTGGCGGGATTTCAAAGTTCATTAGTTGGTTTTTATGTTTTTCTATGTATATCCTCTCCCATATGACGAGTTCACCATGTTTTTGTACGTATTTTAGTAATTCTGTGCTATCTTCAATTTCATGATTTTCAGACCAGAAATGAGCTGCTATTGCTGACTTATCAATATTTTTGTATCTTAAGTGCCTGATGTGTTCTTTCTTTCTAGTGCCTATGTTTCTTTTTGTCCTCCCTATGTAAATTTTTTCACAGTCTTTACACTTAATCTTGTAAATGCCTGACTTTTCCTCTGGTTTTATCTTATCAGTATTATTACTGTGAAGTAGGTTTTTAATGTTGTAATTGTTTTTTGGTGCCAATGTTATATTGTATTTCTTGAATATTTTTTGGAACTTTTTTGTGGCCCAGGGGTGGTAAGTAAATTTGGCAAATCTAATTTCTTGTTTTATTGGTGTGAGAGCTGTGATCTGTTTTAATCTCTTTTGAAGTTTGAATGATTTTAGTTTTTTATCTACAAGGTTTTTTCCATATCCATTTTTAATTGCAGTTTTTAAGATTTGATGGTATTCATTTTGATATTCTTGCTGGCTGAGAGGTAGATTTACTAATCTGTGTGTGAGACTGTTGATGGTTGCATGTTTGTGTGGAATTGGGTTGAAACTATTTGCTTTGATGTAATTATCTGTGTGTGTTGCTTTTCTATGGATGCCAAATTCTAGTTTTTCATTGCTTTTTTTTTGAATACAATATAAGAAATACAGCATAAGAGCCGTAGATGCAAACGATGATTTGTGAAACATGTCCTCAAAATAGGTACGAAAGTGAAGCAGATGTGTAATAAATACGACTCATCTAAAAATTAATAAGTGATTTATGTTTTGATGTATCAGATTCTAAAGAACCCCAAGCAGTACTTCATAGTGATATGAGTTATGAAAACAGTGATCACGAATGACAGATTTTCCTGTAAGATCCAGGAATTGTGCCAAAAGTCTAAGAACACATTTAACCTATAAGTTCAGTTATTTTAGCAGTACGATGGTTGTCTGAAAAGTTTCCGACTTAATAAAGATACAAGACATTTTTTTCAGTTTTTTAAGTTTTCAACATAGTCTCCTTGTAACTTTACACTTCCCTCAGCGATGCTCCCATCTCTGTAACCCGTCCAAATAGTACTCAGCATTTTTCTCAGCAAAATAATTGTTCACGAAGGTGATTGCCTCTTGATTTGATGAAAATCTCTGTCCTCCGAGCGCAATTTTCAGATGAGGGAACAAAAAGAAGTCACTTGGGGCTAGATTTAGTGATTAAGGCAGATGGTCAAGCAGTTCAAACTGTAATTTTTACCATTGCAACTGCTGAGTTGGGTTACACGTTGTCTTGGTGAAACAGGATTTTCTTTTTCTGCTAATGTGGCCATTTTTCTGTAAGTTCTGGCTTCAGCTTGTCAAGTAATGATGCGTAATGGTTGTAATGGTTTTTTCTTTTTCAAGATTATCAATTAAAATAACTATGAATATCCCAAAAAACAGCTGTCATCACTTTCCCAGCCGAAAAAACAGTTTTTGCTTTTTCTGGAGCCGGTTCCACCTTTGCAGTCCACTGTTTGGACTGTATTTTTGTTTTGGGCATATAATGGTGTATCCAAGTTTCATCTACAGTAATTAATTGGCACCAAAACTCGGATTTATTGCACCTAAACTGCACCAATAGAGCTTTGGAAATGTTCATTCAAACACGGTTTTGGTCTAATGTGAGATATCGCGGCACCCAATGCGCGGACAGCTTTCTCATGTCTATATGTTGATTTAATATGTGACAAATATGTTCTTTTGACATGTTCATAGCCTCTGCTATCTCTCTTACTTTAATTCGGCAGTCGTCTAGCATCATGTTCATTGTCTCCCAAGCTCTTATGGCCACGTTTAAATTCAGCTGCCCAAAATTTCACTGTGGTAAATGTTGGTGCAGAGTCCCCATACACAGAATCCAACTCATCTTTGATTTGCATAGGTGTATTGCCTTTCAGAAACAGATATTTAATGACAGCTTGATACTCGATGTTGTCCATTTTCATAAAAACACTGACATCAACTCAAATGACTGTTACATAACAACTGGGCCTCCAAAATGGCTGAAACTTTGGTGAGTAACTGCCAACAAATGAGCAGTGAAATTCACTAACTTTTCAAAGTATAAACTTGAAAGAAGCGTAGGGACAGTGAAGCACAAACTAGTACAAAATTGAATCGAGAATATATTGACACATTGCTTCACTCACCTGTTTATTCACAGGACATGTTTCAAGAGCTCTTGCTCTTATCCTCAGCTGATACTCGACTAGTGCAAGTTGTAGTGGTTTCTTCTTTCTCCGTATTGTCAATAGATGGCGTGATGTACTTGTCAAAGATGTCCGGTGGTGGAGTTTCAAAATTCATGACTCTATGACGATTTTTGTTAATGAAGATTTTTTCCCATACGGAAAGGTCTATGGGGTGATTAACGTATTTTATTAGAGATGTTTCCAAATTGATGTCATGTCTAGTATTCAAAAAATGAAAAGCCACTGCTGATTTTTCTGTTTCACCATTTTTAATGTTTCTCATATGTTCTTTAGTTCTGATGTTAATATTTCTTTTTGTTTTTCCTATATAAATTTTAGGGCAAGTTTCACATTTGATCTCATAGATTCCTGGTTTTTCTTTGGTAGTGATTGAATTTTTGGGAGGGCCTTTTAACAAATTTCTGATATTAAGGTTTAATATCAGCATGATATTAAATGTTTCCTCATAGCTGGAAAAAAGGAAAGATTAAAAACTGTGGCAGTCAACTTGCAGTGATAATGAAGACTTGATGGCTGGCTTATCTCATAATTTGAAAATGAGAATTTGTACTTTTTAATTAGAACTTTTTTTAAAGAATGTTCATTTTATTATTGCAGGTACAGCAGGCACTCTAACAGAAGCTCGCATTACTTGTACATTAGAGGAGAAGGACTTCTACCTCTACTATTTCCTACAGAAGCATCCTGGGCGAACCCTTGTCTTCTGTAACAGTATTACCTGTGTCCGTCGCCTTACACAATTGCTGACCTTATTACAGTGTCGTCCATTACCTCTTCATGCAAATATGCCACAAAGACAGCGACTCAAGAACTTAGATCGTTTTAGAGATAATCCAAATAGTCTTTTATTGGCAACAGATGTAGCTGCTCGTGGTTTGGATATACCTGGTGTACAACATGTTATACACTACCAGGTTCCACGTACATCAGAGGTAAAATGATTATTTCTTTCTATCAAAAGCACAAAGAAATTTTCAAACATGTGACACAAGAAATTTACCACATCCAAAGGTTTACCAATGCACATATACAAATTCACTGAAACAATGAATGTTCTAGCCCTGTTGTTTCTGGTTTTACAGCCCATATGATAACTTTTGTAACAATTGTAGTAGTTTCAGCATTTATAGAAAATCAACTCACACTGATAATTACATTGAAAATAAAAGTTTCAACCCTTTTTCACATATGTTTGCTGTTTTTAATAGTTTGATTTACAGGTTAATAAATACACCCCTAATTAAAGAGGAGTTTAACAGAGAATATAAACAAATTATTAACACTTCTGTAATTAATGGTTTTAATAAAGACTTTATACATAAAAAATAGCAAAAATTTAAATATCAAAAAAATGTATATGTTTCTACACTTAAAAGAGTAAAAAATGATTATAATTTAAAAAAAATTTGCATATCATGCTTGGGAAAATCAGAAATTTCAAGAAATTGTTAAAGAATTTGTTATAATGTTAGTTCCTCAAAATAAATACAACATAAAAAGCATACTACATTTTTCTAAAAAGATAACATTTCAGTTAATAAAAAATCTGGCATTTATCAAATTTAAATCTTAATATGTATTGAAGGTCTTAACTTTTTGCTATTTGTCAAATGTAATAGACAGAAATCTAGCAAAGAGTATATAAAAAGATATCAATTAAAAAATAAAATAAACAATGCAAATTGTTCATTTGAATTTGTTTTTCAAGCCTGTTTTAGGGGACAGTATTATATTCTAAGGATTAAACTATAGTTGACATTTGTGTTTATGGTTAAACAGATTTTTACTTTCACTGCTACATGTTTAGATTAAATAGAAGTATTGCGTTCCATCCAAAAATTTTATATGAGATTTAACTAGAAATACAGATGTTGAGACTCCCTAAATCCATAAAAGAGCATTTTTAGAAAAGGATCTCTCTGTAAGTGCATGCGTGATGTGACAGGATGTAGCATGACCTGATGTAAATTATGGTGTTCTCACTGTCTTTGATTCTTTCTGTGCTATGTAAGTTTCAACTTATATTTTAACTCTTAAGCAAAATTATGAGCAAAAGTATCTGTTATTTTCCTATACACAGTATTCATCCTGTTTATAGTTCTCTATAGTCTACTTTTTAACTATTGTGAGTTCGTAAAGTGCTAGTGCACATTTGATTAGTCACAGGAAAGCAGTGGAACAAGATAGAAATGTGAAGTCTTCACTAATTACAAGGAAAGCTCTCTAAGTATCTGTAGTATGATGTACAAGCGTGTGTGCACATAGGTGATGATGCAACACTACGAACTGTGCAGCAGCGGATCCACCTACCAATGCCAGTCAAGATGTGGACCGTACAGGGATCTCTGTGTTCTGTGGCTTGATAAATTTGAATCTGAGGCCAAAGTGCAACATAAATATCATCGCATATGTAGTGAACTGTCACCACATAAGAATAACATTAATCATTGGTCAATGACGAGTCTGTAGAGTTACCTAAGGAGCTCTAAAAAGTCAGTACATGTATGTGCTCAACAATTACACCTAAGCAAGATGACAGTTCATAAAGTGTTAAAGAAATGTTACATTTAATGGGTTACACACTGCAACTGTTGCATGCTATCAGATCGTTGGATAGACCCAGATGATTCACATTTGCTACAGATATATTTCATGAGATCGACAGATAACCAATTTCTGCAGAAGGTTGTGTTTAGTGAACATGTCAGTGGACATGTTCATCGCTGTAACGTTTGAATATGGGCTATAATCGCTGTAACGTTTGAATATGGGCTATAATGAAAATCCTCATGCTTACGTAGAATATGAATGTAAGAGCCCTAAAGTGAACGTGTAGCATAGCCTGATGCAGGATAATATTCAAAAGACAACTAAGATGCAAACAAGTAACTACTCTCTCCCCAATTAGCAATGAAACCTCATACAGAAAATTTGCATATCATCCCAGAGCTACACACCTTTTCCAGAAAGTCTTCAAAGAACACAATATCACTTTGGCCCCACAGAACAAATTTAGTGTAAAACACCTTTTGAAATCACATAATACAAAGGAGATACCCACAGGCAGAAAATCAGGAGTGTACCGGATAAATTGCAAGGACTGTGACAAATTCTACATTGGAAAAACAAAAAGGAACGTGAACATCAGGCTTAAAGAGCACTTTAGGAACATAAGGAATAAAGAAATAGATAAATCGGCGGTAGCGTACCATTTTTGGAAGGAAAATCATGACATAGAACGAGAAATTCACTTACTAAAAAGTGTCCAAGGTCCAGCTGCATTAACCACGTGGGAAAAAATCTTTATAAAGAAATATGAAAGTAAATTGTTTAATTTCGATACTACCTTTGAAGACAACCCCAATTTCAAGTTCATCAAGATACCGCACCTATCACCTCCGAGGAGTTCACTGAACCGGCATCCATTAGTCGACAACAGCTGATGATGTTAGGAAGAACCTAACAAAATGCGTTCTAGGTAAATACTAGCAATAAATGGAGCATTGAGTATTAGTTCGACTCAAAATTGTATTAATTTTGTGCTTCATTGTATCAAGTCCTTAAACAACAGAGGACTATTTTTCTTTGTGGAGTAGACTGTGATGGCAGTTAACTACCTTGATGTATTGGAATTGTATGCAGTGCCACAATTTTCAGGTGTCATCTTTCAACGTGATGGCACTTCTCTATGCTACACCAACATTGTTCATGAGCTACTGGACACAACATTACACCAGCGGTGGAAAGGTAGGGTTTCCGTCAAGCCGTGGCCACCAAGATCCCCATATCTGACACCCTTTGATTTTTACTTGGGTTATGTGAAGCAACATGTGTATAGGGAATGTATCAATGACATTAATCATTCAAAATAGAGAATCACAAATGTTATTCATTCTGTTACACCATAAGTGCATAACTGTGTGTGGGAATAACTTGAATATTGTTTAGATATGTGTAGGGCAACAAATGAAGGCCACAATGAACTGCACAATTAGGTATACAGCTTTAAGAGGTTTGCTTTTGTTTAGTGAAGATTTCACATTTCTATCTTGTTTCATTACTTTCCTGTGCCCGATCAAAAGTGCACCATGACTTTACGGATGCACTATATGTCAGAAATATATCAGAGTTTTACTCAAACTAAAATCTTAAGTTGAGTGGTTACAACAGAAGTGTGGCTTCATATTTATACTTGTAATTAATTTATGCATTTTATTAATAGTACTTTCAGTTTCTGATTTTGGCTCTTCTTTCTAATATGTGACGCCGGTGAGTTTTTTCCAAGTCCTTTGCACTTTCATACAACTGTGATGTTTTTATATACAGCTAAGATGTTTAATATGATTTCTTTACTTTATAGTGCAATTTCGTGCTGGAGGACATTATTTTAATGTTACTGAAGTCATAACTTAATTATTCATGTATTTACTTACTGCATATGTAGCTATACTGAAGAATTCAGTGCAGCCAAATTATCCTTGTTTCTCCACTGAATGCAATGCTGTCAACAGTTTTATTTGTCCCTAAATTACACTATATAGCAAACTACAAAAATACAAGGTATCTCTTGGTATTAATGGTAGCAACAGTAGTGCCTTGTATCACCATTTACGTACCTGCAGCAAAACTCAGGGAACCTGTGGTCCCGTCTCTTGATGGGGTGCAGGGCAGCATTGCATTCGGAACACAACATCCATGTGCTCCACAAACCCTCGTCGAATAATAATTGAAGGCAGGCCTCATTATTAAAATAAAAGGACAAGTCCATTTTACTGATTTGTCGAGCCATTTCCTGATGTTCAACAATGTACTGAATGAGTCTTAAATATTCGAAGAACACACAGAACGAACAGCCTTCACTTCTAAAAGTACAATAGGTACTTCTGCTGGACAGCAAGCCTACTTTTGTAAAGCAATAAAACCTGAGAAATGGTCAGTATTTTCCAAAACTGGCTTGCACTAAATGCATCCACATGTCTTTCTGCACCAGTGTTGCACAGATGTCTGGGGCATTTTGCTGAGGTTGGCTACAAGTGTTACACATCTTTCTCATGTTGGCTACAATGTGAGGACCTGCAGGTTGTCTGGTTGCGCATGTACCTTGGGACTTAGAAAATATTCTTGCATCACACAAAAGATATATCGAGATTTAACTGTTGGAACACCACAGTGAAGCGGAAAATTATTAAATTTTAGATGAGTCGTATTTTTTACACATCTGCTTCACTTTCGTAAAGTGAAGCAGATGTGTAAAACATACGACTCATCTAAAATTTAACACAAAAGATAGTTTGTCCCTCATTTTCAATTAACTCCTGTCTGTCAACAGAGCACTGTCTTGCTCACTGTTTAATTTACACACATTATTTTCAAAACCAGTTATCTAGGAATGTGCATTAAATTGAAAGTATGTTTCTTACATCTTTTTTAACTTAATTCCAGTAGAATCACAGCCTCTAAGGAAAAAGATAATAATTTTAAATTCTTTAGAGAAATGTTGATGTATATTTCAGCTACCCTGTTGATAGCAAACCTTGCAGAATGAAATTAACTTAATGTGTATTTATATATTTTGTACTTTGATCATTCATGTAGGACTACCCAAATAGAATTCATTGTAAGCTATTGAATTTTACCTGTATTGGTTAAAATATTTTTCAGACTTATGTTCACCGAAGTGGTCGAACAGCTCGTGCACACTCCGAAGGATTGACATTATTGCTGATTGAACCAGCAGAAATGAGCTATTACACACAACTTTGTAGGAATCTTGGCAGAAGTAAGTATTTTACATACTATAATATTTCTGTAATGCAAAACAAACCCAAATGCAAAATGATCCCATTTATTTTCATTCACTTGATTTAGGGATTTAACATGTTAAAAAATGTAAAAGACAGAATCAAATAGGTTCACTGAGTAGTATGGCTCTGGCAGTATCAGCAATTTTTACAGCCATATTAATTTTTCAGTATCTGTAAAATTTTTAACTTTCATTGACCATTATTAACTTCTTATTACTATCACTTCATTCTGGCTGGATTTACTTAACCTCACACTTTTATGTTCTCACTTTCTTGCCTCTTCTTTTCCTATTACAGTTTTTGAGCTTCACTTGTCACTTTTCTCTTTCCCCGATTATTGTTTCATCACATTTGTCCATATCTTTTCCTCTCCTCTCATGTCTCCATTCTATTCTTTCATTCCTGCAATTTAGCCAAAATAGCCATATTTTTGCCTTGCTGATATGCCTCTACATCCCAGTATCTCCTGCCTAATTCTCACCCTGTTTCCAATCTCTTGTATCTCACACTTCACTTCACTGGCCATAATACAATTTTGTATTTGCTGTTTCTTTTTTCATTGCTGCTGCCATTTCTGAGTTTTACCCCTGTTCTCTTCCATTTGCACTGCTCATCATTTTCCCTTCGTCAGTGCGACGTATGACAATGGAAGCTGCATTGGAAAAGATTTTAGAGAAGATGATTGAAATGAAGGTGGAACTGACCACGGAAATGAAAGTGGCAAATAATAGCCTGGCCACGAAACTAACAGAAATGAGGACGTCTAATGACAACCTCACCAAGAAAATGGAAGAAATGAAAGCCGAATTAACATGAAGACGGAAATGGCAAATAATAACCTGGTCATGAAACTGAAAGAAATGAAGACGACTATCGACAACCTCACCGCCGAGTTGAAAGAAATGAAGTCGGCGAATAACACCCTCGCTGCGAAGACGGAAGCTGCGAACAACAACCCAACCACGAAGATGACCAAATTGACCACGAAAATGAAAAGGGCGAACGAGACCCTCGGCGCAAAGTTTGAAGAGCAGTTGACCGGCGTGAGGGATGATGTCGCGGAGCTGAGCAAGCGGATGGGTCAAGTGGATGAGCGCCTAAACGATTTAGAGGGAAAGGCCGACACCAACACTAAGTCCCTGAACGCCATGGTGGAGGACGTCGTCTGCAGGAGGTTGAAGGATTTAAAGGCCGACATGCCGGGACGTGACACAACATCTGCGTGCGTCAAACCTCCTAAATACGACGGCGCGACAACTTTCGAAGTCTTCCGCCGCCAGTTCGACACAGTGGCCAAGCACAACTAGTGGTCACCGGAGGAAGAGGCTGCACAACTAATAGGCAGCCTCCAGGGACAGGCCGTAATAGTCCTGAATGCAGTCCAGACAGCGGCGGCGCCCAAGGACATTTGGGAAGCCCTGGAAAACTGCTTTGGAAACTACCGCTTAGCACAGTCTACCGCAGCCAATTGAAGTCAAGGTCACAGCAGCCAGGGAAGACGATGCAGGAGTTTGCCCTGGCCATTGAACAGCTGGCCAGCAAAGCCTTAGTCAACCTTCCACCCGAGTTCGTATCCCGGAAAACTGTCTACACCTTCGTCTACGGGGTACGAGACACCGAGATACGTCAACGCATAATGCTCGGCGACTATAAAACCATCCACGAGGCGCTAACGGCAGCATTGAGGATGGAGGTGGCCAAGGTGACTCCCGATGTCGAGAACAAGGAGTATCCGCTACAAGAGAGACAGAAGGCCAGTCGAGGGACGCTGGCGAAGATCAAATGGCGTGTGTTGGGAGTGTGGCCACCCGGGACACCTGGAGAGAGACTGCCCACACCAGGAAGAGCAGCCAGAAGAATGGGAAAGGCCCGGCGTGGCGAGGGGCACCATCCCCTCGAGTGACACTGCATGCCATCAGCCGACGGATGGATGGCAACCTCATCACGGAGGTTGCGTGAGAGGGATGCCGTGCCGCATGCTTGTGAACAGTGGGGCAGCCGTGACCGTCATCAGACCTGACGTGGCCAGGGGTTTGCCATCAAGAAAACCGAGCCGACTATACCAGCATTTGACGGCATCGGGCGACACCTTGTCTGTGGAGAAGAATGCCCTCCTGAAGTTGACCTTGGGAGGGAGTGCCGTGCGTCAGTGGGTGTTTGTCGCGAAGGTGGCTGAGGAGGTGATACTGAGAGTGGATGCTCTCAGGAGCCACGAGGCGACGGTCGACGTCAGCAGGAAAGTCCTGCAGCTCAATGGAGAAGTCATACTCCGGCAACCCGAAGAACGCCTTTGAATCTGCAGGGTCATCCTTAGGGAAGACGTAGTTGCCTCCGCGAGAAGCGAGGTGGTAGTGACGGCGTGGCTAGAAGGTCAGCGGACAAAGAACATGATGCTGGACCAGAAGACGCCTGTGCACAAACTCTGTGTAGGCAGGACGTTGGTGCCCAAGTCGAGAGGAGGTGCCGGTGAGACTGCTTAACGTGACAGATACCGATCATGACGTCCAGGCCGCGATGGAGCTGGGGACGTGCGAGCCTGTGGTCAGTGTGAGAGCAATCGACAGGACACAGGAGCCGGTGCCAACGCAACACTTGGGACCCCGGC
Organism: Mantis religiosa; assembly: GCA_030765055.1. Taxonomy (NCBI): domain Eukaryota; kingdom Metazoa; phylum Arthropoda; class Insecta; order Mantodea; family Mantidae; genus Mantis; species Mantis religiosa. The sequence continues at coordinate 109,000,999 of CM060958.1, read as the reverse complement.
TGGAATGCTTACTGGAGAGCGCAGCCTACCACCTGACCGCAGAGCACCTAAAAGAGGATCGACAGCTACTGAGACGATACCAGCACATCTTCAGCCAAGGCAATAGTGACTACGGCCGCACGGAACGAGAGCTTCACCACATCGATACCGGAGACGCCCGGCCTATTCGGCAACCACCCAGACGCGTTTCGCTGGCGAAGCGAGTTCCGGATCGGGACATGCTAGAGAAGAATCTGACAGCTCTTGGTGCTCCCCCGTAGTCTTGGCGATGAAGGAGAAGGGCGAGCTACGCTTCTGCGTGGACTACAGGAAGCTGAACGTTGTCACTAGGAAGGACTGCTTCACCTTACCCCAAATTGATGACACTCTGGACATGCTTGCTGGTGCACAGTGGTTCTCGACCCTGGATCTGAAGTCGGGTTCCTGGCAGGTAGCTCTGTACCCGACAGACAAGCAGAAGACCGCATTCTCGACAGGCCAAGGCCTTTTGGCCTCTGCAGTGCACCAGCTACCTTATAATGCCTCATGGAATCGGTAATGAGAGGACAGACTTATGACGCCTGCCTGCTATACCTGGAGGACATCATCATTGTCGGCAAAACATTCGAAGACCATCTCAACAACCTGAATAGGGTGCTACAGAGACTGCAGACGACCGACTTGAAGCTGAACATGAAGAAGTGCCAGCCCTTCCTCAAGGAAGTCAACAACTTGAGCCACATAGTCTCACCAACCGGAGTGGCCACAGACCCGGAGAAGACACAGGCCATAAGAGATTGGCCTCGGCCGAAGGATAAGAGAGAATTGCGCAGTTTCCTAGGGCTGTGCACTTATTACCGCCATTTCATAAAGGGGCTCTCCAACATTGCCAAGCCCCTCAACCGTCTAACAGAAGAACACTGGTCTTATGTGTGGATTAAGGACGGCGAATCGCTTTTCAGCAGCTGAAGAAGACACTTTGCAGTGCTCTGATTTTGGGATTCCCACAACCAGGTGGCGCCTTCATTGTGGACACCGACACCAGCGACCATTGCATTGGAGGTGTCCTATCCCAAGTTCTGGACGGTCACGAGTGGGTGATAGCCTACTACAGCAAGATGCTGTCGAAGGTAGAGAAAAACTACTGCGTCACCCAGCGAGAGCTACTGGTGGTAGTGAAGACCTTGGAGCACTTCCACAAATACCTGTATGGTCAGCCATTCCACCTGAGGACTGACCACTCTGCCCTCACCTGGCTATTGATCTTTAGGAACATGGAAGGCCAGACAGCCTGTTGGGTCCAGAGGCTGCAGGAGCAGGTGTTCACCTCTGAACATCGTAGAGGGAAGAGCCACGGCAACGCAGACGCCATGTCCCGAAGACCCTGCCCAGAAGAGTGCAGTCAATGCACAAGAGTGGAAGAGAAGGAGCATGCCGCAGCTGTCAGAGTAGTCATGGCAGTGCCTGCGGAGAGAGCAGCTGGCAGATGCAGACTTGGGATCTCTCTTGAGAGAATTGGAGGCAGGGATAAGACCAACCTGGGAGGATATCGCACCAAGGAGCACCACATACAAGTCCTACTGAGCCAAATGGGATTCACTGAAGGTCAAAGAGGGCGTGCTGTTCCAGGTATGGGAATCACCTGATGGGAAGATGCAAAGAGAACAGTTCTCGCAGTACAGTCCCGGAAGTCGTGGAGGAAGTGCACGCCGGTACTTCAGGAGGATATCTGGGAGCAAACCAAATGATCGACAAACTCTGACAGCGCTACTATGGTTGAGGCACCGAGCAGACGCTGAGAGATGGTGCCGTCAATGTCACGTGTACACGACAAGTCGCAGGCCCCAAACTAGGAGCTGGGGTCGCATGCAGCAGTACAACATCAGAGTGCCATTCGAATGGATCGCTGTCGACGTAGCGGGACCATTCCCAGTGTCTGACTGAGGCAGCAAGTACCTAATGGGGGTCTTGGACTACTTCACCAATTGGCCGGAGCCCGTCTCGGTAGCGTAGATGGTAGCATGTCTGCCTCATGTTCAAGAGTTCCCGAGTTCGAATCTCGGTCAGGGTGAGTTACCTGGATTAGGTTTTTTCCAAGGTTTTCCCTTATCTTGAAAGACGAATGTTGGGTGATTGTAAGCTCCATGGACTCCGGACGCATTGAGCATCATTTCACCCATTTCAATCATCGTCTGATATGACTAAATGTTGGAGGACGTAAATTACAAAAAAAAAATAAAACGAATAATTGGCCGGAGGTATATGCCATCCCAAACCAGGAGGCGAAGACAATTACAGACTGCCTCATGGAGCAAATGTTCTGCCATTTTGGGGTCCACAGCGACCAGGGCACCAATTTTGAGTCTCACCTGATGAAGGAGGCACTGGAAAGACTTGGGGTGAACAAGACCCGCACAACACCCCTACATCCGTAGTCGGACGGCATGATGGAGAGGTACATCAAGACCTTAGAAGAACATATGAAGAAGGTCGTGGCCAGCTATCAGCGAGACTGGGATGTTAGGATGTCACTGTTCCTGCAGGCCTACCGCTCATCAACACACGATGCCACTGGGATGACACCAATCAGCTAAATGTTCGGCAGAGAGTTACGCCTCCCTGTGACCTGGCTTTTGGGAGGCCCCTGGACGCAAAACCAAGGATGTGGAGAACCTGGTGGACCATCTCCACGATATGCATGAGATGGCTCGTCAGAACATCCAGAAGGCAAGCGACCGAATGCAGACTCGATACGACAGGCAAGTCAACAGCCAAGGGTGCCAGCAAGGTGACCTGTTCTGGTTGTATCGCTCTACTCAGACCAAGGAACACTGCCCGAAACTTCAACAACCATGTCAAGGAACATACTGGGTGCTAAAGAGGATTAACATCGTGGTCTACTGCATCCAGAAGCTGCCTGCAGGAAAGTAGTTGGTGGTACACCTGGTTCGTCTGGCCCGCTACGATGGTGCTGTTCGGGACGACCAGCCTTAATGAGGGAGCAGTGTTACCGACCGCATTGTCGCGAGGAGGCGCGGCCAAAGCACACAAAGAGACAGATAGTGCAGTACAGAAATAAAAGCTTGCTGAAACAGATAAAGAGACAGCTACTGGAAGGTTCAATTTCTTGTTTGTTTCAGTACATTCCAGGAATGTCTAGAAATATGAGCAGAGCTATATAAGCTGCCACAGATCGACGAAGAGTCTAAGTGGTAATTGGAATCGTGCCTGCAACTGTGTTTTGAAAGTGAACTCTTTGTGGTCACTGACCTTGTCGACTGTATTAGTGTATGTTACATAATTCTGCTACTGTAAGGGTTGACCAAAGTGTATTTCTGTGGAAATAAAGAACATTTGAATTTCTGCAAATTGGACTTTTAATTCTACGAACCCACAAAGTCACAATATTATTCAAATGCTCTTATTGTATCTTGCGATGTGGAAAGGAGTTTCGCATGTTACAGTTTGTTTAAGTGAGAGAAGAAGAACGTTCAAATTCGACAACCTCTACATGTACATTATAGTACACTGCAATGAACATGCTGTATATTATTCAGTTAACATATATATGTGTAAACGATAATGTTCTATAACAAAATAAAAACATTAACAGTCATCAGCTTTTTTTGACAGCCGCACGGCAGGCATGTGCTAATTGTTTACAGCTGTAATCACCCTTTTCGCTCCAACCTAAACAGACAAGGTTAGTCAACCTCACGTAAACAGTCATGCTGATCCACCCTTTAGTGATAACAAAGGTATCTGATGGTTATAACAGACATTTTAATATCTCTTGGTATTCATATTATCCTTAGCTGTGTGGATATGCAAAACTGAATAAATGTTTAAAAAAAATAGTAATAATACAAAAAAAAATAATAAAGCTTTAAGAAACATAATTTTGGCAAAAATGCTGACAGTTTCTAAACATCCTGCAGTTACAATGATAAAAATAAGAAAGGTGGTAATATTTATGGAGTAATATGGTTAATAGATAATACTTCATATTAGTGTAATCACACTTCCTTTTATGTATTGAAGCTTTAAGATTTGTATACAGAATTATGTAAAATCAAAATGTATACTTGTTCTGAGTTTTAAAGTTCATATTGTTTTTTCTAACCAATGGAATGTTAATAAATGTTTTTATATTTCAGCAAAGGACCTGCCAGTGTTTCCTGTGACAGAGGCATTATTGTCGGCAGTAAAGGAACGTGTGCTTCTCGCTCGACAGGTGGATCAAATAGAACTGCAGATGCGCAGGTCCCATTCTGAGAAGGGCTGGTTCAGAAAGACCCTATCAGAAATGGATATGCTAGTTGATGATGACGATGATGATGACTTGGATAGGTATCCTTTACAAGCTGTGTGATACAAATTTACTTTTACTTTAGAACTACTAAAGATCAAAGTTACCTTAATTAGTAGTGTATTAATTGAACCATTTTCTAAGATATAGCAGTATTCTTCAGACCTGAATACTCCTATGGAAAACGGATATTTTGATGTATGAGCGCTGTTCAACTCGGATGACATCCATCCTGCACAGTGCTAGACTGACAACTGATTCAGTAGTGCTCCCTATTCTATTATCAACAACCGCAGGGCCATCTCGTGTTATGAACATGCACTACGACAGTCTAGCTCCCATGTGACGCATGGCATTTAGTGGTAACAACCCTTGCCATTAAAACAAATTCTCTAACTTATGGTTAGGAATATTGCTAACAAATGTTCCTTGGAAAAACTCCAGGAAAGCATAGCTTAAAATATAAGCCCTCATAGTTGTATCAAAAGCTGTACACATCCTGCATAAGCTAATGAATTTGTTTGCTACATTACTAGGATAAGCCATGGTTAACACTAACATGGTTAACAATTTCAAATGTGCTATTCAGTTTACTTCCGATAGATAAAAGAAATCTCTAAACTGTGAGAGAGTATAAATAACAAAATTACTGAGTGCAAACAGCTGCATAAGGTTACCATAAACTTTAGTTGCAAAGTGTTGTTAGAGGAACATACGAGTACAGATCCTGACAGAGAGGTTTCTTTCTTTTCAGCGTGTGTTTGACACAACATATACAATGATTATCGCTTGTTAGCATAAAATGAACCCTAGAGCCTTGAAAAGGAGAACTCGTGTACACAGCTAATATGTACATATTGTTCGTATGAACGATAAAACAAAATGACTCACATATTAGATCTGTTTGATGCAAAGAATGGCTTTTGCTACAGTGAAACAATGTAGTGAAATTGGTTTATGCATACACAGTAGTTGTATACTGCCTTTAATAGGCTTTAAACCAGCTTTTGTTCTGTTAAAATAACTTTATAAATAAGGAAGATATGAATGTGTATTTAAGAAGCATTTTTACAGTATTTAATAATTTAAACATCTTATTCTATTTATTGGGTATCTGTTTGCAGACCGTATAGGGTTTAAGTGGCCATCGCTAAAGTGGATAACTAATACTTTCGTATAGTTTATCATCAGATTTCCAAAATATTTGTTTTAATTTAATTAACTCCTTTGTCCTGCGCCGTGACATATTGGGCTAAGGTATCATGCTTTGGTTCTCTGCCATGGAATGTGACCCAGGATCGAACTAACTCTGGGGGTGCAGATTTTAAATCCCAGGTGTAGGACCGGTGCCTACTCAGCATCGTGAGGAAATTGAGGAGCTTATGAATGGCAAGCGGCCCTGGTCAAGAAAGCCAACTTTCCAGCTGGGGATGCTGAGATGCTGACCACATCTCCTGCCCATATTGGTTGGCTGATCGCCCACCTCTACCTTGCATATGTGGGTGTGAAGCCGGCAGTTGGGTTGGTAGGCCTTAGTCCTCTTAGGACTGTCACATCATGGGTTATTTATGATTTAATTAACTCCTTTGACATTATGGAGAGAGCTGTTCTGCCACAAACAGATACCCTTCACTTGTATTATTTGAATTGTTCTTTACATGGATTAAAACTATGTTAATTAAAAAAAAAAAAAAAACATTGGTTTGCCATCAATTTATGGACAGGTGTACCACATAAAATATGTAGCTGCTAACTGTGTTTTCAGCTAGTTCCCACAAAGTACAATCAAAGTTGAAGTGAAGTGTGTAACAAGCTTTACTGCATTTCCATCCAGCATGAATTTGGATTACATATACATATCATTTTAATCCAATAATTTAATACTAAAGGTTAGTCCCTTGCCTAACTCAGCTGTATACACAAATTACCTTATACCATTATTAAATTATAGATGAGTCGTATGTATTACATATCAGCTTCACTTATGTACCTATATTAGAGCCAATGATGCGAACGATGGTTTGTGAAACATGTCCTCAATATAGGTACATAAGTGAAGCTGATATGTAATACATACGACTCATCTATAATTTAATAATTGTTTCGCTTCACTGTGGTGTTCCAATTCAGTTAAATTTCTATATACCTTATACCAGATTCCCAGTATCTGTACACCACTGCACTGAAATATATAAACATTGTTAAAATTTGTTATTTTTAAAACATATCTGTAAGTTCTGATTTTCATGTGGGTTCCTTAATAAGCACTTAGACACAGGGAGGATGATGAAGATGCTGCAAAAAGAAAACAGCTGGCATCCATGAAGCGGAAAGAGTTATCAAAACTATTAGCCAGACCACTTTTTCCTAAAGGATTTTCATCAAAATATCCTTTTCAGCAACAAGAACTGATCCTGAATGGCAAGGCTTCAACTCCATTCAGTGCAAATAGGGATGCTATCCAGTTACTTAAGTCAACATTAACAGAAAAGAAACCTAAGAAACGGAACAAGAAGAAGAGGAAGAAAACTGGTAAATTGGAAAAATTGTAAATAATATTTTATATAAATGGGTTAAACTCGATGTAATTATTTGTACAATAAGCTACAAAATAAAGTATGTTTGAATCTTTAAGAATAAACTTTTATTTAGTGTCACCCAACTGCTGGCACAGAGAATGGAGGCTACAAGGAAATTTAGGACAACTGAGGTAAAGGGAAGTAAGGATTGATTATTGATAAAGAAGAGAAATATACTGCTGCTGATTAATTTCAGTAAGTAAATAATAATCACAATAAAATGGAAGGCAAATGAAATTTGGTTTTATTTTAAACATGTTTCTTAGTAAAATAAATAAAAACTAGAAGAAAAGCTCATATTTTTGAAATTAGAAACCTAAGTGTAAAGTAAGAAGTTTGCTTTTGGCTATTGTGTTAAGATGCATGACGATTTAGATGTTAGCTCGTGTGTATATAATCTAAATACTGTCACATTTGTGGTTGAGCGAGACTTAGAAAGTTACTAGAATCTTGTTATTCAATACTCATTTCCTGTGCCGTAACTTTGGCATATTTTGCACTTCTTGAATAGGTCTCAATTTTGCTGGCTAACAAAAAGATGTAACCAGAAATTTCACACGAACTTTAGACTATGGCATCAGCTTCCTGTTGACTCATGTCGACCATGTACAGGTGGCTGGATACATGAATAACCATAATCTGAGTCATGTAGGTGCTGATTAGTGGCCAGAAAATTTTGGGAATTATGGTCAGGCTTAACTCAGCTAGTAAAATGTGAAGTTAGCTCCTCTAGTGTGGGAAATGCTGACTTAACTGTTAGCTGCCATTTTGGTATGTCCTACATTTAAGGGTGGTTAAGCAGCGCATGCGAGGATTCCCTTAGTACTATTGTTCACGCGAGATTGTTCAGAGTGAATCTGAGACTAGACTAGAGAGAGAGTCGTTGTCAGCCAGCAAGAACCTCATCCATCTAGGCGACGCATCACCAAGGTATGATCGCACCATAACACAATGTATATAAATACTTCATTAGCACCCCTGATCTCTTCAAGATCCAGGGAGTGCCCTGTACTTATGCTAAGCACTTAGAATATACTTAATAGTTTGGGCTTGACTTGAAGTGTTGTCTCTATCTCCCTCTTATGTAGCTGTACCATCCTATACTTCCTAGTTCCCAGTAGCTACATCCCTAGTTATTGTATAGGTTTATAAGTAATCCCCATTACTATCTCATTACAATGCTGCAGATAACAATACAATCATTTGCATAGGGGTTGATTGAAATGTCCTAGCTAAGAAAAGTCAATAGAAAAATGTTCCGTCATTGTAGTACTGTGATATGTAGGGCATACTATAACTCAAAATAGCTCACCAGAAAGTATCCACTAGGGGCTCTCGTATTCAAGATAAATGTTTGTGGCGACTTACTATTGTAAGTACTTATCATTAAACTCTTATTATAGCTAATTGATGGAAATTAATCATTTCTCCACACTAGCCGTATATAGGCTAAGATTTTTGATAGAGTCAACATGAAAAACTCGATGCCACTGCTGGGAACCCGAACCACGGATCTCCTGGTTTCCGTCCAGTCACTCCTACCCTTTGAGCTACCATGGCCAACATGCTGTCCTGATATTAAATTCTCCATTTGACTCATATATTTCCCCGGTAGGCCACTAGGGGCTCTTGCATCCAAGATACACCGTTTGTGGCAACTTACTATCGTAAGTACTTAAATCCCAGGCTTCATCATTTAACTCTTATTATTTTAGTTAATTGATGGAAATTAATCATTTCTCCACACTAGCCGTATACAGGCCAAGATTTTTGATAGAGTCAACATGAAAATCTCAATGCCACAGCCAGGACCCAAACCACGGATCTGGATGGAAACCAGGAGATCTGTGGTTTGGGTCCTGGCTGTGGCATTGAGTTTTTCATGTTGACTCTATCTATAAAAAATCTTAGCCTATATATGGCTTGTGTGGAGAAATGATTTATTTCCACCAATTAACTAAAATAATAAGAGTTAAATGATGAAGCCTGGGATTTAATCTCTGTTTCATATAACCTTGCCCCGCTGACATGTATCACTCCGCGTGCAACTAACTTCCCCCTCATCCTAATTGGCTAATGCTTTTGTGCCATAGGCCATAGGCAGTGCCTTCCCATCACATTGAAACCTGCAGTAAACGTCATAATAATTGCCAGGAAGATAGAAATAAGAATATGAAGGCATGCAAAAATAATGAAGTTTATAATGAAACCGAGCAAGTTGAAACTGAATGAATGAGCAATGAAACTGGAACAAGTTTATAATGAAAGGCCTTCGGCCTTTTCCACTGGGATTTTTTTAAACCAGCACACATACCTTGCAAAATGCTTGTCTTTCAGTCTTAAAAGTCGTGTCACGCCATACTTGTCGTGTGTCCTTCATTCACCCAAGTCTCGTCAAGGTAGTATATTTTGCGATTTGGACAATTTGATTGTCCTTAAATAACGTCTTCGCCACACAGCAATATCGCCCCTGGAGTGGTAAGCTTTCCTGTTGTCTCAGTTTCATGTCGCGATGTTCCTACGCATCTAACACACCTGTAAGTTCAGGTAAGTTCGGATTCTTCTCTGTGAGTGCATTAAACACATGCAACAATTCTTTTTTCTTGCCGCTTTTTAAAGGTTTTCCCTTGCGATGCTTCAGAGAAAAATTGGCGGTACACTCTGCCATTATACTTTAAAGTACACGCACAATAAACGATCAATAAAATAATTTAGCTCTCGCATTTGGCATAGCACACCGTCGAATGGCGATATACGACTAATCCAGTTCAAAACAAGGTCAGTGATAAAAGTCATATAAACAAATATGTCACCACTACCGCTAAATCACGTGCTATTGTGTCATGTGCTTGAGAGCAAAGGAACCTCCTCTTTACTTTGTTTAAGAATTAACATGCATTTCAGATAAATCAACTGTGTAATATATTTCATTGAAACATTTACGAAAATATAAATTTGACAATTCTCTTCCAACATATAAAGACATATCACCATGTTACATAACGAACTAATTTTTACCGCACAACAGTCTGCACCACAACAGCAGCCAATGAGATGTGATAGGTCACATGACCGTTAAGAGATACAGGGCAAGCTTACGTGAAATAAGAATCAAGTACCTACAATAGTAAGTCGCCACAAACAAACAGTGTGTCTCGAATGCAAAAGCCCCTTATGGTCTACTGGGGAAATATATGAGTCAAGTGGAGAACTTAATGTCAGGACAGCACGTTGGCCATGGTAGCTCAAAGGGTAGGAGCGTTGACAATTCTCTTCCAACATATAAAGACATATCACCATGTTACATAACAAACTAATTTTTACCGCACATCAGTCTGCACCACAACAGCAGCCAATGAGATGTGATAGGTCACATGACCGTTAAGAGATACGGGGCAAGCTTACGTGAAACAAGGATTAAGTACCTACAATAGTAAGCCGCCACAAACAGTGTATCTGGAATGCGAGAGCCCCTTATGGTCTACAGGGGAAATATATGAGTCAAGTGGAGAACTTAATGTCAGGACGGCACGTTGGCCATGGTAGCTCAAAGGGTAGGAGCGACTGGATGGAAACCAGGAGATCCGTGGTTCGGGTCCTGGCCATGGCATTGAGTTTTTCATGTTGACTCCATCTATCAAACACTTATTATTTAAGTTAATTTACGGAAATAAATAATTTCATCACACTAGCCATGTATAGGCTAAAGTTTTGGATAGAGTCAAACTGAAAAATTCAGTGCCATTGCCAGGATTTGAACCACAGATCTCCTGTAAACCTAGTGGTTTACCGGGAAAATATATGAGTCAATTGGAGAATTTGATGTCAGGACGGCACATTGGCCATGGTAGCTCAATGGGCAAGAGCAACTGGATGTAAACCAGGAGATCCATGTTTCAAATCCTGGCCATGGCATTACAATTTTCAGTTTGACTCTACCTATCCAGAACTTTAGCCTATACACAGCTAGTGTGAAGAAATGATTAATTTCCCTCAATTAACTTAAACATCTGTTTTTCTCATTTTTCCAGGATGCCTCCTCGCTTTGCCTATAGTATGCATCTCATTGTATGCGAAATCTAGTCGTTCACTGGAAAATGTGAGTTGGTTGCAGAATTTAATGTCATGCTGGCATGTTGCTATGTTGCCATGATACCTCAATTGTTAAGAGCAACCGGACGGAAATCGGGAGATCCATGGTTCAGATCCCGGCTATGGCATTGAATTTTTCAGTCTGACTCTACACATCCAAATCCTTGTCATACACAGCTAGTGTGGAAGAACAAGTAATTTTCATGTAGTTTATTCTGTTGCCTTAAACATATTGTGATAAAATGCAAAACTGTGTAATCTATGAATACACTGTAATTAATGTATTGTACTTCATATCCGATTTTATTTAAATGAGCAAGAAATACAAAAAGAAAGGTAACAAGTTAGAAAGGAGAAAAATAAACAAAAGGTAGCTAATACAAATGCAAATACAATACATGACGCATTTGAAAATATACAAAGTCTATTAACATTTGCACACTTTCAGCTTTAGATTAAACGAAGGAAAATTCACATTTGAACTCTTGCTTAAAAAAAAATAATGTTCATTGTTGAGGTTTAATACATAGCACCAAGTTTCATTCTTGCTTTTTTGTCTTTCATATGAGTGAATGTCAACAATTAGCTAATAAGGTTTTAAGATAACTTTTCAGAAATCTAGAAGAGGATTGCAAGGATTTATCCTCTTTTTATTTATATTCACTACAACAGCTGTTTTATTGCTGGACTCGATTTCCTTCTGACCTTCTGCTCGCTAGTTGTTATCTCTGGTGATGTGAGAAGCGACAATGATGATTTTCTGGTGGGTTGTTTGCTGCTGGCTGATGCTGCATTGCCTGTCTTACTGTTGAACTTCTCAATGGCTCTGGTATATGATCCTGTACAGATCCTGCTCCAGGATTCCGAGTTTTGCTGAACATTTGGAGAGCGACTCCTTGGGCTTTGCATTGGAACAGCTTTCTGACAAAAAGGAAAACAGCACTTGTCATATATCATCTAACAGCTGATACAATTAAGCACAGAGTATAGGTTTGAAAACAATAAGCTATCCTATTCTTTTGACTAATCTTTTGACAATCTTTCTTTTTTACACATGTAGCACTAAAAACTGGTATCACCTAGCGAGGGATACTTTTGATTGGAGTCAATCTGTAAGTTTAAGGATACTATTTCCAGTTACCTGCTAGAGATTTTTGGTACAGTAACAGATAAATAATTGATATTTAACATTCATATTTCTCTACCCGCTTTGTTTCAAAGGTATCCCTTAGATGTTATCTATTCAAAGAAAAGATAGATTCTTCTATTAACTTTAAAGTAATCACAAAAATTAGACATTTTTGGTTTAATGACTGCAATGTTAACTTATTACATCACAAGTTAGCTGTGACTTAATAATGTGACTACGTGGGTTATGTAGATTCGGCAATCTGGTTTGCAGAAATTTAGATCACCTTTTGCTGCAGTATAAAGACCTGAAATTCACAATCCGCTGTCTTCGAGGCTCACTCGGTGTTTTGCTGCACAAAAACAAATGAAAGAAATCATTGCGGTACACTTCAATCATCGACTGTCGCAATAATCAACAAACAGCTGTCGCTCCTAACACCTTGCATGTATTTATACCTCCCCAGTCATTGTTTCTAGAAAACCGCAGACCTTCTGAGAACCTTAGTGGCAGTAACAATGGGTAGAACGTCCTGGAGCCTCTCTCCTGCCCACGCCACCTGGCTCCGGCCTGTGACAGCATCACAACAATGCCATAGGGTGACACTGCCCCCTCCTCAAGGCTGGTTGTCCTGAACAGTACCATTCAAACGGGCCAGACGATCCAGGTGTACCACCAACATCTTTCCTCGGGGCACCTTCTGGATGTGGTAGACCACGTCGTTAATTTTCTTTACTACCCGGTACGGTCTTTGCCATGGTTGTTGAAGTTTCGAACAGTGTCCCTTGGTCCGGGTAGGTTGGTACAAGCAGACCAGGTCATCTAGCTGGAATCCTTGGCTGTTGGCTTGCCTGTGTACCTGATCTTCATGCGGTGCCTCACCATCTAGATGTTCTGACCAGCCATCACATGCATGTCATGGAGATGGTCTACGAGATTTCCCACATACTCAGTTGTTGGCTCCTTTGCTTCCGGGAGGCTCTCAAAGGCTAGGTCACAAGGGAGGCGTAGCTCTCAGCCAAAAATTAAGGTGGCTGGCATCATCCCAGTGATGGCGTGTGTTGACGAGCGGAAAGCCCGCAAGAACAATGGCACCTTGATGTCCCAGTCTCGCTGATGGCTGGCCATAACCTTTCCCAGCTGTTCTTCCAGGGTCTTGATGTATCTCTCAACCATGCCGTCCGACTGTGCATGTAGAGTTGTTGTGCGGCTCTTGTTCGCTACAAGTCTTTCCAGTGCCTCCTTCATCAGGTGAGACTCAAAATTGGCGCCCTGGTCGCTGTGGAGCTCTAACGGCACCCCAAAACGGCAGAACAGTTGCTGCACGATGCAGTCGGCAATTGTCTTCGCCTTCTGGTTCGGGATGGCATACACCTCCGGCCACTTGTTGAAATAGTCCACGGCAACCATCAGGTACTTTTCTCGGTCGGACACTAGGAATGGTCCAGCTATGTCAACAGCGCATCGTCGAATGGCGCTCCGACATTGTACTGCTGCATGGACCCCGGCTCCTAGTCTGGGGCCCACGACTCGCCACATTCACGTACATTGGCGGCACCATCTCTCAGCATCTGCTCGGAGCCTTAGCCAGTAGTAGCGCTGTCGGAGTTTGTCGATCGTTCAGTTTACTCCCAGTTGTCCTCCTAAAGTACCGGCGTGCACTTCCTCCAAGACCTCCGGGACCTTACTCCGGGGAAGTACCAACTGCTCTCTCTGCGTCTTTCCATCGGGTGATTCCAATACCCGGAACAACACGCCCTCTTTGGCCTTCAATCAGTCCCATTGGGCCCAGTACGAGTTGTATGCAGCGCTTCCGGTCCTCCCATGTTTGACTTGTCCCTGCCTACACTTCTCTCAAGAGTCCCCAAGCTGGCGTTCGACAGCTGCTCCCTATCCATGTTCTGCGCTATCCCATCCGTCCGCAGGCACTTCCGTGACCACTCCGACAGCTGCGGCACGCTTCTTCTCTTCCAATCTTGTGGCCAGGGTCTTCGGGACACGGCGTGTGTTGGCGTGGCACTTCCCTCTACAATGTTCGGAGGTGATTTCATATCCTTGCAACTTCTGGAAGCAACGGGCTGTCTGGTCCTCCAGGTTTCTAAAGCTAAGGCTGGTGTGGTCACTCCTAAGGTGGAATGGCTGACCGTACAGGTACTTGTGGAAGTCCTCCAAGGTCTTCACTACCGCCAGCAGCTCTCGCCGGGTGACGCAGTAGTCCTCTGCCTTGGCTAGCGTCTTGCTGTAGTGGGCTCGTGGCCCGCTCGTGGCCGTCCTGGACTTGGGATTGGACGTCTCCAATGCAATGGTCGCTGGCGTTGGTGTAGACAATGAAGGCGCTGCCTGGTTGTGGGCATCCCAAAATAGGAGCACTGCAAAGTGTCTTCTTCAGCTGCTGGAAAGCGCCTTCAGCGTCCTCTGTCCAAACATAAGGTCGGTGTTCTGTCAGGCGAGTGAGAGGTTTGGCGAGGTTGGAGAAGCCCTTTATGAAGCAACGCTAACAACTACACAGCCTCAGGAAACTGTGAATACTCGCTTATCTTTCGGACGAGGGCAATCTCTCACAGCCTGTGTGTTCTCCGGGTTTGTGGCCACTCCAGTTGGTAAGACAATGCGGCCCAAGTAGTTGACTTCCTTGCGGAAGAGCTGGCATTTCTTCGCGTTCAGCTTCAAGTTGGTCGCCTGCAGTCTCTCTAGCACCTTGCTCAGGTTATCGAGATGGTCTTCGAATGTCTTGCCGACAACGATGATGTCGTCCAGGTATAGCGGGCAGGCATTATAAGTCAATCCTCTTATTACTGACTGCATGAGGCGTTGGAAGGTAGCTGGTACGTTGCAGAGACCAAAGGGCATAACTGACTGCCAAAGCCCTTGGCCTGTCGAGAATGTGGTCTTCTCCTTGCTTCTCGGGTCTAGAGTCACCTGCCAGTAACCCGACTTCAGTTCGAGGGTCGAGAACACTGCGCACCAGCAGACGTGTTCAGGGTGTCATCAATCCGGGGTAAGGGAAAGAAGTCCTTCCTGGTGACAGCGTTCACCAGCAGAAGCGTAGCTCACCGCTCTTCTTCGTCACCAGGACTACAAGGGAACACCAAGGGCTGTCAGACTCTTCGATTACTCCCCTGGATCTCATGTCCTCCAGCATGTCCCGTACCACCGCCTGTTT
This sequence comes from Mantis religiosa, assembly GCA_030765055.1. Lineage (NCBI taxonomy): Eukaryota > Metazoa > Arthropoda > Insecta > Mantodea > Mantidae > Mantis > Mantis religiosa. Next base: position 108,985,748 of record CM060958.1, on the reverse strand, counting down.
TACCAGCGGAACGCGTATCGGTGGTTGACAAGTAGGCCGGGCGTCTTCGGTGCCCATGTGGTGGAGCACTTGTTCCGTGCGGCTTTAGTCGTTGCCTTGGCTGAAGACGCGGTGGTATCGTCCCAACAGTTGTCGAACCTACCCTAGCTGTTCTGCGGTCAGGTGGTCGGCCACCCTCTCCAGTAAGCCAGGGTTTCAGGTGTTGCTTCGATACTGGCTCCTGAGTCTTATTGATTGACGATACGCTGACAACGGGCTAGCACGTCCCCAACTCCGTCCCTGCCTGGCTGTCGTGATCTGCGTCTGATGGGTTGAGCAGCCTCACTGGCACCTTCTTTCAGCACGGCAACAATATCCTTGCTACACAGAGTGCGTGCATAGGCGTCTTTCAGTCCAGCATCAGATACTTTGCTGGTCTTCCAGTCACGCCGTTACTACCACCTAGCTTCTCGCGGGGACAACCACATCTTCTCTCAGGATGACCTTAAAAACTCCAAGGCGTTCTTCGGGGTGCCGGAGCATCATCTCTTCTCCATTGAGCCACAGAACCTTCCTGCCGTCGTCGACCGTCGACTCGTACCTGAGGGCTTCCATTCCCAGTGTCATCAGCTCAGCCACCTTCGCGACTAGTATCCACAGACGGAAGGCACTCCGCCCCAAGGTCAACTGCAGCAAGGCCTCCCTCTCCACGGGCAATGTGTCGTCCGAAGCCGTCACTAGCTTGTATAGCCGGCTCGGTTTCCTCAATGGAAAACCCCTGGCTGCGTCAGGTCTGAAGATGGTGCCCCTCGCCACACCGGCCCTTAGTCGTTTTTCCGGCTGCTCTTCTTGGTGTCGGCAGTCTCTCTCCAGGTGTCGTGGTTGATCACACCCCCGATATACGCCACTTGGTCTTCGTCGGCGTCCCTGTGCTGGTCTTCGGGCTCCATCGTAGCGGATATTCCTTGTCTTCGAGATCGGGGTAGCCCTACTTTGGCCGCTTCCAGCCTCAATTAGGCCGTTAGCGCCTCTTGGATGGTCTTATAGTCGCCGAGCATTAGGCGCTGACATATCTCGGCATCTCGTACCCCGTCGACGAAGGATTAGGCGGCTTTTCGAGATACGAATCCGGGTGGGAGGTCGACCAAGGCTTTGCTGGCCAGCTGCGGTAGGCTGCGGCTAAGCGGTGGTTTCCGTACCGGTTTTCCAAAACCGTCCAGATGCCCTTGGGCGCCGCCGCTGTCTGATACGCGTTCAGCACCTCTGCGGCCGTCCCTGGAGGCGGCCTGTTAGCTGTGCGGCCTCTTCCTCTGGCGACCGCTTGTTGTGCTTGGCCACTGTGTCGAATTGGCGGCGGAAGACTTCGAAAGTTGACGTGTCGTCGTACTTCGTTGTTTGACGTGCCCAGATGTGTCGCATCCCGGCGCGTCGGCTTTCAGATCTGGCAGTCTTCTGTCGACGATGTGCTCCACCATAGCGTTCAGGGACTTGGTGTTATCGGCCTTTCCCTCTAAGTCGGCACCAAATTTGTTTTGACAGCGTCTAACAAATGACAATACATGATAACACCCACTTCTCAAACACATGATAACACAAGCATTGTCTCACGTCACAGCTTATCCCCCTTAATCGACTTCTCCAGGGCCACAACTTGGTCCCGTGCAGTACTTCACTTGTCTGTTACCAACAACACACTGACTTTCGTGCATACAGGTCTGCGCATGTGATGGCTAGAATCTCCGCCATTGCCAGGGACTTAATGGAAGTACGGCTATTCTACTAAATAAACAGTTGTTTGAGATACGCTGTTCCCTTTTCTCTCTCTCTCACTTGCTCACTCATAGACCTCATTATTAAATGCACCCCTCTTTTTGTTGTATTCACGGACCTCAAAAGTGTATATCTTAAGAAGTTTCAAAATGAGATTTCTGGTTCAAATGCAGCAGTTTCTTCACTATCAGTAAACAGAAGAGACGACAAAGAAAAGCCATGTTAATTCATGAGCTGATATACACACCTGTGAAGCAGCATCTTCCTTGGTTGGAGCAAGCTCTTCCCACGAAGATAATGATGAACTTGAAGATGCCTCACTGGAGACAGACCCTGAGCGGAGATAATGTGGAACCTCCAGTCTCTCTCCACCTCTAGTTTTCTCTTCACAGTTATCCTCACGAGCAGCGGTTGTGGATTTTGTGGTGGAATCAATTACCAGACTACAGCATGTTGGTGACTTACTGTCAGTATCTGTCTGTACTTCAGGAGACATCTTGTCAGAACTGTTACTCTCTAGTGACTGGAATTGACTTTCGTCATCTGCTTCTTGTGGTGGCTCAGTTGAAGGTATAGTTTCTTCAGAAGCAACTTCAGCATTTGTTTCTGCTGCTGCTGTTGCTGATATTGTTGTTGTTTGTTCTCTGTAAATATAAACATAAAGTATGAATTAGAACATACAAGTTTTGTAAATGAGTAAAAATGTTTATAAAGCCAAAGGTACTTAAATCAAATTTCTTTAATCCTCAAATATGTTTTTAAACATTATGCTTGCTTCATTAAAAACTAATTGAAAAAGCTATTTATAGTCGGTTTTTGACATTTCATCACTTACATTTTTATATTATTGAGAGATTAGTTTCAGAAGCTGTTGCATCCATTTTCACAGGGATAGTTGGTAAGATATTGAAAATGAACTTCTGAAACTAGTCTCTCAATAATACACTGCGATCCATATAAACCTGAACCATTTCAATAGGCCATAACTTTTGAACCAATAATAGGACACACGTGCAACTTTGGGAGAATATAATACATAATTAGGAGATTACATTACACTATTTACATCTCAGAGAAAATGTTGGAAGTGTCCTCCACCAGCATCATTTTTGCACTCATCTCACCATATTCTCTGAAGTTTTACAGAGAGTATCCTCGCCAATGTTACTTATTTCGGTTCAAATGGATTCCTTGAGAACATCAATTGTCCGAGGCCTATTCTTGTACACTCTATTTTAGATACCCCCACAAGAAACAATCTGGTGAGACTAGGTCAGGGTATCTGGGGAGGGGGGCACAGATATTTTGAGATTATTCAATTATCAAAGAAACTGGTTACAAGGTGTCATTAGATGTATGGCACGTTGTTCCATCTTGCTGGAAATAGCCTTCTCTCAATTCCATATCATCTCCGTAAAACTTAGATGGTTAGAAGAGTGCAAACATGTATAGATGCTGGTAGAGGACACTTCCAACATTTTCTCTGAGATGTAAATAGTGTTATGTAATCTCGCAATTGTGTATTATATTCTCCCAAAGTTGCACGTGTGTCCTATTATTGGTTCAAAAGTTATGGCCTATTGAAATGGTTCAAGTTGATATAGATCACACTATATGGAGACCAGGATATCCATGGTTCTAATCCTGGCTATTAGGATTGAATGAATTTTCAGTCTGATCCTACCTTTCCAAACATTTTGTAATTGTATTCTGTATTATCGAGGGACGTAAGCAACATAAGTGACATGAAAACGTAACTGATGAAGTGTCAATAAACCGACTAGAAATAGTTTTTCCGATTAATTTTGACATCACTGTAACTAAATTCCTCCAATCATGCGTATCTCTAATTGTTATTTTGTTGCTGTTACTTAATACTGTCAACTTAGTATTAATACCCTTTATGGTTTATTACTCATAAATCACAGTTATAGCTGACATCCCCGAGTTTCTCTTGTACTATTTACACATTCTGTCTTAAGGCTCCAAATGGCATTGTTGTTCAACATTCAACGCAAGGATATCTACCAGGGCAGTCTACACAGACCGACCCCCCCCTCGACGACCAGGGAGTTACCGAGCTGTCTCCGAAGGGCGCCCGGCATCTCCGTGAGGCTTTCCATAGGGCAAGACATAGAGACTAACAAGCCCCCCCCCCCCCCATGTGGTCCGAAAACACAAGACGGGTGGAAGTGGATACGCCACTTACTTGTGTCAACCCCAAAGGGGAAGACTACCGATTTGCCTCGGTAGGGCCGCCTGGTGATCTAGCACACCTACTAGCTATGCAGGCTAGTACGCGGGAATATATGGCTTCCCTCAACCCCATCCGGAGACATACCCGATCTCCCACGGGTATCGAGAACCACTGCCCCCTCGAGTCCAACCGAATCCGAACAACTCCCAATCAGGGAGGGTCTCGAATGTGGGTCCGAGGTTCCTCTAGTAACGTCAGAGGTACCATGTGTGCTAGGGGTCCGCAGTGCTCGCACCACAGCAGCTCAAGGGAACGGATCATTGTTGTTCAACAAGTCCACAGAACTTCTTATGGCTTTTATCCAGTCATACTTAAAGCAGACTGACTATTAGAAGGCTGCAAGTCTGACATTCCGTACTCAGCTGTCACCAAGTGAACATGGGAGGAAAGAAGAACAAACACACCAGAGCCTATAAAGGCAGCCGACAAGGCCAACGCAGCTCCTGCCATGGAACCCACGGGAGAGCAGCCTGCTCCACCATCACAGACTCCACCGAGTTCGCCTGAACCAAACACTGCCGCCAACTCACCCGCCGCAGATGCCGAGTGACACACTAGACCAGCACAACGTCGCAGAAGGAACCTTACCGCCATCTCACCTGTGCAATCACCGTTTCTCAGCACCGCAACACTGCCAAGCTATAGCGCAGTAGTACAGGGAGTTCACAGGCAGCTGCCTGAGGCATTCATTCTCAATGCCGCCAGACTCTGCTGGCCCTCATTAATGACAGCTTCTCGCATCTTCACACACAAGGGACCGTCACCGCTAGTACGACTGAAGTTCCTCAGTGAGTCGGATTACCGTGCTGGGCTGAGAGACAGGCTCCCTGCCTTCGGGCAGGTGCTCCCAATTGAAGCCAGTCTGGGAGGGGGGGCGACCTACTCCATGTCGCCACTGCTGCTAGTACGCCACACCGCCGACACCTGCAGAGAGGAACCATGCTGCTTATTGTGGCGCTGCCTACCTTACTGCAGCCTGCAAGGGACACGACCTGTTGCGCCGTTCCCTCTACTGCACAACCTGCGACTCCGTAGACCACTTCAAGGGAAAAGCCAAGTGCCCGCCGTCGAACCACCAGCCGACAACACCAGCCTCACCGTCAAGCTCCAGAACACCAACCTCACCCACAAACTAGACGTCTCATTTTACAACAGCCCACACAACGCCTCACATTCGCCACAGTTGTTGCGCAGCAGCAACAGGGCACACATGGCAGCTCAGCTGACTCCGCAGAACTACTAAAAGCCGTCATAACCGCACTTATAGACATGCAGGCATCGATTGAAAATCTCACAGAGGGGATAGCAACTTGGGAGGAAAGCCTTCTTCAGACGCTGGATGAAGTAAGGGAAGCTACCCAAGAACCACAAAGCGCTCTCCAGGAAGATGCCAGCACCGACTCAAAGGCACTAAGCTACTGTAAGGCCAAGCTGGAAAAGATCGTTGGCTACATCAATGATATGCGGACGCCGAGCAAGAAGCTAGAGGAATTTCTCCACACAGACCAGAATTACATCTTCCAGAGCATTCACAACCTCAAGAGATCCCTGGCTCCAGAACAAGGAGACCCTCCACCACACTTCGTGCCATGCAGGGACTTCCCCGCCCATGGGACGCCACCGCCATATGACCTGCCTCACTACTACCTTCCCCGGGCATGGGCCATTGAGGGCCTAAGCCCTTCACCAGATATAAGTCCTCACGAGGCCTACATTGATCACCACTGAGCATGATAAGAAAAATACCACAGTTTGAATGGAACGGTGGGCGTCAGAATCCTGTGATCATGACGTCTCCCCTCCCCAATACACCAAGCGGTTTGCCACACTGAATTAACACTATAATGAATCTGGGTGCTACGTACGGGACCAGCAAACATTGCTAGGGCTGCTACCCTAGTCAGTGAAGTTTTTTATAGTAGGTATTCCGCACCGGTGCAGCTCACCAGTGCAGCGACTCCTATGTCACCAGCCCCATGGACTGCTGTGGGTAAACTCCATTTTGTTCCTTCCACATTAAAAAAATGCAAGATCTAGTTTTTCAGGTTAGCCAAGGCTGAAGTAAAAAGCTAAATGCTTGCCACCTTTTACAATTTACAGGAGTTTGCAGTGTCAATGCTGGAGTTACTTCAGGCATTTACTGCCTAAAATTACTGCTTGACTTGATCAAACACAAAAGTAAACCAGCAAGAGAACAGCAACAAAGGTAAGCGGATACAGGTAACACTGGAGTATGGACAACAATGCTCAGTTGTTACTTTGGCAAAGCATGGACCCTTTTGACTTGGTCTATTTGCACAACTAGATTTCAGGGCTCAAGATAAAGTGTGCAAGTAGTAACTGGAACAGTTGCATATGAATTTTCAAGGGCTGCCAAATAAGTAGGAATTTGGCATTCATATTGTGATGCAGAGGTTGTGGGCAGTTTATCGAGAGGCTGGTGCCAGGCAGTTGGAGAGACAAAGTAGATATGATAGTTCTGTTGCCCAGTGTAAAGATCAGAAGTGTTAATGGCACATAATCTTTTAGAAATTTTCCTTCACCCTGCTTACAGAGCATTCTAGAATGTTATGTAGAAATTTCCAATGGCCAGTATGTTTGAGAATGAATTATTTAGTTAATAAGTTAGTTGGTGAGTACTTTCTGGTGTAACATGAAGTGCAATTCTACAAGTGAGTTATTATAATAGTTATGGCAGACAGTGAGGGCTGCTCTACCAGAGATTAAAGGTGTCTTGTGTTTCATCCACCAACAAGGAAGTGAACAGAAGAATAGGCTGCTCTTGTCTGATCTTGTCATTATGTAGGTATGACGCAATGGTAAAGTAATAGAAAATTCAACTAATCACATTAATGAAATGACAGAATTCAGAAGTGATAATGAACTGAACAAAGTTACACTGTTGCCAAGATATAAAACCAAGTTGGAGGAAATGGTTAAAAGAAGTATTGGCTAAAATGTAGTAAAGAGGAGTGGAAATCTGACCATAAAAAAAATAGGTTTGCGGATTGCATCTGTGAAGCAGTATGGAGATGTGGTGCAACATCTGTGTGGGAAGTTATAACCTAGTGCAATGGTATAATGTCAGAGTGTCAATGTATAGGCTATATCAAGTGATCAAGTGTTGGTACACAGTGACTATCTATTGAACAGGCTGCATTCCCGGAGTCTGATCTTTCGTGGTTTCACCTTCTCATGAAGACTATCTTGATCAGCTTTTTCGATATTGTGACGTAGTTTGGAAAGCTGTTTGATGCGGTGCTATGACCCAAGCATATTGACAGAAACTTCTAATTTGTACCCTTGTGTTGTGGTGTTAAATAATAATGCTTCATATCACATTGTAGAGGTGGACAGACCTTTAGGGGTTTCATAAATCTCTTATCATGGCTGCAAAATATAGAGTTTCTTTTGTAAACAAGAAGCATACAAGTAATTGATGTTATGTCTGTTTAGCATGCACCACTTATTCTGCTGCTAATCTCTCTGAAATTTGAAAGGTCAAATAGATTTTTCTTAATGATATATGTATACACTTACCCAGAGATGGTGGGGAACCTGAGTCCAGTACTGGGCTTCTTTCGTCTACGTGGTTTGGGAGAACCAATGTCAATGTCCGGAATAAAAAGCCTCAGTGCATTTGGTCCTGTGGGAAACTTGCTGCACTGGGGTGGTAACTTATCTGATGTTGTCATAGTTACCTCAAGGGATGACTTGGTAACAACCTCCTGATGTTTATTGAAAGCTGAGATCAGCTGTGCAACTGTGTACCTGTAACATTGTTTCATATTCCTAATGTAACTTGCATAAAAAATATACCTCTTAACTCTTTTGAACCCTCTTGAAAAATAATTTTTGAATTTAATAATATCATCAAATAGAGAATAATGGCATCTTCATAACTATACTAAACAATCAGCAAATTGTTTTTCTACTTTCTGTTGATAATCTATTCCATGGAACTGACTAACTAACACATAACAAGAAAAAATTTCCAAACTATGTTATGGGCCAGGATTGAAACAATACAACTGAACAAATTAACATTTGTGTGAAACAGACTTTCATAAAAGAGCTGTCCTGTCTACTGATCCACCCCCACCCACACACACACCGACACCCACACACCCACACGCAGACACCCACACACCGACACCCACATACCTACAACAACACCCATACACATCCCCACCCACCTCCACCCCCAAACACACAACAACACCCTCACCCACACCCACACAAACACATACACAGCCAACGGACACACACAGCTACCCGACACACTCACAGCCATGCGACACACACTCAGCCAACGGCCACACACACAGCCACCCTAAACACACACAGCCACCCGAAACAGACAGCCACCCAAACAACAGAAAGCCAACTGACACAATACCAGTCAATGGACACACACAGCCACCCGAAACACACACAGCCACCCGAAACACAGACAGCCACCCGAAACACAGACAGCCACCCGAAACACAGACAGCCACCCAAAACACACACAGACACCTGAAACACAGACAGCCACCCGACATACACACAGTCATCCGAAACACAGACAGCCACCCCCCCATACACACACAAACACAGCTACCCGACACACAAACACAGCCACCCGACACACAAACACAGCTACCTGACACACAAACACAGCTACCCGACACAAACACAGCTACCCGACACACAAACACAGCTACCCGACACATAAACACAGCTATCTGATACACAAATGCAGCTACCCGACACACAAACACAGCTACCTGACACACAAGCGCAGCTATCCGACATACAAACACAGCCACCCAACACATAAACACAGTTACCTGACACACAAACACAGCCACCTGACACACAAACACAACCACCTGACACACAAACACAACCACCCGACACACAAACACAGCCACCCGACACACAAACACAGCCACCCGACACACAAACACAACCACCTAACACACAAGCACAGCCGACCGGCACACACGCACACAGAGCACCCGGACACAAGCACACACAGCCACCCGACACATACACACAACACACTGTCACATACATTACACAGACACACAGCATGCAGACACGCTCACATGGAAACACCACACAGACACCAGTACCTCACACTCAGAAACACTCAGACACACACCATAGAGACAAACATCACACAGACACTCACATGGACACAGCCACACAGCCACACAAGTATCACACAGATACAACACAGACATATGCCGCACAGACACATACACTGAGGCACGCACAGACAAACACAGACACACAGAGACACACAAACACACAGACAGGCACAGAAATGTAACACAGACACACATCACATGGACACAGCCACTTACGGACTGACACACACCACACAGACACACGCAGGCACACAGACACACATGCAGACGTACACACAGACACACACACACAGATGCACACACAGACACACACACCACAGAAACACACACTGAAATACAGCATTCAGACACACACCACACACACATAGACACACATACCACACAGACACTTACGGACTTACGGACAGACACACTCTACACAGACACACACTCATACAAAAACACACCAAAAGTTTCAGTATATTTGTAAACAGTATCAACTTCGATAATCTGTAAATAGTCAAGTGGGATGCAAATACTTATAGTAGTTTATAGAATTGTAAGTCTCGAGGAAATCTGATAATATGTAAATCAATAGTGAAAACAAAATTTAATGTAACTGTGCACCCAAGCATATAGTATTACTCACTGTGTAATGGAATATGCTGTATAATAAATGAATAAGTAAAAAAACAATGACACACACCACACACACACCATTCAGACTTACACAGACATACACAACACACAGACACACACACAGACTTAAACACCACACAAGCACACACCTCACACACTCAAAACCATACAGGCACACCCCACAGACACACACAGACACACGCCACACTGACACCCCACAGAGACACACATAGACACACACCACACAGACACACACACTGACACCCCACACACACCACACATTCACACATATGAATGAATAAAGGAAAAAAACAACACACACATACGAACACACACACAACACACACACACATACACTGACACTCATACAGTTTTAAGACAGGTCATTTGATCAATGAGTGCTCTCTTTTTCCGACAGATACCCCTATCACCTCCAAGAAGTTCACCAAACCAAGATTCATTAGTCGACAATAGCTGATGATGTTAGGAAGATCGTAATGAAATGTGTTCTAGCTAAATACTAGCAATAAGTGCAGCATTGAGTACTACTTCGACTTAAAATTATATTAATTTTGTGCTTCACTGTATCATAGTCCTTACACATTGGAATGGGTTGACACTTGTTTGTAAATTTTCTTTTAGTAAAGAACTTTTATTTTTTGTTTGATTTCTTTGACTTTAGTAAGAAAACTTGTTTGAGTTTTTAAGTTTACTTGTAGTTTTATTTCTTCCCTGTCATTATAAGGTAGTCCGATTAATTTTTCATATGGTCTGATGATTGCTTGTTCAATGTGAAGATCAAGTCTTGGGTTATTTGTTAAAATTATTAGTTTATTACATGTTCAAGTGAGCTCCTTATAACTTCCTTATGGAGGTTTGTCGCAAACAAAAAGTCTTTTTCAATTTAATCATCCTCATTTTGAAAGAGCATTTGCTGAAACATACGTGCATTTCACAATAATCTTACAATTGTTAATATTTTCTTACCTGGGCTCCTCTTCATTTTCACTGGCTTCTTTCTCTGGTTCATTTTTGTTCACCTTGGAGTTTTCTTCTACAGTTTGCTCCTGACACTCTGAATTGTTTGTTGAAGCACTGTCTATACCACTTTCTCTTGCTGTAACTGTAGTGTTCTCATTGGTAACGTTTGCTGTAGAATCTTTCAGTTTGGTATGCTCTGGGAGTATATCTGGTGATTTTGCACCAGTAAGTGTCTCTGTTGATGACGAAGTAGGAGTTTCACCATCCTCCAGCAAAGAATTGCTGTGTCTAGATATTGTAGCCTCTTCAAACTTCTTAGAGAACACGTCGATGGTTTCTTTGAGGAGTTTGGGGCTAAGAAGTGCTGGAATGGGTGTCAACTGGGGCGTTGATGGTGTGGATGTTACAAGAGGTTCTGGAGATGAAGAAGGAAGAGGAGGAGGTGGTGGAGGTGGGGGTGGTGGCGGAGGTGCAGGCAATTCTTTTGCATTTTCAAACATTTCATGGATGGTAGTGTTTGTAATTGGAGACCTAACAGCAGCTGGACTATTTGGTGTGGAAGATGACGTATACAGAGGTAAAGGAATTGCCTTTGGGAACGACGACGGAGTGGAATATGGCACATCCATGTCACCACCTCCATTACTGCTAGTGGTGGATGAGATCGAGGCTGTTGATGAGTCATGGCCAGCAAGACGAGCGCGAAGAAGCTGGGGAAGAAAACAAAGCTTAGGATTACACAGAAAATGAAGCTATTTACAGTGGAGTAACAAACACTATACAAATAAAAATATTTAGTAAATATTCTTCACTTAACTTAAGAAGCCGATGACAATACTTCTATTAAGTTTTTGCGAAATTAATTTCATGGACATTTGCCAAATCTTCAGTCAACACAATTCGTTGTCAAGGATACCATGCATTTACGTATTTATGTATTACCAACATCTGAAGACGAAACAAACCTAAAAACAGAATCAATTGCCGGTATGTCAAAATTAATTATGCAATTTTTATTTTTTTAAATAAATATTTTTTCCCAAACTATTAAATCTATGGGACCATTTAATTGTTTTAATAATTTAACTTCGGGATTTATTTCATGATTAAATGACCATTTAACATATAAGCAGATCATTTTTGGTCATTTAACCATGAAATAAATCCCGAAGTTAAATTATTAAAACAATTAAATGGTCCCATAGACTTAATAGTTTTGGAAAAAATATTTATTTTAAAAAGTAAAAATCATGTAATGAATTTTGATATACCGTCAATTGATTCTGTTTTTAGGTTTGTTTCGTCTTCCAATGTTGGTAATACGTAAATACGTAAATGCGTGGTATCCTTGACAACGAATTGTGTTGACTGAAGATGTGGGCAAATTTCCATGAAATTAATTTCGCAAAAACATAATAGAAGTATTGTCATCGGCTTCTTAAGTTAAGTGGAGAATATTTACTAAATATTTTTATTTGTACAAAGCTTAGGATGTTTATGTTGTTGTCGGCACAGCATCTTCTTGAATGAAAAGTCAGGTTAACTACATGGCATTCTTATAGCTACAGCATCCCTAAATACTTCTTTTAACTTAAAAGGTACCTATTCATACTGTAAATTTGCTAAACATTGTTCTACCTAGAAAACCAAATGGCACAAGTTTTCCATTCAGAAATTCTACATTAAAAAAACATAACATCATTAAGGTTAATATGTTTTGCCTAAAAATGATTTTGAAAACTGAATGATCAAGTCTCACTCCAGGTAAAATATACATAATGTAGGTGAATACTTCATAGACAGGAGCAAAACATGTTCAGTATCTGCAACTTGATGATTTCGTTATAGAATTGGTATAATGCTCATCAGTTCTGGCAAGTTGACAATCAGCATTGTGCTCTGTATATTCAAAATCTTTATCACTGGTCGCACTTCTCATATAATGAGAGCTATAATATGAATCTCCAATTTCAAATGTTGCTTCAAAGCTACTGTGATACATCCGGAATTTTGGCTAGTCATATGCCATGTCAATCATTACTTTATGACATATACATTTACTTCGCTTAATGATTTGCTGGGTGTGGCACAAGTGGGAAACTTACTTTAACCCTTGAGTATCGATGGGCCCTAAAACACCACACCACACACACACACACACTCACACTCACACTCACTCAGTCACTCACGCTCACTCAGTCACTCACTCAGTCACTCACAGTCACTCAGTCACTCACTCAGTCACTCACACTCACTCAGTCACTCACAGTCACTCACTCACTCACTCACTCAGTCACTCACTCACCCCTCGTATAGTCGCATGGTGATTTGTGATGTGAGTGATCGCGTGGGCTGTATCTGTAGCCTGTGTATAAAATTTACTTTGTGCATTGTTTATAATTGTTTTAATAACCTTCTGAGATATTCCTTTGTTTCTTTATAGTGTTTACTTACATTAAAATTGTGTTTTATGAACTGTTTCAAGATAATTTGATATTAAATTATACTATGTATCATCTAAAATATATGGTAAACTTGTTTATAGTGCTTCTTTACATTCCTGAATCATAATAATCAAGTTAATAACAGTGGAAACAACAATATGTGATACAAAATGTTGTAAATGTTTACACTGTTCCAACAATCACCATATGAAGGTCTAGTAATAGTCTCAAAATATGACAGAGGCACAAAATTACTATTTAGTTTATAATCCTTAGAAGATACTCTTTACACACCGCTGTGGAGTGATTATTGCAAATCTTTCTTTGACACATGCTGCAAATTTTCCTGGTACATTTTTCCTAGCTTCTTACACATAAATAAGTAGTACAGATGTATTATTTTATCTTGACAGAAATCCTGCGCAGTAGAGATGAGTAGCAACTGTGTTGGGGATAGTGCACCTATCACCACAATGCATAAGATTACGAGAGGGGAGTGAGGTGCATAAGCTGTCTAAAAACAAAACTCACCCTCGAAGCCAGTATTGCAGCTAAGTTAACTAAGTTGTAATTCTTACTATGGTAGTAATCTCCATGCTTTTGTTGGATCTTAAATAGTACATAGGCATTTGGAACAAAACACTGTTCTCCTCCAGCATGCATGATAATCAACTGCTGTCCTTTAGATATTACTGCAGAATCCCTGTAACGTATTTCAGTGTTTTTCCCATATAAATCATAACTTAAAAAGAACTCTTCTTAATGTTCAGAAACTGCCTTAGAAGTCAGTAGAATGTTGAAGCTTCATAAGCACTTTCTTCAGAGATGGTGTTTGTTTTTCTGTATTTTAACAATTATTCGCAGTTCGCCTAACTACTTCTGAATTAAAACATCCAAATTAGATTTTGTGCATGTTCTTAATATTTGTTTACTGGACATGAAGAAGGACGTTGTTGCACTAGCAGCAATGGCTTTTCTTTCCTTAATAACTCACCCAAACTGCTTTCAGACACAACTGTTGCCTCAGATGCCCTTTCTCAGATTTTTATAGCAGACCCAGACCATTGTTCCTCATTTGGCATGAACTTTCATGCATTCTGATGGCATTTGACTTCCTATAAGTATTCTAGGCTTATAAATCCAATCATATACAATCACATAACTTTGCTAATTAATGTATGTTATTATATTCATCTAATTAGTGAAAACATTGTTTGACGTACCTGTGGAATCATGCTGAGATCAGCTGTTGTAGCTCGGGTCAAAGTACGCAATATTCCACCCAAACCATCACCGTTGGTGCTTTGGTTAGCAGAAGTCACACCTCGACACAAGTCTAGTACTTCATGGGACTTGGACAAACTCCTCAAGCCATATAGCTTCTCCCGGGAGCGACTGAATGAAGGTGACATCATCAACTGCAAGCACAAATAACATCAAGATGACTGAAATAGACTGTAAAAGTTGGAGATGTTGAAAACTAGAACATTACTGTTTCGACAGATATACAAAATTGAGGGACTAGTTTCGGAAGCTAGTCCCTCAATAATGTAAAAATGTAAGTGATGAAGTATTAATAAAATGACTACAAATGGTTTTTCCGATCATTATATAAACAAAAGGGATGTAGGATGAGTATAGAAAATTACGGACCAATCACATTATGTTCTATTTTTTTAAAGTAATAGAAGGTACTTATTCTTGCAACTGCAAGAATATTTTAAAAAATTGAATATGATCATCAGAGTGGCAGTTTGGGTTTCAGAAACAAAAGTCAACAAAAAGTTCAATAGACAAAGTAAACAGTATTTTAATGACAGCGCCAAACAGTGATGAAGAGGTAACTGCCATTTTTTGGGATTTGTCAAGAGCTTTCAACTGTCTTAACATATATCATATATCTATTATCAGATAGGCTAGAGAAGTATAGAATTCAGGATTAACAAAAGACTGGATCAGCTCTTATCTAAGAGGGCTGTTCAATAAAGAATGATCATAATTTTTTACGGTCATAATTTTTCGCACTAAAGTTCAAACTTATTATATTCTGTTAGCTTAAAGTGAAACAAACACGCCATAGTAGTTTCATTGTTGGTACTCCTGGTTCCTGCCTGTAAGAACCAGGCAAGTTCAGACATGTTCAGTATCGCGTACCGCTGAAATGGAGGTAAAACGCGAAGAACAATATTAGGCTTTGAAATTCTGCTTTCGTCTCAACAGATCTTCAGTTGAGGACTATACAATGTTTCAGGAGGCCTATGGAGAGTCTGTTCTTCCCTACAGCACAGCTCGAAGGTCGTTTAAAATGTTTAAAGAGAGGAGACAATCAATTTCAAAGGAAGGTGGACCCGGTGCTCCATTTGATGCTCTTACGGATGAAAACATCAACACTGCTGCTGCCATTGTGAGAGAGGATCCACGAATTACCTTAAGATCACTTTCTGAAATACTGAACATTTCATTGGATGCCACACGCAGGTTAGTGACAGAAACATTACACATGAGACGTGTTTGTGCGCGATGGGTTCCAAGACTGTTGATTCCCGAACAAAAGGACATTCACATGCAGGTCTGAATGCAGTTAAGTTGATGTTAGAGGAAGATCCGGAGTTTCTTTCAAACGTAATCACTTCTGATAAAACTTGGCTACATCATTTTGATCCTGAGAGCAAACAGCAAAGCTCAGTGTGGAAATCTCCTTCGTCACCAACCCCCCCAAAAAGCAAAAGTGGTTGCTTCTGCTAAGAAAGTTATGGTCATCTCATTCTTTGATATTCATGGAACGGTTTATCAGCATGTTGTACCTGCACACATATCAGTAACTGGACAGTACTACAGGGATGTCCTGAAAACATGGCAAGTCCATAGCAGGCGCAAAACACATTTCCGCGAAGCAGGCTGGATGCTGCACCACGATAATGCGCGGTCGCATCCCTGACCCTCCCTATAGTCCGGATTTAGCCCTATATGACTTTTTCTATTCCCTAACTTGAAGAAACGTCTTCGTGGAAGGCATTATCCACCATCAGAAGCAGTGGTGATGGCTGCGGAGGCGATTTTGAAGGATCTCACAAAAATGGTTTCCAGCATGTCTTTGAAGACTGGCAGAAACGCTGGGACAAGTTATCACATTCAGAGGAGACTATTTTGAGAAGGACCATCAAAATTATGAGGATGAGTAAAGGTACGTTGTCGAAAAAAAATTGTGATCATTATTTATTGAACAGCCCTCGTAAAAAAGTAAAACTCAGTGTGTTCAAATAAACTACAGAAACAAAGATGGAACAAATAAAAATAACAGTCAAGCAGAGGATTCCACAAGGTTGTACGCTAGGTTCATTTTTATTCTTGCTGTATGTAAATGACATATTTGAGTTAGTACAAAGAAAGTACGGCCTAGCTGTAGGCTTCATAGATGACATGACATTAATAATCAAATATAAAACAACAACTGAGGTGGAAAATACAAGATATGTGTTTTATTTGTAATGGAAATATAATATAATATATGGTATTTTAATGAAAACATCAGAGCCAGTTTTATGAAAATAAAGAGTATCCAAATTTTCCTTATAATGAGTAATTTGAGATGGGGAGATTTTAAAAAAATCTTCATATTTGATGAAGATGATGATGATGATGATGATGATGATGATGATGATGATGATGATGATGATGATGATGATGATGATGATGATGAATGATTTATTTTTTAATTTACGTCCTCCAACTTTAAGTCACAGGTGATGAATGAAATGGATGAAATGATGCTCATATGAGCCCATAGAACATAGAACTTACAGGTGCCAGACATTTATTTTTCAGGGTAAGGGAAAGCTCCTGGAGAAAACCTACCAAGATAATATAAAAATTATTTGTGGTTGGTTTATTGACACTCGTCACTTACTTTTTCATATATTTATGAGAGACTAGTTTCAAAGGCCCTGGCCTCCATTTTCAATCTCTTCCCAACTCTGGAGTTGGGAAGAGATTGAAAATGGAGGCCAGGGCCTTTGAAACTAGTCTCTCATAAATATATGAAAAAGTAAGTGACGAGTGTCAATAAACCAACCACAAATAATTTTTATATTAATTTTGACGTCACTGTTACTAAATTCCTCCAAACACACTACCAAGATAACTCGCCCTGACTGAGATTCAAACTCGGGACCTCCTGAACGTGAGGTAGACACGCTATCACCTACGCTACGGAAGGTGGGTGATGATGATGATGATGATGATGATGATGATGATGATGATGATGATCCTATATGCTACAACCCTAACGGGCTTAGGACTACCAACCCCACTCCAGGACCCACAAGGTAGAGGTAAACAATCATCCTACCTATATGTGGCGGTAGTGTGGTCAGCATCATACATCCCCATCAGGAATGTTGATTTTCTTGGCCAAATGGCTACCTATCGCAGCTCCTTACCTTACTCATAACGCTGTTCCATATGCGGGGCGAAATCCGTGCTACAGCCCACTACGCACGCGCAGAATATCTGAGATATGGTACACCTATAATACAAAGTTTGGTAGGTATCTGTCCAGATATTGGCATTTGGGTTGTTACATAAACACACGCACGTGCGGATTCTTTCTCTGATTTGTTTGGTTTTTAATTTTTTTTAATTTACATCCTCCAATGCTATGGCATATCGGAAGATGAAAGAAATGGGTGAAATGATACTCAAATGAACCCAGTGTCCATAGAGCTTAGAGTTATCTAACATTAATTTTTCAGGATATGGGAAAATCACAGAAAAAAAACCTTATCCAGACAATTCATCTCGGCCGAGATTCAAACTCGGGACTTCTTGTTTGGGTTTAATAAGTCTGAGAACTATAAGTCTCATATTTTTGGATGAAATGAAATACTTTCTCTGCTGCACACAGGCAGTGAGAAATTAAGAAGGGAAGATCACTAATCTGCATTATTTTTATAAAAGGGTAAACCGTAGAGGGATGACAACGGCAGGAATTCCCCTCTAAAATTTCTGCACCTTCCCCAAGAGGAAGGGAGAGATGAGAGCGTCAAACCAGTGTGTCACAAACAGATGTTTAAAGTTGTAAAGGTCCGTTTATCAACCATAGATCTCCCACATCCGCGAGAGCAGCGATAACGGCGCTCCAACGCCGAGAATTAAGCGTAGTATCACCAGATAGCAGCACAATCGTATAATACTTTAGACCCTGAAACAATGGATTGAAAAGCCGGTCCTCGTAGCCATGGTTGTTAGAGCGTATGTCTCTAGCGTTCCGCCGCGTAGAGGGTCGTGGGTTCGAGTCCCGCCTTGGGCAGGGTGTTTATGTATATAGTGTATACATGTGAAAACAGAAAACCGATAAGAAAATAAACGGAAACAATAAAAAACGGTTAAATAATGAAAAAGAAATATATATATACATAGATATATATTTTTTGATATAAAAATATAAAAAAAAGAGGTGGAAATGAAATGGAAGGACGGGAACCACGAAAGAAAATAACCAATACAGCATTCGCCAACGGTCCGAGGGAAAATGGGTGAAAGCCTTTGTTCAGATTAGTCAGGAACTGGGAATCGATCGAAGACCTATCGAATGCGAGTTTCCAGCCACCTCACTAGGCTATTTTTACGAAGTCTAGACCGGATTGTGCTGTGGAGACTCGACACGAGTTCCAGTCTTGGTCTATTGTACCTAAGCCCAAAGTTGGACTTCCCTAGGGGGAAGGATGAGGCCTAAGGAGACAGAAGCCGCCGTACCCAGGAGTCACGACGGTGCAGAGGGCAGGGAGGAAGTGCTTACTCTGAGTATATCATCTCGTCATGCGCCACCGAGACTTCTGCCGACACTTCTACCCTGTAACAGACCACCAGATGAGATATGATGTGAAAATAAATGATAATGGAGATGAAATGGACGAACATAAGGTTCGAGGGATGTAAATAACCTACCATTCCGCTCGGTTACGATGTCTAAGGAAATTCTTGAACACAATTATGATTGACTTTCATGCTGCCAGGCAGCAGTTTAAGTACTTTGTTGCCATATTTACTCGCTGATCATCTGCGGCGGCAATGCCAGTCATATTAGCGACATACAGAGCACTGTAAGGTTTCGAATATAACACTCATAAGGAAGCTATCGCTCTACTCATTCCGCTACGCACCTGAAAATGTGGTGGTATAATGTGATCCATATAAACCTGAACCATTTCAATAAGCCATAACTTTTGAACTAATAATAGGACACACGTGTAACTTAGTGAGAATATAATACACAATTGGGAGATTACATTACACTATTTACATCTCAGAGAAAATGTTGGAAATGTCCTCCACCAGCATCTATACATTTTTGCACTCGTCTCACCATATTCTCTGAAGTTTTACGGAGATGATATCGAATTGAGAGAAGGTTATTTCCAGCAAGATGGAGCAACGTGCCATACATCTAATGACACCATGGAACTTGTAACCAGTTTCTTTTATAATCGAATAATCTCCAAAGGTCTGTGGCTCCCCAGATCACCGTATTTTTTCTTGTGGGGGTATCTCAAAAATTGAGTTTACAGGAGTAGGCCACGGACAATTGATGTTCTCAAGGAATCCATTCGAATCGAAATAAGTAACACTGGCAAGGATACTGTGACTTTGTGGGTTCGTAGAATTAAACATCCAATTTGGAGAAATTCCAAATGTTCTTTATTTCCATAGAAAATAAACTCTGGTCAATCCATACAGTAGCAGGATTACATAACACACAATTAAAATCTTCCAAGGTTGTTGACCACAACAAAGAGTTCACTTCCAAAACACACACCAGTTCCAATTACCGCTCTCTCATTACCACTCTGTTTATAACTGTCTTTTTATGACTACAGTTTACCACTGTTTTACGATTACTCCGCTGGCGTGTCGCCCGTTTATATACCACTACTGATATCACCACATATTTCTGGAATATTCTGTAACAAATAATAAATCGAATGTTCTGTCACTAGATGAAACCCGAACGTCAGACGCGTAACTTTATCTGTGTCGACCAGCCTTTTATCTCCTCGCTACCTTTATCTGCAGGCTCTTTGTGTACACAAGCCGCGCTATAATAAATAATGGGTTCGCTACAGTACTCTCCTTAAAACTTCAGAGAATATGGTAAGACGAGTGCAATCATGTATAGATGCTGGTGGAGGACACTTCCAGCATTTTCTCTGAGATGTAAATAGTGTAATGCAATCTTCCAATTGTGTATTATATTCTCCCAAAGTTGCATGTGTTTCCTATTATTGATTAAAAAGTCTTGGCTTATTGAAATGGTTCAGATTTATATGGATCGCACTGCATAATGTCTGCTGTATATAAACCATGTACACCAAAAAGTCTGCTACAGAGTAGAACCGCAACGCCCAAAACTGAAGCCTGGAAAGTGCCTCATGCGAATAGTTGCATGTAGCTGCTGGACACTCCTCGTCAGCTCTGAGTGAGGGGGACGGTGCTCCTTACATATCTCATGTGTAGAGCGCTATCCCTAAACAATGCCTCCCGTACAATGCTGTGTTATTTTGACTACATGTTCTTAGGTATTTTGAACTCATTTTCGCATACTTCCAGTTATACTCCGCTCCCGATTTTTGGCACAGAGCCGCACATAAACAGAGATAATGCCATCAAACTCTTAGGCGAATACAGGTATGAGCATAGTGACAGTTCCCTTGTTAGAATGATTAAATCCTTACAGAATCATTATGTTTAACACTTAGATAAATAAAATGCTTGCAGGTGAACAGTCCGATCAGTACAGTAAATTTCCGCAATTTCAGCATGTAAATTTCCACCGAACCCGTAGCTTTTGCAACGCCAATGATGTCATACTTTAACAGTAATGCCTTCTTATCTGTCAAGCGATCTGACGAGAACCTATCAACTGACAATATATCTCACAAGGTATGTTCTCACCAACCGTACATACCTGATGCTGCCCGCCTAGGTAGCGTAGCATGTTACCTGAATAAGGTTTTCTCCGGGGCTTTCCCTATCCTTAAAGACGAATGTCGTATAGCTCTAAGCTCCATGGACCCTCGACACATTTGAGCATCATTTCACCCATTTCATTCACCGTCCGATGAGTTAACACTGGAGGACGTAAAATTACAACATACCTGATGCTGATCATGTAGCCTTTCCCTGGATTTAGAGACGAGTGACATCTGACTCTCACAGAGGCGTCGTGTCTTGTGGTACTGTGAGAGCAGCGTGGTTTTCCTCAGGTTGCTGCTACTGCTGTTTTTGTTGTGATGCATTACGACCCGCTCGAACAGAGCCTCTCGCGACTTGGACAGGTACTTGCGCAAGTTCTGCTGTGGATTACTCCGCGAGGGTGGCTGTGCTGGCGCTGGTGGCACGGTTGGCGTGCTGTTGGTGGTGCGGGTGAGCTTCTTGCTGAGCCATTCATGGTGCAGACACTCCTTCGCCGTCGGTCTTGCGCTACAACAGATCGAAATAAAGAATAAAACCTTAGAACGTCCAGTCATTTAATTTAACATCTGCAAAATGTGTTCAGCATTTTCCAATGTAGTTTGGCTCATCAGATGGATCCAGAACTGTCAACGAGGCCACAGTGCTCGGTGCTGCTTGAGTTTTCAAGATGAACAAAGGTCTACAGTGAACTGATCAAACTTAAATCACACAACTGTGTCTTCTACTTGGAACTCCTCTAAGAGGAGCTCAAATCTTAAGGAACTCTCAATCGTTTGTCAACTGTATAAACGACAAATGCAATATTAATTATGACAACCACAAAATTAGAGACATGTTGCTACATATGATTTAAATGCGTTCGAGAAAAGGGTTCTTGGCTTCAGAAAGGAGAGTCTTACATAGACAATATATTTATACTACAACAAGTGATAGAAAAACATAGAGAATTAAACGGAGAAACACATCTTTTATTTATAGATTATATTAAGGCTTTTGATAAGATTAAGAGACAAATACTATGGAAAACTATGGAAAAAAGAGGTATTCTACTCCACATAATAGAAATTAGTAAAATATCTATAAGAACACAAAGATACAAATACATGGAGCACAACATCACAAAATAGAAGAGATAAATCTAGGCTTAAGACAAGGATACAGTATGTCTCCGCTACCTTTTAACATTTATATGGTCGAAATTATGAGACAATGGATTAGTAGGTTAGGAATATATACCACAAATCTTAATGTAAAGAACTTTGTAATATCCCTTACATTCGCAGATGACCAGTTTCTGTAACTCAGAAAACAATTTTCAGAAGGCAATACACGAGCTAAACAAAATTTGTTGTTGTTGTTTTCAAATGCTAGACTTTGGCAATGAAGCCATTAGCTCTCTTGCTCTCCAATATTTATGTGTAGTGGGTCCGGCAGGTAGGACTTCACAGGTTAAAAGATGTTCTTCAGTCATTTCCTCTTCTTTGTTGCACAGAGGACAATTCGGACATGTATAAATTCCTATTCTGTGTAAGTGTTTGGCCAAATAATCATGTTCCGTAAGTAATCTAAAATTTGCTACTGCAGCTTTACGTGGGATTTCTGGAATAATTTCTGGATTTTTAATTAAAATGTTCCATTTTTTATCTTTGGCTTTGTTAGATATTGATTGGTTTTGTTTGTTTTTACATTTGCTTTTAATTAATCTTTTTATGGATGCAAAGGGTAAGCTTTTACTTTTGTTCTGAATTAAATTTGCACCTTTTTTCGCAAGAAAATCAGCTGATTCATTTCCAGCAATTCCACAATATGCAGGTATCTATTGTAATATAATTCTTTTCTGTAGTTTTTGAAGTTGTTGGATCATTTTGTGACATTCTTTAATTTGGATTGACCTCATTTTATATGAACTTATTGCACATAATGCTGCTTTAGAATCAGAAAGTATGACAGCATTTTTGAATTTATCTATTCTGTATAGAAGGTGTTGGAGTGAAATATGATTAGCCGTTACTTCTGTATCAAAATTTGTTGTGTGGTATCCTGCTGCTTGATAGAATGAGCACAGTGCACACTTAATTCCTACTCCTGAGTTATTGTCCAAGTTAGGTCCACCTGTGTAGATATGTAACCATTCTTCAGGTGGGTATCTGTTGTCCACAGTTTCTAATGCTAATGCTTTTAGTACAGGTTTGGAAGTTTCAGGTTTTGTAACTATTTGTTCTAAATCTAATTGAATATTAATAGGTTCAAAAGTCAGTGGGTTTTCTTTTATTAAAATGTTTTGTTTAGAATTAGGGAGATTCAGATCTGTTTTTAATTCCATAACTTTGTGTAGGAAACTTGTTTGTGTTTTCATCTTGATTGGTTGTAGTGATCTTTTCTCCCATTTACAACATTTTAACATGTTGTATTAGTGCCTGCTCCACTAAAGTTAGATGTATTGGATAGTTCCGGGTTAAGGCTTGCATTGTCGTGATTGGAGTTGATTTTGCTACACCAGTTATTAGTCGCAGGGCCTGATTTTGGCATACTTCTAGGTGATTTATGTTAGAACTGTTTGCTGCAATTATTACCTCTGCATTATAAAGAAGTATTGGCTTGATGAATGTTTTGTATGTGGTGTTCAGTGTTTCCCGATTACTGCCCCACTTGACTCCAGCTAATCTTTTCAAAATTGAATTTTTGTTGTTGATTTATTTACTACTGCTTCAATATGATGTCTCCAAGATAATTTTGAATACAAAATTGTTACTAAATATTTTGTTTCATATATTTGTTTCAGGTTTGTTTTCTTGAAATGCAGATTTAGTTTAGGGATTTTCTTTTTTAAGCTAAATATTTGGAATGTTGTTTTATCAGTATTTATTTTCATCAAATTGTTGTCAGTCCAGTTTTCCAATAGTATCAGAGCCTTTTCCATTGAAGTTTTGGATTTCTCTATTTGTGGGGAAGATGTCCACATGATCATGTCGTCTGCAAAAAGTGCTGTCTTTATTTCTGTGTTTGATACAGCCGCGGGAAGATCATTGATGTAGATGTTGAACAAAGTTGTACTCAGTACTGCACCTTGTGGTAGGCCCATTTTTATTTGTCGGAATTTGGATGTACTGTCATTGTATTTTGTAGCACAGAAACGTTGAGAGAGAAACTGAGTGATCCAATTTAACATGTTATCTTGAATGCCTAGTTTTGGAAGTTTCTCAAGAAGTTTATGCCTCCATACTGAATCGTATGCTTTTTTAAAATCAATGAAAACTGACAGCGTATCTTGATTTTTGTTGAAAGATTCTTTGACATCTTGGGATAGTTGAATTGTATTTTCTTTAGTAGATAAGTGTTGTCTGAATCCTGTTTGAGCAGTTGTTAATGTGTTATTACTTTCTAAGAACCAATTTAGCCTTGCTGAAGTCATACGTTCTGTTTTTGCAATGACACTTGTTAAGGAAATTGGTCTGTAATTATTATTTTGTCGGGTGCTTTGTCTTTTTTTAGAATAGGAATAATTATTGCCTTTTTCCACTGTGTAGGTACAGTAGAGGTCCATGATATATTAAATAATTTCAGTAGTACCTTTCTTTCCTTTGGTTCTAGGTGTTTCAGAAATTCAGCATGTATTTTGTCTGGTCCAGGAGACTTTTTATCTTTCAACTCATGGATGGCATGATTTCGTTCCCTTATGGTGAATTCTTTACTGAATATATCGTTTGTTCGTTCTGGGCACTTTTTAAATTTTTTGAGATCTTTTTTAATCTGCCTTCGTTTTCTTTTTGCTTCAGAGGAAAGCTTATGCTGAGAGCTGTAATACTTATTAAAGGCTTCAGAAATAGAGTAATTTGAAGTAAGTGTTTTCCCATTTGGTTTGAGTGGTTCTTTCCTTGTTTCTTTCTGATAATTAATTTTACTTATATATCTGTATACTTTTTTGCATCTTTTCTATAATCAGCTTTTTCAATAAATTCACTGAAAGCTTTTCTTTGGCAATATGAATTTCTTTTTTACATTTTGCTGCCTTTCTTCGCCATTCCTGTGTATCTGTTGGGTTATTGGACAATTCTGCTTTTTTCCTTGCTATGTCCCTTTCTTCTTTTAACTTTGATAGTTCTGTATTCCAAAAGGGTTTGTAATTTTTATTTTTTCCTCTTGGGATCCATTTTTTGCTGCTTCAAGAATTATATTTGTTATTGTTTTATTGAGTTTATCTACAGATGTTTCATGTTGAGCGGAGTAAAGATTTTGTCCAGTTTCCTCAGTAAATTTAGTCCAATGTGCTTGTCTAAAATTCCAAGAGTATTTCAACTTTGGCCTGCTAATATTTTGTTTGTCATGAAGATTAGTGATGCAATAACTGCTCTATGATCAGATCAAAGGATTTTAAAGGAGTTTAATATGACTATGTCTCTAACTAAAAGTAAAGTGATGGCTTTTAAAGGTAGAGTATTAGATCAAAATTGTAATAGAAAATAATAATACAGAACAGGTAGACGAGTTCAAATACTTGGGTTATTAAATGTCATATAAGAAAGAAATGGACACAATTACAAAGTCAGAAACATTCAACTATATAAATGGAACAATAAAAAGTAGTCTAAAAATAAAGCAAGTAAAGATACCATTCTAAAATTTTACAAAGTAATATCAGTATCTACACTACTAAACGGCAGCGAAGTATGGGTCATAACTGAAAAAAGATAAAAGAAAACTTTAGGTAAATGGAAAGAAATTTCTAAGAAGCATTGCGGGATATAGAAAAATCGGCCACAAAGCAAATGAAGATATACATGAAGAGCTAGAAATATTCGATCTGAATGACAGAGTACAAGAATATAGAAGTAAATGGGTAACCCATGTACAAAAAATGGAGTAAGAAAGATTACCACGCTATTTTATGAACTATATCAGTAGGAAAGAGGAGCATGGGAAGATAAAGAAAATGGTGGAACCAGTAAAATAAATTATGTAGACTGCAACAGGCAGTAATGCCTAAAGCATGAAGGAAGAAGAAGATGATGATAATGATGATGATGATGATGATGATGATGATGATGATGATGATGATAGGGTTCTTCATTTAAAACCCAACGGGAGCGCGGCATTTCGCCTATGCGCGATTGGGTGTGCCACAGCCGGCTTTACTCTTACATAAACCCAGTGCGTAAAGCATATTAATACGCTTACCTTATAGAACATGCTGGAAATGTCGTTCATCCTCGGCTAAACAAGCATTATCTAATAAAAACGATTAAGTTGGTCCACTGTAATGTTTCCAGAGGCCCAGTATCGACTGTCATAAGTATTGACACGACCACTGAGATGGAACCAAGTCTTATCGGCAAAGAACAGAAGCTGTCGATCAATTAAACCAGCATTCAATGATGAAAGAAACCATTCATAATAATGCTTTCGTGATACAGAGTCATCTTGATTTAAAGCATGAATACTTTGTACACTTATAGCTTTTAGTTTTAATAATTCAGTTACTCTACGTGCAGAAGACTGAAATTCCCACCTGTTGTACTAATTTTGGAATGAATTGGTTGGTGAACGTTCAAAACATGCATCTATGTCGTCTAACTGTTCCTCTTTAACGCTTTACGTTTATGCTTTCGTTTTTTATTTGTCACAGAAACAGTGATTTCCAATTTCTTCACAATCTCAGATTTGTAAATCTGGAAGGAGGCACTTCACCAGGAACATTTGCATTTACCAGGAGAAGACACGTAGTGGCGGTGCGACGTCAACTCCGCCAGCTCTCACCGCAAAATATGCTCCCGAACGAAAGGCAGGTTAGCGTGTGACGTCACCGCGCTGGTTACTGCTGTCGAAGGGGAAGGAATAGTTTGATGTGTGTGGGTAGGAAAGACAGGGTGTTAATAATATGTACAACTTACATCTTGGGTATTGTGATATTAAGGCTGACTGCTTTAATTACACAATTGGTCACAGTTTATAAACAATTACATTTTGACTCTTTACTATGAGAAAATATATAAAACTTCAAACTCGAGTTTATCTGAAGGTCAGGCATGCTATAAAGTAAATAAAATAAAACATAAAGGAATTTTCTCTGCAAATTAGAGGAGACCCATTCAGAACAAAATTACTTGGACATTTTCCGACACTTTCTGTTTCGTTTTTCTTTAACTAGTTTATCAATATCAGGACGTAATGTCTGGGAAATCTGTAATCGAAGACTGCATGTTAAATTGTGAACCGACAAGGTACTTCGGGGTTTGGACTTAGCTAATTTCATAACAGAAAAAAATTGTTCACATATGTCGAGCCAAACATACAGAATGTCCGTGCGGCAAATGAACACAACCTCGAAGACCTAGTTTGGGAGACATTCCTGTAAAAATCAGTCAAGTATTTCTTGAGTGTATATTTGTCCATCAATAAATCGTCAAATTGTAAATTTAACAGTTCCATTTGGTGCGTGGCAGCTACATTGTTGTCATCGAGTGCGCTACATCTGACTGAACCCTCAGATTCTGTACTCACAGCGCCATTTATATAGGCAACTTGGTAGTAAACGGTCCTTGCCGGACGTCACACGCATTGCAGGCCTCGCTCCCAGCTGAAATACGTAACAATTCTCGAAGCTGTCTTCCTCTGGCATATACTGTGTGAACACGGCTTGGTGATTCCCATTTATAATAACTTTTACACACGACAATGTGTTGTCCAGGTGGCCGGTTCAATACTTCGAGTGGAGTGCACACCGCTAGCCCCCGCGCACAACGGCAGCCAGTAATGGGGAATCCAGTGAGGTCGTGGGAGAGGTGAAATAACGTGAGCTCCGTTAGGTTTTAAATGAAAAACCGTGTAGAAGGCAATGAAAGAATCGAAGAGCTTGCTTTACGAACTATTAACTCAAGTGTAACTGAGAGGTTTTACATAGAATGGGAATTTCCAAAGAAGAACGAATATATAGGTATGTAATGAAAAGGCAAAATCAGTCTCTCATATAACCTTCGAGCAATTTTTGGGCAGGAAAAATTTTGAATTACTGATCCTAATAAGCCCAGAAGATGATCTTCCTATAATTAATTTAGTTAATAACCTACTGTAAGTAAAGTTAGTAACTGAGAGCTATGAAAATGCTCCCTATACAGGAAGTCCCAATAAAATCCTCCTATTTTCATTTTGTGATGGTAAATTAATGTATGTGTATTTCTTTAAAAGGTTTAGAGAGGTTAGGGACACACTGGATCATGAGTTTCCTGGTAGATGGACAGGGAGAAGTGCACCAATTGCGGGGCCACCGAGATCGGCCAACATCTGGACTTCTTTTTGTGGGAGTATGACAAGGACAGGGCGTATGCGACAAAAGTAGCGACTATTCGTCAACTGCGTGAGCACATTCGGAATGCTGTTGCAACCGTCACTCCTGAAATGCTTCAACGCACATGGGTGGAACACGAACATCACCTGGATATCCTTCGTGTGACTGATGGGGCACATTCCTCCTAGGGGAATATAAATATTTATTTATACTATTATATATTATTTTAATAGTTTCTGTAGTGCAGGTGCTGCGGACTCTTAGCAGTGATGGTACCTCTGACGTTACTGGGGCCGAACTGCCCAGTCGCTCCCTGAATGGAAGCTGTTCGGATTGGGTTGGCCCTGAGGAGGCAGTGTGTTCGCAACACCCGTGGGAGATCGGGTACCTTCGGCCAGGTACCTTCGCCCGGAGGCGGTAAAAGATTGCCTAAGAAGTCCCGGGTACTAGCCTGCAGAGCTAGTAGAAGGTGTGCTAGATAACCAGGCGGCCTTAACGACGTTATTCGGTACTCTTCCCTGCGGGGTTGACGTGCGTAAGTGGCGTATCTACTTCCACCCGTCTTGACTTTGTTGTCGAGGGGGGCGGGGTGCTTTTTAGACTCAAGGTGTTGCCCCAAGGAAAGAACCCCGGAGTTTTCCAACGCTCCCGGGCTGATAAGAGACCGGAGTCTTCGAACTTTCGGGTAGACCTCGCTACAGAGTATCTCAAATAGTTTGGCAGAAATACTGAGGTGAAAATAGGGCAATTCAATTGGGGCACCCTGTATTTTAGCAACAGGAAAAGCAGAACTTGCCAAATGTTGGAATTCACAATGGACAGAGAGTAAAACTGGATCCTTGCAAATGAAACTTTATTTGGATATATAACAAATTATTTGAAATGTTTACTTTCAGGAGAGGTAGGTAAATTCTGTACATACTTTGAAATGTTTAAAATTCCCATCATAACAAATGCCATACGCATCTATACAAAGATATACGATCTGTGGAATATATTATTTTCACTCACTTTCTTCTCGGGCAGCCAACCTGGTCAAAGACAAAACACTATCAAAATTCGCATTACTGAACAAAATATGTTTTAAGTAAATTAAATGCCAGGTTAGGAGATGGCGTGAGTATAGAAAATGGTGTCAAAGAAAGTAACTACTTAACTTGATTATCAAGCTGTACTGATCTTTGCTTCTTAATTCGACGGATTTCCACTTTTAAGGCCGGTTTCCAAGAGGAGCTGAACTGAAATCCAGCCTCACGATTAAGCGTGCTCCTTTCAGAGGAAATCGCCAAAGCCTCCTTAAAAAGCCTTATTTATAATTTAACAAAGTAAAACACATTTTGAATGTACCACCCCTACTATATATGTTAGTGTACCTACTATTCACTTAAATTAGTGTAGTTACCTAGGGTCGCGCACAAGAAGCCTGGCTATGAAGTCCTGCGCCTCTTGAGAGACATCCTCGAAGAGTTCCTCAGGAAAGTCGACTTCTGCCCGAGAGATGTTGCAGAACGTCTCTTGATCCGTTTCTCCACCAAAGGGCGAGAATCCTGTCAGCAGCACGTAGGTCGTCACTCCGAGAGACCTGGAACACGATCAAAAGGCATGTGATTGCTAGACATCGAATTCCTGTGCTACCGCCACGTTCACAGAGCAATACATGCATGAAGGCAGGTGTAACAGTATTGGGGAAGGGTTACTAGCACCTAGACCTGCAAGGGATGGTGAGTCAATAAATAAGTCGCAAAAATGGATAGAGACAATATTAGCGTGAAATTTATTTTAGTTTTTGGCATAATTATCCTGTACATTGAGACACTCATCCCACCTCTTTGCAAGTCATTGAACGTCTGCGGCAAACAAGTCTTTAGATTGCTGCCGCAGCCAACGAGTAACCTCTCGGATTACTGCATTACCAGTTTCCCACTGTCGACCACGCAAAGGACTTTAGAGGCCCGAACACAGGGACATCACCAGTGGCTAAGTCGGACTGTAGATGTTCCAACCGTTCTCAACGAAATGTCCGTAACAGCTCCTGCGTTAATCTTGCTGAGTGAGGGCGAGCATTGCCATTCAAGAGAATCACTTCCCTTTGTCAGGATTCCAGGTCGCTTGAGGCGAATGGCCTGTAGGAGTGGTGCAGTACGTCAAAGTGAAGGTGGAATTTCTGCAGCATGACGCCTTACATGTCCCAGAACACGGTGGCCATAACCTTGCGGGCTTATGGAACCCCCTTGAACTTTATTGTTGTTGGTGAGGTGGGGAGTTTCTATTACAAGGAACCTTTTTATTCTGGTTGATGGTGGTGAACCCAAATCTTCCTGATCTCGGATGCTTTGCCTTTCCTTGTTAAATTGCTGAAATCAACTGAACAGTTTTTCGGGAGAAACACTGGTCATCGTACACGGGAGGTACTTCGCGATGCACTTCTTCCCTGGACAGTCCTTTGGCCCACACCGATCTCGGATGCTTCGCCTTCCCTTGTTAAATTGCTGAATCCAAATGAACAGTTTTTCGGGAGAAACACTGGTCATCGTACACGACAGTCATTTCGCGATGCGCTTCTTCCCTGGAGAGTCCTTTGGCCCACACCGATCTCGGATGATTTGCCTTCTCTTGTTAAATTGCTGAATCCAATTGAATACAGTTTTCCGGGAGAAACACTGGTCATCGTACAAGGGAGGCATTTCGCGATGCACTTCTTCCCTGCACAACCGCACGCTGTTCTGCTCGGGTACAATCATACAACACATTCGCCATCTTGCACTGGCTACCACTGACTGACCGCATGCCGGAGAGATATGACCAAGCCTCTACGACGAGCGTAGGTATGCTACTAGCTGCTGGCACAAAATGGTCACATAATTGACAAATGGTATAAGGGAAACAGACTTTTACGAGTTATTTATTGACTCACACTCGTACATACATCCCGGAGGAACGGATGAGGTGAAGCAACCGCATGAGCTACAGGAATGGCCAACGCAGACAGGTATTAGCTTGACGACCAGGGTAATCGTAAAATTAGGAATGAACATAAGATGGGGAAAGACGTGGCTGGTCTGTCGCTGACTAGCCAGTGAGGTGAGTGTGACGTTGTACAGTTAAACTCGCATACCGGCTCGCTTTACCGAACTCTACGGCTAATTTATTTGCACGCTCAAAAGATACTATCTTCCTTTATGTCTCCCATTCACACTAATACTGGCGTTAGGAGTCGCTTAGGCTCTCTCAGAGTGAGGGAGCCGAAGCATTGATCTGAGAGATGAGATCAGGGTTGGGGGGGGGCGGCCCAATGCCTGGGATGAATGAATGATGGAGCAATTGGTGGAATGATGGTGGGGAAAACCGGAGAACCCGGAGGAAACCCAACCCACCACCATGTTGTTCACCACAAACTCCACTTTGCGATCACATGGGATCGAACCCGGGCCACCACAGCAGTCTAATCACTCAGCCATGGCGAGGCCATATAGATGCTAATTCAGAATTATTTTGTTTTTACAGTGTCATAGAGCTATTTCTTTCTGAGGTAGACTGTGCAAAACCCATGTTTGTAGGACATCTGGTCTCGGAAATTTGCAAAGACAAGACTCCGGTCCAGAAAGAAAAAAAATAGTAGCGACTTGTGAAGAAAAACATACACGTGCTGATACATTTTGTAACTTTCATTCGGTAAAGTGGTGATCTTTTAAGAGTGCAGACTTGCCTTTCAAAGTTAGTAAATATATCACTTAGCAAGCCTAGTACTAGTGTACCTGTAGCGACTGCGAGACAACTCGTAAGATTTTCCATAAGAAGGCTAGAAATATTATTTTCATATGCATTTGTTCTTCAAACAATTGTCAGTTAAAGAAGTTTACAAATGTACAGATTTCACCTACAGTCGACTATTAATGACACAAACTTGTCATTCTGTGACAAATATTACTAAAGGAGGCAAGCAGTTTACTAAATTAAAACTTGCCACATTTAGGTCTGCTGGAAAACATAGAGTAATAAAAAAATGTGCCACCAACTTAGATGATTTTCAAAAGCGTGTTTTACACAGAACAATTTATGATTTATATGACAAGGGTAAATATACAACTGCCAAAAGACTGACTGAGAAAACAGAGGAAGAAAATGAAGGAAAAAATAGAATATAGGAGCTCTATCTTCTATACATATTTTGAAATCTCTTGGATTCCTAATAGGAGAACCAATGGTGGTCGGAAATTTCTACTTCAAAGAAGCGATATTGTTGCTGCAAGACTAAAACTTCTGCGAAAAATGCATAACACTGGAAGTACAGGGATGGATTCCAGACCAATTTGTATTTGGATGAAACTAGTGTTAATCAAAATTCACTGCAGAAAGAATAATGCCAGAGTAATTTGTATTTTCTGGCTTTCGTACTGTTCTTTATAGAGAGTATATGTTTGTAAAACGAGCGGGATGGCCCAGACGGTTTCGTCTGTGGCCCACATTCGGGAGGTCCGGGTTCGATTCCCTTGTCCGACCTACCTGATCCATGGGTTTTTTCGGGGGTTTTCCCGGGCCGCTAGGCGAATGCTGGGTAGGTTAATTACATCCCCCGAATTTCCTTTCCCTCCATTTCATCTCCATTGTCATTTCATATCATCTCTCATCTGGTGGTCTCTTTCAGGGTAGAAGTGTCGGCGGGAGTCTTGGCGGTGCATGGCAGGATGATATGCTCTGAGGAAAGCTACTTCCTCCTCCGGTAGGTTGGTTACCGGTCTCAGCTCCTCTGCTGGGACTATTTCGGGACCGCCAGCCAGGGACTTTTGGCGCTCGGATCGCCTGCCCGGTACCATTAGGGCTCGGCTGCTGGGCTCGTTGCCAGTGCTGGGGAGCGGGTTCGTTGTCCTGGCCTGTCGGGGAAGTCTCTATCCAAGTAAACTGTATGGACCCTGCCCTCTGTACTGTCGTGGCTCCTTGGGTCAGCCGTCTTGTCTCCTTCACCTGATCCTTCCTTCCGCGGGTGTCCCCACTTGGGGGCATAGGAACAATGGACCCAGCATGATGGCCTACGTAGCGAATCCCCTCCGTCATGAAATCCCAATATGTTTGTAATGTAACTGCAACACATCGGAGTGACAGAGCAACTGAGTTTACTCGCTAGGCGGAATCGTTGAGACAAAGAGTATTTTACGTCTCTGTCGCCCGCTCTCTGTGGAACCGGCAAGGCCAAGAAAACACTATCACTGCATTGGCTGTAACGGTTATTTTGATTTACACCCCGAGAGTTGACAAATATTTAAATATGTGGTTTAAGAATCGATATGAACATGTTAAAATTAGTAAGAAAGGAAATTTTAAAATTCAGTAGGTCATTAGATGACGCAACATGTTTGATATGATGCGAATGTTTTATCATTGGCAGTTTTAAAAATGAGATTATGTAAAGTGTGACGTGGACCAGTAAACATTAAGTTTGATTGGTAGTGATGGCAACGAGTGAAAGAAAGATCAATAATTTTGTTAAATCAGCTAGAAAAGAAGGCGTCTTTTGATGGAAGAACTTTATGGTGAACAGACGTAATTTCAGTGTAAAAGAGTACAAGAGTTTGTATCCGTTTGCTGTTATTGTAATCAAGGTATACAATACTACTGTAAAGTTTTATACGAAAAAATGTATAAACAATACAGATTAAATTGAACATCTTGATTCTTTTAAAGTTAAAAGAATTTATTGGTTTCGAAGTTTATTTAGGAAATGTATGCTTTCATTCGTGATCACGTCTGAAAATTCAAGAGTTGTCATAGCTCAGACTGAAGCAGATCCGGAGACTTTTTATATACATCGATACATCGGAGTGCCAGATAGGACCAAGAAGAGTTAGCAACTTGCGAATTCGTCATCGTCTTCCCGGGGGCTGAATACAACCCACAAACCCAGATACAACGCGGGAGATCATGCGAGAATAATCCCGTTCCACATGATCGCCGCAATGCAGGGCTTCAAGAACACCATCTTCCCATCAGCACCATAAATAATCTCGCTACATGGCTAAGCTCTGAGGAGTAAACATCACCTTGAGGAGACAACGCCGATCTTACTACGCAGAATGGGAAAGAAAAACGCCGCTAAAAGCAAGAAGACCAACCAGCCAGCCAGCGAAGAAAGCTTCGCCGCAGCCATCTCCTGCCGGCTCTCGGGTACCGTCTCCCACCTCTCCGCCACTACCAGTGGCTGAGGGGGAGCTTCTCGCGGAGCTGACTGGGAAGTTCTGGGCAAGTGGCTCCTCACGGAGGTCCGCTACGCCTTACCGCACTGGTCGCCCGCCAGGCGCCCAGCGAACAGCCACCTCACCTGCCATCTGGGCTAGTCAGCACAACTCACCCAAATAAAACGCTGCCTGAAGTGGCTTCACCAATCATCCGCGCTGACACACTTCCATCTTCGCCAGTACCACCTTCTAACCGACCGACTCCAACTGCCGCCGCCATTCCACATTGCCTACACCAGTCATGACCACTCTCAACGCAGTCATCGTCGGAGCCCTCCGGGACCTACCTTCCAGGTTGCTGCTCACCGCCGCAGCACAGAGGTTGCCCTCAGTCATGAAAGCCACCCGCATCTTTTCTATAAGGTGTCTGAGCGCCTGTGTGCGCTTGCAGTTTGCCAACCAAAGAGAGCGCGACGCCGCCTTGATGTCCGGCCTGCCCATACTAGGACAGTGCCTGAAAGTTGAGGCTAGCAAACTGCAGTGCCACATACCCTGCAGACACTGCTGTGCCTGCAGGCACACCGCCGACTCATGCACCGCGCCTCCACGGTGCCACTACTGTGGCGCCCCTACTCCTACAGCTGTTTGCCGGGCATATGATCTCAGACGCCGCCGCTGCAGGTACTGTGCCACCTGTAATGGCTTCGGCCATTTTACCGGACAGGCACAGTGCCCAGCATACCCTTGGCGGGACTCCAATAGATCATCACCCGGGAGGAATACGGCACCACTCCCGCCTCCAGCCTCTGCTCCACCATCACACGCCACACAGAACCAGTCGAACCTCGCCGTCAGCTCTCCAGCCTCGACAGATATCCTATCAAAGCTGGAAGACATTCAGACTGAAATTCGACACCTCACCGAAAAAGTAGTCCAGCTCAACTCCAATAGCAGACATTACCACTAAAGTTGACAAGACAAACACGAATTCTCCCTCAGAATACTGTACAATATCCTAACGACTCTGAATAGCATCACCAACGAACAGGCACTGACCATCCGGAGATACATCGAGGATGAAGTGGCAGCCCTCCAAACGATGCTCGACGGACACTGCAGGAGCGCCATCCAGATGGCCACCTGATTTCAACGACAGAGGCCATCATCGCCAGGTGAATAGGCCAAACTACAGACAGTAACTGGCAATAAATTTACCTAGAATTCATCAAACATTCTCACCCTTGAATACCCTAATACATCACCCACAACTATCCATAACCACCTTACTGAATCCAGATACATCCCTCACTACTTTGCAAGGGCGTAAGCAGAGCCTTGGTCATGCTTACGTCCTGCCGCCTTCCTCACCTTGGACCATGCTTCGGCCTGGCCAATATATCTCTTCCACGAATCCGCAGGTGCCTATAGCAGTACTGCCACAGCATCTCTCCTGAATACTCACCGGTTGAGGTTTTTAGTGGGTAGGGCTGGCGGTTCAATCCCCCAGATGAGTCCCACACTCTAATCCCAGGGTTAGTGCGTAACGTGCATTTTTTCTCCACTCGATAAAAAAAAAAATTAAACCAGTGTTCATTCTTGTTTTGTAGCTACTCTACGCTGGAAGTCGCTCGGTGACGACCCGACTAAACCGCTGGAGAGTGGCTCATAGACTGGCCTCAGCGGAAACCGGGTAAAGCTCGACGCAGCAGTGGAGACTTAAACGACCACTCTCCGACGGGACCGAAAACAAGCTCCAAGAAGTGAAGAAGGAAGTAGATTTTTTTTAAAAAAAAAATAAAGTTCTTCATAAATAACCTAACTTTTGTTTCATTGTATTTTTTACAGTGAGTAGTTTGTGGAATGCTTTATAAATAAAATTAATTATAGACTAAGTCGACTTGGGTGCACTTCGAAATATTCAGATGAAGTTTTCTAGCAAATAAATTATAATTAATAACACACATTAAGTATTTCTGTGTAATTTTGAATGTTCTGAGTTATTAATTGCAATATTATTACAAGAGATTATCAGATAAGTAGTTCTCCAATGACAAATTGAGGACCAACCGTTGGAACTGGAAAGAGGTGCTTTAGGGCCTTTCAAGATGTTCATTAAAATAATTTATACAGTCAGCCTCTGGGATGTACAATATCTCCCCATCTGATAAATTACCATTCACCTAAATATTTTATACTTGTTGACTGTGGGCGTAGTATATCTAGTGTCATCAGCGACATCCCATTTGTCTCGTACACCACGATAATCTTAAACGCTTCTGAACGCTACTGCTTGCTTGAAAAGGAAAATTAATAGTAACTGTTTATAACATTCGAAACATATTTCATCCCAGCAGTATTGTGTTTTTTACAAACTAATAATTTGAAACGATTATATCGAATAGCTTAACTTCATTTCTGTTTTATCAAAATTGATAAAATTTTGACAGTAATATACTCACCTCTAAGTAACAAGTGTAAAGTTTTCTGTTCTGGGTTTAATTGAGTATATAGATTTATTTTTAAAATATGGTGTATATCTTTTGGAATTAAAACTGTGGACACTTCATTTAAAGTTTCAAAATACAGAGGTTGAAATATCGATGTGCCACTTTCACTTGTTAATTTACAACACTTTTACAATTCAATAAAGATGAATTGGAGTTTTAATAAAGGATATGTAATTTTTAAAATAAACGTCTTGAATTTACTTCTAAAAATATCCAAGAATTTTTTTTAAATTCAAATTTTCAGATATCTTTCTACAAGTACCTTTAAAAACAGTTAAAATATTATGAAAGATTAGATCCACACTGAAAAATACAATGTCATAGCCGGGACTTGAACCACGGATTTTCTGGTCTCCGTCCGGCCGCTCTAAACCTTTGAGCTACTATGGCCAACGTGTCAGCATGACATTAAATTCTCCAACTGACTCGTATTTCTCCCGGTAAACCACTAGGAGTTCTCATAAACACATGAGACAACTACCTTAATGGCGACTTACTACTTGTAAGTACTTTAAGGCCCGGGCTTTATAGTTCGGACCACTATTAGGTACAATTAATGGAAATTAATTGTTCTTTCACACTAGCCGTGTGTGGGACGCACTATGAAAGGGTAGAGCCAGGGTGAAAAATTCAATGCCATAGCCGGGATTTGAATCACGGATCTTCTGGTCTTCGGGCCTTAAAGTACAGTATAGTAAGTCTCTACTCTTTCATAGTGCGTCCTGCACACAGTGTGAAAGAGCAATTAATTTACAGTTAAGGTATTGCTTTAGTTCCAGAAAAAAATGTAGAATTGTGGCTCCAGTAGTTTTATAGATGACTGCACCCAAAGTTAAAGAGAAATAGAGAGAGAGAGAGAGAGAGAGAGAGAGAGAGAGAGAGAGAGAGAGAGAGAGAGAGAGAGAGAGAGAGAGAGAGAGAGAGAGAGAGAGAGAGAGAGAGAGAGAGAGAGAGAGAGAGAGAGAGAGAGAGAGAGAGAGAGAGAGAGAGAGAGAGAGAGAGAGAGAGAGAGAGAGAGAGAGAGAGAGAGAGAGAGAGAGAGAGAGAGAGAGAG
Source organism: Mantis religiosa (assembly GCA_030765055.1). Classification (NCBI taxonomy): domain Eukaryota; kingdom Metazoa; phylum Arthropoda; class Insecta; order Mantodea; family Mantidae; genus Mantis; species Mantis religiosa. The sequence continues at coordinate 108,947,577 of CM060958.1, read as the reverse complement.
AGAGAGAGAGAGAGAGAGAGAGAGAGAGAGCATTAAAGTTTTGATATGTTGGAACTACACCTCAAAATTTCCCCAGATCCGTATTCTGCAACTTTTTCATCATCAGCATCCTTCCTCTTTCGTTTTTCACTCCTTTTATTCTTCCTAGGTCACTTGCTCCATGGTATTATTAATTATTTTGTTAAATTTGTCAGGGAGGCTGGTAAATTGAGAACAACAGCCAATATCTTACCTGCCTCAATTCCCTTGTCAATGCTTCTCAAGTCATAAGTAAACATTACATTTACTTCTATATCACTTTCGATAGTTCCAGATGTTTCAAATGTTTATTCTTTATTACACTTTTGGCAACTGAGTGATAATGTAGCTAATAATCCATTTCGTTTCTACGTGTCCTCTGATATGAAAACGAATTTCATTTTCACAAAATCTACACCGTACAAAGTTTCTATATCTATTAACTGAAAACATGTTGATCTAATATCATTATTTACTTTAGTTAAATTGTCATCACTGCCAGTACACAATGAGGAAACCTATTTTTCCTTGAAGAACCAATTTTCACTTCACATTCATTGCCGATATTTGAGGTTGGGTTTGACGAAGTCAATATATTGTCATGTGTTACTACATTTTTTCCATTTTAGGGGTTGTAACTCTTTTATTATGTAATCGGAATTACGTAAACTGTTTTTAATGGTTTCCTCGCCGATTTCTTACAGCAAAATTGCTGCTGCTTCCCATCTTGAAAACAGCACTAGTAATTCAAAAAATACTAAACAAAGCATGGAAGAATTAACACCAGATGCACAGATTGATATTAATATAAAAAACAAGGACTTCCTCTCCTAATAAGGGTATACTCTGGAATATAGCTTCAACAAGGTTACAACCAAGCAGAGAACACAGTTACAAATGGCTAATAGGGGGCGTGGCACACTGTGCAGCCCTTCAAAAATGAGTCTAGTTAGGACTTTTAAAACAATGGGACAGGAAAGTAGATATTGTTATTCGCTTCCACAAACATCAGAGAAGATTATTTTGGCAATAACTCATTTTGTGAAATTTCACCCCAGGATGCCGTTCTGGCTCTCCTTAAATAAGAAACCGTTCTTAAGAGATTCTTAAATGAGAATCCCTTAAATAAGAGACCAAAACCGTCCTACGGAAGGAGCAAGTGTTTACTAGGAGTATATCATCTTGCCATGCAGCGCCAAGACTCCCGCCGACACTTTTACCCTGAAATGAGACCACCAGAGCAGAGGTGATGTGAAATGATAATGGAGATGAAATGGAGGGACAGGAAATTCGGAGGATGTAATTAACCTACCCAGCATTCGCTCGGTGACTCGGGAAATCCCCCGAAAAGAACCATGGGTCAGATTGGTCGACCACGGAAATCGAACCAGGACCTCCCGAATGTGGGTCACAGACAAAACCGCCTGAGCCATCCCACTCGGTTAGTGGGTGTCTTAGAGTATTATCAAAGAGGAGGTCATACGGAACCTTGAACCTTAGGAGCACGTCTCTCTAAGACACTTCTGTTCTGATCGCTGGTGGGGCAAGACGGATTAGGCGCCATTTTTGTCTCAATGATAGAACCTCGTGTTATGCCCGGTAGAGGAGTCAAGTACCTTAACACCGTACATTCATATTGTAGTTTCAGCAACTTCCTCCGCTAAAGTGTAGGCGGCTCATTAAAAGTTTCAAAATTAGAATCAGTGTCATCCCTTCATTGAATAATACTGTTGCCGAGGCATTGTTGTGCCGCAAGCCGCAGCTGGCGCGTGGGCGCAGAGCTGGACGCTTGCCAAAAGAGAGAAAGAAACAGAGAGAGAAAGAGAAATAGTTCCGTCTTTCTCGCTGCATCGCGATTGTTATCGAACTATTGACTGAATTCTAGAAAAATGACTGGAGGTATACAAACACGCAAAGTGTTAGAGCTGAGTCAGTTGCTAGTGATTTGTTAATTGAGTTGCAGCTGTGCATTAATTGTGAGTTCTTTTCTTTCTTTTCTTTAATTTACGTCCTCCAACGTTAAGTCATATCTGACGATGAATGAAATTGGTGAAATGATGCTCAAATGAGCCCGGAGTACATGGAGCTTAGAGTTACCTGACATTCGTCTATAAGGATAAGGGAAAACCGAGAAAAAAATCTTATCCAGGTAAGTCACCCTGACTGAGATTTGAACTCGGGACCTCTTGAACGTGAGGCAGACATGCTGCCACCACGCTACCAAGGCGAACATTAATTGTGAGTGTGTGGATATTTGAAGTGAGCCGCAGTAATTTCTTTCGTTTGTTTACGTATGGTGAAGCAACGAGAGACCTTGAATACTGCTGTTGTGTATGTCACGGTATTTTTACTGCTGCAAAGGTTGTACAAAGTTACTGTTTACTGCAAGAAAGAACATTTTAAATTTCTGCAAACAAGACTTTTAATTCTACAAACCCACAATGTCACAATTGGTGTCAGAGGTGGGATCACAACGATGGAAGTTGCACTGGCTAAGATTTTAGAAGAGCTGAAAGAAATGAGAACAGCGAATGACACCCTCGCTGCAAAGACGGAAGCGGTAAATAGCAACCTGGCCGCGACGGTGACCGAATTAACAGAGATTGAAGGCTCTGAAGGCCGACGCACCGGGACGCGACACAACATCTGCGCGCGTCAAACCACCGAGTCGCAATACACACCCAGGCACTCGTAAATGACAAAGGTTTCTCTACTAAAGTGCAAAGTGATATTATCGCTCCACTACACCAAAAATGTAGTTATCTTTAAAGTATACAGCTTGTGCAAAATAACTTTTTTCTTCTCTAGAATGAACCTTTTCTAGGTATTACTTTTTGTTAATTTGAATGTTGAAATTCAAATAGGAGGTCATTATTGGTATTCTTATGTCCCAGCCACGCAAAGAAAATGCATTTCAAAGCCATTACATATCGACAAGTTCTTAAACGATTTGACTATTTCTTTAAGCCATATATATATTTGTCTAATTCCATTATACTATATGGAAATCAATAATAACAGTTCCTACAGTAATGAGTAGCAAGGATCATATAATTGCACACATCATGTTTATATTTGCCTATCAGCGACTCTTAAACTCTGATGTCAGCGTCCTGCAGCGATAATGGTCTCAGGTTGGTAACTTGACGCCAAGTGCTCAAGAATTCCTATATCTAATAACAGGACTGATGTCTAATAAGTTATGCTTAGTTGTGTTTTGGCCTCCTATACTATTCGCTTTAAAATATTGTGACTTTGTGGGTTCGTGAAATTAAAAGTTCATTTGCACAAACTCAAAATGTTCTTTATTTCCACCGAATTACAGCTGGAACACTTGCCGATTACATAGAATTACGTAGCGCACACAATTACAATTCACCAGTTCGTCTGTCACAGGTCCACTCCACACTCACAATTACGTACAACTCCTCTGATACACGTACACAGTCTTCCAGTCCGTTCGCTAGCACGGCGCTCCTCACGGCTGCTCGCCAAGAACTGCACTCACCTCCAGCCCGGCGCGTCGCTTATATAAGACCAACTGACCTATCTAGAAGGTTCTGGGTTAGATGAAATATCCCGACTGTTCCAGACGTCCGGGGGAGGGGAAAGAGGCGGTCAGCTACCAGTGACACTTTTCTCACTATCCCCTTCAGTGAACGCCACAAGATAAATGGGTAGGCGTGAACTAAATGCCTCCTGTCGCCCACCCAGCTGCTAGCTGGCCGTGCCTTCGGATAATTGGGTGACAACATATACGTTTCCATTATATCGGACTGCTCTGGTGTTTCTCATACGTGCATTTTATTTGGGAATTACAGACATTTGTACAAATTTAAGAATCTGTATCATGCATTACTTAACGAACGCTAAGTCTGGGAGTAGGAATTTACGCAATGCTGAGGAAAGTAAGCTGACGAAGTCTTAGATATAATCCTTATCTCTCGTTATTGCTTCCCCAAACTGAAATATTATATTTTTTCATTGATAATACCAAAATAACTTAAAACAGATAAAATATTAGATGAATTTAAATGGCGATTAAATAAAAATAATAAATTAATTTATTATAATTTACGTTCCAGGTCCATGTGTAAATAATGGAACACTTTGTTAATCTTTCATCTGTCATGACCTGGCTTTCCGCTTTTGGGATAAAATACGTTACTGTTTCATAGGGAATGCGAAATATTTCAGAAAATGCTTGGTGGGTTTTTAATTACGTAACATGTATAGAAAGTTCAAGATATTCTTGGGAAATAAGCCAGGTGTAAAGACGATTACAAATCGACGTTTCGGCAGCATACATCTCTCCCATCTCAGGATATTTTAAGAAATGTTATAACAACAAATGAATCACTGGATATAAAACAAGTATAAACAAAGACAAAACACTATCAAAATTCGCATTACTGAACAAAATACTGTTTTCAGTAAATTAAATGCCAGGTCAGGAGATGGCATGAGTATAGGAAATTAATTGGATCAAAGAAACGTAACTACTTAACTTAATGATCAAGTTTTATATATATCTGTGCTTCTTAAGCCGGCGGATTTCCATTTTAAAGCCGCTATCCAAGAGGAAATCCAGCTGAAATCCAGCATCACGATTAAGCGTGCACCTCTCGGAATAATGGCCAAAGCCTCCTTAATTCTCCGCTCGTAGTAACTGTTGCATATTGTCAAGATGGACTTCTCCCCAAAATTGGCTCTATGGTCTTTATCAAAACAATGCTTTGCCAGCCCAGACTTCTCAGGTTGCATTAAACGATTGCTCCGTTCATCTTCGTTTATTCTGGTAGCGATAGTCCTTCCGATTTGTCCTATATACAGTGTGGTAGTTGTAACACGTTATATTTGTGGTTATAACATATACTGAGTATCCTGATGATGGGAGAGAAGTACGCCCCCGAGTGTTTCATTTGTGATTATAACATTTAATAAATATCCTGATGATGGGAGATATGCACACTTCCGAAACCTCGATTCCTAATCGTCTTTCCACCTGACTTGTTTCCCGAGAAGATCTCGAAAATATTCGTCGCCAGGAAATCTTCAGGTCTTAATTTATATTTATAGAAAGTGATAACAATGGCAATAGTTTTGAGATAATGTTCCATAAGACACGCATTTTTAAAATACTCACCACATGTCTGCTGCCAAGGTGATGGGTTCATAGTGAAGAATCTCGGGAGCTGAAACAAAAGAAATATTGTCTTTAGTAGACATTCATACACAGGCAGTGTTCAACTGTTATGAAGTACCTGTTCAATTTTTAGCCAAATTACTTGGAATTCACTTTGGTAAAGCATTTGTAAAACATCGTTTAACACACTCAGGCAGTTACTTGACGTTCATCTTTCAGGATAAGAGAGAACCCCGAAAAACACCTTATCCAGAAGGTCACTCTGACTGAGATTCGAACTCGGGATCTCCTGAATGTGAAGGCAGACAAGCCACCACTACACTACAGAGGCGGGCACTTTATAGTCCTGGATTTCTGTGTAAGTAAAAGATAAAGGCACGTTTTATGGAGAGGCCTACAACCGGGGCAAAGCACCACACGAAGGTCATCTAGCTATTTTTGCTTCTACTGTAGTGCATGGTAGGAGGGATAAAGGGAGAGACATGGGGCGACAGCATTCAGGTAACGTATGCAAGTGTGAACGGGGTCCCTGATATTTGTAGTTCAAAAGCATCCGACGCCGCCCGAGCCCACATATGCTCTTAACTCCCCTTACAGGGCCCACAGGGAGGTGGTTCCTGACTAGTTAGTCCCAAGAGACACCAGCCTAGCAATTGCCTCCCGACCTAGGCTAACCACCAGAACACCCACAGTAAGCAGTCTCAGAGGATGAACCTTGACCTCTCACACACGACGCCACCTCACCTGGGCTAGTACAGCAAGTATAGTCATTTTAAAATTCACTGACATCGTAACTAAGGTGCTCACAGCAGTAAAGTAAAACCAACACTTAGTAAGGATTTACTCCACGTGTACTGTCTACCCAGCATAACAAGGCAAGCGGGGCCTGAAAAGGGAGAAGGGTTCGAACTGTTTTTCTGCTCTGGTAGTATTATGTGTTTCAAATGGAAAGAATTCTCGCCTGTAGCGAATCAGATGCGTTCGATCCCTCACCGTTGCCACCTCGTTATCCCCACTCTTTTTATATTTCCCTCTCTCTCGCACACTTGCGAGTGTTCTTGGCGCTAACGCAAACTGAATTTTCCAAAGTTTTATAATAATGAAGTAATTGAAATCACAATTGCAACGTGAATATTTGTATATTACGGAAATGGTTTAAATATTTAGTTTAAAATTAATTATATTTATGAATTACTTAATTTTCTAATCCAACGAAAATACCAACGGTACATCCGTACAGCCTTGAATGTTACTTACGTTAAGAGACAATTTGTCATTTTCATTGTTTTCATCGTCTGAGTACTGCAAATGTATGATGATAGGTTCCAAAATCTGTTTCGCCCGCCTTGGTAGCGTGGGGTTAACGTGTCTGCCTCACGTTCAAGAGGTCCCAAGTTCAAATCTCGTTCAGGGTGAGTTACCTGGATAAGGCTTTTCCCGGGGATTTCCCTTATCCTGAAAGACAAATGTCGGGTAACTCTAAGCTCTATGGACCCTGGGCTCATTTGAGCATCATTTCACCCATTCCATTCATCGTCCGATGTGACTTAACGTTGCAGGACGTAAAATAAAAAAAATCTCTTTACGTGCTATTTTTCCAAATGTCGTCTTCTTGTAGTTTATCTGATGTCTCACGCAGTTTTCCCAGTCTTGTGTTCCTTGTCAATTTCTTCATGAATAAGTCGTTCAACGTCAGTCAGTTTAAAAATATTGTTTCTATTTGCAACATAATTTGAGCCCACATTAATTCAATTGGATTGCTCTGGCAGTAGTAAAGGTGGGGGAAGGTGGATCGTATCTCATTGATCCAGCTGATACACTTTTTCATGGAAGAGTAACTGAATAGTACTGCTTTGAACTCTCTAGGGTAAACAGAGATTACGAACCATTCATAAACAAAGATATAATGTGACCAGACACGTTCTGCCAGACTAGCACGAAGTGTATTGTTTCCTCTCATCGAATTTAACAAACACCTTGGCTTATTCAAAGCACATATTTCTTTTATCACGTCATGTCAAATGTTTACGTTTCACTTCTGAGTAATTTCAAATATACGTTCACGCATACATGCCAACCAATAATGATATTCATTACAGTGCTTACGTCGCAATGCGTTGTTATAATATAGTCGTATCTACTTTATTTATTTGTATTAGGAAAACCATTTGAGTTGAAAATACAGAGGTTTTACGGTTATGTTAAATACATTACACTCTCCTTCCACACGGATCAGTTTTTGTCTTAGCGCGAATAGTATTAATAGAGATTGATTGGTTTGCCGCTCGTCACACACCACAAAGGGGAAATGCAATACGACAACACCGCAGGACTCCGATTGGTTGCTCACCTAGTAGCGCTCAAGGACAAACATCATCGCATTTGAAACACATAACAGATCTGTTCACTGCGAGATGTTGTACGAGAGTGCATATGAGTCACTCATGCTGCCAGATCTGAGTAACTGCAGTGATAGTTATTATACATGGGTGAATTATGTGACAACACTCTATTTTACTTGAACCTAGCATCCTTATCATACGCGGACGGCTTCAAGAGGTCCTGAGTTCGAAACTTGGTAAGGGTGAGTTACCTGGATAAGGTTTTTCCTGGGTTTTCCCTTATCCTAAAAGACTAATGTCGGGTAACTCTAAACTCCATGGACCCCGGACGCATTGAGCATCAATTCACCCATTTCGTTCATCGTCCGATATGACTAAATGGAGGACGTAAATTACAAAAAACCCGGACGGAGGGCATAAACGCAGCAAAAGTGAACAAAAGTATCGCATTATGATGTGTTTTTTTATGGTGGTGGGTAAATTTAATTAATTGGGTTTTAATATAACCTTAAAACGAACAACGAAATAATAAAGTTATGTTTATGTGGAATAACAGCTCGTACCTTGAAAAGAAAAATACGAAAGTATTTAAATATAAAATTGCCTTTGACAACGGCTGTATGCATAGGAGACATGGGCTGTTAAAAGTTTGGAGCCAAATACAAATGTCGGAAATTAAATACAGTGCGATCCACATAAACCTGAACCACTTCAATAGGTCATGACTTTTGAACCAATAAAAGGACACGCGTGCTACTTTGGTAGAATATAATACACAATTGGGAGATTACATTATTTACATCTCAGAGAAAATGTTGGAAGTGTCCTCCACCAGCATCTATACATGTTTGTACTCGTCTCACCATATTCTCTGACGTTTTACGGAGAGTATCCTCGCCAATGTTACTTATTTCGGTTTGAATGGATTCCTTGAGAACATCAATTGTCCGTGGCCTATTCTTGTACACTCTATTTTTAGATACATCCACAAGAAAAAATCCGGTGATGTTAGTTCAGGGAATCTGCGCAGCCACAGACCTTTTGTGATTATTCGATTATCAAAGAAACTGGTTACAAGTTCCTTGGTGTCATTAGATGTATGGCACGTTGCTCCATCTTGCTGGAAATAACCTTCTCTCAATTCGATACCATCTCCGTAAAACTTCAGAGAATATGGTGAGACGAGTGCAAACATGTACAGATGCTGGTGGAGGACACTTCCAACATTTTCTCTGAGATGTAAATAGTGTAACGTATGCTCAATTTCTTCTCGGGCAGCAAACCAGGTGAAAAGACAATTAGAAATCGAGGTTTCGGGAGCGTACATCTGTCCCATCATCAGGATATTTATTAAATGTTATAACCACAAATGAAACATGTAACGATATGTTTTAGTTAGAACTTTTTATATGAATATTGTTTTCTGATATGACTTAGTAGGCTATGTAATGACAATATTAAAAACAAATATATGTGTAATTTTGTGATTGGCCGTAGTAATAATTGTATTACGTAATACGGTGACGCAGCGGTACCTAGGTACATCGGCCAATCACAAAAATAATAGAAGAGTAACGATAGTTACGGAAAATCAATAATCTTGAGATAGATATGTTCTTCAGTCTTGTTTGATGACGAGGGAAAAATGTCGCGGTGAATATAAAAGTTTTGTAACGGAAAGTAAAGAGTTATTCGGTATTCGTAATAGTAACGAGTGAAATGTAATTCAGATTATACAATTAAATGATATATTACGAAATCAGAGTCATATACAATTTTATTTCTGTCACCAAAAATCCACACCTGAGAAAAGATCTCATGACTCTTATTTAATAAAATCTAGACCTGGAACTTCCAAACAGTCGGCGTGCTTCCTATCTGCTGCGAGTGGAGGAATAACGTCACAAATTTGGATCCTGAACGTGTGGCTCGATTAAGTTGGAGAAACAAGACGACCAAATAATAACGCCACAAACACTGGATATAACACAAATATAAACAAAGACAAAACACTATCAATATTCGCATTACTGGACAAAAGACTGTTTTCAGTAAATTAAATGTCAGGTCAGGAGATGGCGTGAGTATAGAAAATTATTGTGTCAAAGAAACGTAACTACTTAACTCGATTATCAAGCTGTATTGATCTTTGCTTATTAATTCGATGGATTTCCATTTTAAAGGCCGGTTTCCAAGAGGAGCTGAACTGAAATCCAGCATCACGATTAAGCATGTTCCTCTAGTAGGAAATGGCCAAAGCCTCCTTAACTCTCCACCCCCAATAACTGTTGCATATTACCAAGATGGTCGTCTCCCGAAAGTTGGCTCTATGTTTGTGATACCGAAATTAAGAATAGCAATGAGTAAAGAATCGTAATGGATTTCAATGGAGTATTGTATATTTGTTACGACCCGAACAGGTGCAGTTGGTTGAGTTGTTTAACAAAAGACACTGGAGAAAAATGGTTTTCTTGATAAGAATCCCGAATGAATAGCACTTGACTTTGTTTGAAAAGGATATTCTTCCGACCATTAATAATGGCATGTCTGAGACTAATAATCACAATGGGCAAAATAGTCACAAAGGGAATCTTTGTGTGAAAAGAAGGCTTCAGAAGTGAAAGTTACACACCCACGCGCAGCTGTGCATAGTGTGAAGACAGACAGTTCGTGGCTTGGAGCCAATTAAGAAAGTCATCGCCTCTGTCTTGGTCGAGGGCAGACCTAAAGCGATGAGAGAAGATATTAGTCGGTTCATATTGAGCGTGTATAGGCTGAGCAAGATTTGGAAGTTTCTGTAATCATTATTCTGTAACATGTATTTTCGATGCCTTGAGTCTGGGCACAGCTGTGTATAAAAATTGTATGATTAAGTGTAAATTCTGCTGACTGGCAAAACATGTACTTTGGACTGGTGAATCATACATCCTGCTGGCTTAGGGAAATAATTCACAGGTGGTCTGTAACAGGTCTCAACTTGTTCTCCATGTTTTAAACAATGAATCACACATCCTGCTGATCAAGGGAAATAATGCTTAGTCGGTCAGTAACAGGTTTAAACATGTTCTATAATGATTGCACAATACGGTGAAAATTAACAGCTAGCGTGGGAATCGCTGAGTTGACTTTTTGGTAGGACCCCTATTTAAGCTTGGTTGAGTTAGCCCCCGGGGGAGAGACTTCACAGAGATTTCAGAGGGGACTTGCTGCTGGTCTCTGTAAGAATCAACAAGAGTTTATTTCAAAGTGCTACCACGAGTAAGATAGCCAGCAGGGCGTACCAGATCGTACACCTTTTGACAGTCACACAAGGTTCACGCCATACAAACAACACATCGCCAAAGGTAAAGTTGCATTATGTTATTATGCATTTAAATGTTACCAAAGCGCCCCTGATATCTTCCAGATCCAGGGAGTGCCCTGTAGAAACACTAGGTATCTTTGAAATATAGTTATTCAGTTCAGTTTGACTTATATATTTCTTTCGCTCTATCCTTTCAGTAGCTACACCCCAGTTGCAGATTAGGTTTGTAAGTCTTTCACCTCCCTTACAATCCTGGTCTACAACAATATGTACGTGAAGAACGAATTAAGTTTTATCGAGTAATAAGCATTTCACATACAGTAACTCTAAACAGTGATATTGGTAACGCTTGGTCGGCAACTTTGAGTTTGATGTTATGATAAAAGAAGCAGTCATTAAACCATTTTGAAACGGGCATTACAGTGTCATTAAAACCATCTTTCCTCATACATATCCAGGCATACCCAGGAAGAAACCTCATTGCTCAACCCTGAGCCACCCATATTGTTGTATCAAACTGTAGCGTCAACGTGGAACCGTGCGCTACACATATTGCTTCAAACTGCCACCCCAACGTGGAACTCTTTGTGTGACCATTTTATTGTTTCAGTCATCAAAACAATGCTCTGCCAGCCCAGGCTTCTCAGGTTGCATTAAACGAATACTCCGTTCATATTCGTTTATTCTTTGACCCAATTAATTTTCTATACTCACGCCATCTACTGACCTGGCGTTTAATTTACTGAAAACAGTCTTTTGTTCAGTAATGCGAATTTTGATAGTGTTTTGTCTTTGTTTATATTTGTGATATATCCAGTGTTTCATTTGTATTTATAGCATTTAATAAGTATCCTGACGATTGGAGCGACGCAGGCTCCCGAAACGTTGATTACTAATCGTCTTTTCACCCGGCTTGCTGCCCGAGAAGAAATTGAGCATATTCGTCGCCAGGAAAGCCTCAGGTCTTATTTTAGTGTAATGTAATCTTCCAGTTATGTATTATACTCTCCCAAATTTGCACGTGTGTTCTATTATTGGTACATAAGTTATGACCTATTGAAATGGTTCAGGTTTATATGGATCGCACTATATCTCCGGGATATACAAGATAAGATCTAATTGGAAATAAGAAATAAGGAAGGAATTAGGTATATTTTAAATTAAAAGAAAAGATAGAACGAAATAACCAAATATAGACAAGACATTTGCAAAGAATGGACAACTCTCGTATTGCATTACAGTCATGCAGATAGAACAATAGGAAGGCCAATAAAAAGATGAGAATTCTCCTAAACCTTGAAAAGTCGTTGATGATGATGTCACCGAGAATATCTTAGAATTGTTTAAAATGGCATTCAGGTAAGCTTTTGTGAATACGAGAATGAGTATGTTTCATTTCTGACAGGAACATTTCAATTACTCACCTTTGTTTATCATGTACATTCACGCTAAGCATCTTGGCGAATAACTTGTAGGAACGGTGGCGAAAATAAATATGGGCGTTTTTACAGTTGCGAGCTACAAATTTATGAGTCATGCTTGTGCCAGCTGACAGGTAAACCTGCCAGGAATGCCAAGTGTTGCGTGAGAACGTTTCAGCAATTAAAACTCAGCCTGCCACTTACTTGTGGTTCAACACAAAAGGTCATAACAATCGACCATCGGCATAATTAGATATGACTGCAGTAGCTACACAGATAACTAATTACATACCTACTGATTCCTCCTTTACTTTACACAGCATTTTGTTCGCTCTTTCGGTATATTCCTGAAAAGTGAAGTGAGACCGTCCCTGTTAGGCATAAAATTAGCATAATAACCGCGAAAATCATATTAAATACATAATTAAGGGCGGATAGATACTACAATATGAATTGAGCTAAATTATAACAAATATAAAATGATAATGTTCTAATATACAGGTACAGAAACTAAACAGGCAATCTCAATACATATATTTTATTGCAAGCACGTGAACCCAACGTATATAGGGAGCCGGGAAAATGAACACGTACCCTCACAGGAATGTTCCTTGTGTTGAGCCGACAAAGGGACATTATTCGAGTATCACCCAAGGCTAGACCCAAGCGACAACTCGTCGCCCGTCTTAGCTTTGATTTGCACATGATACGTGATGTAGAGAATAGACACCGGGATTTAAGCTACACTTTTGCAAGCGTGCTCCCGCATTAATTAGCTAGCCTGTGGGTAAGAGAAAGTTGCATGGAATACATGCCTCAGAAACTGAAAATTGCGATGAAATTTAAGAGTAGGGATGAAATAAAACCTATAAGAAACGAGTAACGGGTCACATGACCCCTAAAGTGTCCAAAATTCGGCGAAAGGAAGGTGAAATTTGTGCAATGGAGACGTTTGATATTTGCTACAAAAACACTGTTTTGGCGAGTGAAAAAGCAGCACGTACTGAAAGTTCATCAAAGTCCGTGTTCACGAATGGACGGAATAACACACATTAGGTGGTTATCGAACACTGTGTTAGCGACTGAGAGAAACAGCACATATTACATCATCAAGATTTTACCAAACTCTGTTGTATAATCCTCCGGAAATACTCTAGTGCGCGAAGTAATGCTCTCGCGACGTACAGAAACATCAACGTGTACACGGCTTCATACACCACTCGGCGCGTCCTAGAAATTCACAAGTTCACTCGTAACTGTCATTCAAACTAGCCGTCATGTCACGCTCACAGCAACGGACGAAGCCCAAATCTCGCGCCTAATGTGCGAGTAACACCAACACAACAGTGACGAGTGGAGAGGGCCACTTGTATAAATAAACTTGTCATTCAACGGTCGTGGTGTCTTCTGTGTGATAATACCCGTACACTGTCAGGACGCACCCACTCCCTGAAGCCCAAAACAGAGAATCCATGAAGACCTACCCTGAGAAAAAACCCCGACCTGTTGTAAACCTCCCAGCCGTAGTCCTCACGTGTCACATATCCTATCATAAGAGATGTTGAGTGCCGGGAGGGCCCAACGAGGTACTTAACGGGCAATTACCGCCTCAGAAACTATGAATTGTAAATTTCAAGCTACAGTGATAAAATCTACAGGGATACCAAGTTATGAAAAAAAGGAGACAAATACCCGATTTCACCAACAGATGCTAAAATCAACGTTAACAAATGTAACGTAACAATTGTCACAGCACTAACGCTACTGTTAAATTTCTTGCATTTCACCAACCTGTTTTCTGAAGCTGTTAACAAACACCTGTTAACGCCAAGAGACTTGTAAATATCACAGCTATAGAGGGCTATGGATAAGTCTTATTATTTTATGAACGTATTGCGATGTACTTTTGTTTTCATTTTCCTATGCACACAGCTGAAAAAAATGGTGGGTGAACAAAATCGTAAACAAAAGCTGTGGGACAAATTTCTCATTGATGGAGAAAGAATTGTTAATTGAATTGGTAACGAGGTACAAGGATATCGTGGAAAATAAAAGGACTGATGCGGTTAATGTAAAATAGAAGGATGTCACGGGGAAAATATTGGAAACGAATTTAATTCAAAGGCATGTGTCAGTACTAGAAGCACGAAACAACTTCGTCAGTATTACGTAAATTTAAAACGAGGAGCGAAGGACGAGTGACTTGCACGTTTCAAGACGGGAGGTGGACAGTGTATGGTCCATATAATTCAGTGAATTATAAAATCGCAGTTATTAATACTTGAAACAAAGGCGAGATGGGCCTATTCCTTTCGAAGTATGTTCTAACTCAGTATTACGTAAATTTAAAACGAGGAGCGAAGGACGAATGACGAGTGACTTGTAACGTTTCAAGAGGGACGGTGTACAGTATATGGTCCACATAATTCAGTGAATTATAAAATCGCAGTTATTAACACTTAAAGCAACCACTTTTGCTTCTTTCGGGGCTTGGTGATGAAGGAGATTTCCACACCGAGCTTTGCTGTTTGCTCTAAGAATCAAAATGATGTAGCCAAGTTTCATCAGCAGTGATTAAGTTTGAAAGAAACTCCGGATCTTCCTCTAACATCAACTTTAACTGTATGCAGACCTGCATGCAGACCTGCATGCGAATGTCCGTTTGTTCGGGAATCAACAGTCTTGGAACCCATCGCGCACAAACACGTCTCATGTGTAATTTTTCTGTCACCAATATGCGTTTGGCAGGCACCCAAAGAAATGTTCAGTATTTCAGAAAGTGATCTTAAGGTAATTCGTCGATCCTCACTCACAAAGTCAGCAGCAATGTTGATGTTTTCCTCCGTAATAGCAGTAATTGCAGCACCCGGTCCACCTTCCTTTGAAATTGACTGTCTATCCTCTTTAAACATTTTAAGCCACCTTCGAACTGTGCTATAGGGAAGAACAGACTCTCCATAGGCCTCCTGTAACATTGTATAGGCCTCAACTGAAGATTTGTTGAGAGGAAAGCAGAATTTCAAAGCCGGATATTGTTCCTCGCATGTTACCCCCATTGCAGCGGTAGGCGATACTGAACATATCTGAACAAGCCTGGTTCCCACAGGCGGGAACCAGGAATACCAACAATGAAACTTCTACGGCGTATTTGTTTCACATTAGGCTAACAGAATATAATTTTAGTTGATTGATGGAAATTAATCATTTCTCCACACTAGCCATATATAGGCTAAGGTTTTTGATAGATAGAGTCAACATGAAAAATTCAATGTCATGGCCGGGATTTGAACCACGGATCTCCTGGTTTCCGTCCAGTCGCTCTTAACCTTTGAGCTACCATGGCCAACGTGCCGGGGGAAATATACGAGTCAACTGGAGAATTTAATGTCAGGCCGGCACGTTGGCCATGGTAGCTCAAAGGTTAAGAGCGACTGGACGGAAACCAGGAGATCCGTGGTTCAAATCCCGGCCATGGCATTGAATTTTTCATGTTGACTCTAACAGAATATAATAAGATTGAATTTTAGTGCGAAAAATTATGACAGTAAAAAATTATGACCATTCTTTATTGAACATCCCTCGTGTCTGTCATTTGTGATTCCTGGGAATTCTATTGGCTGAAGTGAAGTGTTCATTGGTGCTTAGCACAGAGCCGGGTAGCGCAGCAGTAACCCTCCCACTCTTACGGTGCTTTATATGAGAAGTTTCTATTAACTAAGGTAAAGCCATGGTAACGTTCGAACAGCGCGACTATACCAGAGCAGGAAAGCCCCTCTCTCTCTTCAGGTCCCGCTTGTCTTCTTGTGGTGGGCAGATAGTACTACGTGCTGTGCTCTGTCCCTGTTACAGCGGCCTCATTAGTGTTGATAAGGCCAGTCTTGGTTTAAACAAAAGTTTAGATTTATTTGGGATATGACCTATACAGTAAACCGCAAAGCAATGACCTCCAGTGAGTATCATAACACTGCAGTGCTATAACACATCTCAAGCACTTCAAAGGAATGCAAGTAACATGTTATTTACACCGTGGTTAAGAGACCCTGCATTCCTATTTCTTAGCAAGCGGCACAGTCTTTTAAGCAAAGAATCTCATATACGAGCGTAAAGTAACATTCTTACTTTGTTTTTCTCTTTGCACCGAGTTGTCTTTAAAATCTACTCTCACTCTGAATACGTGATGATATTACAGTTGTTAACGAGTTCAGTGCTAAGAATTTCAGCAATCCGGTCAGCAGTCCATAATCATTACTTCTAGACGTTACAAATCCGCGAGGAAAGCGTGCAAGGAATAAGTATTGCAAATATCCCAAACACGCTAAATAATAACAGCGTGCTTTGCGAACTCATTCTGAACTGGAATTTCTGCACAGCACTGCAGTAGAAGTTATGTTTGTACTTAGAATTTGTATACAAAACCAGATTTTATTTGTTTTCCGGTTTTTGGAGAAGCTCTTAAACCGAACAAGTAAATGTCTATGCATCCATAAAAAATAAGCCAGTTCCTTCAATATTAGAAATTTATCCATAACACTTCGTGCCCAGCTGAATAGCCAGTTTCAATAATTCAGGCACATATGAATGGTTACATATCTACACAGATGGATCTAACTTGGACAACTCAGGAGCAGGAATTACGTGTGCACTGTTCTCATTCTATCAACCAGCAGGATACCACACAACAAATTTTGATGCAGAAGTAACGGCTATTCATATTTCACTCCAACACCTTCTATACAGTATAGTAAATTCAAAATTGCTGTCATACTTTCTTATTCTAAAGCAGCACTATGTGCAATAAGTTCATATAAAATGAGGTCAATCCAAATTAAAGAATGTCACAAAATGATCCAGCAAATTCAAAAACTACAGAAAAGAATTATATCACGGTGGATACCTGCATATTGTGGAATTGCTGGAAATGAGCTGATTTTCTTGCGAAAAAAGGTGCAAATTTAATTCAGAACAAAAGCACTTTACACCCATAAAAAGATTAATCAAAAGCAAATATAAAAACAAACAAAACAATGAATATCTAACAAAGCCATAGATAAAAAATGGAACATTTTAATTAAACATCCAGAAATTATTCCAGAAATCCCACGTAAAGCTGCAGTAGCAAATTTTAGATTACTTACGGAACATGATTATTTGGACAAACACTTACACAGAATAGGAATTTATTCAAGTCGAAATTGTATCTGTGCAACAAAGAAGAGGAAATGATTGAAGAACAACTTTTAACCTGTGAAGCCCTACCTGCCGGACCCACTACACAGAAATATTGGAGAGCAAGAGAGCTAATGGCTTCGTTGCCAAAGCCTAGCATTTGAAAACAACAACAACAACAACAACAACAAAATTCAGGCACACTTTTGTACAAAAATACACTTTTTGAAATTATTGGGTTTTATTGAGTGCAATATTTTCTGTATTTCTTTATCTTTACTTCGCTGTGAGCTGCAATTGAACTCGTAGCAGTGAACCTCCCCGTGAATTTTATTATGAGCACTTCTATGGGAAAGACATCTACAGTGACCGTCATAATTTTTCGGACAAGGTGGTCTGTACATGTAACATGCTTGTTTTTAAAGCAAAAGTAGGTAAAAAATTCAAAATTTCTAAGCTCTTAATTCTATGCCTCAATAGGTACCGCAGTAATGAAGTTTTGACTTGTGAATTATTTTTAAAACGCACAATACCTGTTAATTGGTTGAGATACGAAAATTTGTTCGTCAATATTTTTCAGACAAGCAACTAGCTCAAAGCATGCTTTGCACTTGTTATGTGCTGTACGGGGAGGTCCCAATTAATACTTTACGCACGGACAAAGCAGACCTAAACATTCAGGAGAAGAAAGGGCAGTACATTTCAGTGATGACAATTAGTAATATTCTATCATCAAACGGGGAAAAACATTCACAACTATGAGATTTGTTGAACATGAAGAAGAGCACCTTTAATGACATTATCCCCCGATATATATATCTTGATATATATATCAAGATATGATTGAAAATTTGTCACAGACAGGTCACCCGAACGTCCGTAATAGGAGGAAGAGAGGGCAGTAGTAAGCAAATTGCAAAATAATCCACGTCTTACTGAAACTGCTATTGCTCCTGAGTCTGCGAGTGCGTTTGGAAAGAGGAACAGCGCAGGCACAATCCGAAGTGTTATACAGAGAACATTATCAAGAAAAAAGCCCTATGTCAACAAAATTAATAGGAACAAGTGCTAAGGAGCACTTCAGCAAAGATATGTACTGATCGAAAACAGTAATTTTCTGCAACAAGTCAAAATTCAACTTTTCTGGTTCAGATGGGCGAATTATAATTTGTAGACAGTTAAGCGCAGAGGATCTACCCAACATTCCAAAGACCCTGGTTTCCTTCTACCCGAAAGTGATGGAAACTCCGGAGCTCTTTTCATAGCGCAATACCTTGTTACCTAAAAAGACCCCCCTATCGACAACAACGTCAAGACGGGATGGAAGGGGATACGCCACTTACGCGCGTCAACTCCGCAGGGAAGACTACCTCGGTAGGGCCACCTGGTGATCTAGCACACCATATACTAGCTATGCAGGCTAGTACCCGGAACTTAAGAGGCAACCCTCTACCCCCTCCGGGTGACCGAGGCCTGGTCGGAGGTACCCGATCTCCCGCCGGTGTCAGGAAGACACTGCCCCCTCGACTCCAACCCAAACCGAACAATTCCCACTCAAGGAGGGGCTCGAATGTTCGGCCCGAGGTTCCTCTGGTAACTTCTGAGGTACCACAAGTGCAAAGGGTCCGCAGCGCCCGCACCACAACAGCTGAATGGGACGGACCCCCTTCCCTACGGGGATAGTTTGGAGACAGCCCAATAAAGAATTTGAAGAAAGAAATATGCAGTCGACAGTCTGGGGCTGTATGTCAGCTGAAAGAGTAGGTGAAGTAGTTTTTATAGATGGACACATGAATCACCGACAATAACTTCAGACTTTATAAGATAACTTGAAGTAAAGTGCAGACAATATGGGAATAGGAGAATGTATCAGGATAATGACCCAAAACATAGGCACATAATGTATGGCTATGGTTGTTGTACAACTGTCCTAAAGTTGTAAATCCTGCCCCACAGAGTCCCGACATCAATCCGATTGAGGATCTATGGGATATACCCGAAAGGAACGTACTAAAACTTCCAATAAATTGTAAAGCTGGTGTGAGGAGACGACTGCAAGAGGCATGGAACAAATTGCCCCGTTCTACGACTAGCAAACTGGTGGAGAACATACCGAGAAGACTGACTGAAGTGCTACGGAGTTAGGGAAGGATCACCAAGTATTCATATTCCTACCTGGCCTCCATTCTTTCTATTTGTTTTGTACTTTTTGTCCGAATAATTTTGAATAGGAAATTTTGTAGCACTATAAATACATTTATAGATTTATATTTTGCATTTCATGAAATAAAACGGAACTATACTTTTATTATCTGTATGTATAACTGTATAATCTGGAGTGGGCGAAATGGAATAAAACAGGTTTGTTGATAATCTTTTGTTGTTAAGCATGCAACAGCTATACTTGTCCAAAAATTCTATCAGTCATTGTATTTCAGGGATTTCTTGTATAGATCATACATAATGTTGTACATGCGAGTCTAGTCTCACGGCATTTCGAAACAAAATACAACTGTCAAGTACCAAACAGAGGAATGCTAAGGCCGCAATCTCTCTGATGTAGTACTCCCACGCTAGGCGCTACAGATGACGTCGGTTCTGTTTCTTAGAACATTTCTGCTATTGTCTTGCGCAACATAACCTCACATTCCTCGCGCTCTTTACCCTTATTTGAACATTTACAAACTTTTGTATGTTTCTTGGTAACAAGTGACTTGACATTTAAGAAGTGAATCACCCAAGTTTAGGTGCGTTAATCCTGACAGCAGGACCAAATTATCTGCACAATGCGACAAAGGACATGATATCGTGTCTAAACTGCTTTTACACCAGGGTGATCCTACTTCTCCACAGAAGGTATTTTTGTTTGGGAATGCCACAAGTTCAAAGAAAGACATTAAGAGCAATTTTTGGACCAATTAAAGACAGAGGACAATGGAGAACCTCGAGAAATGAAATGTTTAATAAAAGAATAAAAAAACACATTAAAGTATTGAGACTAGATGGGTCTGACAGCTGTGTAAAATGTCAGATGAGAGAACAGTTAAACACACACACACAGACACACACACACACACACACACACACACACACACACACACACACACACACACACACACACACACACACACACACACACACATGAAAACCTCTCGAGTCTAGAAGCAGAGGCAGAGCTAAAACAGATGGAGTGATGATATACATCAAGGTTTAAAAAACATGAAGATTAAGAATTGGCTAAACTTGAAAAACATCGCGTTGAATGAAAAAATAGAGAAGGCCAACGCATCCAGCCAATGAAGTTGTAGTTTCTATTAAGAAGAAGAATGTCACACGTATTTTCTGACTAATTTAATGATGTAATCAATGGATCAAAGAGTATAAAGTGTGACAACTTCAGGCTACTCTGTAATATTAATATATTTTGATTAATGCATTTATATATCATTGTATTTAACTAGAAAACAATTAAAACATTATTTTTTACAAAAATTATATAAATAAAACAATTACAGGACTAAAACAGAAGTACTGATTCATAAATATATGACAAAAATTGAAGTAATTCTGAATATAACTATGTAAATAGTCACAAAAATAACATTATAAGTTTTAAAATATTAATATTGTTAACTGATCAGTTTTTACTGACACATTGAAGCTGAGCTCTCCGAATAATTTGTATTCCACAGAATAAATTGAATCTATAATATCTGTACACAGCACAACCAAAACTATCTCCTGCCCGTGCTGTAATGAGGCGTAAAGTAAATTTACTCAAAACAATAATGCCAGAGTTCAATCCAAGTTGTCAAAATTGTAGAACTACTAGAGTCGTAGTTTCAAGAAATACAAACTGATGAAAGACTAACTTGATTTCACAAAGATATATCAGTCTACTAGGCATTGCGGCTAACTCTCCATAGAATGAAGGAATGACGTGATAAACTACAGTGGACTACAAGGGTCAGGCACACAAGCCACAAAGATGCGTGGAAGTCTAATATTTCCTAGCTCGAAGACGCTGTTGTGGCTACCCAAATAGGGCGATAGACTATCTGCTCTAACAAGTAGCCCTCTAGTATTTACTAGGAATATACTCTTTCTTGACTATGTCATCTTATGTAAAACGTTTCTCTATTCATCATTATAGCCTAAGAGTTTACAAATTCCACAGTCATCGATGACTGGCTTTTTAGTCGCTGAGGTCAGCTACTGACAGACTGAAATAAGCTTTTGTTCTCAGCCTCTTTCTTGCAGCACCTTGGTTACACCCATAACACCATAATACCCATATCTTAATTGTTACCATTTGCCACAAATTCCAATCAGAAAAGACTTAGGATGTTGTGGTCTAGCTTCGACTTCAGCTTAAGTTAAGCATTTAAGGTAGCTTTCCCATTATGTGTGACAACACTGCATTTCTGGTAAGACAGTACTTTTAATAAATACCAATTATTGTTATTATGTTATATACCTTTGCACTGAAGATTGTCGATAAACATAAAGGTTCAATGCCTGCGATCAGAAGTGCAGCATCTGTGGAAATTTTCTATATCCCATGATGATTCTGAGTACAAATCCCCCATGTAAATGGTTAAGTTAACATTGCACTCAGCGCTTATTTAGTACATCTTGGAATACTGCCGAGCTGTATAATCTTCATCGCCGAAGAACACTCATAATACGATTCGTGTCCGTAAAATAAGGTCTCTTAGGCGCTGGGGCCATGAGGAATGCTATTACTGGAGATCCGGAAACACTGGCGTATAGCTTGGTTTCACCTCTTCAAATCCCGACCACAACGAACCCGTTGCAACCATTAGTCTTGGCTGGGCAGCCGTTTGCGATGGAGCTTCCTATCACTTCCACCGCCAAGTGCGAGTTGCGTGCAGTGATCTGCTTTTTGAGTGCCAAGGGCACTACCCCCACTGAAATTCTACGTCAGTTATGCGAAGTCTATGGGTCACAGTGTATGGACGTCAAAAACGTGCGAAGGTGGGTCAGAGAGTTCAAAGACGGACGTACAGACGTCCATGACGAACATCGTTCGGGTCGGCCTTCGGTTTCAGCCGAAACAATTGCAAAAGTGGAGCAAGAAATGCTTAAAGATCGGCGTGTGACAGTTCGCGAGCTGTGCGAACTTATCCCTGAAGTCAGTAAGATTACGATTGACAAGATTCTGACTGAACATTTGTATTATCGCAAGGTGTGTGCGAGGTGGGTCCCCTAAAATGCTCACCGAGGACCATAAACGGCAACGTGTTGAAGCGACCCACCGATTCCTGGAGCGCTATGCAGAGCAGGGAGAGGAATTGTTGGATTCAATTGTCACTGGCGATGAAACCTGGGTGCACTACACAACACCAGAAACCAAAGAACGTTCTCGTCAGTGGCGGAATTCGAATTCGCCGAAGCCGTGAAAGTTCAAACAGACATTTTCTGCCGGAAAAGTGATGACCAGTGTGTTCTGGGACATAAAAGGCGTATTGTTGTGCGTGTTTATGTCTACCGGCACAACAATAAACGCCGCTAGCTACTGTGAGGCTTTAAAAACTTGCGACGTGCCATTCAAAATCGAAGGAGGGGAATGCTGACGAAGGGAATGATTTTTCATCACGACAACGCTCGTCCCCATATTTCACATGCAACGGCTGATCTCCTGGCCCAGTTCGGATGGGACATCCTCACCCTACAGTCCAGACTTAGCACCTAGTGATCATCATGTGTTTCCTGAGTTGAAGTCACACCTGAGTGGAACACATTTCCAGACCGACGATGATTTGAAAAACGAGGTCGAGTGCTACCTGCGCAACTTGGCGGGAGAGTGCTATGATAATGGTATACAAAAACTACCACAGCGCATGCAAAAGTGCATCGATCGCGATGGTGATTACGTTGAAAAACAGCTGTAAGTTCCGCCTTTCCATCATTGTAGCATTCATTGACAATAAACATGTTTTCTATATGAAATAAAATTGGAGACCTTATTTTACGGACACACCTAGTAGCTCAAAATTACAACAATTCTATAAAAAAGATACCGTGTTTAATACCTTCAGGATGAAACAAAATAAGGAAATTCATGGCTTATTTACACGTTTTATTTTTTAATAATAACAATCAACCAATTTAAGTTTAAAACAGTCAAGATATCTTACATACTTATTAGACAAAGTTAGGTGGCTTTGTTGCAACGTTGGGACCTGCATTCGGGAGATTCAAAACCCTTAAGGTTTGTCTTCCCTGACTGAATTTTTTCCCTTTAGGATTTCCACAGTTTTCATAAACGCAAATACTGAGGTGAGGTACCTCAAATTTCCCTCTCAAAATCATTTCTTTACATGTATCATCATGCCCAGTCCCTGTGGTGCTAAATAAATCAACAAACAAGCCTGGAATGAAATACAATTAAGAGGCACGTGATGAAATCAAGAGAGAGCTACGTGATACATTATACTGGTAGAGCCACAGAGCTTATCTCAGCATCAAAAGCACGTTAATAGAATTATTAAGGAATTGTTTTATTTGATTTGTCATCATAACCACAAAGTAACGCTGCAAGCTACAACCTTCTCTATTTATTAATGGCTGCAGGTATGATATAAAAAATCAATACCATTCCAAAGGTACAGAATTCAATTAGTTTTAAGTGAATCAATTTGAAACAGAGATAGATTGAAAAAAGAAAGAAATGTTACAAGATAACAAGTTTGTACCTTCTGTTCTCAATTAACACTGATGAGACTTCCTTTTCTAAAATAAAGAGGACCTCCCAGATAGGTAAACAATTTTTTTGTGTAGTTAGTTCCATAGGTTTCTGATATTCACTTGTGTGGTGAAAAAAGAGAAATAAGAACTTTTGAAAGTATTTTAGAATCTAATGTTTAAATGAAGATCTTGAGAGTAATTTATGAAACCCTCACTTATAGTTTGGAGCAAATGAACTAAAATACCTTGTCGTTTTTGGTTCATTGGGTGTGCACCCTAAAATTCAATTATCCAACCATCACGAAAAATAGGAGGAGTAGTACGGACTTTTTCATTTAATACCTAACGGTGCACAAAGCGTTTCGCCTCTCCCACAACATTGTTGAATTGTCCCTTTATCCTCTGCCATTGTGGGCGGGGGCTAGCGCTATGCGCTCCGCTCGGCCGTATTGCCTTAAACGTTCTCTGGTGAAGTACCTCCTTATATATAAAGGTGGCAACACTCGTACACAAAAGCTAGTGAATTTCGTTGTCCATCTGTTGCCATAACGAGCCCCTCCCGAATGGGAGTTGTTCGGATTGGGTTGGTCTCGAGGGGGCAGTGGTTCCCGTCACCCACGGGCAATTGGGTACCTCCGGCCAGGTCGTCAGGGCCGCCCGGAGGGGGCAGAGGGTTGTCATATAAGTCCCGGGGACTAGCCTGCAGAGCTAGTAGCTGGTGAGCTAGACACTGGCGGCCCTACCAAGGTTATTTGGTAGCTGGTTCATTAAGGACTGGCGCGTATGTGGCGTATCCACATCCATCCTGTTTGCCGTAAGGCAGACGGGGGGGCAGTTTATATTATAAGGTGCTGTCCTATGGAAATAACAGATGAGGCCCGGGTTCCCGGTCCTACGGGGCTGGGGCTTATGGGAAGTAGACCTCGGTGAGTAAGTGTCCATCTGTTGCCAGTTACTCATCAAAGTTTCAGCCATGTTGGACGCTCAGTTGTTATGTAATAGTCGTTTGAGTGAGTTGATGTGAGTGTTTTTATGAAAATGGACCAAATCGAGTATCGAGCTGTCATTAAATATTTGTTTTTTGAAAGGCAATACGCCTACGCAAATCAAAGATGATTTGGATTCTTTGTATGGGGACTCTGCATCATCGTTTATCACATTGAAATCTGGGCAGCTGAATTTAAATGTGACCGTAAGAGCTTGGGCGAGATGAACGCTCGGGACGTCCAAAAACTGCAACTACCGACGAAAACATCACCGAAGTTCACCAAATGGTGCTAGACGACCGCCGAATTAAAGTGGGAGAGATAGCAGAGGCTATAAAAATGTCAAACGAACGTGTTTGTCACATATTAAATCAATATTTAGACATGAGAAAGCTGTCCGCGCGTTGGGTGCCATCCGCGTTAGCTCACGTTAGACCAAAAACGTGTTCGAATGAACATTTCCAACGCTCTGTGGAGCAGTTAGGCGCAATAAATCCGAGTTTTGGCGCCGATTAATTACTGTAGATGAAACTTGTATACACCATTATACGCCCGAAACAAAAATACAGTCCAAACAGTGAACCGCAAAGGGGGAACCGGCTTCAAAAAAAGCAAACACTTTTTGGCTAGGAAAGTGATGGTGACTGCTTCTTTTGGAGGGGGGGGGGGGGTAGTTATGGAGTTATTTTAATCGATTATCTTCAGAAAGGTAAAACCATTACAGGAGCATACTACGCATCATTTACGTGACAAGCTGAAGGCAGAACTTGCGGAAAAACGACCACATTTGTAGAAAAAGAAAATCATGTTTCAGCAAGACAGCGCACAGTCTCACCCCTCAGCGGTTGCAATGGCGAAAATCCACGAATTATAGTTTGTACTACTTAACCATCCGTCTTATTCATCAGATGTAGCCCAAAGCGACTTCTTCTTTTCCCTCATCTGAAAATTGCGCTCGGAGGACAGAGATTTTCGTCAAATGAAGAGGCAGTCACCTTCGTGAAAAATTATTTTGCAGAGAGAAACGCCGAGTACTATTTGGACGGGTTACAGAGATGGTAGCATCGCTGAGAGAAGTGAGTTACAAGGAGACTATATTGAAAAATAAAAATATTCTGAGAAAATATCTTGTATCTTTATTAATTGGGAAACTTTTCAGGACACATATGTACATGCTTTATGCGCGGAGTTTAAGTAGGAGCAAAGCCAGTTATGGCACACCCAATCGTGTATAGATGAAATGTCGTGCGCGTCTTCAGTTTTAAATGAAGATCCCTCATTATATAGCTACAAGAGAGAAATTTGATTCAGCTGAGGTATCAAAATCCGTCACATTCCATATATAACACATTCACAGTTAATTTATTTATAATTACAAACAACTTCCTTTTGGGCTCAGGTATGATTGCACACAATTAAAATTGATCGAAAAAAATGTAATATATAGCTGTTTTTAAAACATGCTTAGCTATAGAAGTTAAATATGACATAGTTCTAAAATTGTAATTCATTCATTGTAGTAATGGTTTTGAATGTCTTCAATCACAGAGCAATTTTGTACACTGAATATACTTCTGCCCTGCTCTACAATTTTTGTACGAGGTCCGTTCAAGTTATAACACCTTTTTTCAGGACTGGGACCAGATAGAAAGTTCTGCTTTTTTAAATGCACGTGGATTCTGTGAATGCGTGACAGAGATAGCAGCACTATACAGTGCTTCATTGAGCAGTCGCACCCAGGAACGCACATTAGACACATCCATGGTACCATCATCACATGCCTCAATCAACTGGCGATGTATTTCAATACGTGTCACACCACGAAAATGGAGAAAACAAATGAGTACACAGTGTTCTTGTAATAAAAACGTCCTATCCAAACAGTCCTAACTCTCGTCGCTGCTACTAGAGTTACATGCACGTTACAGTACTGCCATCTCTGTCACGCATTCACAAAGAGTCCACGTGTACTTTTCTTTTAAAAGCCAGAAGATCCTATTTGGTACCAGTCCTGAACATAAATTAGGAGGTGGACGCACCTGGTAAGATCTGTTGCACACGCCCAGCCAACTTGGCACATCCATGTGCTCAAAAATACGGTTTGTTTAGGATTACCTGTTGTAGGCATGCAAATAAAGGCCCGTGCTACTCACCTACGTAATCGGGGGTTCCCAAGATTTCTCGGATTTCCGTCCCTTCGAGAATGACTCTCGATATCTCGAAGTCACAAAGTTTTACATCGCAGTCAGGAAAATCCGCCATCATCACCAAGTTCTGAGGCTGGAAAAAAAGATAAGGTTTAGTAAGTTTAAAGAAAATAGTCCTATTTTTTCTATTCACTATCCTGTATTTTAGTTTTAATTAAATTTAGCGCACAAAGTTTAGATATTACGATTACCTTTTATTTTTTCCTTAATCTTTTTTTTAAATATTGTGACTTTGTGGGTTTGTAGAATTAAAAGTCCGAGTTGCAGATATTCCATATATTCTTTATTTCCGTAGAAACACACTGTTCAATTCTCACGTAACAGAATTACGTCACATACACACAGTCGATGATAACAGACGTTCTGATTACCTCTGTTTACAACACTCGTGTTGGGCTCTTGGCGAGTCATCGCCTTCTTAAATACCTCATCTGATAATTCCAGACAGTTCAGGAACAATTAAGAAACCGAATAATCTCTATCATTCAAGATGTCACCAGAAATTTCCATTTATCTCAGTTTGTTTGTTTCGGCAGACCTTTATCTGCGTGCTATCTTTATCTGCTGACTCTGTGTACACAAGCCGCGCTATCGTAGATAACGGGTTCGCGACAATATAGATACTGCCTCATAAATAACGTCGCCTTCTTAAGAAAAAAAATCTGAAATGTGTTCTGAAGACATAATAACTTGAGCCATCGTTTAGCGAAGTTTATTATTGCACAATGGTACCAGTCTCTGGTTATTGATGCGAAGAATTTGGTGACACCCACTTGCACTGCATGGGCCATGGATCAAAGAAGATGATAATCTGATGGTGCGAGATCAGGGCTGTATGCTAGGTGTGGTAGTAGTTCGATTCCTCTCAATTCCTGAAAATTTTCCATGGTTGTTCGTGCAGTATGGGGTGTTGCATTGTCCTGTTGCAATAGAACTCTATTTCGGTTAACCAATGTTGGCTAGATAGAGTCAACATGACGTCATCATTTAACTCCTATTATTTTAGTTAATTGATGGAAATTAATCATTTCTTCACACTAGTCATATACAGGCTAAGGTATTTGATGGATAGAAGCCTGGGACTCAAGTACTTACGATAGTAAGTCGCTAGAAACGGTGTATCTCGGATGCGAGAGCCCCTAGTGGTCTACCGGGGAAATATTCGAGTCAAATGGAGAATTGATAGTCAGGACGGCACGTTGGCCATGGTAGCTCAATGGGTTAGAGCGACTGGACGGAAACCAGGAGATCCGTGGTTCAAATCCCGGCCACGGCATTGAATTTTACATGTTGACTCTATCCATCAAAAACCTTAGCCTGTATACGACTAGTGTGAAGAAATGATTAATTTACATCAATTAACTAATATAATATTGGGTATCTCCGTCTCAAAATTTCATGAACTCGTTCCAGTTGGCCATTTCCTCTGAAAGGAGCACGCTTCATTGTGATACTGGATTTCAGTTCAGCTCCTCTTGGAAACCGGCCTTAAAAAGGAAATCCATTGACTTAAGGAACACAGATCAATACAGCTTGATCATCAAGTTAAGTAGTTACGTTTCTTTGATCCAATTAATTTTCTATACTCATGTCATCTGCTAACCTGGCATTTAATTTACTGATAACAGTCTTTTGTTCAGTGATGCAAATATTAATAGTGATTTGTCTTTGTTTATATTAGTGTTATATTCCTGTAATTCATTTGTGGTTATAACATTTGACATTTGATAAATATCCTGATAATGGGAGAGTTGTACGCTCCCGAAACGTCTATTTCTAATTGTCTTTTCACCTGGCTTGCAGTGGCGTATATTATGAGCTATCAAAGCTATCACCGAAGCCCATATCTAAAGTAAACTAAAAATTAATAAGCAATATTAATAATAATTGCAATACCATACAGTTTCCCCCATAAAGCATTAGTGCGTTATCACTGAATAGAGGGACAAGCAGAGCTACTGTTGTAGCCTTCTCTACGGTAAGGGGCAGTGAGGGACACGGGGGAGGAATGCAGGATTCAACACGCCAAGGCTTCGGAACCTTACATCGCTACACTCATACGAGCTTCTCCGAAATGTACCGTACGGACACGACTGGCTTTGGAATTCCGCATAGCACATGGAGTTAAGGGCAAGAACGAACGTGTTTCCAATTATTGTGTGATTGTTACGGTCCTCAACAGCTGTATATGTATTGTTTATTTCATAGTGTACAGTGTACCAAGACAGCTGCTAGTGCTAATTCTTCGAAATGGGTGAAGAATGTGTAATTAAACAATTAGTGCAAAGACCATTCTCGCAGTTTAAATACGAGGATAAGTTAGTGATAATAAAACAGGGAAGGCCTAATTCAGCTCTCCCGCACTTGCAGTGTGAACAGAAGGAAAAAATAAGAGCCCTTATAAAATGTATTTTAATATAGGTAATTATGATAACTATGAGTGGTTGTCGAACTAAATAAACTTTATTGCTGACCATGCTTGTTGTTTGCAACTGAGAAAACACCCTGGAATACTACAGGTTTCTCAAATTAAGTTTACTTAATCACAGCTTTGGATAAACATAAAAGATCAACAACTTCGTTTAGAGACCACGATGAAGGTGCGGAGTAATTAAGTAAAGGAAATTATATAGAATTGCTACAATTTCTGACTAATTATAATGCAGCACTGTTTTTTATAGTTTCACAACGCAGTTTACCCTTAAAGAAAGACGGCTGGAACTCATGTATATATAAACAGTATGGTGAAATTGCTAGTTTTACATTTTTAATTATTTTAACAGCTTGTTTCAAGAACAATTTATTTAAATGCAATATTCGTGAGGTTAACATTTAATGAACAATCCCTTATTGTTCGGATCTGTTAGGCCTAGCGATAGCCCCAGTCACAATCCCAGCATACGCCACTGCTGTCTTGCTTCCCGAGAAAAGCTTGAACATCTCTGAAAATTTATTACTGACGAAAACATAGAGATTCTTCGCTATAGAAACTAAGAGAAGAGACTTTAGAAACTACTGACAGTATATTAGTTTGCAAATAAAGTAAATATGTAGTCCGCAAAGATACATTTAACATCCTGTGTACTGTTACAACACACCAACAAAAATAGAGAGTGTTATTATGTATGTACCATCCAAAGCCTGCATATCTATCGGTACAAAAAAGCTCCTGGATTGATTATGAAAGTGACCAACCTGTCGCTTCCGTAGGGAAGGGCAACAACAACGACAATGGGGTCGATAAGACAATATTTCCGCAAGAAGATTATGAAACCCCCAGAAACCAGCCTTTACCACTAGGGCAGGGCACAGCTTCCCTAATTGGTGAAGGCGGGCTTCCTAAACAGTAGTCGGTTCTGAAATGAAAAGGTGCGGATCATTAAGCATTTTCTGCTAACACATTCCCCTTCAGAATTCCAGCCCTCACTTACAAACGTTGCCGAACGCTGGGGCCATCAGAGTAATGTCCTGCTATACCCAACTTTGCATGCAAATGCATAGAGTCAGTTTCTCTTTCATTACAATTGGCGTAGGATTAAGAAAAATCTCCTATACCTGTGTGTCTCCTTAAAGAGCAAATAGGAACAGCTAAACATCGTCGGCTTCCCTGTGTCAAGTTATATTAAATCGACTTTCGTTAGAGCCGTTTATGAAAAAATCAAAGTTCACGGAAAATGTTCCAGGGCAGTCTGTGGTGCGAGAAATTTCTTTAAAACATTTGTATCATTTACTTAGAAGTAGATAAACTTAAACACAGCGAAATGTGAAACTTGTCAGAAAAAAAAGAAGAAAAAATAAGTGTGGAAGAAGATTATCTAGACATTTCTAAAAATATCGATGGCTGCTCCGATGTTGATGAAGACGATACTGACATCGACCTACTATCATAACCTTAAAGACTATTGGGATTACCGGTGGGCAACACTCCATATTCCTGTTTGACGTTATTAATATGTTATAAGTATACTCAAGTTGTTCTCGGGAAGCAAGTGAGGTGAAAAGACGATTAGAAATCGACCTTTCGGGTGTGTGCATCTCTCCCATCATTAGGATGTTTATTAAATTTTATAACCACAAATGAATCAATGGATAGAACACAAATACAAAGACAAGACACTATCAAAATTCGCATTACTGAACAAAAGACTGTTTTCAGTAAATTAGATGCCAGGTCAGAGGATGGCGTGAGTATAGAACAATAACTGGGTCAAAGAAATGTAACCACTTAACTTGATTATCAAGCTGCATTGCTCTGTGCTTCTTAAGTCGACGGATTTCCATTTTTAAGGCCGGTTTTCTAGAGGAGCTGAACTGAAATCCAGCATCACGATTAAGCGCGCTTCTTTCAGAGGAAATGGCTAAAGTCTCCTTAACTCTCCGCTCCAGTAAGTGTCGCATTTTGCCAAGAGGTCGTCTCCCGAAAGTTGGCTCTATGGTCGTTATCAAAACAATGCTCTGCCAGTCCAGACTTCTCAGGTTGCATTAAACGAATGCTCTGTTCATGTTGGTTTATTCTGGTAGCGATGGTCCTTCCGGTTTGTCCTATATACGGTGTCCCATATTCATAGGGAATGCGGTACACTTCCAGAACTTGGCCTGCTTTCCGAGAACAACTTGAGTATTTTCGTCGCCAGGAAACCTTCAGGTTTTATTTTTTTATGTTATAAGTAATTTGGCAAAACTATATTATATAAGCTACGTACAGCAAAGTTTTCATAAATAAATTAAGGAAAAGACATTGGCGATGATGGAGGTTATAAACCGATTACAGAGGAAGACATTATTGCATTATTGAAGTGTTACTGAAAATGAAAATGAAGAGTATTCAGATTCGGACAGTGTTTATGAACCAACTGTGGTTATGAGCCATGCACAAGCAGCAACAAACATAGAGAATTTGATGTTTTATTTCGAGAGCCAAGCCGAAACATCGCCAAATAAACTTCTAATGTCAAAGCGGATGCGAGATCGCGCTACTCGTAAACGATACACTAAATTGAGACAGCAGAAGCTCACTGCCTTTCACACGGACTATTTTGAAGCCATTGCAAATATAGTATATCACACCAAAGAAAGTTCCGGGGAATGAGACGTAGGGGACTTGGAGAAGCTTCCTACACCCTCGATCGACAGGTTTATGGCACCCAATGTCAATTTACTTACAGACCATTCAAAAACATTCTGACGATTTCCACTTTTATGAATAAATCTTCTAGGTTTCAGTGCACAGAGTGAATAGGGCGCATGTGTTTTAGCGGTTCTGCTCCTTGTCACACACATTCGCTGTCCTTGTCCCACTGTGTAAGGGTGGCACATTCCTCTCAGGGACTTACTTTGCGTTGGTGGGCAGTACATAGAATATCACAGTACATACAGTGTATGTGTTTTAGGTGAAAGTGTGTCGATAGTAATTTATAAATTATATTAAGATATTTCGGTTATATTATATACCGTCATCTGGGGTGACTTTGTGCCACTTTTTTTTTGCATTTTTTTAGAAATGTCTTCTTCGAATTTAACGTTAATTAAGAAACGCTTACTATTTATAACATTGCAGCAGGAACATCAACCTTGTACTGCAATCAAGTTATTCCTTGATGTTAACTGATACTCAAAAAAGGTGTTCAAACATGGCCCAATGTCACCCCATTAGGTGACTTTGTGCCACCTGTAAATTCAGTACTATTCAAAGTGAGAAGATTGTCTGGCCCAATGTCACTCCATGGAATGGGAGTATTTGTTCCAATAAATGTAGAACATAACATTTTCATGTCAAATTATTACCTACTCTTTATTGCTGCAAAAAAAAAAAAAAAAAAAAAAAAAAAAAAAAAAAAAAAAAAAAAAAAACTTTAGAACTGCACTTCATTTGAATTTCAAAAATGTTACTTTTCCCCAAACGTTTTGCATTTCAGGAACGTCATACAATTCACGCTTGGACACTTTTCCAGGTGACTTGATTTTCTTGACTACATCTTTATATTCATAGTCTATTTCGACTTTCTGATCAGGCCACATCCACAGACGCCCACTTCTTTGCATGACACTAACTCTCGCATCCTGTTCATCCATTGCTATAACCCTTTCTGGGAAGAGCCCCTCTCATACTGCACAGTGACGAAATCATCAACCAACAAGATTTTCGGATTGAGTACTGATGCTGCCTTCTGGTTTACCGTCATCAAAGGAAAATAGACTGTTGGAACTCTCCTGATACTGTATGGTGACCTCATCACCACGGTTGTTCTCAAGATCTGAAATTCTAATCTCTGTTTCATATAACCTTGCCTCGCTGACATGTATCACTCCGCGTGCAACTACCTTCCCCTCATCCTAATTGGCTAATGCTTTCGCGCCATAGGCCATAGGCCTTCCCGTCACATTGAAACCTGCAGTGAACGTTATAATAATTGACAGGAAGATAGATAAAACCATACAAATAAGAATATGAAGGCATGCAAAAATAATGAAGTTTATAATGAAACTGAGCAAGTTGAAACTGAATGAATGAGCAATGAAACCGCAAGAAGTTTATAATGAAAGGCCTTCGGCCTTTTCCACTGGGATTTTTTAAAAACAGCACACATACCTTACAAAAATGGTTGTCTTTCAGTCTTAAAAGTCGTGTCACGCCATACTTGTCGTGTGACCTTCATTCACCCAAGTCTCGTCAAGGTAGTATATTTTGCGATTTGTATCCCGGTACAACCTGATTGTCCTTAAATAACGTCTTCGCCACACAGCAATATCGCCCCTGGAGTGGTAAGTTTTCCTGTTGTCTCAATTTCATGTCGCGATGTTCCTACGGACCTAACACTCACACCTGTAAGTTCAGGGCACAACTGTTCGACTTCTCTCACTGACAAAGACGGATTCTTCTCTGTGAGTGCATTAAACACATGCAACACAATTCTTTTTTCGCCGCTTTGTAAAGGTTTTCCCTTGCGATGCTTCAGCGAAAAAGCTGACGGTAGACTCTGCCATTATACATATAATAAGTACACGCGGAATAAACGATCAATAAAATAATTTAGCTCTCGCATTCGGCATAGCACACCGTCGAATGGCGATATTTGACTAATCCAGTTCAAAACAAGGTCAGTGATAACAGTCATATAAACAAATATGTCAGCACTACCGCTAAATCACGTGCTATCATTCCATGTGCTTGAGAGCAAAGGAACCTCCTCTTTACTTCGTTTAAGAATTAACATGCATTTCAGATAAATCAACTCTGTTGCGTAATATATTTAATTAAAACAGTTACGAAAATATAAATTTAACAATTCTCTTCCAACATATAAAGATATATCACCATGTTAAATAACGAACTAATTTTTACCGCACAGCAGTCTATACAACAACAGCAGTCAATGAGAGGTGATAAGGTTACGTGACCGTTTAGAGATACGGGGTAAGCTTATGTGAAACAAGGATTAGCTTTCTTGTTTTTTCTTTTTGTTGTAGACTTTGATGTTGATGGTCCAGAAAACACATTTGGTCCACCTGCTGGGGCGGAATGCTTATTCTATAAATTTGACGTAAGTGCGTTCCTATTGAATATTATACCTTTTTGCAGCAGAACGTATTGACAGAATTTTTTATCTAATTTGTTTTAGAGCGTTTTCTAATGTAAATTTGCTGTAATTGTGGTATGGCCGGTTTCCTGCTCCCTTAGGTGTTTTTTTTTTTTTTTTTTTTTTTTTTTTTTTTTTTTTTGCATTTTGTTTATGGTAATTTATTATCGGTATCTGTAATGAAAGTAAGGCAGTCTGTAGTAAAATACTAAAACTATATTCAATTAAAATGAACATAACACAATTTAAAATACAAAGTAAGACACTATGTGCTTGCATGTGAGTAAAATGCAATGATTTGTGGTGGCACAATGTTACGCGCCATTTTCCTATTTTTAAGTTTTCACCTCATTCAAAGGAATGCCATATCTGCCATAGAGCTTAAATTTTCGTAATCAATAGCCAAATAATTGTCTAAGAAAACAAACCTTCCTTTAATTTGAAACAGAAAATTCTTCACCTCGATCCAACTGAAATTATACAGACTTCAGTAAAAACATGTGCAGACACGTCTCCACATATCTTTACAATGCTCCCAACTTTAGAAGAGTAAATAGTTTATAACAATTACCAGGTGGTGGCAACACTTATACAAGTGTTATGAGTATTACTACAACCTTATGGCATTTTCAAATACCATTCCTCTCTGCTTTCTTATTAAGTGTATGGATGGCACAAAGTCACCCTCCAGCCATAAAGTCACACCCAGTTATCGTTTTCCACCATTTTATGGATAACCCGAATTTTCGTTAACTCGGATCGGGCCTGGAACTACTTGTTCCGGGTAAACTAGGTTCTACTGTACCAAATTTCATAGTTAAACCTGTTCTTCTTTTTTGAGTTATGTTGTTCACGAAGCTGCGAAGGCTTTCTTTGGTTTCAGGGGACCTTGAAACGCACTTCTTCAATGAAATCTCCGTATAGAATTTTTGTCTGGGATGCAATAACTTCTTTAGACTAGGTGGCCAAGAAAATAAAAATTCCGCTATTTCTAAATACCGGAAAGACTTGTGGGATCAACCGACGATGATATGTGACAATCGCACAGGAACAAAGTTACACAGTGTACCATTTGATCACAATTTTACACATCGTTTAAGTTAGTTAGGAAGGTACTGGCTGAACGCCAGGTTTGCCGTCCGCTTATCGTCTGTCGGCATCTTCCACAAAACTCTCTCGTGCAGACTTTAACCTTGATTTGCGTCTTCCAGCATAAAGAATATGCTTATTACTATTATTTCGTTGTAATCATTTTCTCATAAGATAAAGTGCCCACCATTAATTATCCACATACGATGTGTTTAGAAGCAGAACTCGGTTTGACAGAGGATTAGGATCTCCACTGTGCTGGTGGCAAGATTACTGTCGCAACAAGTTCTTTTTCTACAAAATAACTCAATAATTAATTGAGCTAAAACCGAGTGGTGTATCTCAGATGACAGTGTATTAGATATAAACGAGCTTTGCTGCTAGTCTCCCTTTGTCATTAAGTAAATGTTGGGTTAGTTACTTTCGTTTCTGGGTCTTTGCATTCTGCAATTTCATTAAAGTGGTGGGTGGGATTTCCACTCTGCAACTGCTGTTCTTGGCGTAGGGAAGGCGTTACGGTCCCCTGTCTCCGCAGGGGAAACCCACCTTAAAACCAGCGAGACTGATGGATACAGCAGGACACCTGACGTCGAGAAGAAGAATCTTCAATACGCTTTAGGGCTCCCAGGATGGCTTGCTGATTCTTGTACTTCTGCCTTCCGAAGTCTAATATACACTTCATTCATTCATTTTCATTCATTCATTCATTCATTCATTTTCATTCATTCTCATTCATTCATTCATTTTCATTCATTCATTCATTTTCATTCATTCATTCATTCATTCATTCATTCATTCATTCATTCATTCATTCATTCATTCATTCATTCATTCATTCATTTTCATTCATTCATTCATTTTCATTCATTCATTCATTTTCATTCATTCATTCATTCATTCATTCATTTTCATTCATTCATTCATTTTCATTCATTCATTCATTCATTCATTTTCATTCATTCATTCATTTTCATTCATTCATTCATTTTCATTCATTCATTCATTTTCATTCATTCATTTTCATTTATTTATTTATTTATTTATTTATTTATTTATTTATTTATTTATTTATTTATTTATTTTGTAATTTTACGTCCTATAACGTTAAATCATATCGGACGGTAAATGAAATGGGTGAAATGATGCTCAAATGTGTCCAGGGTCCACGGAGCGTAGAGCTACCCCACATTCGTCTTTAAGGATAAGGGAAAACCCCGGAAAAACTTATCCAGGTAACTCACTCTGACCGAGATTCGAACTTGGGACCTCTTGAACGTGAGGCAGATTCGCTACCATCTACGCTACCGAGGCGGGCAAAGGGTGTACATAAATTAATATGGGGGCTTTAATTCTTTCTAATATTTATTACATTCAACTTAAAGTTATAAATGATATGTCAAATGTAAAAGCAACTCAAATGTTCAATGTGACTACAATTTTTCACACAGCACACATCAAGTCTATAACCGAGTTCTTCGCAAACGCTGATAACTGTGTATTCAGTAATTGTAGCAACAGCTGCTTCAATCCGGTTTCTTTATTCAAGGAGGTCAGCTGGTAGCGGAGGCACGTACACTCGATCCTTGATGAAGCCCCAAAGGTAAAACTCACATGGTGTTAAGTCAGGAGAACTTGGAGGCCCAGCAGAGCAAGCCCTGTCATTGGGGCCCTTGCGGCCTATCCAGCACTCGAGTACAGTGACGTTCAACCAATCGCGTACTTCGTTATGCTAGTGAGGTGGCGTACCATCTTGCTGGAAAATGAAGTTCTTTGGCTCATTTTCTTCCAACGGAGGGAAGAGCCATTGCTGTAGTGTAACAAGGTAAGAAGTGCCAGTTACAGTAGGTTCACCAAAAACGAAAGGCCCATAAACTTTTCGCCGGGATACGGCAAAAGAACATTCACTTTAGAGAAATCTCGTTGCATTTGTATCATCTCGTGTGGATTTTCTGAGCTCCAGACGCGCACATTATGAGTGTCAACATGTCCACTCAGGTCAAAGATCGATTCATCTCTGAAGACAACACGATCCATAAAATCGTCATCGTGATGAAACAACATGTCGTTTGCGTAGTTGGCACGTAATCCGTGGTCTGTTGGCTTTAGAGCCTGTAATGACTGTAAACGGCAAGGACGTAGCCGTAATCGTTTTCTTGGAACTTTCCAAATAGTCGACACAGGAACTTGTAATTCACGACTAGCCTTCCGGACTGATTTCTTTGGGCTACGAGTGAATGACTCTCGCATTCGTTCAACAGTCTCTTCACTTACTCTTGGTCGTCCCGTGCTCTTCCCTTTACAAAGGCAGCCGGTATCTTCAAACTGATGATGCATCTACGAATGTTATTATCACTAGGAGGATCTAAACCGAACTTAATGCGGAACGCACGTTGTACAGTAACTACAGATTCGGTTTTTGCAAACTGCAAAGCACAAAACGCATTCTGTTTACTAGTCGCCATCTTTGCTACTACCGCTGTCTAGCGGATTGCAGCAGAAACATTGCACGCACATGCGCACTGGTGCCAGCAAACAAAACTGTTTGAGTTGCTTTTGCATTTGACAAATCATTTATAACTGTAAGTATAATGTAATATATATTATAAAGATTTAAAACCCCGTTATTCATTTATATACACCCTGTACAGTGACTGTAATGGGGCCGTAGAAATAAAAACCCTGTTTGAAGAAACTTAAAGTGTTTTTTATTTCAGTAAAAACACACTTTGTACACCCCTTACAGGCACTAAAATGACGTGTCATACACACAGTAGTCTCTGGTTGCTTCACAACACGTAAACAAACGAAATATTGCGCTTGCGGTATGCTTCAAAGGTCCACTACACAGCTGCACACAAACAATTAACAGTTCTCAAATCGCAACAGAACTCGCTTTGACAGCCACGACGCTTTTATATCTGCAGTCACTGTTTCTAGAAATTAGTGGAACGCTCGGTAAGAATCCAGATGGCATCAGAAAAGACGAAAGTTCGAGACATCTATCTGTCTCTTTCGCACGCGCCGGCCGCTGCCTGCCGCAAAACTATGCCTAGCGACAATACAATAGCCGCACTACAAGCTCAGTGTGCAATCATGTACAGCTGTAAAAGTTACATGGTACTACAGCCACTAATGTTGGGCATAAGATTAGAAATGAAACTAAAACGAAACTGAGATAAAGAAATGTTGAAAGTACTGCAAATTATGATGGATGCCATCATGCTTGTATGTATCAATCATAACGCAATGTTTCCCTTATTCTGTTTTTCATGCACAAGTTACTGTATATGGGATAACTATAGTGTGTGTGTGTGTGTGTTTGTGTGTATGTGTGTGTTTGTGTGTATGTGTGTGTTTGTGTGTATGTGTGTTTGTGTGTATGTGTGTGTTAAGTCAATCGGAAGATCAATGAAATGGATGAAATGATGCTCAAATGATAGAACTTAGCGCTACCAGACATTCATCTCTCACGATAAGGGAAAACCCAGGAAGAAACCTTACCCGGATAACTCACCTTCACCGAGATTCGAACTCGGTACCCTCTTGAATGTGAGGCAGACACGCTGCCACAGTTTCTCCATGTTTCCTTTCCTTTGTTTCCATTATTGAGAGATTATTATCAGCAGGACCAAAATAAATACTGCTGTCATGTTTTAATTTGACAGTATATTTACTAAGCAACGGTGTTGCCAAATTTTGTCCTCTTTGACATTTCCTAAATGATGTGACCAAAAGGCGGAAGCTGCCAAAACAAATGCCAGGATAGATACGATCGTCTATTATTACAACGCAAAGCGTTGTCCAATAGCACAAACTCAAAATGTTCTTTATTTCCACCGAGTTACAGTTGGAACACTTGCCGATTACATAGAATTCCGTAGCGCACACAATTACAATTCACCAGTTCGTCTGTCACAGGTCCACTCTGCACTCGCAGTTACGTACAACTCTTCCGATGCACGTACACAGTCTTCCAGTCCGTTCACTAGCACGGCGCTCCTCCGGCTGCTCGCCAAGAACTGACTAACTCGTCCACTGCAGGCCTTATATAAGGAAGATTGCCGATTCTGGAAGGTTCGCGGTTCAGTGAATCTTCCCGACTGTAACAGACGCTAGGGAGGGGGGAAAGAGATGGCTAGTGATGTTTTTCCAACCATCCCCTCGTTAGAGCTACAAGATAAATGGGTAGGCGTAAGCTATATGCCTCCTGCCGCCCACCCGGCTGCTAGCTGGCCGTGCCTTCCGATAATTAGGTGACAATATACAGTGCGATCCATGCAAACCTGAACCATTTCAATAGGCCATAATTTTTTAACCAATAATAGAAAACACGTGCAACTTAGTGAGAATATAATACACAATTGGGGGATTACATTACACTATTTACATCTCAGAAAAAAATGTTAGAAGTGTCCTCCACTAGCATCTACAGATGTTCGCACCTGTATCATCATACTCTCTGAAGTTTTACGGAGTGTATCGTCGACAATGTTACTTATTTAGGTTCGAATGGATTCCTTAAGAACATCAATTATCCGTGGCCTATTCCTGTGCACTCTATTTTTAGATACAACCACAAGAAAAATCCGGTGAGGTTAGGTCTGGTGTCCACAGATTTATTGAGATTATTCGATTATCAAAGAAACTGGTAACAAGTTCCATGGTGAAATTAGATGTATGGCACGTTGCTCCATATCAATTCGATATCATCCAGCTGCTCTACAAAGGTCTTGAAGATACCCATATAAACTTCAGTGTCTACAGTCGTATCAAAGAAAATGGGACCAACGATTCATAGATGCTGGTGTTAAACACTTAACACTTTACAGTTAAACACTTGCCAATTACACAGAATTACGTAATGCACACAATTACAATTCACCAGTTCGTCCGTTACCGTTCCAATGCACGTACACAGTCTTCTCGTTCGTTCGCTAGCTCGTCAAGCACTGACTCACTCACCTCCAGCCCGACGTGTTGCTTATAAAGGGTCAGCTGGCCAATCTGGAAGGTTCTAGATTAGATGAAATATCCCGTAAGTTCGAGAACTCAGGTGGAACAGAAAGACACGGCGCAGTGATGTTTTTTCCCAGCCACCCCTCGTTACCGCTTTAAAACAAACGAGGGGGCGTGGCGAACACCGACCGTCTCCTGCTGCTGCTGCTGCTGCCGGTACTATAGGGAGTTCCGACGTTCGGGTGACAATACTCAATCAAATTTTGTAATATAGTGTGATTCATATAAACTTGAACCATTTCAACTTTGGGAGATTACACAATTTGGGGATGATATCGAATTGAGAGAAGGTTATTTCCAGCAAAATGGAGCAACGTGCCATACATCTGACACCATGGAACTTGTAACCAGTTTCCTTGATAATAATCGAAGGATCTCAAAAGTTTTGTGGCCCCCCAGATCCCCTGACCTAGGCTTACCGGATTTTTTCTTGTGGGGGTATCTAAAAATAGAGTACAAGAATAGGTCACTGACAATTGATGTTCTCAAGGAATCCATTCGAACCGAAATAAGTAACGTTGGCAAGGATTCTCTCCGTAAAACGTTTTCTTTTTGTTTGTTTGTAATTTACGTCCTCCAGCGTTAAGTCATATCGGATGATGAATTGAATGGGTGAAATGATGCTCAAACGAACCCATGGTCCATAGAGATTAGAGTTACCCAACATTCGTCTTAAAGGATAAGGGAAAACTCTGGGAAAAACCTTATCCTTATCCTTATCCTGACCGAGATTCAAACTCGGGACCTCTTGAGTAAAACTTCAGAGAATATGGTAAGACGAGTGCAAACATGTATAGATGCTGGTGTAGGACACTTCCAACATTTTCGCTGATGGTGATGATGATGATGATGATGATGATGATGATGATGATGATGATGCTGGTGATGATGATGAGTATAAGGGCGCTCAACTGCAGAGGTTATCAGCACCCTTTTTTTTTATGAAAACTGGTCATGGCGAAAGCCAGATATAAATTTCTGTTAAAAACTATAAATATGTAAATAGACTTACAAATAATACATGCACATAAAAAACTATACAAACAAAATAAATATATATATCTAAAATGGCATAAATTCTTTTCGCCAAATCCTAAAGTCTAGTCTAGAAAAGAATCTCAAAACTTCCTCCACTACTGCGTTATCGTCCACTAGCATTTCTGCAAAGCTGTCCGGCAGCTGCAGAGACGTCCTAAGGTGTGCTAGGCAAAAACACTCTAGCAGCACGTGTCCCACAGACACGGACAGACTGGAGCAGACTCCTTTCTAAACCAAAAACTATGAGTAGAAAAGCACTGCCTAATACGTAACCGAGCCAAACTCACCTCCTCGCGACGAGATAATCGACAGGAGGTAACCCAGGGAATCGGAAGCTCTTTCACAGATCTAAGTTCATTATTGTGGAGAGCGGACCACTCTTCCTGCCAGCAGGTTTGCACAGCTCTCCGCAATACGGCCCTAAAATCTTCCGATGTCACAGATGGTACTCGAACCCTGGGCTTCATATTTTCTCTGAGATGACTATAGTGTAATGTGTTCTCTCAATTGTGTATTATATTCTTTCAAATTTGCACGTGTGTCCTATTATTTATTTAAGAGTTATG
The DNA here is from genome assembly GCA_030765055.1 of Mantis religiosa. Lineage (NCBI taxonomy): Eukaryota > Metazoa > Arthropoda > Insecta > Mantodea > Mantidae > Mantis > Mantis religiosa. The sequence goes on along the minus strand of CM060958.1, from coordinate 108,904,990 downwards.
GCTTATTGAAATGGTCAGATTTATATGGATCGCACTGTACATAGCCTACTACAGTACGTGGAGTGCCGATAGTAATTTCTAGACCCTATTAAAAATGTTACGGTGATGGTGTATATCTGTTTTTATAGTTTTTCCGGCATTCTTTGAATAACCCAGATTTTCTTAAACTCGGATTGGCCCGAGTCCATGTTGATATGGGTAAACAAAGTTCTACTGTATTACTTCAAGGGCTCTACCCTTTCATAGTGCATCCTACACACGGTTAGTGTGGAAGAACAATTAATTTCCATTAATTGTACCTTATGGTGGTCCGAACTATAAAGCCCGGGCCTTAAAGTACTTACAGCATAGTAAGTCGACATTAAGGTAGTTGTCTCATGTGTTTATGAGAACTCCTAAGTGGTTTACCGGGAGAAACACGAGTCAGTTGGATAATTTAATGTCATGTTGGCACGTTGGCCATAGTAGCTCAATGGTTTAGAGCGGCTGAACGGAGACCAGAAGATCCGTGATTCAAATCCCGGCTATGGCATTGAATTTTTCATTCTTGCTCTACCCTTTCATAGTGCTTCCTACACACGGCTAGTGTGAAAGAACAATTAATTTCCACTGAAACGTATTGTTTACCTCAAAAATGTACTGAAACATTATAAACAATACCGTCTGGCCCAAAACCTTTCTTGAAATAGCAGAAATACCATACGTGCAGAAGCAATACGACTAAACACGTGGCGATATTGATTGGTTCAAAGTGCTGGTTTTTACGCCAATAGCTGTAATGCAGCTGACGTTTATAGTCGTACGGAGAATGTTTATGGGGAATGAAAGTTTTACGATGGCACCACCTATATGTGGTAAGAGATGCAACTCACACCTTTAGCATCATGACGGCCGTATCTTTCGATCACTAACTCTAATGGGAGTCATGAAACAAATGAACAAAGGTACCGCAGTCAACCACGAACACTCGCCCCGTACACGTTTAAACTGATATGGTGATTAAGTTGGACAACTGTCACATTATTTTCTTTTGTTTGAGTACGTATTAACCCTCATGTTTTACACTCACATGATCTTCTTTACTCTTGTACAAACGCTTATTCCTATATTTCATATAAATAAAGATAAACATGATTTCGCTATTTCCTTTTAGAATGTGGAAATAAGTAGACCCTAAAGGACAGACAAGCTTTTAAGCGCTGCTCGCTATATGGTGGCTATAAATTCATCTTTTTTTGCATGGCTAAAGTTAAACGGATAACTAGTCACCCAGTTGAGAAAAGAATGAGAATTGGAAAATTCAAATAGAAAGGAATGCCTCTGAAATGATTCATTCTACAAAAAATCTAGGTATTGGACATAAATTATGAGTTTTAAGAAGTTCTATAATTTTTGTGCATTGAGATTTTGTCTATATTTTACATTTACTAGTTACACAGAAGTCATCTAGAATGAATAGGACTTTATACATTTCATTTGTTGTAAAATATCTTAAATTGCATTTTAATCAAAATTGTTGGAGCCATTTTTGAGCAAATCAAAATGTTCGATAAATGGTTTCATGTAATCTAGAGTTGAGGACTGGACTGGACTACGCTACGGAGGGGATTCAGTACGGAGGTCCGAACTTGTTCTATTGTATCTGTGCCCCAAGTGGGGTACCCTCGTGAAGAAGGATGAGGCGTGAAGAGACAAGAGGACGGCCATCGCAAGGAACCACGACAGTACAGGGGGCAGGGTTCCTACACTTTACCAGTTGGAAACTCTCCGGAAGGCCAGAACAACTGGCACCCCACCGTGTTCTACGTAGGGGAGGGGATCTGTCGCCTTCAGCTGCCGTGGTGCGGGCGCTGCGGACCCTTAGCACTCGTGGTACCTCTCACGTTTTTAGAGGAACCTTGGGCCGAACTTTCAAGCCCCTCCCTCAATGGGAGTTGTTCGGATTAATTTAGACTCGAGGGGGCAGTGTGTTCCCGTCACCCGCGGGAGATCGGGTACCTCCGGCCAGGCTTCGGCCGCCCGGAGGGGGCAGAGGGCTGCCTACGAAGTCCCGGGTACTAGCCTGCAGAGCTAGTAGAAGGTGTGCTAGATCACCAGGCGGCCTCACCGAGGTTATTCGGTAGTCTTCCCTGCGAGGTTGAGGCGCGTAAGTGGCATATCCACTTCCACCCGTCTTGACGATGTTGTCGATGGCGGGAAGGCTTTTTAGAATCAAGGTGTTGCCGCAAGGAAAGAACCCGGAGTTTTCCATCGCTCCTAGGCTGATAGAGGCCGGAGTCTTCGGACTTTTGGGTAGATCTCACGCTAACACCACCCTTCTATGGTCCGGAAACGGTCCCACCGGTTTGGAGACCAGAGACCGTCCTACGGAGGAGGAAGTTTTACCAAAAGCATTTCATCCTGTCATGCAGCGCCGAGACTCCCGCTAACACTTCTACCCTGAAAGAGACCAGCAGATGAGAAATGATGTGAAATGATAATGCAGATGAAATGTAGGGGCAGGAAAGTAGAGGGATGTAATTAACCTATCTAGTATACGGCCAGAAAAAACCATGGGTCAGGTAGACCGGCAATGGAAATCGAACCCGGAACTCCCGAATGTGGGACACAGAGAAACCGCCAGTGCCATTCCGCTTGGTTAGACTGGGGGAAGTTCTTCAAAATCTTCATGTGATTTGCTATTTTTACTTTTCGGTTTTGAGGTTTGCTGTTCGAGATATACCCACACTAGATATCGTTTTCTAAAGTACTTTTTTTTTTTTGGATACAAGGATCCCAAAATTCGAGTGCATTTCTGTAAAGTTTACATATTGATTTTTTGGGTGGAATGCAATACTTTTCCCACGGTATAAGTAGTAGAGAAAGTAAAAATTACAGACATGAACTAACCTCCTGTTCCTCATATCCAAACATACCTATACAGGGTGTGTCAACAAAACACCGATAGCTCGATATGTTGTGCACGATGGCAAACGCATTTTCCAACCCTAGATGGATGGTCTATATCTGAAAACGCACGGTTTGGATGCAGTAAACCATCAGAGTGTCCCTTCCAGATGTCCTCAATACAACGAAAAAACTGTATGCAGCACAAAGCAGTATAACATTACAAATGGGGTTAACAGTGCACCTCCTACGTCAATGCAGAGCCTACGTCGACGGCGTTGAGCTTCACGTACAGGCACCAGTAATTGTGGTAAACCTGAAAGAATAGCAACTTGCATCGTCCTATTTTGCATTCGTCGATTTGAACGATCTGACCGGGACCGCCAATTTCCCCCCTTGCATCATGCACACTTCGCGGCAGTAGACGGAACAGTCCGGTTCAGTCCGCGAACTCATATATGTACTACTTTGTGTGTGTTAGTCTGCTAGATAGTGTAATTTCGGGACAAGTAACACTGTTGGCAGCATTGCTTTCAATGGAGAAACAAATCGCCGCGTCGCATATTAGAAAGAAGAGCCGACATTTGTTTTCATATTATGAATACATCTTTGTTTCTCATTTATTGTTTGGGCAACAATGATAAATTGTATTTATTTACTGTTAAATACATGACACTTTCGTTATAGAGCCAATAATTACAATTAGCTTTAATAATCCACTCTTTTATATTTTCAACGTCATTTTTGCAGAGATAAAATTGACATATTAATATTTATCAACAATTTATACATAGAAATTCTTCTAGTTTTATCAACTGATACGCACCTGTGAAATAGTCATTCCTATTTGTCTTCACATAAGCCAGTTTTCTTTGACTTCAATTCATTGGTTTCTATATTTTTATCCCCCAAACTCCTGTACTATATGGAGACTTTGCACCTATGTGCTCCTAATTCATTCTACTTTTACTGGTCCTTAGTTTTATTCTGTCGGTTTTCGGTACTCTGATGTCTTTTCTACAGCATTTCAAATGCTTTCTTCTGGTAATTGGCTGTTTGGCAATAGTTCGCTGACAGTTATATTATTCCTGTAATGAAATATCCACTCTGGAGAAGAAAGTGCAGCGTTTTGCCGAATGGGGACCCAGGTATGGGGTGTCTGGTACGGGAACCAGGCTGAGGAGCCGGATGGAACTAGAACAGGCCAAATAAGTCAGGCCCTTCCCACGGGCAGAGAACGGTACATTACCCAGACAGCCACACCTTTCGTCGCAATAAGGTGGGCCCAAACTAACCTCCGGCTGCTTCAGACTCTGGTTCACTTAAAATCAACGAAGGCTTTCAATCACACGAATGGCAGACGAACTCTACGGGTGAAAAGGAAGTTTTAAGAACAAGTACAGTCACCTCTAACGGTGCCAGTATGTCCTCACGGTAGCTTCGGCGACGTAAGGGATTGGGGTTTGAGTCCTGCCTTGGGCATGGTGTTTGTGCGCATGTAAATGTATAAGTGAGACAATAAACGAAAGGAAGAAAAAAAACAAATGAATAAGGAACGAAAGAAAGAAAAAACAGTTAAATAAAAAACTAACATAGCAGAGAATACGCACTTACTTCAGGGATATCGTTATAAGAAGCGTATGTCGCGAGATGACACATGGACTTTTTATTATCATTGTCATCATTATTACAATTATCATTATTTGTTTGTGAATGAGCCCATGTTGATATATGCAAAGTACTTACAGGCGTTTCTTACTTAGCTCTTCTATAAATACAAAGTTCTCTCATTTTTTATTTTGGTTCCATTATACCCCGCCTTTAACTGCAATGGTCATATCGGCGGCCGTTCTCCTTTGGAACATATCAATGATGTTAACTCGTATACGTTTGGTTGCTTGATTATATTAAATCACGCAAACATGAACACTCTCAGACTCTGAGGAAGATGGGGAATCATCTTGGAGGAAAATCCCCACCCCTAGCTGGGAATCGAACCCGGGACGCCTTGCACAGCAGGCAGATGACCAACTGTGTTACGTGGCCAACCAGTTCTCTCATTGTTTGTCTGTGGGCTTTCTTTATCTCGTCTTATTAAAGGGCAGAAAGGGGAATTATTGAATCTGTGCATGAAGCAACAGATCAGCATTAAGAACACAAACAGTTGATGGTCGGAATTGGAAAGAATGGTATTGAAGATAAGCATGGGAGACTTATGGAGAGCAGAGAAGTCAAATTATAGAGGTTTCTGGAAGTGAGAACCAGGGTACAAGACATAGATAGGCAAGAGATATGGGAAAGTATAAAAGAAAAGAAACCTTTGAAATTTTATAAGCAATTAAAGACAGAATGAGGCAGGGAAAATATGTAGATCAATGTGACAAAACTGGAAGAGAAGGCATAGCATGGATGAGAGTAGGAATAATATACCTAAAAGGGTTGAGAAGTAATGAGGTAGGGATATGTGCATTTTGTGGAGATGAAGAGAGCACTGTTCATTACCTGATAGAATGTAAGGAGTTAACAAATTGCAGGAGAAAAATATGGGATAAGAAATGGGACAGTGTGAGTAAAGACGTAGTGGCATTACGTATGTTAACGGGGACAGGTGAAACGAAAAGTGGATGTATACGAGAATTCTTATATATTTTAAGAGAAAAGTGGATGCGGGTAAAAGAAGTGAAGGTCAAGAAGAAATAACACCAAGCTGCTCAGGAAAACCAAAGACTTATAGCCAGTGGACCTGAGGTAGCGAGTAACTCTTAGGTCAGAGATTTCATGTATTTGTACAAGATGTATAATAGTGCATGTTCAACGTTAAAGTTATTGTAGTTAAACTGTAATAGAAACTGTAAAAACAAATATCATATTCTCTCGTCTGTCCACGTTGTGCCAGTGTTTTTCTTCGGTTTGACCTCTTGGCCAACTTGTCACTTCTGCACCTTCATTCTAAAGACGCCCCTGTCTAGGATATCGTCTTGAGTGATTCCTGCCAATTTTTAATCATTTTTACTTCACCAATCCATTTCAGATGTATCTACTCGTGCTTTACTTCTATTTTCATAAAAGTCTATAATTTTTGTGAGCCTGTTTGAAGTTAATCCTTTAATTTGTCCATAAATTTCTCTAATATTGCAATGGATGTCTATATTTCTATTTACATTTTACTTGCAAGTCTGTATTCTTCACTTAGGAAGGACTTTGTAGCGATATTTCCGCCTGCCTTTTTTCTAATATGAAATATGTACATTATTAGATGCTATTAATTCAAGATTATGTATAAAATGTTGTAAACCTCGAAGATTATAACCAAGAAAATACACGGGCGTGGTTTCTGCGGATGTCTGCTAGGTTTCGTGGCAACTAATGGTACAACTTCCGTTGTTGCTACCCTCCTAGCATGGCCATAAGGGTTATTGGCCTTTCCTTTATATTTAGCCAAAGAAAGGAATTTACCGTTTCTGGGGAGTTTAGAAGTGGGTAGTGTTGAAGGGAAACAGGGACAGTCTGGCGATGTCTCATGTAGGGAGAAGTGTTAAGCTGTAGCAGCATCAAGCGACGTGAAGCGCGAGGTTCATCCGGCGTTATATAGAGTATTCTCAAATTAAGATAAATATTTTAAAGCTTCGAGCATATAGTTTCTTCCGAGAGTGCCACCTAAATAACTAAAAACCTTCAGATTTCCGAGCAACTTGACGCAGATACAAAAGTATTACAAGACTTTCTGTTCAAGAACCCTTTGAAAAATCCAAATTCTTAGTCCAACAACATCACCTACTCCATAGTTCAGCAGTGATATAAGATACTCGTCGAGGCGGAACCAGAGATCATTGCGCCTCCTCAGCCACAACAGCGACGAGTACAACGAACTCAACAGGACGTCGCTTCGAAGCCCGACTAAGTGTGGGACCTCCAAGATAACGCGGCAACTTGTGGACCTAAAATTTTTCTAATGATTTTACGTACTTCTTCTTCATCTTGTTCTTCTTTTTCTGTATTTTCTATATCTGATTTTCTGTTCAAAATTAAAGAGGCACTATGATTTAATACAGTGTTAGAGTGTCTTAATTTTGTATATTTAAACATGCATTTTATTATATAAGTTTTGAGTAAACCGAAATGCTTTAGTTTCGATTTCATTTTTCTGAATTATTTTCACAAGGTATCTAAATAGTGAAACTCGTGTAATTTTACCATATTTGGTGTTCACGAATTTTGGTCCTCATTTATTGCACGAAATACGTGCCGTTTTCGAAAGATATCTGAAGACCAACTTTCTCTAAAGTTTCTTTTAATAATTCAATATACTTTTGAGCTGTTATGATGTCAAGGGTTAAGATTGCTGGATCATCTGCATACACTATGCAATCTATCTTTAATTTAGCTCTAATATGATAGGTTGATTAATTTTAAGAATTATTTTCTGTTTACGCCAATTTTGTATTACCTTTTTAAGAGCATTATTATTGGAAATTAATTGTTCTTTCACACTGGCCATGTGTAGGCTAAAGTATGGAAAGTTAGAGTCAGACTGAAAAATTCAATGCCATAGCCAGGATTTGAACCACGGATCTTCTGGTCTCTGTCCAGCTGCTCTAACCATTGAGCTACTATGGCAAAATAGTATGTGTTTAGCGAATTTGTTGCAGCATATGTTGTCTTGATTGTCATTTTGGTATAGTGCATTTATAGTGCATTATAAGAGTCATTTTACTAAAATTGTGTATTTCTAAGTGTTTACTTAGCAAATTTGAGTGCCTATTTAAGTGCCTATTTTGCCCATTTAAGTGTCTTTTTGCCTGCCTATTTCACACATTTTTAGTGCCTATAACTCCGCTCCCTAACCATCGCATAGTGCCAGCTCTTAAAAAGATCTTAGTAACACTTAAATGTTGTACAAGACTGAGTAGAGGAAGTCATGTGTGTGGACACATCAGATTCTTTTCCCAAGTTGTTCAGTGGATAAAAAACAATGTTTAACTTAGAATGCTTCCAGCTTACATCATTTCTCGAAACCAGACTGGATGCATTAAAACCTACTGACAACTCCATATTCCACTCGTAGCTCGGCAGGTGGTCAGAGGTTCGCGCCTCAGATACACGATTTATCTTGTATCACCAAGTTACCACTACGAGCGACATCTCCACATGTGGTCGATGCCTGTACAAGGGCGTTCACTTAAGACTCTTGTCGCTGCTGTGACACTCGCACCTCGCACCTCTTGACCTGGGTGTTCCAACCATCTTCCTTTATTATATCACTTTCTACTACATGTTTTGTTGTAACATTCGATGAATGTATGAAAAACATTAGTAAAAGGTCTATGTGTAGTAATTAAAACTAGGCTGTTTGTTCTAGGATCATCAGCGCAGTCGGTGTGCCCAAATTTTGTACCGCAGGAGTTCATCTAGATTACAGTAAATCTACTTGGATAGGTAGAGTCAGACTGAAAACTTCAATGCAATGGTCGGGATCTCCATCCGATTGCTTTTAACTGTTGAGCTACCATGGCAACGTGTTCGAAGGACATTAAGTTCTGCAACTGACTTGTATATTTTCCGGTAAACCGTTAGAGTTATATTGAAATACGCACAGTTTGTAGCGACTTATTACTGTAAGTATATAAATCCCAGGCTTCATAATTAAACCACTATTATTATACTCTATCTTACGCAAGATTAATCCTGCTGTAAACAAGGTGGAGCTGACTCAACTCGCCACGTGTTACACGCTACATGCACGTACATAAGTTTTGCAACACTAGCAGTGTATAGCAGCGTTAACTTCTAGACAATAAATAGAGTTGGGTTACACATTAACTTATTAAATCTTGGAATTTGTTCATTTATGAAAAAATAATCATGTACTTTACTGCGTATAGAACTTTTCGTAAAATCGTCGTATTTCTCCACGCGCTGTTTGCATTTACGCGATTTTCCCGGTGTTGTTAGGGCTCCGGATGCTTGCTGTCCCATTCTAACATTACGTGCACTGCTTTCGGAAACACCAAAGAGATTACCAGTTTCTTTCTCAATGTTTTTATAGACGATTCCGTGTTTCTTTCTTTCAGCAGCGCGAAACAACGCACGATCATTCGCCCCTCGCTACTTTTTAAAGGTTTGTCTCGATTGTGTTTCATTTCGGCTGAAGCACTGGCCTGTTCCATGATGAAATGCTTTGATTTCAAATTGCATATACGAGGCGTGTCCGTAAAATAAGGTCTGCAATTTTATGTATTATAGAAAACATGTTTATTGTCAATGAATGTTACATTGATGGAAAGGCGAAACCTACAGATATTTTTCAACGTAATCATCATTGCGATCGATGCACTTTTGCATGCGCTGTGGCAGTTTTTGTATAACCTTGTCATAGCCATTCTCCCGCATTCTCAACTTCGTTTTTCAAATCATCGTCGGTCTGGAAATGTGTTCCACCCAGGTGTGACTTCAACTCAGCAAACAGATGATAATCACTAGGTGCTAAGTCTGGACTGTAGGGGGATGGGTAAGGATGTCCCATCCGAACTGGGCCAGGAGATCAGCCGTTGCGATAATGCAAATGTTCAGGGAAAATCTTGTCAATCGTAGTCTTACTGACTTCAGGTATAAGTTCGCACAGCTCGCGAACTGTCACACGCCGATCTTTAAATATTTGTTGCTCCACTTTTGCAATTGTTTCGGCTGAAACCGAAGGCCGACCAGAACGCTGTTCTTCATGGACGTCTGTACGTCCGTCTTTGAACTCTCTGGCCCATTTTCGCACGTTTTTGACATCCATACGCTGTGGTCCATAGACTTTGCATAACTGACGATGAATTTCAGTGGGGCTAGGACCCTTGGCACTGAAAAAAAAAAAGATCACTGCAGGCAACTTGCACTTGGCGGCGGAGGTGATAGGAAGCTCCATCGCAAACGACTGCCCAGCCAAGACTAATGGTTGCAACAAGGGGGATTTGAAGGGGTGAAACCATGCTACACGGCAGTGTTGCCGGATCTTGCGTAATAGCATTCCTCACGGCTCCAGAGCCCTGGAGACAATATTTTAGGGACACGTCTTGCTTGGGCTTGTGAGGTACGTGAGATGTACAGAAAATACAGTTTCAAATGTCAGAAGCAACTCCAGTTTATAAACAATAACATCTTATCAGCATTCAACTCGATACAGACCTCGTTGTGAGAGAGCTAGGAATGCAAAAATATTATATAATAGCAGTGTCCTTTAGTAATTGTTAAATAAAATGCAGCTTAACTTAACATAACAAGTTAACAGTGTGTATAACTTCACCAGTCTTCTGTCTAATCTGTATATAGTACACAGAACATATCCATGTGGTATGTGAAACAGAAAGATAAAATGTGAGGCTATTACGTTTATAAGAATCGAAACATTTGCATACTTTTCCGTCTCAGAAATTAGCTCGCACAGAGCAGTGATCAGAAAACTACTTTCAGTACTGTACTTAAAGGAGGGGTTTATCGTACGTATGCAAATAAAAGGAAACGTCCATTAACTTCGCTAAACCAGTCAACAGCTTGACCGTTTTCTCTGTCTCTGTCTCTCTTCCCACCCGGATGTTTACAGCAGGATTAAACTACGTTGAGATATATTATAGGTTAATCTACTGACAATGACAATGGGGTATTTGCTTTTAAGCCCTGTTAAAAAAATCTTCGAGAAACTCTCTCACCAAATTAGTCTTTGCCGCAAAAACTTTCCAAAATACAATTTTTCTCCCAACTGGCTCTAGCGCTTTTTGTTGAATCACTAAGTGCTTAAGATATTTTCATACTAAAATAATTTGAATCCACGTATTCTTAATATTGTGACTTTGTGTGTTCGTGAAATGAAAAGTCCAATTACACCACTCAAAAATGTTCATTTCCACCGACTTACAGTTAAACTCTTGCCAATTACACAGAATTACGTAATGCACCCAATTGCGATTCACCAGTTCGTCCGTTACAATTTCACTTGCACTCGTAATTACGTACAATCTTCCGATGCTCTCACACAGTCTTCTCGTCGCACACTAGCACTGCATTCTTACACCAAGAACTGACTGACTGACTCCCCCTTGCACGACGTGTTGCTTATATAGGGTCCGCTTGCCGATCTAGAAGGTTCTCGATTAGATTGAATGTCCCGAGTTTCCAGAACCTAGGAGAAGGGTAAAGAGACGGCTCAGGGGCCCGACATCCCTCTCCTAACCATCCCTACTTAATGCTATAAGACAAACGAGGGGGCGGGGCGAACGCCGACCCGTCTCCTGTCGCCCACTCTATAGGGTGTTCCGATGCTCGCGTGACAATATGAACATGCCTTGTAAGCTTTCTGCTGGCAATTTTAATTCGTAAAAATAGACAAAAAGTCTCATATGCTTTAAGAACATTAAGCATCCTCTTCTGTTCCAGTTTTTACCAAGGTATCGCAATAAATATACGAGGTCTGTTCGATAAAGAATGATCATAATTTTTTACGGATATAATTTTTATCACTGAAATTCAATGTTATTATATTTTGTTAGCTTAATGTGAGACAAACACGCCATAGCAGTTTCATTGTTGGTACTCCTGGTTCCCGCCTGTGAGAACCAGGTACATTGAGACATGTTCAGTATCGCCTACCGCTACAGTGGAGGTAACATGCAGTTAAAGTTGATGTTAGAGTAAGATCCGGAGTTTCTTTCAAACGTAATCACTGCTGATGGAACTTGGCTACATCATTTTGATCCTGAGAGCAAGCAGCAAAGCTCAGTGTGGAAATGTCCTTCATCACCAAAAAGCAAAAGTGGTTGCTTCTGCTGGGAAAGTTATAGTCATCTCATTCTTTGATATTCATGGAATAGTTTATCAGAATGTTGTACCTGCATACACATAAGTAACTGGACAATACTACAGGGATGTCCTGAAAACATTGCAAGTCCTTATCAGGCGTAAAAGACCACATCTCCGTGAATCAGGCTGGATGCTGCACCACGATAATTCGCGGCCGCATATTGCCAATGTTGTTGCTTTATATCTTGCAAAAATCAACGTAAAGTGCATGCATCATCCTTCCTATAGTCCGGATTTAGTCCCATGTGACTTTTTCTATTTCCTATCTTGAAGAAACGCCTTCGTGGGAGGCATTATCCATCATCAGAAGCAGTGGTGCAGGCTGAGCAAGCGATTTTGAAGGATCTCTCAACAAATGGTTTCCTGCATGTCTTTGAAGACGGGCAGAAACGCTGGGACAAAGTGCATCGTATTCAGGGAAGACTATTTTGAGAAGGACAATCAAAATTATGAGGGTGAGTAAAGGTACGTTGTCAAAAAATATTGTGACCATTCTTTATTCAACAGCCATCGTATGTCGCTCAGTTGAGTATAACTCAATGATTAGGAAAGAATTAACTGAAAATCCATGTTTCGGATAGAACGAGATTTTAGAGTGGCGACCATAAACCTAGAAACAAGTTTCATCACGCAAGTCTTTTTCAGTTATCTTAATTTGAGAAGTTTCTGTTGGTGATTCTACCTATATGTGTCAAGGTACACGTGCAATAGGAGTGTAAAATGGTCTCCTCTGAATTTGGTCCGTTCTGGAATGATTACATCACGTCCAGCATACGTGATGTCCCTAACTTTTATTGACGAAGAATGCTAGGAAGTTATTGTCGCCGCACCCATTAGGTTAACAAGCGGTGTAGGTTTGTAACGTGGCCATTTAACACGTACAGCTCTGGTGATAACTTTCCTTCAATGAAGATCTCCCGTTATTCTTCCACTTTTGACATTTATAGTTACGAGTTCTATGTAAAGCTACAACATTTTGTAACGTTTTTCTGCACACTTCTTTATAGTCTAGTCGTCTTCCTTGCACGGATAGCAGAAACAAACATGACAATATTGCACTTTGATTATGCAATAGTAGAGTTTAAATATACAAGTCTGTTGGATAAGATCTGGGGTGCTAAATTAAAGCAGGAAATGAGAGGTTGAAATCACCTCCTTCCATCCGCTACGATAGAATCGCACGTTTGCATGCGGTTACTGAGTTCCAGTGGCGGAACATCGCTATCATTCTGACGTATAGGAAACCATAAGCGTTCGCAGTCATAGTTTACTCCTTACTAACTATATATATATATATAAGGCCACCGGTGTTCCTATGGACCTCTTTTATTCACAAGTAAATCTACTAAAATGTAGCTGTGGATTCTGAGGAAACTTAAAAAGCAATCGGCGTGTGCCAGCTTTGAACCCGCGAACTCTAGCTAGTGATGACCCTCTGAGCCAACCAGACCGAATAGTTAAACAGGACTTTAAAGGATGTTGCTCTAATTCAAAGCACCAGAGTAACTGCTGCAAGCTATTTCATAATCGAATATCTTGCACCCTGTTTGTAAGAATCAGTCAGTTAAGTTGTACACTCCAGTTGACTTGAGGTGGCAGCTGAGTAAAGTTGTGCACTAAAAGAATTAGTCTGTTATCAATCCTAAAAGGGGACTGAGGATGATTTCATACATGTGGAGTTATTGATGGTATATGTTTCAACTACTCTACAAGGACTGGACTGGACTACAGTACGGAGGGGATTCGGCACGGAGTCTATTGTACCTATGCCCCCAAGTGTGGCACCCCGGGGAAAGAATGAGGCAAAATGAGACAAATTTTGGCCGTCTCAAGGAGCCACGACAGTGCAGATGGCACTGTCCCTACAATAGTACGATCCATATAAACCTGAACCATTTCAATAAGCCATAACCTTTGAACAAATAATAGGACACACCTGCAGCTTTGGGAGAATATAATACACAATTGGGAGATTACATTACACCATTTACATCTCAGAGAAAATGTTGGAAGTGTGCTCCACCATCATCTATACATATTTGCACTCGTATCACCATATTCTCTAAGTTTTACGGAGATGATATCGAATTGAGGGAAGGTTACTTCCAGCAAGATAGAGCAACGTGCTATACATCTAATGACACCATGTAACTTGTAACAGTTTCTTTGATAATCCAATAATCTCAAAAAGGTCTGTGGTCCCTCAGATCCCCTGACCTAACCTCACCGGAGTTTTTCTTGTGGTGGTATCTAAAAATAGAGTGTAAAAGAATAGGCCACGGAAAATTGATGTCCTCAAGGAATCCATTCGAACCGAAATAAGTAATATTGGCGAGGATACTCTCCGTAAAACTTCAGAACACGAGTGCAAACATGTATAGATGCTGGTGGAGGACACTTCCAACATTTTCTCTGAGATGTAAATAGTGTAAAGTAATCTTCAAATCGCCCGCCTCGGTAGCTTAGATGGTAGTGTGTCTGCCTCACGTTCAAGGGGTCCCGAGTTCGAATCTCGGTTAGGGTGAGTTTCTTGGATAAGTATTTTTCCGGGGTTTCCCTTATCCTTAAAGAGGAATGTCAGGTACCTCTAAGCTCTATGGACCCTGGACACATTTGAGCATCATTTCAACCATTTCATTCACCGTTCGATATGACTTAACGTTGGAGGACGTAAAACAAAAACAAAACAAAAAAAATTTATATGGATCGCACTATATTTACCAATTGGAAACTCAGTACAACCAGCATCTCACTTTAATGTGATCCAGAAACGACCTGACCAGACCAGATCTTCCTAACGGAATGTATTTAAAGTTAACGTAAAGGTGCTAGCTACTTCAAACATCGAAAACGGCAAATCAAAGCTTTGCATAGAAGTTCGTTGAAAGTGCACATGTTTGCCACTTGGGAATAAAAAAGCGCGAAATTTCCTCAATCACAGTCGCAGGCGGAGTAATACATTTTCCCGCTTTGTTTACATCGCCACATGAAGTAAGCACAGCGCCGGTATAGTGACATTTGATAGCCGTGGTCATTCATACTGTATCCAGCTGACCTGTATCGCATGCGCGGGCATATCCCTCCGGCCTTACCCACCAGGGGCCTACTGCGGTAGGTACAAGATTGGCGATGCTGGGGTCCCGAGCCAAATCTCTCGATTGTGTGCCTCTGAGTGGTGAGAGACCTAATGCCAAACGCCCAAACAAGGTCCTTAGCCTAATCTAAGAGAATTATATCAAATTAAAGTCAAAGTAAAGTCAAAGCAAAACCAAAGCAAAGCCATAACTAAACCGCAGTGGAGTCTGAGCGGAGCCACAACAATGCCAGAGCAATGCTAGAGCAAAGCCAAAGCAAATCCAAAGCCAAGCCAAGGCAAAGCCAGGGTGTAGTCAGAGCAAAGCCAGAGCAAAGCGAGAGCAAAGCCAAAGCAAAACCAAAGCAAAGCCAAAGCAGAGCCAGAGCTAAGCTAAAGCGGAGCCAGAGCTAAGCCAAAGTAAGGCCAAAGCATAGCCAGAGCAACGCCAAAGCAAAGCCAGAGCAAAGCCAGGGCAAAACCAGGGCAAAGCCAAAGCAATGCCAGAGCAAAGCCAGGGCAAAGCCAAAGCAATGCCAGAGCAAAGCCAAATCAAAACCAGAGCAAAGCCAAAGCAAAACCAGAGTGGAGCCAGAGCAAAGCTAAAGCAGAACCGGAGGAAATACAAAGCATAGCAAGAGGGGAGCCAGAGAAAATCCAAAGCGAAGCCAGAGCAAAGCTAAGGCAAAGCCAAAGCGGAGCCAGAGGAAAGTCAATTCAAAGCCAAGGCAAAGCGACAGCGGTGCCAGAGCAAAGCTAGAGGAGTCAGAGCAAAGCCAATGCCACAGCAAAGCCAAAGCTGAGCCAGAGCGAAGCCATAGCAAAACCACAGCGGAGCCAGAGCAAAGCTAAATCAGAGCCAGAGCGAATCCAAAGCGGAGCCAGAGTGGAACCAGAGCAAATCCACAGCGAAGCCAGAGCGAACCTAAAGCAGAGCCAGAGCAAATCCAAAGCGGAGCCAGAGTGGAGCCAGAGCAAATCCAAAGCGAAGCCGGAGCAAAGTTAAAGCAAAGCCAATGCGGAGCCAGAGGAGAGCCAATTCAAAGCCAAGGCAAAGCGAGAGCGGAGCTAGAGGAAAGCCAGAGCAAAGTCAGAGCAAAGCCAGAGCAAAGCGGGAGCAAAGCCAAAGTAAAGCCAGAGCAAAGCGGGAGCAAAACCAAAGTAAATCCAAAGCAAAGGGAGAGCAAAGCCAGAGCTAAGCCAAAGCAAAGTTAAAGTAAAGTCAAAGGAAAGTTATAGTAAAATAAAATATAATTTTGAAAGGGCACTGATGGCCATGGAGTTGAGCGCCCTTATACATAAATCATAATCACAGTAATCCAACTGTACAGAAAACTCGCCTTGACTGAGACTCGAACTCGGGACCTCTTCAACGTGAGGCTGGCCGCTACTATCTCTCGTACGTTACACATGCGAGAGAAACAAATTTGGATGACAGGCATTTGTCATAGCTAGGGCTTAGGGCCGAGGAGTACGTTACCTTCTCACCTTGGCGTGGTGTGTCTATGTGTTCATTAGTGACTGGTTTATACACGTACGCACGTCGACTTTGTTATCGGCTCTTCTGTATTACAAGCCTCATCACAACCAACATCAAAGCGTTTGTGCCGACTCATGTACAGAGGCAAAATGGCATATTATTATGTAGTAAAGAAAGCGCTGGTGTAAAAGCCCTCAAGATAATATCTGTACCAGTGGCGGATTCTTACTGCATGCTCTGTACAATAATGAATTGACTAATACTCATCTAAAATTAAAATGCAAAACAATCCACGATCTAAGAGGCGAACAATCTAGTTCAAGTGATACATTTTTTCAAGGAATTGTGTTTACTATTAGTGATTTCGGACATTCCATTGTGTAAATTAAATTAATGAGCACTTTGGGAAAGTTTAGAAAAGTACACAAAAATAAGGGTGCCGGATGCATCTATACTGCGAAAAAAATATTTGCAAGAGTGTTTTCAAGAGTTAATTTGTCATCTTCGTGATTAACCAAAGCACGAAAGAATATGCATTTGTATTGATGAAGGCACAGATGCACCGGGACTATGGTAGCTAGTGCTGTAGTTGGTGCTCTGATAGCAGGTAATAGATCATATCTTCTTAATATACAAGTACTTGACCGAGTAAATCATTCCACTATTGCAAAATTTGTCAATGTCTCGTTAGCTATCTTGTAGCCAGAGAGGGTACGGTATGACAATGAATTATTATATCTGAGTGATGCTGTTAAAGCAGGAAGTGGGTTAAAAGTCCTTTGTCCTTAGTTCATCTGGCGTGTCTTGCTCACGGTTTTACCTCATGTTGCTTAAACAGGAGGATCTTGTTAGCGTAAAGAAAGTGTTTGTACTGTCGCCAATTATCTCTGCTCTGCAGCAAAAATGAAGTTTTCCAGTGATTGAATGTTCCTGAACGGAATTTTTGCCCTGAGTTCAACGGTGAACTCCGCTTTTTTATCACGTCAGGTTTCTGAGAAAATATAGAATTCGTATATCATAAAATCTCATAGTAGGGCATGCGAAGTTTCTATTGCTAAACATTGTATTGTGAGTGTTTTCAGCACATATGTAGTATTTATGACACATAGATCCTGGATAAGCTGAACGCAGGTGTTTTTACAGCACCACAGATCCGAAAATTAATGTGCGACCTCAATTTTGCAAATAAAATGATCCAAATAGAAAAGCGTGCCTGGCAGGGCTACAAAGATGTTGTAAACAACTTCTTAGGAAACACAAGGAGTCAAGATTACAAAACTAAACTGAACACCATGTAGGAGAACTTGAGAAAACTTGGAAATTAATTGTTCTTTCACAATGGCCGTGTGTATGTTTAAGTATGGAAAGATAGAGTCAGACTGAAAAATTCAATGCCATAGCCGGGATTTGAACCACGGATCTTCTGGTTGCCGTCCAGCCGCTCTAACCATTGGGCTACTATGGCCAGCGTAACGACATGACATTAAATTCTCCAACTAACTCGTGTTTTTCCCGGTAAACCACTTAGGAGTTCTCATAAACACACGAGACAACTATCTTAATGGCGACTTACAACATGTAAGTGCTTTAAGGTCCGGGCTTTATAGTTAACCACTATTAGGTCAAATAATGGAAATTAATTGTTCTCTCACACTGGCCGGGTTTAGGCTAAAGTATGGAAAGATAGAGTCAGACTGAAAAATTCCATACTTAAGCCTGCACACGTCCAGTGTGAAAGAACAATTGATTTCCATTAATTGACCTAATAGTGGTCCGAACTATAAAGCCCGGACCTTAAATACTTACAGCATAGTAAGTCGCCATTAATGTAGTTGTCTCATGTGTTTATGAGAATTCCTAAGTGGTTTATCGGGAAAAACACGAGTCAGTTGGAGAATTTAATGTCATGTCGGCACGTTGGCCATAGTAGCTCTAGGGTTAGAGCAGCTGGACGGCAACCAGAAGATCCGTGGTTCAAATGCCAGCTATGGCATTGAATTTTTCAGTCTGACTATATCTTTACATATTGAGAAAACTTGGTTGTAGCATGAGTTTGAAGTTGCACATCCTTCATGCTCACAATGGCTATTTTACAGATTGCTGTCTTGGATTTTACAGTGAACAACACGGGAACGTTTCCATCAGGATTTGAAAGACATAGAAAGAAGGTTCCATGGTGAATGGAGTGTAAACATGAATTTATTGTTGGTGTTTGAAAAGGGAACCTAATCTTGATACGCATGGAAGACGTGCAAAAGGAAAAAAAATTTCCTCCTAGTTAAGTCACTGTTTTTTCTATCTAAAGTTGATAATACTTGTAAAATGTAGTACATTGTGTTTAACATGACAAAATTACATACTTCTTTATACACACAACATATTGTTGAGCATACTAGTGATCTTGTAGAAGTGTATAGATATATAGCACTAATATGTGAATATAAAATTTTTGTTTTCACTTTTTTGAAAGATCTGGACTGGTACAAGAAAATGGATGACATGTTTGGAATAAGTACCCCAAAATGAGGGGGAAATGACATTCAGAACCAAAACATCAAAACATTTTTTTTTAAGTTGCAGAGCAGAGTTCAAAAATTTCATGAAGCCCTTCCAAAGTTTTATTTGCGTACTCAGTCCAAACACGATTAAAGCCTTTAACATATTTAAGTAAGGCAATTCATTTATGATTAAATTTTCATTTTTATTTGCTTAGTTTTGATGCTTATTTATTTCATTTTCTTTGCCTATATGCTTGCTTATTTCACCATTTGGTTGTGCTTACAAATCTGGGCTTTGAAGTAAATTATTATCTAGAGAAAACAAACTGAGTCATTATTTTAGTACACTGTTCCTAAAAGATCACATTAAATCGATACCTCGATCTTGAGATAAGAATTTCACGCACCGACTGGGTCTGAGCTGGAAAAAGAAAATTCGATTTCTTATAAATCAACTTATCCTTGTTTCACATAAGCTTGCCCCGCATCTCTTAAAGGCCGCACCGTGGCTCAGTGGTTAGACCACTTGGCTATCACCAAGGCGGCCCGGGTTCGATCCCAGGCGACCGCAAAGTGAGATTTGTGGTGGACAACACGGCGCTGGGGCGGGTTTTCTCCGGGACCTCTGGTTTCCCCCGCCATCTCATTCCACCGGTGCTCCAACTTCATCTCATATATCATCAGTGTCACCACCTGCGGTACCTTATGTAGTAAAACCGGTCGTTAAACACTACACATTTCATTTTTCGCATCTGTTAACGGTCACATGACCTAATCACCCCTCATTGGCAGCTGTTGTGGTATATACTGTTGTGCGGTAACAATTAGTCCGTTATTTAACATGGTGATATATCTTTATATCTTGGAAGAGAATTCTCAAATTTATATTTTCGTAACTGTTTGAATTAAATATATTACGCAACAGTGTTAATTTATCTGAAATGCATGTTAATTCCTAAACGAAGTAAAGAGGAGGTTCCTTTGCTTTAGCCCGCCATTCAGATGACACGATAGCACGTGCTTTAGTGGTAGTGATGACATATTTGTTTATATGACGTTTATCACTGACCTTGTTTTGAACTGGATTAGTCATATACCGCCATTCGAAGGGGTGTTGTGCCGAGTGCGAGAGCTAAATTATTTTACTGATCGTTTATTGCGCGTGTACTTATTATATGTGTAGTAGCAGAGTCTACCGCCAGTTTTTCGCTGAAGCATCGCAAGGGAAAACCTTAACAAAGAAGTGAAAAAAAAATTGTGGTGCATGTGTTTAATGCACTCACAGAGAAGAATGCGTCTTTGTGAGTGAGAGAGTGAGCTGCGCTCTGAACTTACAGGTGTGAGTGTTAGATCCGTAGGAACACCACGGCGTGAAATTGAGACAACAGGAGAACTTATCACTTCAGGCAAAAGCAGGAATAAACAAAAGCTAGTGCTCAGAGAATGCGATTCGTTAAAAGTGCTGTGCGTCATGTGCACAGTTTTTCCTTTAGAAATGAGCTCCCTAACATAAATAAAATTTTGTTTCCTGTAAATGAAGGTGCAGATTTACCAAATTTCAGATCTAGTCTGTATAGATTGCTTATACAGCTGCGGTTTGTGAATGAAAAAAGAGGCAAGAAAAATGTGCTAAGAGACAGAGGCGATATTGCTGTGTGGCGAAGACGTTATTTAAGGACAATCAGACTGTACCGGGATACAAATCACAAAATATACTACCTCGACGATACTTGAGTGAATGAAGGACACACGACAAGTATGGCGTGACACGACTTTTAAGACTGAAAGACAAGCATTTTTGCAAGGTATATGTGTTTGTTTAAAAATGCCAGTGGAAAAGGCCGAAGGCTGAGTTGAGTTGAGTTTCATTACAAACTTGTATTTTTGCATGCCTTCATTTCCTTATTTGTATTATTTTATCTATATTCCTGGAAATTATTATGACGTTTACTGCAGGTTTGAATGTGACGGGATGACCCCGCCTATGACCTATGGCGCGAAAGCATTAGCCAATTAGAGTGAGGGGGAAGGTATTTGCATCCGGAGTGATACATGTCAGCGGGGCAAGGTTATATGAAACAGAGAGTACATCTACAAATTGTAATCGCCCGCCTTGGTAGCGTAGATGGTAGCGTGTCTGCCTCAAGTTCAAGAGGTCCAGAATTCGAATCTCGGTCAGGGTGAGTTATTTGGATAAGGTTTTTCCGGGGTTTTCCCTTGTCCTTAAAGACGAATGTTGGGTAGCTGTAAGATCCATGGACCCTGGACGCATTTGAGGATCATTTCACCTATTTCATTCATCGTCCTATATGACGATGGAGGACGTAAAATTTTATTAAAAAATTGTAATCATCGTTCTATACGAGGGCTGTTCAATAAAGAATGCTAACAACATTTTTGACAACGTACCTTCCTCATAACTTTGATGGCCCTTCTCAAAATAGTCTCCCCTGAATGCGATGCACTTGTCCCAGCGTTTCTGCCGGCCTTCAAAGACATGCTGGAAACCATTTTTGAGAGATCCTTCAAAATCACCTCCGCAGCCATCACCACTGCTTTTGATGTTGGATAATGCTTCCCACGAAGGCGTTTCTTCAAGTTAGGGAATAGAAAAGGGTCGCATGGGGCTAAATCCGGATTATAGGGAGGGTGAGGGGTGCACTTCACGTTGATTTTTGCAATATATTCAGCAACAACATTGACAATATGCGGCCGCGCATTATCGTGGTGCAGCATCCAGCCTGCTTCACGGAAATGTGATCTTTTGCGCCCGAAATGGACCTTCAATGTTTTCAGGACGTCCCGGTAGTGTTGTCCGGTTATTAATGTGTGTTCAGGTACAACATGCTGATAAACCATTCCATGAATATCAAAGAATGACATGACCATAACTTTCCCAGCAGAAGCAACCATTTTCCTTTGTTGGGGGTTGGTGATGGAGATTTCCACACTGAGCTTTGCTGTTTGCTCTCAGGATCAACATGATGTAGCCAAGTTCCATCAGCAGTGATTACGTTTGAAAGAAACACCGGATCTTCCTCTAACATCAACTTCAACTGCATGTTACCTCCACTGCAGCGGTAGGCGATACTGAATATAAATACTGAGGCTTTCACGGCCGACGTCGTTAAGTCTACTATGTTGTCCGGGCTTTTAGGCCGTGGACCATTTGTATTTCTTTCCGACGTTTCGCCGAAAACTGCGTTCGGCATCTTCAGGGTTCTAAGTCAAGAGAACCGGTGTCCAACACAGCCCTCGTATATATTAAAAATCATAGTTAATAAACCAAATTAAAAATTACCAAAATTAATATTCGCATCGTTGCAGCAAAATCCAAACTTGGATCAAATTAATCTTCTTTTAAACTGACTTCTCAACCTTGACCTAAAATAAAATACAGATTAATAATATTTCATTTTTAATAACGTATATTAGTTGATGCATATAATGATTATTCTTAAGCATCGCTATGACGTACTTTTGCTCTATGCAATTTAGATTTGTAGGTCTAGAATTATTTCTTCATCTGGTAAATCAATGCGTGCCAATTCTCAGCTCTTTTTTTCAGTGAAGAAAGGCTGCAAACTGTACTTTAATGTCCTAAATGTTTTATAAATTAGGCACATTACATAGTGAATAGCTCCACTCTGCTCTCATTTGGTACTTAAGTAATGCACAGTAAGTACAACAGAATTGTTACTTTAAATATACAACATTTATCCACAAATGCAGTAATATGCTTTAAACCGGATATAAAGCTCGTATTTAGATTTCATTTTGCTGCTTATTTATACATATAATCGATTGAAAAATCTCCCATAAAATTACATTTTCTTTATCGCGCTGCAGTGAACGATATAATGGGTCACTTTACATCGGCAATTATTTATTAACATGTATTGGCGCATGAATAATTTATGATATGCTGCTATTACTGTTAAGTACATCATGAGACCAGTTCATTACCATTCTTTAGCACCGGGTTTAGAAAGCAGAGGCTCAAATTTCGCGAAGTCAAATTATGGCATTAGTGGATCTTGCCTGCGGTATTTTCTTCTCACATTTTTCTTGCTCTTTTTAGAGCATTTGTATTTCTTTCCAACAATGATGTCTTATTCCGTAATTAGTCATTCTATGAGTTGTATTTCATCGTTCTGTGTTTTTTCCCCTTATACTACTTATTCTTACTCTTATACTACCTTTTACTTATACTTTCTTTTCTGCTGCTTTGTATACTTGAAACTTTTTTCACTTGCGGTGTTTACTATACACATTTCATTAAAAATGCTTAATGGTGTAACGTTGGACCAAGTCCTGCCGCTTAGACGCTGCGTCCCCCAACTCCAGCCATAATGGGCGCCATTATTTGGGTGCAGTTCCGGAGGAAATTAATCATTTCTTCCATATCAGCCGTGTATAGGCTAAGGTTTGGATGAATAGAGCCAGGTTGAAAAATTCAATGCCATAGCCGGAATTTGAACTACGGATATCCGGGTCTCCGTGCGGTTGCTCTAACTGAGCTACCATGCCCAACATGCCGACATGACATGACATTCTCCAACTGACTCGTATGTTCCCTGGTAGACCACTAGGGTTCTCATATACAATGAAATACGCACCATTTAGTGGTGACTTACTATGATGTAAGTACGCGGGCTGTTCATTAAACAATGATCACAATTTTTTTGACAACGTACCTTTACTCATCCTCATAATTTTGATGCTCCTTCTCAAAATAATCTCCCCTGAATGCGATGCACTTGTCCCAGCGTTTCTGCCAGTCTTCAAAGACATGCTGGAAACCATTTTTGAGAGATCCTTCAAAATCACCACCGCAGCCTTCACCACTGATTCTGATGACGGATAATGCCTCCCACGAGGGCGTTTCTTTAAGTTAGGGAATAGAAAAAGTCACATGGGGCTAAATCCGGACTGTAGGGTGAGGGATGCACTTCTCGTTGATTTTTGCAAGATATTCAGCAACAACATTGGCAATATGCGGCCGCGCATTACCGTGGTGCAGTGCCAGCCTGCTTCAAGGAAATGTGGTCTTTTGTGCCTGATATGACTTGCAATGTTTCCAGGACATCTCTGTAGTATTGTTCAGTTACTGATGTGTGGGCCGGTAAAACTTGATGACTTTTTTTTTTAAGTAATTTTACATCCTCCAACGTTAAGTCATATCGGACGGTGAATGAGATGGGTGAAATGATGCTCAAATGATTCCAGAGTCCATGGATCTTAGAGCTACCCGACATTCATCTTTAAGGATAAGGGAAAACCCCGGAAAAAAACTTATCCATGTAGCTCACCCAGACCGAGATTCGAACTCGGGACCTCTTGAACGTGAGGAAGATACGCTACCGAGGCGGGCGGTACAACATGCTGATAAACCATTCCATGAATATCTGAGAATGAGATGGCCATTACTTTCCCAGCAGAAGCAACCACTTTTGCATTTTTGTGGGTTGATAATGAGAGACATTTCTACACTGAGTTTTGCTGTTTGCTCTCAGGATCAAAATGATGTAGCCATGTTTCATCAGCAGTGATTACTTTTGAAAGAAACTCCGGATCTTCCTCTAACATCAACTTTAACTGCATGTTACCTCCATTACAGTGGTAGACGATACTGAACATATCTGAACTTGCCTGGTTCTCACAGGCGGGAACCAGGAGTACCAACAATGAAACTACTAAGGCGTGTTTGTTTCACATTAAGCTAAGAGAATATAATAAGTTTGAATTTTAGTGCGAAAAATTATGACCGTAAAAAAATATGATCATTATTTAGTGAACAGCCCTCGTACTTATGTCCAAAGCTTTATAGTTAAACCACTATTTTTTTAAGATAAATTGATGGAAATTAATCATTTCTTCCACACTAGCCGTGAGTAGACTAAGGTTTGGATGATAAATATCTACCACATTTTTTCTAGTCAAGCTGTTTCGAATGTAATCAGATTTACTTTGGTAGAACCAAATGTAATTTACAAACCATGTTGTAGGAGTATTTTACAAATATTAAATATAAAAAATTGATGTCAGCAATGGCAGATCACATTTTGGTCATTTAACCATAAAAAAATTCAGAAATTAATATATTAAAACAATTGAATGAAGCAGTATATTTAATGTTTTAGGAGAAAATACTTATTTTGAAAAATAAAAATGGCATGACAGATTTTGAAATAGTGCTAATAATTCGTCGATAATTTTGGGTTGGCCCCTGTAGATGTCAGTAAGATAGCCAACTATCCGTCAACTTCCGAAAGTAACAAAGCTGTGTCAGTCTGCTGACTGAAGATGCGATTGAAAGATCGCGAAAAAGGCCAAAAAAGGGTTTTAGACAAGTTTATTTGAACCAGATAAGTGTTGCTATGTTTATAAGTTATTTTGTATTACCCACACATATACATAGATCCGGATCTTTCTTAAAACGATTTTGATTTCCACTGATATCTCGATATCGTAATATTTTTGTGTTTATTATTTACCGATAAAGGAAATAAAAATTGAATATAATCATCGTCACACTGTGAGTTGGTGTCAGTCATAAACGAGTTAGTAATTGGGCTTTAGTTTTCAATGATATCGGGTATTAATAATTGCTTCAGTTCTTCTCGTCAGTAAGTCTATTAAGAAGTACAATTTCTTTGCGATAACTTTATAGCCAGTAATCTGCCAGATTTATGATAGGTGATCCTGAAGGCTAACTTCTAAGAAAAGTCCTTAGTTAATTATCCACAAATATGTTTTGCAAAATAGAGTTTTATTTATGGACACTGTTTTACTACCACGTCGTCAGCGTCACATTTTATAATGGGTGATAAATACCTTTCAAATTTGCTAAGAGACTTCTTTGTCAAGCTTGAGGTACTTTTGTGACTACCAAATTTATTTCGCTTCTAAGAAAAATCATAGGCTTCCTCCAGGTTTGAGCCCTGACATCAGAAATTAGAGGCTAAGATATTATGCCTAGAACAATCACAAAAGTATTTCCTAAGACTTATTTCCTATTATTTCCTAATATTTCCTCTTATTGTACGAGGGCTGTTCAATAAAATATGTTCACTATTATTTTTTGACAACGTACCTTTACTCATCCTCATAATTTTGATGGTCTATCTCAAAATAGTCCCCCCTGAATGCGATACACTTGTCCCAGCGTTTCTGCCAGTCTTCAAACACATGCTGGAAACCATTTTTTGAGAGGTCCTTCAAAATCCCCTCCGCAGCCTTCACCACTGCTTCTGATGATGGATAAAGCCTCCCACAAATACGTTTCTTCAAGTTAGGGAATAGAAAAAAGTCACATGGGGTTAAATTCGGGCTATAGAGAGGGTGAGGGTTGCACTTCACGTTGATTTTTGCAAGATATTCAGCAACAACATTGGCAATGTACGGCCACGCATTATCGTGGTACAGCATCCAGCCTGCTTTACGGAAATGTGGTCTTTTGCGCCTGATATGGACTTGCAATGTTTTCAGGACATCCCTGTAGTATTTTCCAGTTACTGATGTGTGTGCAGGTACAACATGCTGATAAACCACTCCATGAATGTCAAAGAATGAGATGACCATAACTTTCCCAGCAGAAGCAATCACTTTTGCTTATTTTGAGGATTGGTGATGAAAGAGATTTCCACACTGACCTTTACTATTTGCTCTCAGGATCAACATGATGTAGCCAAGTTTCATCAGCAGTGATTACGTTTGAAAGAAACTCCGGATCTTCCTCTAACTTCAACTGCAAGCAGACCTGCTTGCGAATGTCCTTTTGTTCGGGAATCAACAGTCTTGGAACCCATCGCACACAAACACGTCTCATGTGTAATGTTTCTGTCACCAACGTGTGGGTGGCACCGAATGAAATGTTCAGTATTTCATAAAATCATCTTAGGGTTTCGTCGATCCTCTCTCACAATGGCAGCAGCAGTGTTGATGTTTTCTTCAGTAAGAGCAGTAACTGGAGCACAGGGTCCACCTTCCTTTGAAATTGATTGTCTCCCCTCTTTAAATATTTTAAACCACCTTCGAGCTGTGTTATAGGGAAGAACAGACTCCTGTAACATTGTATAGTCCTCAACTGAAGATTTGTTGAGACGAAAGCAGAATTTCAAAGCCGCATATTGTTCTTCGCGTGTTACATCCATTGCAGCGGTAGGCGATACTGAACATGTCTGAACTTTAGTGGTTCTCACAGGCGGGGACCAGGAGTACCAACTATGAAACTACTACGGCATGTTTGTTTCACATTAAGCTAACAGAATATAATAAGATTGAATTTTAGTGCGAAGAATTATGACCGTAAATATTATGGCCATTCTTTATTGAACAACCCTCGTATCTCCTAATATTTCCTATTATTGTCATAGTAATGCATAGGCCAGGCGGAGCATGTTCTGGTCTTGTTTAAGAACTGCACTCAGCTCACTTTGGTGTACATTTTCTATCAATAATCGAAAGAACTTCCTCAAACTTAAAAGGTAGAATTACGCTTATCTATTAGGGGAAGGTTGTGCAGTATCGGCCGGGTTATGTTTTTTGACTTCACTCTGTAACTTTTGTACTCAATCGGAATCTTACTATATTATTCCCTTATCTCAAGACATGTCCTATAGATAGTATAGTGAAAGATATTTTATTTTTAGTTATAGAACTTTATTACATCGAAAGTAAAAAGCTAGAATTATAAGGCTTGTAGAAAGTGTCTTGCAATATCAGCCACTGTATTTTCTGTTCAAATATAGATTTTCAGTGTCACATTGCGCTGCCATACATAGAACAATAATGCGAGGCATGTTTGTAAAATAAGGTCTGCAAGGCACTGGAGCCATGAGGAACGCTATTACACGAGATCCAGCAACACTGTCGTGTAGCTTGGTTTCACCCCTTCAAATCCCTACACAACGAACCCGTTGCAATCATTAGTCTTGGCTGGGCAGTCGTTTGCGATGGAGCTTCCTATCACTTCCGCCACCAAGTGCGAGTTGCGTGCAGTTTTCCGTTTTTTTGAGTGTCAAGGGCACTACCCCCAATGAAATTCATCGTCAGTTATGCGAAGTCTATGGACCACAGTGTATGGACGTCAAAAACGTGCGAAGGTGGGTCAGAGAGTTCAAAGACGGACGTACACACGTCCATGACGAACAGCGTTCTGGTTGGCCTTCGGTTTCAGCTGAAACAATTGCAAAAGTGGAGCAAGAAATATTTGAAGATCGGCGTGTGACTGCGAGCTGTGCGAACTTATCCCTGAAGTCAGTAAGACTACGATTGACAAGATTTTGACTGAACATTTGCATTATCGCTAGGTGTGTGAGAGGTGGGTCCCCAAAATGCTCACCGAAGGCTATCGTGTTGAAGAGGCCCACCGATTCCTGGAGCGCTATGCAGAACAGGGCAAGGAATTGTTGGATTCAATTATCACTGGCGATGAAACCTGGGTGCACTACACAACACCAGAAACTAAAGAACGTTCTCATCAGTGGTGGCATTCGAATTCGCCGAAGCCGCGAAAGTTCAAACAGACATTTTCTGCTGGCAAAGTGATGGCTAGTGTGTTCTGGGACAGAAAAGGTGTATTGTTGTGCGAGTTTATACCTACCGAAACAACAATAAACGCCGCTAACTACCGTTAGAATTTAAAAAATTGCGTTCTGCTATTCAAAAGCGAAGGAGTGGAATGATGACGAAGGGAGTGATTTTTCATCACGACAACGCTCGTCCCCTTATTTCAAATGCAACGGCTGATCTCCTGGCACAGTTCGGATGGGAAATCCTCCCTACAGTCCAGACTTAGCATGTAGTGATTATCATCTGTTTCCTGAATTGAAGTCACACCTGAGTAGAACACATTTCCAGACCGACGATGATTTGACCTACCTGCGCAACTTGGCGGGAGAGTGCTATGACAAGGGTATACAAAAACTGCCACAACGCATGCAAAAGTGCATCGATCGCAATGGTGATTATGTTGAAAAATGGCTGTAAGTTCCGCCTTTCCATCAATGTAACATTCATTGACAATAAACATGTTTTCTATATTAAATAAAATTGGAGACCATATTTTACGGACACGCCTCGTATAATACAAAACCATGAGATCTTATTGTCACTATTTCTGCTCCGTTCATAAATGTTTAGTTCAGTGGTTTACAGAGATCGCAAATATAGCGCTGCTATAGGCCTCAGAATATCTTCCGTGATCTAAGAGCTATACTAACCACCATCAAGCACTCACAACAGTCAAACAACTGAAGAGAGGAAGAGGATATCTGACAATAGTGTACGTGAATGCACAAGCTTGCTACTGCTCACTGGAAATTCTGCCACATGGAGGCGAAAAGGGAAATCACAGTAGTGGCCGGTACTGCATGCCGGCCAGTAATGCACGATTTCCCCTTATATCTTGATCTATTATGCCCATGCCCCAAGTGGAGCATCCCCGAGAGGAAGAATAACGTGAGAGGAGATAGAGAGTGGTCGACCCAAGGAGTCACGACAGCGCAGAGGGCATGGTGCCTACAGTTGACCACTTGGCTCCCCAGCAGGCCAGTACAGCTGGCATTCCACCTAAGAACCTTGGAAGTCCAGTTTGCTTTCACTGGTCTCAACAGATGTTTAATCTTCGTAAGTGGCTTCTGGATGGCCCTAATGTAGTATTTGGCGAGAATTCTGCTGAATCTGCCGGACAACTTGCCGGTAAGCGGGATGCAGACTGTAGCGGTAGGCTTATCTGACGCTTGCTGTATTACAGGTTTCCCTTTCCTAGCTTTGGTGATCAAAACTTCAACGTAATATTCGGAGTAGCTGTTTTGGAAACCGGTCTTAAAAATGGAAATCCGTCAATTTAAGCAGCACAGATCAATACAGCTTGATAATCATGTTAAGTATTTACGTTTCTTTGAGTTAATTAATTTTCTATACTCACGCCATCTCCTGACCTGGCATTTAACTTACTGAAAAGTCTTTTGTTCAGTAATGCGAATTTTTATAGTGTTTTGTCTTTGGAAGTTAACTGTTTTTTTTCACACTGGCCATGTGTAGGCTAAAATATTGAAAGATAGAATCAGATTGAAAAATTCAATGCCATAGCCGGGATTTGAACCACGGATATTCTGGTTGCCGTCCAGCCGCTCCAACCCTTGAGCTACTATGGCCAACGTGCCGATATGACATTAAATTCTCCAACTGATTCGTGTTTTTTTCCCGGTAAGCCACTTAGGAGTTCTCATAAATACATGAGACAACTACCTTAATGGCGACTTACAACATGTAAGTACTTAAGGCCCGGGCTTTATAGTTAACCACTATTAGGTCAATTATTGGAAATTAATTGTTCTTTCACACTGGCCGACATTAAAGGATGTCGAATGACATTCACTGGCATAATGACATTAAAGACATTTAATGTCATATCGGTACGTTGGCCATAGTAGCTCAAGGGTTGGAGCGGCTGGACGGCAACCAGAAGATCCGTGGTTCAAATTCCAGCTATAGCATTGAATTTTTCAGTCTGACTCTATCTTTCCATGTTTTGTCTTTGTTTTTATTTGTGTTATATCCAGTTTGCTTTAATGGTTCTAAAATTTAATAAATATCCTGGTGATGGGAGAGATGCACTCTCCAAAAAACGTCGATTTCTAGTGGTCTTTTCACCTGGCTTGCTGCCCGAGAAGAAATTGAGCATATTCGTCTCCAGGAAAGCTTCAGATCTTATTTGACATATGGCTGCAGGTTCTTTGGAGTAAAACAATTTCTGATATTGGAACGAAGGAGTTACCAAGAACTTATCTTAATAACGCGATGTCGTAAAGGACAATGTCCTGTTAATAGTTCTGAAAGTCACTACTACCTACTCTGGAGAGTTCCGAGGCACTGCTCCCTATTAGGCATTTCAAAAAATTCTCTTGAGTGCTATCCTTTCACGTATTTGAAGCACTAATGTTAACCGATTACTCAATTTCTGACGGTTGTCCAACTATAATGTTTCGTAAGGTAGAGTGGAGTTCAAATCCTATAAATGGATTCTCCATCCTTGTCTAAACTGGTATTTCCTGGATATCTTCGGCTCGCCCACGCGGTGTAATGATTAATTCTAAGTATTACTTGCTGCATTTGGAAGTAAGTACCGGTCTATTCCTCGCTTTACAGCTTTATTAACACTTTCCACTGTCGGTCATGCTAATGGGGACATAAATGGATTTGAAACGCACTTCAAATGTATGTTCTTTGTGAATTAGCGTGGATTTTATGGGCTCCAATACGAGTTATTTGTGTCTCTCTTTTTCCTACAGATGGAACTGACGGGTGAATGGAACTAATTCTACCTATTTCTTCAGCATACATTCTACGTTCCATTCTTAAACCTTAGATTCCATTACAGATTCGTATCTTTATGACTTTAATTTACCTTAGAGGATTCTGTTAGTAGTATAAGCTGTAAAACGTAACTTGTGGTTAAAAACACATTCTTACAATTAGGGTTGTTTCCTCGAAATTTGCGATGCCTCGATATTAACAATACTTGCACGGCATCGCCATCGATACTTCAAAAAATTTGCTCGGTACTTTTTCGATACTCTGGTGGTGATTCTGGAATTTTTATTTTATTAGCGCAAGTAGTGCACTGTAAAACCCGAGAAATTGCCAGGAATGAAAATAATGAAAATAATCGTGTGTCAGATTCACTGCCAATTAACAGTTTCCAAGAAGAAATCCCTGCATATCTCAACGATAATTTATCACCTCCTCTTTTTTGTACTCTATTACTGGAAAATAAATTCAAAATTTTCATCTGCAACAGGTTTAACTAAAAGACTATTTAGCACATCAGGACTCATATATGACAGAAGAAGAAATATATTTCACCCCAATAAGTGAAAATACTAGTATTTTTGAACAAAAATTTATCAATGGACTGTATTGCTTTTAAATGTCTAATGTACAGTTTAAAAAATAACACTGATGTTATTAAATTTTGCCTCATTACATATGTGCATCTATTTAATTTATTGGCATTACACATTACTCCCAACATTCTATTTTGTATTGTAGAAATCACGGTATCGAAGTATCGGGTACCTAGGACAACAACTCAGGAGCAGGAATTAAGTGTGCACTGTTCTCATTCTATCAACCAGCAGGATACCACACAACAAATTTCGAAGCAGAAGTAACGGCTATTCATATTTCACTCCAACAACTTCTATACAAAATAGATAAATTTAAAAATTCTGTCATACTTTCTGATTATAAAGCAGCGTTATATGCAATAAGTTCATATAAAATGAGGTCAATCCAAATTAAAGAATGTCACAAAATGATCCAACAACTTCAAAGAACTACAGAAAGAATTATATTACAGTGGATATCTGCACATTGTGGAATTGCTGGAAATGAATCAGCCCATTTTTTGCCAAGAAAGGTGCAAATTTAATTCAGAACAAAAATAAAAACTTGTCCTTTACATTCATAAAAAGATTAATTAAAACAAACATAAAGCAAACAAGAGCAATCAATATCTAATAAAGCCAAATTCAGAAATTCAGAAATTATTCCAGAAATCTCACGTAAAGCTGCAGTAGCAAATTTTAGATTACTTACAGAACATGATTATTTGGCCAAACACTTACACAGAATAGGAATTTATAAAAGTCCAAATTGTCCTCTATGCAACAAAGAAGAGGAAATGACTAAAAAGCATCTTCTAACCTGTGAAGCCCTACCTGCCGGACCCACTACACAGAAATATTGGAGAGCAAGAGAGCTATTGGCTTCATTGCAAAGCCTAGCATTTGAAAACAACAAAAACAACAGTAGACTGAAAAATTCAATGCCATAACCGGGACTTGAACCACGGATCTTCTGGACGCCGTCCAGCCGCTCAAACCCTTGAGCTACTATGGCCAACGTGCCGACATGACATTACATTTTCCAACTGACTCGTATTTTTCCCGGTAAACCACTTAGGAGTTCTCATAAACACGTGCGACATCTACCTTAATGGCGACTTACAACCTGTAAGTACTTCAAGGCCCGGGCTTTATAGTTAACCACCATTAGGTCCATTATTGGAAATTAATTGTACTTTCACGAGTCAGTTGGAGAATTTAATGTCATGTCGGCACGTTGGCCATAGTAGCTCAAGGGTTAGAGTGGCAGGACGGCAACCAGAAGATCCGTGGTTCAAGTCCCGGCTATGGCATTGAATTTTTCAGTCTGACTCTACCTTTCCATACTTTAGCCTACACACGGCCAGTGTGAAAGAACAATTAATTTCCAGTATCGGGTTTCTTGGGAAATATCGTGTATGTGTATCCACTATCGAAAAAAAAAAACTGGTGTCGATCCATACTCAACCATAAATATTTGAAGAAATAACGTTACAGATCTTCTAATTAAGCGTTAGGTGTACAAAGGACTTCTTTAAACAGGACTGTCATTAGTGCTCTAACTGATAAAAACATTTATCCAACACATATTTGTAAAATTGTACTTTACTAATATAAATTGATCTACTAAATTAACACTTTAAAATTAAGAATGGATAATACTTCACTTTAACCATTGTATGAATAAAATACAATAACTAGACCTACATTTCAAGTATAATATTTGTTGTAGTTAAAGTTTCCGACTTAATAATGATACAAGACATTCGTTAAGATTATTTTTCAACATAGTCTCCGTGTAACTCTACACACTTCTCCCAGCGATTCTCCCATCTCTGTAACCCGTCCGAATAGTACTCGGCGTTTTTCTCTGCAAAATAATTGTTTATAATGGTGATTACCTCTTCATTTGATGAAAATCTCTGTCCTCCGAGCGCAATTTTCAGATGAGGAAACAAAAAGTAGTCACTTGGGGCTAGATCTGGTGAGTAAGGTGGATGGTCAACCGGAATTCGTGGATTTTGGCCATTGCAATCGCTGAGGTGTGAGACGGTCCGTTGTCTTGGTGAAACAGGATTTCCCTTTTCTGCAAATCTGGCCGTTTTTCCGCAAGTTCTGTCTTGAGCTTGTCAAGTAATGACGAGTGGTATGCTCCTGTAATGACTTTTCCTTTTTGAAGATAATCGATTGAAATAACTCCATGACTATCACTTTCCCAGCAAAAAAAAAAAAAAAAAAAAAAAGTTTTTGCCTTTTGGAGCCGGTTCCCCCTGTACAGTCCACTGTTTGGGCTGTATTTTTATTTCGAACGTATAATGGTGTATCCAAGTTTCATCTACAGTAATTAATCGGTGCCAAAACTCAGATATATTGCACCTAAACTGTGCCAACAGAGCGTTGGAAATGTTCATTCGAACATGTTTTTTTTGGTCTAACGTGTGTAAACGCGGCACTCAACGCGCGGACAGCTTTTTCGTGTCTAAATATTTATTTAATATGTGACAAACATGTTCT
Source organism: Mantis religiosa (assembly GCA_030765055.1). NCBI lineage: Eukaryota > Metazoa > Arthropoda > Insecta > Mantodea > Mantidae > Mantis > Mantis religiosa. Next base: position 108,870,805 of record CM060958.1, on the reverse strand, counting down.
TTTGACAGGTTCATAGCCTCTGCTATCTCTCTTACTTTAATTTGGCGGTCGTCTAGCGCCATTTGGTGAACTTTGGCGATGTTTTCGTCGGTAGTTGTAGTTTTTGGATGTCCCGAACGTTCATCGTCTCCCAAGCTCTTACGGCCACATTTAAATTCAGCTGCCAAAAATTTCAGTATGGTAAATGATGGTGCAGAGTCCCCATACACAGAATCCAACTCACCTTTGATTTGCGTAAGCGTATTGCCTTTCAAAAACAAATATTTAATGACAGCTCGATGCTCCATTTTGTGCATTTTAATAAATACTCACATTAACACACTCAAACGACTGTTACATAACAACTGAGCGTCCAAATTGGTTGAAACTTTGGTGAGTAACTGTCAACAGATGAACAACGAAATTGACTAGCTTTTATTTACGAATGCTGACATCTTCATGTTGAGTTCGGAAACTTTTCAGACCACCCTCGTATACACAGGGACCTCAAAAGGTGTATTTTTAGTAAATCTCTGTATTCATGTTTCGGGTAGAATGCATTACTGTCTCTTACCAACTATATACGTCGTTGTATGCAACCTAAGAATGACAAAGGTGCATTGAAACTCTCGTTCAGTATAACAAACCAACATACCGTTAAAGGTTTTGTAAACTTTATACATAATAAGTTAGTAGTTGTTGTATGACAGTAGATTTATTACAGACGAGAAAATTGAAATACACGTAAAAGGAAGACTTCAAACGCATTATAGCTGTGGTATGTATTCCACAAAACGCTTTGGAATTTGTTTGGAATGCTGTTTTATATTCAGTAGTCATTTAAATATTTTAAAGCTATTTATGGGCTGTTTCTATGGCAGTTAGTATTCCAGCTTCAACGTCAGGTTTGATATTTAAGCTACTATTCCTTTTCGGTACTCACGCACACCTTTTTCTCCTTTGATTCTTTATCATATACTGTACTCAATAATTCATAGAAATTATAAAATATCAATCATCTAGGGCCACAAACTCACCAATCAGTGGTTTTAGCAAAAATTCCCCTGTTTGATGTTATCTAATTACGATTCTTTCTGAATTAACTTTTAGTTTAGGCGCAATAAATCCGAGTTTTGGAGCCAATTAATTACTGTAGATGAAACTTGGGTACACCATTATACGCCCGAAATAAAAATACAGCCCAAACAGTGGACTGCACAGGGGGAACCGGCTCCGAAAAGCAAAACATGTTTTTTTTCGGCTGGGAAAGTGATGGCGACTGTTTTTTATTCGGGAGAGTCATGGAGGTATTTTATTACATTATCTTCAAAAAGAAAAGCCATTACAGGAGCATACTACGTATTATTACTTGACAAGCTGAAGGCAGAACTTGCGGAAAAGCGGCCACATTTGCGGAAAAAGAAAATCCTGTTTCACCAAGACAACACAACCGTCTCACACCTCAGCGGTTGCAATGGCGAAAATCCACGAATTACGGTTTGAACTGCTTGATCATCCGCCTTTCTCACCAGATCAAGCCCCAAGCGACTTCCTTTTGTCCCCTCATCTGAAAATTGCGCTCGGAGGACAGAGATTTTCGTCAAATAAAAAGGCAACCACCTTCGTGAACAATTATTTTGGAGAGGAAAACGCCGAGTACAATTTGGACGGGTTACAGAGATAGGAGCATCGCTGAGAGAAGTGTGTAGAGTTACAAGGGGACTATGCTGAAAAATAGTTCTAAAAAAGTGTCTTGTATCTTTATTAGGTCGGAAACTTTTCAGACCACCCTCGTATGTACATTGAAGAAGATTATCATCCACGACTGGAATGAACTCTAGTTGAACAGTGATTATGGTGCCTTGACTAAGGATTTATAGTTCTTAATGGTTTCTAACAGACATAAATTCGTTGATGTTCTCACTCAATTCTTAACTGGTCATGGCAATTTTCAGCTTACTTATTTCGATTCAAAATTAAATCCACTTCTGATTGTATTTGTGGAAATCACCTTTTACAGTGCCTCACATTTTATTCGATTGCCTCATTTCTTGCTTTGAAATATATGAACTTAAATTAATGCTTCAATCCCTATGTTACACTTTTCAATACCGCGTACACATATTTTGATGAATTACAAAAGTTATTAACATATATCTTTCTTGAGCAAAATATTTCTTAAACTAAATGATTCATTTTGTTGTTTACTGTCATTTTGATGAAACTGTGTTTTATTTAGTTATGTCTGCTAATTTAATGACATTGATTTTATGATTTGTAAAATATATTTATAATTAGGACCCGGATTTTGTTGAAAAGTCATCTTTTTCCTGAGTAGTCACAGACGATGCTTATTGGAAATTAAGTGCTTTCTGGCAGAAATACGTATAAAACGTATAAAACGTATTTCTTCCAGCAAGCACTTAATTTCCAATAAGCATGGTCTGTGACTACTCAGGAAAAAGATGACTTTTCATAAAAATCCGGGTCCTAATTATGAATATATTTTACAAATCATAAAATGAATGTCATTAAATTAGCAGACATATTCATTTTTTAACATTTAGATGCATTTTCCGGTCATTTTATTTGTTTTTCATTAATTTATTGGGCATTTTCATCTGTAGCCCACATTCGGGGGCACAGGTTCGATTCCCGTGGCCGACCTGACCCTGACCCATGGGCTTTTTGTTCTTTTTTATATGAACTGTGATTAAAGGTTCATTTATATTATAATATTTTATGAAATAGTAACTTTGTAAGTGTGGTAAACATGTAATTAAGACACGTGAGCGTCCCAATAGTGCTGGTGAATTTATGACGTATCATTTCGAGGAATCGCCGATTTCATCATGCAATACGTGTGGATTGCATTAGTCAGGACTTCAGGAGCTAGAAGTGTAGCACTAAGGAGAGTAGTTTGTGGGGTGTGTAAATTTGTTGTGCTGTATAATTGAAATGCCGAAACAAAAACAGTCAACTGCGACCCGTTTGAAGCAGTATGCTTTAGAGTTTGGCGGAAACATATATTTTATAAAATTGAAAATGACCTCATGAATTTTGAATTAATTATTATTTAGTAGCAATAATTTCATTATTTACTAAGGAAGTTAATTTTAAAATGTGGTTATTCGAACCATATATTCATTGTTTGTCTGTGACAGTTATTAATTTATTATTATGAAATAAATTGTAATGTAATCTCCCAATTGTGTACGTGTGTTCTATTATTGGTTCAAAAAGTTATGGCTTATTGAAATGGTTAAGGTTTATATGGATCGTACTATATAACTGATGCAGAATTTCTTTGTTTCAGTAAAGTTCATTAACTTTACACTTGTCTATTTCATTTCGTTGTGAATGAATCAAACATCAAAATCTCTGAAATGTTAAGGAACATAGATATTTTGGGTTTCATTACGAAACAGTTTGAAGGTATATTAATGAAGATGATCATTTCATGATGATTCAAAATTGAAAATGTATAATTTGAATATAATTAGTGTGAAGTCAGAAAACATTGTACAAATTCTGCTGAAAGGTATGACAATTTTTCTCTGTAAATGTACAAGCTCTAAATAAACAATGCAAATAATTTTTAGACAATTATTGCTGGCATGAAAAAGAATAAAACACCAATATCTGGAAATATACTCGCTATATTCTTTCGTATGTATCCAAACTGGCGCCTTATCCCATGACAATTTATGTATCTTTGCCATCAAGTACTTCATTCCACCGTTCAGTTTCTGTGCCATGTTTATCTTTGTTATATCCTCGATTTTTCTATCACCTGTGACAAATAAAACCAGTTTATATCTTCGTAACATTTATTTTAGAAAAGTATGCAGCTTTTTAACGAGATATTTTCTGCATTCACATTCCCCTGTAATCTTTGATCTCTACATTATCTCCGTTCTGAAATCTCTGGCATCTCTATCCTACATCTGTCTCCAGATTGTGTTTTACATCATAGTTTTAGATAGCTCGGAAAGTTTCGAGCTAGTTTCTCTGGAATGCTGACGATTCTTTGAGAGAAACATCTCACGTAGCTGGTTTACCAGTGTCACTTTTAACTCTGATGTGAAAAATAAATGAAGACAATTTAGTAATCGATGTCTCAGTGCCGAATCTTCTCAGGGATCCTAAGAGAATTCTGAAGACTTGGCAGGCGTTGTGTCTTGTTTTGAAACCTACACTCCAAATACTGGCTCAGCATAAGTCAGTCTTCTGCATCCCCCAAAAATATAGGCCGAGAGGATTTGAGACAAGCAACGTGGTGGTTATGCAAGAGTTCACTTCGACTGGTCAATCTCCCGGAGAAATGTCGTTCAGCTTACGGCGTGACAAAGGCAGCAATGACACGGACTACTGGTTCCTGTTCATTATGTCTGACAAAATACAAGGTAGGAATGCGACGTGGAACAGAATGTCAACTAAATGGATCATTCAAAAATTAGTGGCAACATTTAATGCATTTGGTGCTATCATCGGTAAATCATATAAGCTGATAACAATGAAAAAATAAGAGCATCTAGAGTTTGTTAGCTGTGAGATGGAATACAATAATTTTATTTAATAAGACATTTGTAATAAATACGTAAAACACTAAGCTAGCTACAGTGAAGCAAAAATATATACAAATATAATAATTTGCTACATAAAACTTCTTCACTTCTCTTAAAAGAAAATGATGAAAATATTTTAATAGTTTCACTTATAGATTAATAAATAAATCCACGAATAAAGAGGAATATAATAAATAATATAAACATATTATTAATATGCTTAATGGTTTTAATAAAGACTTTATGCATAATATATTGAAAAATTTAAGTATAAAAGCTCTTAATGATATTTCTACCAAACAATAGCACAAACAATTTCTTATGAAGTTAGACTGGCTTTAATTTAATTACTCTTCATTTTTTTAGTTCAAATATATTCATTACTTGATTTTTATTATCAAATGGGAATTTTATTTTTATTTTTATGTCTGCCTTTATCTGATGTTTGATTTATTTCTTGTCTTGCTGAGAATAAAGAGGAATTTAATAAAGAATATAAACATATTATTAATACTGCTTTAATTAATGGTTTTAATAAAGACTTTATACATAAAATTGAAAAATTTAAATACCATAAATTTTTAATAATACTTCTACCCTTAAAAATAAAACACGATCATAATTTAAAAAAAATTTGCTTACCATCCTTGCATTAATAAACATTTTCCAAACAAGTTTAAAGAGTTTTGTATAACTTTACTTTCTCAAAATAAATATAGTATTTAAATGTAATATATTTCTCTAAAAAGATAAAATTTCTAATAATAAAAATTACAGTATTTATCAGTTTAATTGTTTAGATTTTGATAAAGTTTATATTGGAAAGAAAAAACGTAATTTGGAAACCACAATGAAAGAATATTTTCGTAACGTTAAGTATTATGACTGTGGGTTCGGAGAATTAAAAGTTCAGTTTGCAGAAATTCCAAAATGTTCTTTATTTCCGTAGAAATACCTTTATTACGTAACATACACAAATACAATCTTCAAGATCGTCTACCACAAACAAAAGGGTCCACTTTCAAAACACAACTGCACCTGCACGATTATCAAGTTCCAATTACAACTGAGTCAACTGGCGTTTCGCGGTTTCTTTTATAGCTCCACGCATTGTGGAATGTTCTCTAACAACAGACGGTACTTTCCAGTCTTTATCTGCTTCTGTAGGTTTTTATCTCCGCCTTGCACTATCTGTCCCTTTGTGCACGCCGGCCGTGCCAGGCGCAACAATGCGATCGGCAACAGTATAAACAGACTGATAAATCGGCCTTAGGAGATCAATTTTGGTCGTCTAACCATAAAATAAAACCTTAAGTTAAATTATTAAAACAATTAAATGGTCCGATAGACTTAATGGTTTGGGAAAAATTATGTATTTTAAAAACTAAACATCGCATAATGAATTTTGAAATACCGGCAGTCGATTCTGTTTTTAAGTTTATTTCATTTTCAGATTTTGGTAGTACTGGCAAAAACATATTGACGTCTAGTGATTGTAACGTTGACAACGAGGTTGTTTGAGCTGATGATGTGAATAATATTTCACGAAATCGCGATCCTCATCAATTAAGAAAATTTTCATCATTTTCTTTTAAAAGGAGTGAAGTTTTAGGTTACTAATTATTATATTTGTATATCATTTTTAGTAAGTTAATTGTAGGCTGTTATTTTTAGTGATCTAAATACGTTTAGTAAATTCGAACAAAGATGCTTCTTAAAATTCAGGCTGTAAGAGGTATCAATACTCGACAATGTCATACAGAATTTTTGGAAGCTTGTGGTAGATAGACTTTACTATATCGTACCATGGCATCCAAATCTCCTTAATTCTCATCTCTTGTTACGTGATGGTGCTTGCTCTCACAAGTCTGCCCTTGATAATTTACTTCGCAGACAGTACTGAGAAATTCTGGAGCATCCTCCATACTCCACAGTTAGGAGCCCATGTAATTTTGACCTGTCTGCGAAAATTAAATTACGGCTTAGAGGAGTTCGCTTTAGAACCAGACAGGCAATTATAACAGCAGTAGAGCAGTCTGTTCGAATATTAGGACAACAAGACGCTGTGGATGGCATCCGTCGGCTCCCTCATGTGTGGAGGTGAGTTCTTCATGTTGGAGGAGATTACTTCTAAGCACTCCAATAATGTGACTGCTCCAAATATGTTTTACTTGTTATTAATTCAAATGTTGCCACTAATTGAAAACACGACTTTCATAATTGAACAAGTTCACTTTTTGGCACTATATGGGTTATATACATGATGTTCATTTTTAACTGTAATTTTACCGCGCTAAATTTGACGTCATCAATGGCAACGCTGATAGAGCGAGTTTATATATGATTCTCCTAGCGGCTTGCGATCGTATTAGATGTGTTGACAGCAGCTTTGAGGCCTCCCTCCACTGGCCGCTAAATATACTATTTCAGAGATGGGTCTGCCCACGTAATACAAAGGTGCGTAATTTCGCCTGCTGCGTAGATACGATAACTGTTTATAAAAAGTATATACTGCAATATAATGCACTACAAAGCAAAATATGCAGCCATAAAGATATGCCATGAGGTATGTACGAAATGATAAGTGAATGAACACTTATTTCACAATGAACATCTGTTCTTCTATTATAGTATATATATTATTGCATATTGTAAACCTGTCACATAAAATACAAATATTTCAATTTGATCTCAATTGTTTTCTATCACCCACAGTTTCCTCACAATGTAACTTCATGACAAACCAGGAAATTAGCAGAACATGATCCAGGAATGTAAAGTAAATTAGTGTTAAAATATGTACAAAGCTTCCATCCAAGTTTAAACAAGAAAATATCTCTACTGCATAGTCTTATGTGTCCATTTCCTTCTATTTCTATTCTCTCTTCTCCTTAAACATTGTCTGCATTGCGAGAAGGTATGATTGAGGCCTTTCTGTCATAACATTATTCATTGCTTCTAGATGGGGACCAGTCTATAGCATCCAGTGTCTCTCTTTTTTGTGAGTAACTGATCCTGTATCTTGGAAATGTTTGATGCACCTATTGGTTTTAAAAGACAAGGATATCAACAATAATACACACTTTAGTTAAGCGTGAGAATGACAAAAAATGTATATCTCATATTGATAAAATGTAAGACGTTTATGTTGTAAACAAAAGCATATCAACTTGGATATGGCTGTCTGGTGATCTAGCAGACCTTCTACTAGCTATGCAGGCTAGTACCTGGAAATATATGGCTTCCCTCAACCGCGTCCGGAGACGTACCCGATCTCCCACGGGTATCGGGAACCACTGCCCCTTCGAGTGCAACCCAATCCGAACAACTCCTATTCAGGGAGGGGCTCGAATGTTCGGCCCGAGGTTCTTCTAGTAATGTCAGAGGTACCACTAGTGCTAGGGGTCCGCAGCGCCCGCACCATGGCAGCTGAAGGGGTCGACAGGCCAGAACAACGAACAGGCTCCCCTATAGCGGGATGGCAACAAGCCCAGCAGCCGGGCCCATAGGTCCCTGGCTGGCGATCCGAGTCCCAAAGGTCCCTGGCTGGCGGTCCCGAAATGGAGCGAAGACCGGCAACCGACCTACCGGGACTCCCGCCAACACTTCTACCCTGAAAGAGACCACCAGATGAGAGATGATATGAAATGATAATGGAGATGAAATGGAGGGGCAGAAAATTCGGGGGGTGTAATTAACCTACGCCTAGCGACCCGGGAAACCCCCGAAAAAACCCATGGGTCAGGTAGGTAGGCCACGGGAATCGAACTCGGGCCTCCCGAATGCGAGCTACAGACGAAACCGCCTACGCCATCCCGATCGGTAACTGCACAAGTCCAACAAATTCATTATAAATATTACAACAAAGTACCAATGGTAACTGAAATTGCCGAACAGTAAAACAAATATAATGAGCAAAAGTTCATGTGCCAATATTGGCACATTTTAAGAAGTTATGAAGTTTTTGTTGATTTTCTCTAAACTTAGTTGACTGGACTTGTGCACTTGTGAGAGTCATGTCTTCAATTATTGAATGATTTAAGGATAAAGAAGATGTAGATATATATTCGCAGCATTCTTTTCCATAAATTAATTTTCATCTCAACACCTCACGTGTATAAAACGTGGGCTGACATTTTCTCCAAAATAAAGATTCTGTAGTAATACACTATTGCAAAATTTTTTTGTCCCTGCTGGGCGACCGAACTGATGTTCATTAATATTCAACAGTTTTGCTTGAATAATGGTTATATGTATTTTTTGTTGCATTTTTATGGCGTAGCTGCCAACTTCTGAACAATACCGGATGTGTAAGATTGATGGGTTGCCACACCTGAGTCACCATCGCTCAAGAGCCGTAATTGAAAAGTTGTCGCCATCAAAGTCGACTTCCAGTCTTCGTTCGATTGTCGCCTCTTCACGCAGACTGAACAAGTCCACATTCATCAACAGACAGTCAAGTGTTTCTGACAACCTGCACGCAGAAACGCTGTCTTATTATTCATGCTAATGGTCCACGTAGTCACAATAACATGTTTCTGTCAGCTCAGGTATTCTTGTATTGTTTAATGTCCCGTGATGGTGTTAAAACTGTAAGTGATTGTGTTGATTTGGTTTTCTGCCTTACGATTTACGCATTTCATTAAGACTTATGATTGCACGAGGGCTGTTCAATAAAGAATGATCACAATCTTTTTTTTGACAACGTACCTTTACTCATCGTCATAATTTTGACGGTCCTTCTCAAAATAGTCTCCCCTGAATGCGATGCACTTGTCCCAACGTTTCTGCCAGTCTTCAAAGACATGCTGGAAACCATTTTTGAGAGATCCTACAAAATCGCCTCCGCAGCCTTCACCACTGCTTCTGATGATGGATAATGCCTTCCACGAAGGCGTTTCTTCAAGTAAGGGAATAGAAAAAAGTCACATGGGGCTAAATCCGGACTATATGGAGGGTGAGGGAGGCACTTCACGTTGAGTTTTGCAAGATATTCAGCAACAAATTAGCAATATGCGGCCGCGCATTATCGTGGTGGAGCATCCAGCCTGTTTCACGGAAATGTGATCTTTTGCGCCTGATATGGACTTGCAATGTTTTCAGGACATCCCTGTAGTATTGTCCAGTTACTGATGTGTGTGCAGGTACAACATGCTGATAAACCATTCCATGAATATCAAAGAATGAGATGACCATAACTTTCCCAGCAGAAGCAACCACTTTTGCTTTTTTGGAGATTGGTGCTTTGCTGTTTGCTCTCAGGGTCAAAATGATGTACTCAAGTTTTATCAGCAGTGATTACCTTTGAAAGAAACTCCGGATCTTCCTCTAACATCAACTTTAACTGCATGTTAACTCCATTGCAGCGGTATGCGACACTGGACATGTCTGAACTTGTCTGGTTCTCACAGGCGGGAACCAGGAGTACCAACAATGAAACAACTACGGCGTGTTTGTTTCACATTACGCTAACGGAATATAATAAGATTGAATTTTAATGCGAAAAATTATGACCGTAAAAATTTATGATCATACTTTATTGAACAGCCCTCGTAAGATAGCAAGACCACCCATTTGAATTCTGTGCTCTCAACAGGTCAAGGTAATAGGTCCCCCTTTCCAAATTTGTCAAAAGGAGGCAGATAATTTGTACTTACGGTAGACTAAAATAAGCCACACTCATATTTCATTTTATGGACTTCTGTGGCAAGTTCTCCACTGATTGGTCCGTATGTCTTCTTGATGTCTTTGAATTCTTCGCAGTGAGCCCCATAATATGAAAATAAAACATCGGCCCTTTAATGAATATTATGGATAAACTTGGTACTACATTTATAATATCGCAGATTCTGTTACTTAAGCGGTTCTGAATATCATTAACAAGGAAAGACAAGAAGAAATGGAATAATAATGGAAAGAATAATAAAATTTTGGTATAGGTGTTTAGCCAAAGAAGAAGGGGAAGTTATGAAATTATGCATGAGACAGCAAACAGGATTAGAGAAGTCAAATATTTGGTGAGCAGAGATAGGAGGAATTATGGAGAAAATAAGAATGGGAGATATATGGAGATTAGAGGAAAGGGATCCATGCGATGTGGGTAAATTAGTAAAATGCAGAATAGAAGATATAGAAAGACAAGAAATATGGGGAAGTCTAGAAAATATGAAATCATTACAATTTTACAAGCAAATAAAAAGAAATTGGGACGAGAAGCGCATGCGGATTACTGCAATAGGCAAGAGAGAGAAGGGTTAGCTTGGATGAGAACAGGGATAATACTTCTAAGAGGAATAAGAGGTAGGGAAAAGGGAATTTGTGAATTGTGTGGGGGAAAGAAAGCATAGAACACTATGTAACAGAACGCGAGGAGGTTGCAATGTGGAGAAAAAATGTTTGGGAAGAAAAATGGGAGAAAGTAGAGAAGAGGATAGCAGCTATAAAATGCTAACGGGCAGGGAGGGAAAGAAGTATTGGTGAGTTCTTGCAGAAAGTAAAAGAAAAATAGGCTAGAAATGTAGAGAATATAAGAAAGGAAGATAAGGGGAACAAAGGCACTAATTAAGTAACAAGGAGGTATGGAGGTTAAGAGCTACCTGGAAGAGCAGAAGACCAGGGTGTCATGTAAGGTAAGGTAGCAACAAGGTAAAGACAAATAAATGTGAATTGTAAAATTTTGGAATATACACAACAAATATGTCATATCGTTAGTGGAATGTGAACAAAATTAAACCAAAACTTGCAAAAGTCACAAGTGCCATTCAGTTCCTCAACATTGACTACACTCTACATGCTTTCATTGCCCGCCTCGGTAGCGTAGATGGTAACGTGTCTACCTTCAACGTTCATTTAAGTACGAGGGTCAGCTGATAAATCCCGGGCCTCACATAAAGATGGAGCCACGAGGCCGCACTCGCTAGTATCCATAGTTACAGGTCAAATCTCTCAAACGACATTGTTACTTCTTTCAGCATTGAAAAAGTAAATAGTTCTGAGGAACCTAACGCTCTAAAGCCCCTTCTAACTTCATGTTATTAACTACTAAAATATTAGAAAGTGTTTTCAAAGTTCTTGTACAGATCGGGGTTTTCATTTTATGTTTTTTACTACAGCGGACTCTAAAACTCTTTATTGTATGAAATACACACAAATAGCCTGATGTAATACCTCAACAAACAGAAGACTATTTTAAAAGCGACAAACAATCTGTGTCAGATTTGTTTCTTTCATTGCATTAACTAAGTATTGTAATAAAACACCCGCAAAGCCTCTAAAAACATTCTGATTCTATAGATATACCCACACTACTGCTAATGCTACTGAAATATACTTACAGTTGTATGTAAAAGTGCCATAAAACAAAAATAAAAATAAACTTCTCTTCACACACTACAGAGACTTCAGTGACAAAATCTGTCAATATTTCCTCATTACCGAAGAGTTACGTTTGCTTTCGGAAAACTATGGAACATGATATTCAAGGTTACAAATGGGTAAATACAGAAATATTCATTACTGAATGAGCTCACGGAACTGGTAACTCGAATCTAAAACAGCTGTCAAACTATCCACAGCACGGCGGATGTTTGCGACTAAATTTTGAAAGTATATCCACAGCAAATTAAATATTCTTTGGCATGACCTTTGTTCTTCTTCTCCATAGAGTTTTGGAGAAGCGGCGTTTCCAGAGCTTCATGCACGTTTCATCACTGTCTGCCCCAATTCTTCATTTCTTATACAACATGTCTAAGTACAACTTCCATTACTGTTTTTACAGCTAGGTATCCAAAAGCTTTTTGAAGTCACACTATTTCTACTGGGATATTTAGCTATTCGTTCACTAATTGCAAAGTGGTGACAGTTCACACTTGCCTATTTTATTTATTCCATCTTTTAAATAGCTACATTTGTTTTCATGCCTCGATTAGTTAGTTTGGGACAAGAATAAACAAATGACTGATACAGCAAGGCCCACTGCTTGAGTTATTTAGATCAGAAATGACGTTAAAGCATTACCTGCTTGTTAGGCGATCACTCACTGTAATTGACTGACTTTATTAAGTAAAGAAACTCTTGGACAATGTTTCATAAACATATTAATGTTTACTTAAAGCACCATTAGCTTTAGTAGGGCAGTAATATTGGGGCTCCTTATATAGTACAAACAAGTTTTGCCCAATAACCTCATAAATGGTAACTCAATTACTATCATACGACACTCGTCAAAATTCTCTACAAACTAAAGTCAATTTAACCTATTTAGCAAAACCTTGCGTGGGTGGTTTACTAATAACATGACGTCATCGTTTTCATCACACTATTCGAATCAGAAGAATTAAAAAGGATAGTGCCGCGAAAAGCTTTGACATTTTCAGGTCAAAAGGAAATTAGAACATCGAAGAATTTTGGTGTCGCATCTTCGAAGTTCTGTAGCTTTAATTTTATTCAGCATTAAACATTACATGATTTTGTGATTAGGCAGTGCAGGAACCACTGGTGTGCGAACCTCAAAAGTTGTTATTGGGACGCACCGGCCACGAAAACAAGAACATTACTCCTTGCTCCTTATCAGTGACCCTAGCCTACCTTTCAGGTAATGGGACAAAAGTCAAGTTACTTGTGCAAAAGTCGACTAATAACTTGGACAGTTGCATGGTTGCTCTTCAGTGTAAAACTGTTCCGTTTATCATTTAATGCTTCCATCCTCAACCTCACTAACATTAACTTCCCTCTAAAAGGTATAAGCTGCACATGTTCACCAGATTATTTGTCATCATGGACTGCTATAACGGAATTTTCAAACACGTTAAACACTCATAAGCAATAATTACGTAATAGATTTTTATTGCGGTTTCATAAGCCAAAGAAAGTCATAATACGAGGCGTGTTCGTCAAATAAGTTCTCCAACTTTATTTAATATAGAAAACATATTTATTGTCAATAAATGTTACATTGATGGAAAGGAGGAGCTTACAGACATTTTTCAACGTAATCACAATTGCGATCGATGCACTTTTGCATGCGCTGTGGCAGTTTTTGTATATCCTTGTCATAGTACTCACCCGCCAAGTTGCGTTTTTCAAATCATCGTCGGTCTGGAAATGTGTTCCACCCAGGTGTGACTTCAACTCAGGAAACAGATGATAATCACTAGGTGCTAAGTCTGGACTGTAAGGGGGATGAGTGAGGATGTCCCATCCGAACTGGGGCCCGCCTCGGTAGCGTAGATGGTAGCATGTCTGCCTCACGTTCAAGAGGTCCCGAGTTCGAATCTCGGTCAGGGTGAGTTACCTGGATAAGGTTTTTACGGGGTTTTTCCTTATCCTTACACACAAATGTCGGTTAGCTCTAAGCTCCATGGACCTTGGACACATCTGAGCATCATTTCACCTCCATTTCCTTCACTGTCCGATATGACTTAACGTTGGATGACGTGAAATTACAAAAAATAATAAAAAATAACATAAAAAAGCCGAACTGGGCCTGGAAATCAGCCTTGCGATTATAATAATCTTGTCAATCGTAGTCTTACTGACTTCAGGGATAAGTTCGCACAGCTCACGAACTGTCACACGCCGATCTTTAAGTATTTCTTGCTCCACTTTTGCAATTGTTTCGGCTGAAACCGAAGGCCGACCAGAACGCTGTTCGTCATGGACGATTGTACGTCCGTCTTTGAAATCTCTGACCCACTTTCACACTGTTTTACGTTCATACACTGTGGTCCATAGACTTCGCATAACTGACGAATGAATTTCAGTGAGAGTAATGCCCTTGGTACTCCAAAAACCGATCACTACACGCAACTCGCACTTGGTGGCGGAAGTGATAGGAAGCTCCATCGCAAACGGCTGCCCAGCCAAGACTAATGATTGATGGGGATTTGAAGGGGTGAAACAAAGGTACACGCCAGTGTTGCCGGATCTCGCGTAATAGCGTTCTTCACGGCTCCAGCACCTTGTAGACCTTATTTTACGGACACGCCTCGTAGTAGCAAGCTACTATGGAGTATGCCGGTATGTTTACAAACAGGTACAGCACGCGGCACGGAGTGTAACATACCTGCGAACTCCGACAGCGTGAAGCACGCGTCGTTGTTCATGTCACTGCGTAATCTACACTCATTGTGGAGCATTTTTAGGTGGCTCTATTGGCAGTAAAAGCTATCTATATGTGTCACATAGAAGCTGAGCAACTATTTCTATATGTTCGGTGTCGTTTTGAAACATTCTGTATAAATATGTGTGTGCGTGTCTTGGATAAAATATTAGAAGTGTGAACCAAAACGTGTAGTAGATAAAACGAAAGTGATGGCATTTTCAGTAAAAAATAAAATAAGAAGTGAAATATCAATAATCAAGCACGTGCAACGTTGTAATTATCTTGGATGTTATATATATTTGTTATAATTAGTTGCTCAATAATTATTTGCAATTACCAACACGTATGTGGAACTAATAGAAGAAATCTAAAAAATACAAGGAAAGAAACACAAGTTAAGTTTTATAAAGTTGTGGACGTCCCAATAATTTTATATGAGAGTTTAAGTTGGGTTTTAAAATAGACGAAGGTCATATTCAAGCAGCTGAGGGAGTAACAAGATGGGATAGATTAACTAATGAAGAAATAAAAGAAGATTTGAAGTTTAGTGCTATAGGAGAAATAGAAATGGAAAGGCAATTTCAGTAGATTAGATTCAAGCGGGCTACTAAAAAAGGTTTTAGAACACAAAACTAAAGGAACAAGATCGAGGCGAGAGAAGTGTGTTACAGTCCGATTTCTGTCATCTCAACTGGCAGAGTCTCACCAAGGCGTTCCGGGTTCGATCCCAGGCGACCGCAAAGTGAGATTTGTGGTGGACAACACGGCGCTGGGGCGGGTTTTCTCCGGGACCTCTGGTTTCCCCCGCCATCTCATTCCACCGGTGCTCCATCTTCATCTCATATATCATCAGTGTCATCGCCTGCGGTGCCGTATGTAGTAAAAGCGGGCGTTAAACACTGCACATTTCAACTGGCAGAATCATTAATGCATTATTTAAAATACTTACACCTATGAAGACATTACAATGCAGTGAATGTGTATTGAGAGCAACTTATTTTTGTTCTTTATGTAGATTAAATGTGCGTGTTTTTGTTGA
The DNA here is from genome assembly GCA_030765055.1 of Mantis religiosa. NCBI lineage: Eukaryota > Metazoa > Arthropoda > Insecta > Mantodea > Mantidae > Mantis > Mantis religiosa. The sequence goes on along the minus strand of CM060958.1, from coordinate 108,855,117 downwards.
GGTGAGATAACCTCGAAAGCTTGTTTATATGTTTCAAGTATCGACAGGATAAATTGCTATCTGCTTCTCGGCAACATTGCAGCTCCCGACCTGGAGAAGCAGATGACCGTAACACATGTTCATTTAAAAGTCAGACTTTTATCTCCATTTAATTAAAATATTATAAGCAGCAATAATAAGTGAAGGACAAGATGAATGCAAGCTCATCACCTTGTGATATTAGATAAGCATTTACAAATTATTCATATATATAATCATTCCTTTTCTCAATTTTCGTGGTATGACACCTATTGAAATCCATCGCCAGTTGAGTAGTTCGTACCATAGATGTGTCATACGATGTTCTGCCTTCATTAAACTGTCGCACCTAGGAACGCGCGTTATTACAATGAAAACGTAGCCATTTTAAGTATCAAAAACAGTCCTAATTCTCGTCGTTGCCACAAGAGTTCTATCCACTGTAAAGTGCTGCCATCTTCGTCACGCATTCACAAAGAGTCCACTTGTATTTAGGAAAAAACTAAAAGTCAGTGTCAGTGTATGTATTGTGCATATTCCAAAATTTTACAATTTACAACTTTTGGCTACATTTATTTGTCTTTACGTTGTTGCTACCTTGACTTACATGAAACCCTGGTCTTCTGCTCTGTCAGGTAGCTCTTAACCTCCATATCTCCTTACTTAATTGGTCCCTTTCCTCCTCCTCATCTTCATTTCTTATATTCTTTACATTTCTGACCCATTTTTCTTTTACTTTCTGCAAGAACTCACCAATACCTCTTACCTTCTTTTCCTCCCTGCCCATTAACATTTTTATAGCTACTATCCTCTTCTCTACTTTCTCCCATGTTTCTACCCAAACTTTTTTTCTCCATATTGCAACCTGCTCGCATTCTGTTACATAGTGTTCTTATGCTTTCTTTTCCCTCTACACAATTCTCAAATTTCCTTTCCCCTACCTCTTATCCCTCTTAGAAATATTATCCCTGTTCTCATCCAAGCTAACCCTTCTCTCTCTTGCCTATTGCAGTAATCTACATATACCTCTCGCCCCCAATTTCTTTTTATTTGCTTGTAAAACTGTAATGATTTCATATTTTCTAGACTTCGCCATATTTCTTATCTTTCTATATCTTCTATTCTGCATTTTACTAATTTACCCACATCGCATGTATTCCTTTGCTCTAATCTCCATATATATATATATATATATATATATCCCATTCCTATTTTTTCCATAATTCCTTCTATCTTGCCCACCAACTATTTAAGTTCACAGAATTTTCCATCTGGCCCCAGTCCTGAAATAAAAACTAGATGTACACCTATTACGTGTTTTAGACTATGAGGTTCATTGTTGTAAAATATGTGGTGACAAAATAATTGATTCGCTACTTGGATTACAAAGGGGATTCGCAAAATATTTTTAAGTTTTCGCAGTTAACTAACGCAAAATCGAAAGAAGGAATGTTTGTTTGACGTCAAATCAAACTTGTGAGGACGAATTATTTGAAAAAAAAAAAAAAAAAAAAAAAAAACATTACAGACGATATAATTAGCAGCATGGTAATCATTTACAAGAACTGTGCGCGGTATTTTTGGAAACACAAAGGAAAAAATCTATACAACTTTGGTCTCAAATTTGTTGAAGTGCTACAAAGACATGGAATACAGAATGCCTCTGAAAATTCAGTACTTCGATTCACATTTACAGTTGAATTATCTTGAGGTCGCAGCTGAGTAAAGATGCTCGCTAAATGCATTAATCTATTACCACATCTGGAAGGAGAGTTAGGATGATTTCTACGTGTGAAGCAGTTCATCCATATACCATCAATGCCTCCACATGTGGAAATCGTCCTGACTCTCCTTCCAGGTGTGGTAATAGACTAATTCAATTAGTGTGAATCTTTACTCAGGAGCCATCTCAAGATAATTGTACGGTTTTAAGCACAGTTACAGGTATCTTCCTTAAATATATAGTTCAAATACAAGAAGCGTCCAGAAAGTAAGTTCTGTTTCAATTTATCTCCGCTGCAGCGCTGCGATCGCAGTTCCGCACATGCGCGGTAGATGCTCTATATCAAGGAGAAGAAACGTGCATCATTGTGAGATCGCTGTCAGCCACGGACGCTTTGATGTGCTTGTTTACAATGTCGGTGTTGATTGAAAATCCCGCTGCTTGTGAAAGCAGATGTTTATTGCGGGACACTTAGGAAAATGCGCCGCGCAATACAGAATAAGCGCCGAGGAATGGTGTCGAAAGGTGCTGTGTTTATTCACGACAACGCACGACCACACACTGCAAATGCGACGAAAAACATCCTATAGGGATTTGGCTGGGACGTGTTTGACCACACCCCATACAGCCCTGACCTCGCTCCTAGGGACTTTCATCTGTTTTTGCATCTCAAATCTTTTCTTGGCGGTCAACACTTCAACAATGACGAAGGGCTGGTTGAAGACACAGGCGGCAAACTTCTATGAAGAAGGTATACAGAAACTTGTGCCTGGCTATGACAAATGCCTGCAAAATTTCGGCAGTTATGTGGAAAAGTAGTTTAAAAGTTGTAGAATTTTGTGCAATAAATACCTTTTCTGTATCTGTACATAATTTAATTTTATTACTAAACAGAACTTACTTTCTGGACGTACCTCGTATTATTTCATTTATGTAAAATAACATTTTGAATTAATATTAATTCACCGTGGTATATAGTACTATATCACATCATTATATCACAATAATAAATGTAACATGATATCCGAAACCTCCTAGGTGAGAAACTAAATGTCTTCAAATCTTTTTAACCTGACGTAATAGAGGATTTCTGCGAAAATTTTCAAAATCAGTACATCGTTTTCATTAGGAATCATCTACTTTTATTGCAGAGGTATGGAAAACGTTTTCTTTAGTTGGTCAGTGTAAATTATCCATTTTGTTGATAATATCGACTTTCTGAACGCACCTTTTCCAGCCTTTTTCTTTGACTACATAAATATTTCATTACTTTTATTTCCAGCAACTGTTACGTTGCATTTCTGCCAACTTCTGTGTTTATGCAATTGCCCAATAATTACTCTTCCAAAACTGTCAGTCCAGAAGAGACATAATTGGGATTTGAAATTAAAAAGTGTATTTGAAATCTTTCAGGTGGAAATGCATTTAAAAATGGTTTCTTTGTCTCTTATTAAGCAACATATAAGAAAAAAATATTTAAGTAAATCAGCAGTGTTTTCATAGTTCAAAAATACTGATATTATTTTCGAGTTCATTAAAAATAAGATTTTGTACAGATGACGTTTTGACTAAGAACATCTCAAATGTTTAAGGAGAAAGTTCGATATTTAAAGAGCACAGCCTGAATATTTCTTGACTTACCTTGATGTCGAGATGGGCGATCTTCCGTTCATGCAGGTAGGCAAGGCCTTCAACTAGTTGTCGTACGAATTTGACCACATCCGCCTCGAAAGGCACCAGGTTGTCGTCGATAATGGTTTGGAGGTCTCCACCAGGGGCACTGCCAACAGTTATTTCTCATTTGAGTGAGTGTCAGACATACCTAAAGAGAGCTTGGAAAATGAGCTATCTATACTCACAAAACACTACAAATGTACGTCTATTTCTTGTGTCGAAATATAATATATTCTGTACACACTATTTATGTGATGGAGAATTAAAGATATTCACAGCTAAAGTGACATTCTCCTGAAAAATTACCGACTACACAAAAACAAAACACTTCTGAAATATAGAACTTAGTCAAACACAGAAACTACAGGTTCAAAGTTTATTAATTCTAAGGTTTATCTGGAGCACCTTTATTCAAATTTTTATAACCGTTTAAATTTGGGCACCATAAATACATCACAATAAGTAGAAAAAGGTATGAACAGGAAAGAAAATTAAATGAACCATTAAGTTTACAATACTCTAATACTATCCGGGTCGAAGACAAGAGTTCAGCCAAGATTTGATTACAAAATCTTTTGGATCATATACATGGTCTTCATTTTTGTCTGTGATTTTACCGCGCAAAATTTGACGTCATCAATAGTAGCTCCATCTGATGGGGCGCGTTTATATACGTTTCCCCTAGCAGCTTGCGATCGTACCTGATGTGCTGACATCAGCTTTGAGGCCTTCCTCTACCGGCAGCTAAATATACTATTTGAGAAGTGGGACTGCCCGCGTAATATAAAGGTGCGTCAAAAGCTGTATAGTGCAATGCAATGAACTGCAAAGCTAATTATGCAGCTATAAAAGTATACCATGAAGAATATACGAAATGATAATGAACACTTATTTCACAATGAACATCTGTTATAGATACATATATGCCTAATGTAAACCTGTCACCTAAAATAGAAATATTTCAATTTGATCTCAATTCTTTTCTGTTTCCCACAGTTTCCTCACAATGTAACTTCATTACAAACCAGAAAATTAGCAGAACATGTTCTAGGTATGAAAAATAATTTAGTGTTACAATATGAACAAAGCCTTTATCCAAGTGTAAACAAGAAAATATCTGTAGTACATAGTCTTATGTGCCCATTTTCTTGTACTTTATTTCCCTCTTCCCCTTAAACACTGTATTGCGAGAAGGTATGCTTGAGGCCTTTCTGTCATAACATTATTTACTGCTTTTAGATTAGTATCAGTCACTTTATAGCGTCCAGTGTGTCTCTCTTTGCAAGTAACTGATCCTGTATCTTGAAAATGTTTGATGCACCTATTGGTTTTAAAAGACATAAGGATACCAACATTAATAGCCGTTTAAATTAAGCGTGAGAGTGACAAAAAGTTATATCGTATACTGATAAAACGTAAGACGTTTATGTTGCAAACAAAAGCATGTCAATTTGACAATACCTGGATACTTTTGACAACATAACGCTCCGAGGCACTTGTCTGAATGCCGGATAGCGTTGCATAAACTCCTCTACGCAGTAATTTAAATTATTTATATGTCACACCAATTTTAATGCCGCTACGAAAGTAGTATTCAACCGTGAAGACGCGGTGCTGCGTGTTCATATCCAGGAGAAGCTGGTTGTATTAGTTACGAGCACAACCACACTTATTTGCTTACTGTTCCGCAAAAATTACTGCTTCTCCGTGGAGAGCACTATGATTTTCAAGATAGACTCGCCAATCAACTATGAGGCCATTCTTGCTCAATCGGAGGGCGGGAAATAACTAATAAAAATGAAGACCGTGTAAATATATTTGAAGAAGTATTTTTATCTTGCCCTAAAGGAGCTATAATACCCATAATATCTGATATAACAACTGAAAACCTAAATACTGCAGGATGTTGTAAAATCACCAAAGAGTTATTAAATTGAAATAAAAGATTAATAGCAGAATACGCGATAATCAACCAGCTGATTCTCCAGCCAAAAGAGCAGTAAAATTAAGTCAAATTCACTAAGTTACTACTCTATCAAAGGAATAAATATATCAACATATAATCAAAAAATTAAGGAAAATATATTACAAACAAAAGGAAAAATATGGAAAAATATATGTGACAGCACGATACAATGAATACAATACCAAGAAATCCTCTGTAGCAAATTTTATACTTCTAGCAGGTCATGACTGTCTCAATAAACATTTATTCAGGATTGGTATAATGAGATCTCCTATGTGTCCTTTGTGTACACTTAAATAAGATATGGATGGAAACCTCCTACTCCACTGCCCAACCTTTATTCAACATACCAACATAATCTGAAAATACTGGAGTGCAAGAGAGCTGAATGACTTAACTGCTAACTGCTTAACATTAGATACCAACCAATCTAATTCTCTGGTTTAGCATTGGCCCTTTAAGATTTCTTTCAATACAGACAGTGAGAGATGGAGGGGAGAAGGGGAAAAGAAGACAAAGGGAGGAAGAGGGAGGGAGATATAATAGATCAATTACTAGTGAAATCAAACACGAAACACAACATAATTTTCCATGTATAGCAAAAAAGACATTTAGAAAATTGCATTTTAAAATGATCGCACAAAATAACTAGCTGCGGACTTTACTGGTGGGATGGTGTTATGTTAACTTTCCTAGCAAGAACATATTAGTAGGTATAAGTTTGGACTGACTGGGATAGATGCGTTATTAACTCGACGATGCTATTCTCTTCCAATTTTAGACATGACTCAGAAACGTGCTATTTTAGTGGACAGTGACTAAGCTTTCCTAGTGTAAATATTGTATAGATAACATGTTCTTTTGTTTTAAAATACGAGGGCTGTTTAATAAAGAATGATCATTCATTTTTACGGTCAATTTTTCGCACTAAAATTCAACCTTATTATATTATGTTAGCTTAATGTAAAACAAACACGCCGTAGTAGTTTCATTGCTGGTACTCCTGGTTCCCGCCTGTGAGAACTAAGCTATTTCAGACATGTTCGGTATCGGCTACCGCTGCAATGGAGGTAACATGCGAGGAACAATATGCGGCTTTGAAATTCTGCTTTCGTCTCAAAGATCTTCAGTTGAGGCCTATACAATATTACAGGAGGCCTATGGAGAGTCTGTTCTTCCCTACAGCACAGCTCGAAGGTAGTTTAAAATGTTTAAAGAGGCGAGACTATCAATTTCAAAGGAAGGTGGATCTGGTGCTCCAGTTACTGCTCTTCCGGAAGAAAACATCAACACTGCTGCTATCATTGTGAGAGAGGATCGACGAATTACCTTAAGATCACTTTCTAAAATACTGAACATTCCACTGGGTGTCACCCCCACGTTGGTGACAGAAACATTACACGTGAGACGTGTTTTTGCTCGATGGGTTCCAAGACTGTTGATTCCAGAACAAAGGGACATTCGCATGCAGGTCTGCATGCAGTTAAAGTTGATGTTAGAGGAAGATCCGGAGTTTCTTTCAAACTTAATCACTGCTGATGAAACTTAGCTACATCATTTTGATCCTGAGAGCAAGCAGCAAAGCTCAGTGTGGAAATCTCCTTCATCACCAACCCCCCAAAAAGCAAAAGTGGTTGCTTCTGGTGGGAAAGTTATGGGCATCTCATTATTTGATATTCATGGAATGGTTTATCAGTATGTTGTATCTGCACACACATCAGTAACTGGACAATACTACAGGGATATCATGAAAACATTGCAAGTCCATATCAGGAGCAAAAGACTACATTTCCGTGAAGCAGGCTGGATGCTGCTCCAGGATAATGCGCGGCCGCATATTGCCAATGTTCTTACGTGAAGTGCATCCCTCACCCTCCCTATAGTCCGGATTTAGCCCCATTTGACCTTTTTCTAGTCCCTAACTTGAAGAAACGCCTTCGTGGGAGGCATTATCCATCATCAGAAGCAGTGGTGAAGGCTGCGGAGGCAATTTTGAAGGATATCTCAAATAATGGTTTCCAGCATGTATTTTAAGACTGGCAGAAACACTGGGACCAGTGCATCGCATTCAGGAGATAGTATTTTGAGGCCAATCATCAAAATTATGAGGACGAGTAAAGGTACATTGTCAAAAAAAAAAAAAAAAAAAAAAAAAAAAAAAAAGGAAATGTGATCATTCTTTATTGAACAGCCCTCATATATTACAAGACTATCAGTAGTACAGAAATAGCTAGCCAAGTATGCCTTAAAAGCCAAGCAAGGAGCCAAAGACTGGCTAACAACCCATAACTCAAAAACGAAAAAACGAAAAGACTAGAAAAGTATTCTAGAGGGATGCGATACGAAATCCCCCCACCCCAAACATATCCAGTACATGGAAACATGTTAGCATCCTTTACATTGGACGCTAGGAACCACAGCAGCTAAAGAACATAAAGCACACTATAACCTAGTTGCGAGCGCTCAACAGATAATGTCAAGCCACCGTAACAATTACTTTAGATTTTAAACTCCACAGAGAATCTTTTATAAGGCATACAATCAAATACTTGTATGACATTTCAATGATGTACATCACCAAATAAACAGTTTTCGTTTTAAATGTAATGTGGCTACTTTAGCTTAATCTATTGGCTAAACTGATATTTACTTTATTGGGCGAATGTTTTGTTATAGTGGAATATATGGTTAAGGACCTTTGAGAAAACTTAGATTCACCTGGCGTGAAAAGTGATGGGAAAATGCCAGTCATTTAAGGACACTTCAGAGTAGCAATTTCCATGTAGAATTTCAATGCAATATATGTTGGTGTTTCTTGAAAGTTATGCAATCTATCACAACGAAACTTTTATCACTTATATATCGGTATCCTATAATTTAGAAACCATAATCTAGCCATAAATAAAGTTAATAAGTTTTGCTGTATTGATATTCCAAGGAACACAACATTTTCAAAAAATGTTAATGCATTTTCTTATTTAGGCGCTCTTTTCTCCTAAACAATCTAAGTAACACATTTGAAACTTTGTAATCACTTTACAAACATGCTATTAAACATAGCTGGTGAACCATTAAGACATTTTAATCAAATATAGCAATTTGAAAAATAAATAACTATACACTATTTTTTTATACATGAAAATATTTTTTGAGGAATTTCATGAAGGTATAACATATGCATCTTTCACCAGATATTTAGAAGAGTATATTCTGCATAGGCACAAAAAATTCAAAGCTCTATCTATTATGTTTTTCCAGAAAATGTACAGTTTAAAAAAAAAGTAACTAACGGAAAATGGCAAAAGAAAATAATGTGTTTTTATGTAACATAGTCAAAATTCAAAACGTTCTTGGTCCATATTCCTCACCCCAGTTATCTCAGCATACTCTCTCCACTTCTTTTCACCTCTCATTCTAACTCTTGATTACTTAGACACTTCCTGCACTTGTTTTTCTGCTTCTTTTACTCTTGACGTATTAATGTTTTCAAAGGCACAGTCAAAATTGATACCTGTTTCCAGTGCAGTTTTCCTAAATACAGTTCCCCTTTTAGTAGAACCATCATTAAAACATATCACAGCATCTATCACACCAAATTTAATAGTTTTACTGCCAACATACACAGATTTTGGAACTCCTTGCCAGGTTATCTGACTGAAGCTTCTCGTTTGGATTTTTCGTATGACTATGTACCCTTTCATATTATTTTTCTTTTCTCTACGTCTTCTTCCCATTCTGTTTTGTACGTCCAACACACTATCTTTTTCACTTGCACCTCTTGTATATATAGATTTGCTTCTTGCATCCTTAGCAAACCTTTGGAGTCCCCATGCTCTAAATGATTCTGCTTTTTATAAGCAAAAGAGAAAATTCAGAGTAAAAGGGGGGCGCGACAGCCTGGCCGCCATATTTAAAACCCCATTTAAATATACTTAATTACCACAAACACACAAAACCTTATTATGGGCATGTTCTCCAACTATATAGATTCATATTAAGGAAAAAAATCCATATTATCATCCAAAATCACTGCCAAGTGTCCTTGAAACAATTTATGTCATGCTGACAAGTTGTCATGCTAGCTCAGTGGTAAGAGCAACTCAACGGAGACCGAGAGATCCTTGATTCAAATCCCGGCTATGGCATTGAACTTTTCTGTCTGACTCCACCTTTCCAATGTATTACAGACCTCTCTGCATATCTTAGAAAGGTGCCTAAACAAAACAAAGTTCTTCTCGAAGAATTCTAAATATCTAGCTACAAGAGATGTTTGTTGCACAAGATGCTCATTTAGATACACTGAAAAATCTATAGAATTGTCTATACTGTTGTTGGTAGTGAACGAATATAGACAGCCTATCAACAGTCATTATTTACAGAAACTTTTGATGTTTTGTGAAATGCACATCATATTCCGTTCGACAACTATTATAAGGATTAAATGGTTCATCAACGAAACATACCTACTGTTTTTGAAATCCATTCATTCAGTGACAACCAAATCATTCAATGAGAAAGAACGGAGGTGATGTAAGAAACACACACACACACACACACACACACACACACACACACACACACACACACACACACACACACACACACAAACACAAACACACACAGACACACACACACGCACACACACAGCACACAAGGTACTGGTAGGCTGTTTGCAGCCAGTATGTTTTTGCTGCGAGCCCACCAGGTTTTGGGTTTAACCGCAGGCTAGAAATTTTGGTGAATGCAGGATGGGGTGTATATTTCGAATATGAGACCTCTAAGTGGTTTACCGGGAAAATATAATGAGTCAATTGGAGAGTTTAATGTCACGTCGGCAAGTTGGCCATGGTACCTCAAGGATTTAGAGTGACTGGACGGAAATCAGGAGAGCCGTGGTCCAAATCCCGGCCAAGGCATTGAATTTTTCAGTTTACTCTAATTAATTAAAGCATACATACACAGGATAAATTGTATTTAAAAGTTCTGAAAGGATTAATTCCTCAATATAAATTTAACGGGAGTTAGGAGTTTATTCTAGGACTGATAACTCAATAACCATACGTCATAGAAAAATGGCCTTTGTACAGGTTGATCAAAAATTCTTGCTGCATATATCAAGGCATATTACGATGTCAAACTTCCAAGGTAATGTAAGTAAAAAAGAGAAATCTCTGTTGCTCACGCTTGCGTTGTGCGTTCCGAACTAGGCAATGCTGCACGCCTATGATAGGACAGTCGCTGTAGGCCAGCCCTCACTAACTCTGCCTCATATGCCTTCTAGAACAGTACGTCTTATAAGCGAAAATAATGTTGAGGAAATGTCCTTAGCCATTCTGTTGTTTAATCAAAAGTATGTAAAGGAATTGCATGTTGGAGTACTGCTAATGACGAACTGCATAGCGTTTTGCTCTACTCTTGATATAGGACGCTGTCCTGTTCATTTATGGTCCTCTACCCCAAATGCCATTTTAGGCGTCGGGTGAGGGAGTCACAACTCTGGACCAGAGAGAGAGAGAGAGAGAGAGAGAGAGAGAGAGAGAGAGAGAGAGAGAGAGAGAGAGAGAGAGAGAGAGAGAGAGAGAGAGAGAGAGAGAGAGAGAGAGAGAGAGAGAGAGAGAGAGAGAGAGAGAGAGAGAGAGAGAGAGAGAGAAATCTAGGGATGGGTGACAAGCTCGGTCCCCGAAATGAGAGTGAGGAAAATAGATGAACGTTATGACGGCGAAGTAGATAAAAAGAAAGATTATGTTGGAGCAATTGGTGGAATGGTTGCGGGGGAAACCGGATGACCCAGAGAAAACCTGCTCCAGCCGTGTTGTGTTGTCCACCAGAAATCCCACTTTGAGCTCACCTGGGATCGAATCCGGGCTGTCTTGGTGAGAGTCAAGCGGTCTAACCGCTCGGTCACGTCGCGGCCGAAACGGCTGATCTCAAATAGCAAATGTGGAATAGATTGCAGACATAGGAGACTAAAATATGCTATGAGTTTACTTCCCTTTGTTCCCCCTCGTAAGTAGTTTGGAGCAATCGATCAGCGACCATCATGTCTGTTGTTGCAAAATAAAGCTCAGATAAAGACGCTTGAATGTTCAAGCATTCATATCTACATATGATAAATGAAATAGTGAAGACATATGATAAAAAACTAATTAGAGAGACCAAGCAGATGATTAAAAACAGCAGGTCTTCTAAGTGAGGTAACACCACATATGTAGCAGCTTCATTTGGAAGATAAATCAATAAGGATTTAATTAGCAGGGGCCTTTTGCTATGAGGTCTGACTACCTTGCTACCCGTGAGGAGTTTTCACCTGCCATATTAAGCTAGTGTAAGTGATGATGCCATTGCTTTCATTATTTGGTCTTATCAGGAATCCAAATCTTTCTGACTTTACCATGGCGAGTTCGTCAGATAATTATACTAGTTGAAAAGGTTGATAAGTCAGGTCTCTTTACTCCAGTTTCATTACAAATTTGGGTATGCATTATCCTATTATGAAGAGAATCATTGAATATGACTCGTGTAGAAGTTCGCTTATTTTCCAGAATGCAAAATAAGTACTAGAGCAGTATAGAACTGGCCTTCAAAACTTTATTACTGAATAATTTTAGAATTATTTGGATTGCAATAGACAGTAAAACATAAAACCACCCCTTACTTGTTGTTCCCGTCTTTTGCGTAAGCAGATATATGTTCGACATATGTGTACTGTTTTGAAATTAGCTAAGTCCAAACCCCGAAGTACCTTGTCGGATATCACAATCTAACATCCAGCCTTCTATTACAGATTTGCCAGACATTACGTCCTGACATTGATAAACTAGTTAAAGAAAAACGAAACAGAAAGTGTCGAAAAGGTCCACCTAATTTTGCTCTGAATGGGTCTCCTCTAATTTGCAGAGAAAATTACTTTATCTTTTAATTTATCTACTTTATAACACGCCGGACCTTCAGATAAACTAAGGATTGGGATTCGGATATCATTACGGAGGGGATGCGGAACGTAGGCCCTATGCTGGGCCCATTGTTCCTATCCCCCGGGAGGAAGGATGAGGCGAAGGAGGAAGAGGGCGGCCGACCCAAGGTACCACGACAGTACAGAGGGCAGGGTATCTACAGATTACTTGGATAGAGATTTCCCTCGACAGGCCAGGACAACTAACACGCTCCCCTACAGAGGGACGGCAACGAGCCCAACAGCCGAGGCATAATTGTCCCAGGCAGGCGACCTGAGCCCCAAAGGTCCCTGGCTGGCGGTCCCGAAATGGCACTAGCAGAGGAGCGGAGACCAGCAATCGACCTACTGGAGGAGGAAGTAGTTTTCCTCAGAGCATATCAACCTGCCATGTACCGCCGAGACACCCGCCGACACTTCTACCCTGAAAGAGACCACCAGATGAATTATGATATGAAATTACAATGGAGATGAAATGGAGGGACAGGAAATTCGGGGGATGTAATTAAACTACCCAGCATTCGCCTAGCAACCCGGGAAAACCCCGAAAAAATCCATGGGTCAGGTAGGAAGGCCACGGGAATCGAATCCGGGCCTCCGGAATGCGGGTCACAGACGAAACCACCTGAACCATCCAGCTCGGTCAGATAAACTAGGAATTGAAGTTTTATATATTTTCTCCTAGTACAGAGCCAAAATATAATTGTTTATAAACTGTGACCAATTATTTATTTAAAGTAGTCAGCATTAATATTACAACAACCAAGATGTAATTTGTATATATTATTAATACCCGATACGTTTTCTGTCTTTCCTACGCTATCGGAACCCCTACACATTAAATTATTTCCTTCCTCTTGGGCAGCAGAAATCAGCGCGCTGACGTCACACGCTAACCTGCCTTTCGTTCGGGGGCATATTTGGCGGTTAGAGCTGACGGAGCTGACGTCACACCGCCACTACCCGTCTTCCACTTCGTATATGCATAGTGATAATTTCCTAGAATTATCAGACATTCATCTTTCATGAAAATCCCAAAAAACACCTTATCCACGTAACTCACTCTGACCGAAATTCGAGTTCGGGACCTCTCGAACGTGAGGCATGTACGCTACCTTTACGCCACAGAGACAGGATTTCCTTTCCTGTCTGCTAGATGAGCCAACAAAATCTTATTTTCCCCAAACTCTTCAAATAATTCTATAGGATGTTTTGTTTTCAAGACACCAAGTTCTTGCTTTTCTTTACTTTTTATGACACTTCTGTTTTCCAAAATGTGTTATCGTTATTTCCCTGTAGTTGCCAAACATCTCCCAATCCTATCTTTAAGTTTCTTCTCCAACACAAGATATAACAACTGAAGTAGATGGCCTACTATTCACCAAACGAAAGAGTTTTGATACTGCGTGGTTGACATGATATTTACATCTTCTCAGAAATGATATTCCCAATGTCATTCTGCTTCACGTGATCGGTGAAGGACATTGTGTGTTGGTGGATACGTGAACAGGTTGTGTGTGTAGGTGTTGGGAGACCAGAAGTAAAACAAATACTAAACCCCAGGGGGGATTCACAACTCAGCCAGATAAGGCTTTTGCGTGGGGAGCCGAAGATGGCCAATACTACCTTGTCCTTGGACCCTAACTTCTTCCGCGACTGCCGAAATGGTTGGTGCTCGTTAAGGAAAATTATTAATCAGCACAGATATAAATTTCAAATCCCACATTGCATGTTAAATAGTCTCGGCATTTCTTTGTTCGCGATGTTCACGCCATTAAGGCACGCCATTTCAAGATTCTGCACATGTTTTTCTTGATGTTCAATTAAGTTTTAATAGGAAATATGCCTCTAATGAGAGAATGTAGGCTTTCACAACAGGAGTCAACATAACTGGAATTATTTCAGGATGTTATGACGTACTCTGTTGGAGATTGGTATTCCAAACCTTTCGTCCGCAACTGCGGTGGACATCTTCAGTGGCGTGTCCACGTCTGGGACATGTATGTGCCTATAATATTTCCCACTAATTAGTTCTTTGATTAATATGTTGTCAGGTCCCCTTATCCCAAGTGAGCGTTTCTAGAAAACTGTGTACGTGTATATGAGACAACTAAAAAAAGGCTAAACTTGTTAAAAAATCCGTATGAATGGGAAAATGTGCGTGTGAGAGAGATATCCAATGTATAAAACCCAGAGATATCCAATGACGTCGTACATGAATTAACACTGTAGGGGGAATGGCAGTGTGATTCAAAGGTAAACACACTGTATAAATGTGTGAAAAATAGACATATTTAATGAGCTTATAAAACATCGAGTACAGTAGAAGCTCGTTTACCTGAATCAACTGAGTACAGGACCGATCAGGGTTAACAAAAGGCCAGGTTATCCAGAGAATGATGAAAAACTAACCGATAAAAGCATGTATAACATCGAAATATTTTTAATGGAGTTGATAAATTACTATCGTCACACTTTCACCTAAGGACGCGTGCACTGTATGTACTGTAATAGCCTATGTATTTCCACTGTACACAATACAGGGTGTTCATTTTCATTCGTTGTTTCCCGCTCTCCAATTGAGCAAGAATGACGCCATAGTTGACTGGTGAGTCTATCTTGAAATCATAGTATCGTCCACGGAGAAAAAGCTGTTATTTTTTCGGAACAGTAAGCAAATTACAGAGCTCTTAGTGTGCTTGCGCTGGTAACTAATACAACCATATTCCCCTTTCACCGAGCACCGTGTCTTCATGGTTGAGTGCTACTTTCGTACCAGCATTAAAATTGGCGCGACATATAAATATAATTTAGACCGTTGCATAGAGGAGTTTATGCAACGCTATCCGGCATTCAGACAAGTCCCTCTGGGCGTAATGTTGTCAAAAGTGTCCAGGTACCGTCAAATTGACATACTTTTGTTTGCAACATAAACGTCTTACGCTTTATCAATATACGATTTAAATTTTTGTCATTTTCACGCTTAATTAAAATGTCTATTAATATTGGTACCCTTATGTCTTTAAACTCCAAGAGGTGCATCAAACATTTCCAAGATACAGGATCAGTTTAGTTACTCGTAAAGAGAGAGACACTGGACGCTATAAAGTGACTGGTCCCAATCTAGAGGCAATAAATAATGTTATGACAGAAAGGCCTCAATCATACCTTCGCGCAATACAGACAGTGTTTAAGGGGAAGAGAGAAAGAAAATATAAGAAAATGGACATATAAGACTATGTACTGGAGATATTTTCTTGTTTATACTTGGACAAAATCTTTGTACATATTGTAACACTAATTTATTTTTCATTCCTAGTACATGTTCTGCTAATTTTTTGGTTTTTAATGAAGTTACATTGTGAGGAAACTGTGTTTGATAGAAAAGAATTGAGATCAAATTAAAATATTTCTATATAATGTGACAGGTTTACAATATGAATATATGTCTGCCATAACAGAAAAACAGGTGTTCATTGTGAAATAAGTGTTCATTGACTTATTATTTCGTATATTCTTCATGGTATACTTTTATGGCTGCATAATTATCTTTGTAGTGCACTGCATTGCAGAATATAGTTTTTTATAAACAATTACAGTATCTACGCACCAGGCGAAATTACGCACCTTTATATTACGCAGGCAGACCCACCTCTCAAATAGTATGTTTACCTGCCGGTAGACGGAGAGCTCAAACCTACTGTCAGCACATCAAATACGATCGCAAGCCGCTCCAACGATGTTATTGATGATGTCAAATTTTGCGCGGTAAAATCCAGATAAGCATGAACACCGTGTATAGCTACAAATTAGGCCAGTGAGCTTCTGCTGTCTCTGTTTAGTTTATCTCTTACGAACAGCGAGATCTCGCATCCGCTTTAACATTAGAAGTTCATTTGGTAATGTTTCGGTATACAATTAGGAGATTACATTACACCATTTACATCTCAGAGAAAACGTTGGAAGTGCCCAACAGCATCTATACATGTTTGTACTCGTCTCACCATATTCTCTGAAGTTTTACGGAGAATATCCTCGCCAATGTTAGTTATTTCGGTTCGAATGGATTCTTTGAGAACATCAATTGTCCGTGCCCTAATATTAATTTCTTAAATAGCTGAAGAATCTTACTAAAAATACCAAAACAGGAATATTACTACATATTTACTCATCTGCGGCTGTATTACTAAAAACAATAATGAAGTCTTTATTGTCTTTCAAATGCAAAACTCATTCTGTGTCCCGTAAAACAAGATTTAATTGATTGATAATCTGTTGCAAATTCGTTAATTATTTCAGCTAATTTAGTTTCTCCATCTGGCTTCTCTTTTGTCCATGTTTGCTTAAGTATTCCAATCAAATGTAAATGAAAATAATGAAGTAAATAAGGATATGAGTAAGTACACTTCTAGAAAACATACAATGGTTGTACAGCAAATTCAGTTTCTCAATTTTGAAGCACAACAAAGATGTTATTCGATTGCCTTCCTTCCTATCAAAGTGCAGTTAGTATAGTCATGCCTGGCGTCTCTTACACCGCTAAAGGAAATCGGTACGAACTTGCTAGCTCTGGTAATCACATAAACACTCCTGTGTAAAAACCATTCTTAAAATGCTGATTCAAAGCACTAATAGGCTGAACGTTACAAGTAAATCTGTGCGAATTATTGCATTCTTAGTGATATAACACTCGTCTTTAAAATTTTAAGCTCGCTTCTTGTAAGAAAAGGAAAAAAAAAAAACATGACGAAGATGTTCAATCCAAACAAACTTAAGGCACAGTCATGAACAAACAAGCGTTTCCTATGCCGGTATTGTTTGATATTGCGATGTTGACCAGAATTGGAAGGACCTTATAACAACTATCCCAATGACAGTTTGGTACTTACAACTCCAACACGATGATGATCTCGGTCTGGGTTTCGAAGACGTCGTGCAGGCGAATGATTCGTGGGGAGGGAGAGCATAGCGACAGCAGAGCTATCTCGTGGTGTATCTCGGCACTGCAATCCTCTCCGTAACGTATGCGGCTAGCGAACTTAGCTGCAAATAGTTGACTCGTTTCTCTCGATCTGCACCGTCTCACAGAAGCGAATAGACCCCTGTAACAGAAAAAGAAATAAACGGTTATCAGTAAGATGTCATTATGAACAACCTCGATACAAACTTGTTTTGTTATATACTACCATTCACTCTGGTTTCTATATTCTTAGAATTTGTGTAGGAAAACTTTGTTATATGGAAAAGTAAATATAAACACTACGTGATGCAGACATAGAAAAGGAAAATATAACATTAGTGCAAACATTAACATGACCGAGGCTAAGTATATAGTAGCTTAAATATTCTTGTAGGACATTAGGTAGGTCATGGTACTGGCATTTGTATCTTTTCTAACTTTGTTCCTCTGTGTACGTCTGATTGAACCTCAAATATGTTGACATTTCTGCATTTCTTACTTATATCTTGTTCTTCTTCATACATTATATCACAGCCCAGGCACTGGAAACGTGAAACCTGCTCCAACACTTTATCTTCTATTACTACGAGGGCTTTTCAATAATGATTGACAATAATTTTTTACGGTAATAATTTTTCGCACTAAAATTCAATCTTCTGTTAGCTTAATGTGAAACAAACACGCCGTAGTAGTTTCATTGTTGGTACTCCTGGTTTCCGCCTGTGAGAACCAAGCAAGTTCAGATATCTTCAGTACCGCCTACCGCTGCAATGGAGGTAACACGCGAGGAACAATGTGCGGCTTTGAAATTCTGCTTCCGTCTCAACAAATCTTCAGTTGAGGCCTATACAATGGTACAGGAGGCCTACGGAGAGTCTGTTCTTCCCTACAGCACAGCTCGAAGGTCGTTTAAAATGTTTAAAGAGGGGAGACAATCAATTTCAAAGGAAGGTGGACCCGGTGCTCCAGTTACTGTTCTTAGGGAAGAAAACATCAACACTGCTGCTGCCATTGTGAGAGAGGATGGAGGAATTACCTTAAGATCACTTTCTGATATACTGAACATTTCATTGGGTGCCACCCACACGTTGGTGACAGAAACATTACACATGAGACGTGTTTGTGCGCGATGGGTTCCAAGACTGTTGATTCCCGAACAAAAGGACATTCGCATGCAGGTCTGCATGCAGTTAAAGTTGATGTTAGAGGAAGATCCGAAGTTTCTTTCAAACATAATCACTGCTGATGAAACTTAACTACATCATTTTGATCCTGAGAGCAAACAGCAAAGCTCAGTTGAAAATCTCCTTCATCATCAACCCCCCCCAAAAGCAAAAGTGGTTACTTCTGCTGGGAAAGTTATGGTCATCTCATTCTTTGATATTCATGGAATGGTTGATCAGCATGTTGTACCTGCACAAACATCAGTAACTGGACAATACTACAGGGATGTCCTGAAAACATTGCAAGTCCATATCAGGCACAAAAGACCACATTTCCGTGAATCAGGCTGGATGCTGCGGCACGATAATGCGTGGTCGCATATTGCCAATGTTTTTGCTGAATATCTTGCAAAATTGAACATGAAGTGCATCCCTTACCGTCCCTATAATCCGGATTTAGCAGCATGTGACTTTTTTCTATTCCCTAACTTGAAGAAACGCCTTCGTGGGAGGCATTATCCATCATCAGAAGCAGTGGTGAAGGCTGTGGAGGCGATTTTGAAGGATTTCTCATGAAATGGTTTCCAGCATATCTTTGAAGACTGGCAGAAACGGTTGGGACAAGTGCATCTCATTCAGGGGAGACTATTTTGAGAAGGGCCATCAAAATTATGACGATGAGTAAAGATAAGTTGTCAAAAAAAGTGTGGTCATTCTTTATTGAGCAGCCCTGGTATTTTTGTTTCTTACTGGATATCTTCCATACGTACCTTTACCCTTAAATTAAATCGCCATCAAATTAACACATTTAGCGGCAACTATCATGAACAGTTTTCTGTTTAAAGGTCTACCACAGATCAGATATGTAGATGTTTTGTTCAGTTAGCTTCAAACTTTCGAGAATGTCTTTCTTTCCCAATGAGCCGTCACTGAAGAGCACAGTAGGGTGCCGAACTGAATCTTCCACAAACCATAACAAGACGCGATCTACCTGACGTCATCTGCTGCCGTCATTATTACGGAAGATGGAAGACGCAAACAAAAAGTGATCTCATACATTATGGTTGTTATAATAATGAGAGATAGACAAATGGCGATCCGGCTCCGTATTTGGGAGTATCGTAATGAATCCTGCAAGAGATGAAGTCCTTAAAGCTTACGTGCAAGAATGGCACACCTCTCACTTGTTTATTTGTTCGACTCTCCGTGCAAACCTGATTATCACTAGGCGTAACCAAAGACAGAATGATTGCAAAGGTGCAAAGGCCCAAACGTTCGTTCTAAAGGCAAATAATAAAAGTCGCAATGACCCAGTGAAGCTAGTTATTGCCTTAGAGCAACACATAATCACACCTCATTGTGTTTGCATAATCTCTTCTGAAAATAAAAAACTTCTCTACTAAAATTTAAATAGCAGCTGTAAAAAAAGATAAATAGGTACTTGGTAATACGCGTCATGTTTTTCAAACTTTATGCTTTCACAAACTCTAATTACAAATTTAACTGGTAATTATCATGGATTACGAGGAAGGTAAACGTAACCATAAATGGAGTTAATGGAAATTTCCTGTAAATCTTCCCTTGGGTCTGTCTGAAATATAAAATTAGATAACTTCGCACATACTTATATAGGTAACTCCGTTTCTAACAATGAATCGAAACTGTATTTTTACTTTCCGAAATCACATGGTAAATAGAGGACTTCAACTAGAGTAAAGCAAAAGAATATAAACCATAACTTTCACTGATTTTCCCTAGCTACTATGCTTTTATTTATATTTTTACAAAATTTCGTTTCTCTATTTATTTTCATATTAACCTATGCAGAAATAATACAATTCAATACAAATTTCGTTTTAGGTACAAGGTTAATTGAACTGGACTGGATTACGCTACGAAGGGGACTCGGCATGTAGCTCCAGTCCTGGTCTATTGTACCTATGTCCCAAGCGGGGTTCCCCCAGGGGCCTACTGCGGTAGGTACGGGATTGGCGAGCCCGGAGTCCCGAGCCAAATCTCTCGATTGGGTGTCTCTGAGTGGTGAGGGAGCTAATGCCAAACGCCCAAACAAGGTCCACATCCATGTTTGACCCTAATCTAAGTAAAGTATAGTAAAGTAAATTAAATTAAAAGTCAAAATGAAGCCCAAGCAAAGCCAGACCGAAGCCGGAGCCAAGCCAGTGCTAAGTTAAACAATGAAGCTAGAGGGAGGCCAGAGCGAGACCGGAGCGGGGGCCGGAACCTAGCCAGAGCCAGGCCAGAGCCAAGTTACAGTTAAGTTAGAGCGAGGTTAGAGTGAAGCCGGAGAGAAGCCAGAGCGGAATCAGAACGGCGCCAGAGTGGAGCCAGAGCAAAGCCAAAGCGGAGTCAAAGCAGAGCCAAAGCAAAGCCAAAGCAAAACCAGAACAGAGCCAGAGCGGAGCCAGAGCAAAGCCAAAGCAGAGCCAAAGCAAAGCCAAAGCAGAGACAAAGCAAAGCCAGAGCAAAGCCAGAGCAAAGCCAAAGCAAAGCCAAAGCAAAGCCAGAGCAGAGCCAGAGCAAAGCCAGAGCAGAGCCAGAGCAAAGCCAAAGCAGAGCCAAAGCAAACCAGAGCCAAGCCAGAGCGGAGCCAGAGCAAAGCCAAAGCAGAGCCAGAGCAGTTCCAGAGCGGAGCCAGAGCAAAGCCAAAGCAGAGCCAAAGCAAAGCCAAAGCAGAGCCAGAGCAAAGCCAGAGCAAAGCCAGAGCAAAGCCAAAGCAAAGCCAAAGCAAAGCCAAAGCAAAGCCAGAGCAGAGCCAGAGCGGAGCCAGAGCAAAGCCAAAGCAATGCCAAAGTAAAGCCAAAGCAGAGCCAAAGCAAAGCCAGAGCAGAGCCAAAGCAAAGCCAGAGCAAAGCCAGAGCAATGCCAAAGCAAAGCCAAAGCAGAGCCAAAGCAAAGCCAGAGCAGAGCCAGAGCAAAGCCAGAGCAAAGCCAGAGCAGAGCCAAAGCAGAGCCAAAGCAGAGCCAGAGCAGAGCCAGAGCAGAGCCAGAGCGGAGCCAGAGCGGAGCCAGAGCAAAGCCAAAGCAATGCCAAAGCAAAGCCAAAGCAGAGCCAAAGCAAAGCCAGAGCAGAGCCAAAGCAAAGCCAGAGCAAAGCCAGAGCAGAGCCAAAGCAGAGCCAAAGCAGAGCCAGAGCAGAGCCAGAGCAGAGCCAGAGCGGAGCCAGAGCAAAGCCAGAGCAATGCCAAAGCAAAGCCAGAGCCAAGCCAGAGCGGAGCCAGAGCAAAGCCAAAGCAGAGCCAGAGCAGAGCCAGAGCGGAGCCAGAGCAAAGCCAAAGCAATGCAAAGCAGAGCCGGAGCAGAGCCAGAGCGGAGCCAAAGCAATGCCAAAGCAATGCCAAAGCAAAGCCAGAGCCAAGCCAGAGCGGAGCCAGAGCAAAGCCAAAGCAATGCCAAAGCAAAGCCAAAGCAGAGCCAAAGCAAAGCCAGAGCGGAGCCAGAGCGGAGCCAGAGCAAAGCCAAAGCAATGCCAAAGCAAAGCCAAAGCAGAGCCAAAGCAAAGCCAGAGCAAAGCCAGAGCAAAGCCAAAGCAAAGCCAGAGCAAAGCCAGAGCAAAGCCAAAGCAGAGCCAGAGCAGAGCCAGAGCGGAGCCAGAGCAAAGCCAAAGCAATGCCAAAGCAGAGCCAAAGCAAAGCCAGAGCAAAGCCAGAGCAAAGCCAAAGCAAAGCCAGAGCAAAGCCAGAGCAGAGCCAAAGCAGTGCCAAAGCAAAGCCAGAGCAAAGCCAATGCAGAGCCAGAGCAAAGCCAAAGTAAAGCCAAAGCAAAGCCAAAGCAAAGCCAAAGCAGAGCCAAAGCAAAGCCAGAGCGGAGCCACAGCAGAGCCAGAGGGGAGCCAGAGCAAAGCCAAAGTAAATCCAAAGCAAAGCCAAAGCAAAGCCAAAGCAGAGCCAAAGCAAAGCCAGAGCGGAGCCACAGCAGAGCCAGAGGGGAGCCAGAGGGGAGCCAGAGAAAGCCAAAGCAGAATCAGAGCAGAGCCAGAGCAAAGCCAAAGCAAAGCCAAAGCAAATCTAAAGCAAAGCCAAAGCAAAGCCAGAGCAAAGCCAGAGCGGAGCCAGAGTAAAGCCAAAGCAAAGCCAGAGCAAAGCCAGAGCGGAGCCACAGCAGAGCCAGAGGGGAGCCAGAGCACAGCCAAAGCAAAGCCAGAGCAAAGCCAGAGCAGAGCCAGAGCAAACCCATAGCAGAGCCAGAGCAAAGCCAAAGCAGAGCCAGAGCACAGCCAAAGCAAAGCAAGCGCAAAGCCAAAGCAAAGCCAAACCAGAGCCAGAGCAAAGCCATAGCAGAGCCAGAGCAAAGCCATAGCAGAGCCAGAGGAAAGCCATAGCAGAGCCTGAGCAAAGCAAGCGCAAAGCCAAAGCAAAGCAAGCGCAAAGCCAAAGCAAAGCCAAAGCAAAGCCAAAGCAGAGCCAGAGCAAAGCCATAGCAGAGCCAGAGCAAAGCCATAGCAGAGCCAGAGCAAAGCCAGAGCAGAGCCAGAGCACAGCCAAAGCAAAGCAAGCGCAAAGCCAGAGCAAAGCCAAAGCAGAGCCAGAGCAAAGCCATAGCAGAGCCAGAGCACAGCCAAAGCAAAGCAAGCGCAAAGCCAAAGCAAAGCCAAACCAGAGCCAGAGCAAAGCCAAAGCAGAGCCAGAGCGCCGCCAGGGCAGAGCCAGAGCAAAGCCAGAGTAAGCCAAAGTATGGTCAAAGCAATGCCAAAGCAAAGCCAAAGCGGAGCCAGAGCAAAACCAGAAGTTTACGTAATTTAGGATTGGATATCTAGTCTCTTTTAAAACATTGTTTTTCTGTGGACTTCTTGATTCGGAACCTTTCTCAGCAGTATTATTGTAGGTAACTAAACAAGGTTTTCAGAAAGGATAGGAATAAGCTGGTTAGCTCTATAACTACAATTTAATACAAAAATAATTAATGTTACACTAAATATTTCATTTAAAATAGTAGTATAACATAAGGTAAATGCGGGTGATTCCGGTTGGCGGCTAACGGATTTCTTTTACAAAATCTGCTCCCTAGGGGACAGTAGTGTAACCTTGTGGTGGAACGACCTTTGTGGGCGAAGAAGTTATCTACCTGAAATAGTTAAGTGTGTAATAAAATTATGTTTTTTTTTTTCCAGTCCAAGTGAGGAATCGAGCTTCTTTTCTGTAAAGGAGGTATGTAATTGGTACCTTTCTTATATTTTCTTATTTTTTCTCAAAGTTCGTTTAAGGTAGATTTATAAGGAATGTTCACTGAAATTGCTTCAGGAACTTGTACAGTAAGAAAATACGAGGGCTGTTCAATATAGAATGACCACAACGTTTTTTTTTTTTTTTTTTTTTTTTTTTTTTTTTTTTTTTTTTTTTTTTGACAACGTACCTTTACTTATCCTCATAATTTTGATGGTCTTTCCCAAAATAGTCTCCGCTGAATGCGATGCACTTGTCTCAGCGTTTCTGCCAGTCTTCAAAGACATGCTGCAAACCATTTTTGAGAGATCCTTCAAAATCGCCTCCGCAGCCTTCACCACTGCTTCTGATGATGGATAATGCCTCCCACGAAGGCGTTTCTTCAAGTTAGGGAATAGAAAAAGGTCACATGGGAGGACAAGGGATCCACTTCACATTAATTTTTGCAAGATATTCAGCAACAACATTGCCAATATGCGGCCGCGCATTATCGTGGTGCAGCATCCAGCCTGCTTCACGGAAATGTGGTCTTTTGCGCCTGATATGGACTTGCAATGTTTTCAGGACATCACTGTAGTATTGTCCAGTTACTGATGTTTGTGCAGGTACAACATGCTGATAAACCATTCCATGAATATCAAAGAATGAGATGACCATAACTTTCCCAGCAGAAGTAACCACTTTTGCTTTTTGGGGGGTTGGTAATGAAGGAGATTTCCACACTGAACTTTTCTGTTTGTTCTCAGGATAAAAATGATGTAGCCAAGTTTCATCAGCAGTGATTTTGTTTGAAACAAACGCCGGATCTTCCTCTAACATCAACTTTAACTGCATGCAGACCTGCATGTGAATGTCCTTTTGTTCGGAAATCAACAATCTTGGAACCCATCGCGCACAATCACGTCTCATGTGTAATGTTTCTGTCACCAACGTGTGGGTGGCACCCAATGAAATGTTCAGTATTTCAGAAAGTGATCATAAGGTAATTCGTCGATCCTCTCCCACAATGACAGCAGCAGTGTTGATGTTTTCTTGCGTAAGAGCAATAACTGGAGCATGGGGTCCACCTTCCTTTGAAATTGATTGTCTCCCTGCTTTAAAGATTTTAAACTACCTTCGAGCTGTGCTGTAGGGAAGAACAGACACTCCATTGGTTTCCTGTAACATTGTATAGGCCTCAACTGAAGATTTTTGAGACGAAAGCAGAATTTCAAAGTCGCATATTGTTCCTCGCGTGCTACCTGCATTGCAGCGGTAGGCGATACTGAACATATCTGAACTTTCCTCACAAGCGGGAACCAGGTCTACCAACAATGAAACTATTACGGCGTGTTTGTTTCACATTAAGCTAACAGAATATAATAAGATTAAGTTTTAGTGAGAAAAATTATGACCGTAAAAAATTATGATCTTCCTTTATTGAACAGTCCTCGTATGTGGGTGAAATGATGTTCAAATGAGCCCAGAGAAATGGAGAATGATGTCACGAAATCTGTGTGGTAGCTGTAGGAAAGAAGCAATTCATATGTGGAAAATGTGTGCAAGATGCATAAAAATATGAATATACAAGTGTAGAAATGTGCTATTTTGTTCTCATGATTATATTATGTACTCATATTGAATGTTCCACCGTTTTTCTTTCCATTCTCATTGGTCCACTATTCCTATCCTATTCATCCTCCAATTGCTGGCGATTGGGATTAGTTTCTCTTCTACGAGAAACTTAGCATTTGACATAATCTAGAATTTCCAGGCTTTAATATCTATAAGGTAAAAGCTTTCATATCTACCTGATTTTTTTAAACAGGTTAACTTTTCAGCAGGCAGGTGTTACCGAAGCCAAGTGCCCAGTGTGTTCAAAATATTTGTTACTACAAAGTACCTTTACACCATGAGTTACGCACTTATAGTAATTTAGGAAGTATTTTAATTCAAGAAAATATCGTAAGCCACGAATTAATCGGAAAC
Source organism: Mantis religiosa (assembly GCA_030765055.1). NCBI lineage: Eukaryota > Metazoa > Arthropoda > Insecta > Mantodea > Mantidae > Mantis > Mantis religiosa. The sequence goes on along the minus strand of CM060958.1, from coordinate 108,829,513 downwards.
AGCCTTTCAGGCTCTGAAGATTACAAGAACAAAATTGTGTTCTTGGAAGGTGTTCTCTATGTGAACACCTTCAAATACGATTTAGCTAACATGGAGTAGCTTCCATAGATGCGATAGGAACGTGTTTAAGAAACTCCTTCCGAAACAAACTACACTGAATATGAAAAATTATAACCATAATTTTCTCAAAAAATCAGAGGAATATTCCATTTAATTTTACCATATGTTGAGGATAATTTCAAGATACCTAAGTGAAATTTGGCTCGAGTTTTCTCGAAATAACTGGCATATCCTTTGAGAACCTTATTGTTCTTGTGAGCCACCAGAGAATTAAAATTGTATCAAATTAAAGTGTATAATGTAACCAAAACCTTCATAGGATGAACTATTTTGATAAGTCCTTATTAGTTCCTTTATTTTGTAATTTACGTCCTCCAAAGTTAAGTCATATCGGACGATGAATGGAATGGGTAAAACGATGCTGAAATGGTCCCAGGGCCCATAGAGCTTAGAGTTACCCCACATTCGACTTTCAGGATAGGGGAAAGCCCCGGAGAAATCCTTATCCAGATAAGTCACCCTCACCGAGATTCGAACCCGGGACCTCTTGAACGTGAGGCAGGCACGCTACCACCACGCTATCGAGGCGGGCCCTTATTAGTTCGTATTTCATATACGTGCTCTTTACACAAATAAAACATTATTCAGACACTAGCGACTTTACATCACCAATGAAAAAGTAATTAAAGGTGTTAATTTATATTCAAATTAGAAGAATTCTTTTCCCAAACATAATAATCTGTTCGTTTGATATTCTCTCAGTATAAATTTTAATTGCTGCTTGCTTTTAGGTGTCAATAGCCATCTGAATTTAAGCAAAGTGCAAATAATGTAATTAATTTTTATTATAAAACCTTGTAAATAATTGATAATATTCATCCCTGACCTTAGATGTTACTGGTGCTACCATCTATGAACAGCAACACACGGCTTTATTTGTTAGTTTTAATTTGTCTCCTGGAGGGTATTATAAATAGGGCCTTTGTGAAAGATTTTCAAAATACGGATCCGATTCAACCGTGCTTGCTTCACTAATTTGGCAGTTAGAACTACTGGAATGCAAAACATGCACTTTTTGTACTGCCTCAGAGAGAGCACGCGTTTCTACAATTTCGGTGATGACTAATGATGTTGCAAGATCATTGAAGTTTCACAACTGTAGGTTTCGTTAAGATGACACTCAAAGAAATCAATTGGTGTTCAGAAAGCCAAACAATCATACCATTCCGACCTATAAAGCGCAGTAATTATGATTTATAAACTATTTTAAAGTTACTGCTAACCCTAAACCGAACTGATTTTCTGAAATTCACACGGAATAATGGAAACTAATTGTTCTTTCACACTGGCCGTGTGTAGGCTAAATTGTGGAAACATAGAGTCAGACTGAAAAATTCAGTATAACTGAATACATGTATATCTGGATATAACACAAATATTGTCACAAGTGACTGTTTTAATTAACACAGATAGTAGTTCATGTGACTTCAGTGGTATGTGACGTCACTCCCCCACTCCTCCACCCTCTGCATGAGTGAGTCTGCAGTATGCATGTCTTTCCCTTTGTGTGCAGGTCTTCGACCTGGCAGGGCCCAACGCCCTGGCTGTGTAAGGTATGTGGTTCGAGGGACCATTTTTGTAATTAATTAGTTTAGTAAATATTCTTATTAAGTGAAATGTAGTTTTAGTTAGTGTTACCCATACCTTTTGTAACCTGATAGAAAACCCCAACCTCTCGCAAAGCATGAATTTCCTACTTGAGCAATTCCCACGTGTACGATTTGGCCATACGCTGCTTATCCATTCCCATCCATGAGTAGGTCGTTACAATATCAACAAATATAAAACACTACCATACTCTCATCACTGAACAAAAGACTGTTTTCAGTAAAATGAATGCCACGATAGGAAATGGCGTGAATATAGATAATAAATTGGGTCAAAAAAAAACTTAAGTACTTAACTTGATGATCAAGCTGTATATATTTGTGGTTCTTAAAACGACTTATTACCATTTTAGGGCCGGCTGCCAAAAGGAGCTGAACTGGAATCCAGTGTCACGAAGGAAATGACAAAAGCATCCTTAACTCTCCTCTCCCAGTAACTGCTGCATTTTGCCAAGATAGTCGTCTCCCGAAAGTTGGCACTATGGTTGTTATCAAAACAAGGCTCTGCCAGCCCAGACTTCTCAGATTGCATTAAACAAATGCTTCGTTCATGTTCGTTTATTCTTGTAGCAATGGTCCTTCCGGTTCGTCCTATATACGCTGTCCCACATTCACAGGGAATTCGGTACACTTGGAAGTCCAGTTTGTCTTTCATTGGTCTCAACAGATGTTTAATCTTCCGAGGTGGCCTGTGGATGGTCCTGATGTTGTATTTGGCGAGAATTCTACTGATTCTGCCGAATAAGTTATAAATTATATTATAATAAGTTATAAGTTATAAACGGGATGCAGGCTGTAGCTGCAGGCTTATCTGACGTTTGCTGTATTACAGGCTTCCCTTTTCTAGCTTTGGTGATCGAGGCTTCAACGTCATATTTGGAGTAGCCATTTTGACGCAAAGTGAGTCTCAGGTGCTGTAATTCTTGTTTTAAATGGCTGGGATCAGAGATAGACAAAGCTCTGTGGGCCAGTGTATTGAGAACTCCCAGTCGTTGAGACGTATGATGAAAACTATGAGCGTTCAGATAGAGATCGGTGTGTGTATGCTTGAGGTATACAACATGCAACAGTGTACCGTTGCTGTTTTTTGAAACAAGAATGTCCAAGAACGGAAGAGTTCCATTCCTCTCCACTTCCATGGTAAACTGTATTTGAGGTCGAAGGCTGCTGAGATGCACAAGAAAGCTAGGCAAAGTATCTGATCCATGTGGCCATATTACGAAAGTGTGGTGCACAAATCTATAGAAATGAGATGGTTTAAGTGGAGCTGTGGCAAGTATTTCATGTTCTAGGTGTTCTATATAGTAATGCGCTATAGCTGGAGACAAACCGGAGGGACCATCGCTACCAGAATAAACGAAAATGAATGGAGCATTCGTTTAATGCAACCTGAGAAGTCGCCCGCCTCGACAGCGTAGATGGTAGCCAGTCTGCCTCACGTTGAATAGGATCTGAGTTCGATTCTCCGTCAGGGTTAGTTACCTGGATAAGGTTTTTCCATGGTTTTCCCTTATCCTGAAAGACGAATGTCGGGTAACTCTAAGCTCTATGGAGCCTGGGCTCATTTGAGCATCATTTCACCAATTCCATTCATCGTCCGATATGACAACGTTGGAGGACTAAATTCAGAAGTCTGGACTAGCAAAGCATTGTTTTGATAACGACCACAGAGCCAACATTCGGGAGACGACGATCTTGGCAAAATGCAACAGTTAATGGGAGCGGAGAGTTAAGAAGTGATTTGTCATTTCCTCCGAGAAGAGCACGCTTAATCGTGATGCAGGATTTCAGTTCAGCTCTTCTTGGAAACCGGCCTTAAAAATGGAAATCCGTCGGCTTAAGAATCACAACTATATACAGTTTGATCATCAAGTTAAGTAGTTACGTTTATTTGGCCCAGTTATCTGTACTCACGCCACCTCCTGACCTGGCATTTAATTTGCTGAAAACAGTCTTTTGTTTAGTGATGCGAATGTTGGTAGTGTTTTGTCTTTTTTGATATTTGTGTTATATCCAGTTATACATTTGTGGTTATAACATTTATTAAAATATCCTGATGATGGGAGAGATTTTCTCTCCCGAAACGTCGATTTCTAATCGTCTTTTCACCTAGCTTGCTTCCCAAGAAGGTATCGAACATATTCGTCACCAAGAAAGCTTCAGGTCTTAATTTAGAATGATACTAGAAAGCGTGTGCCGCGTGCTAACACTAATTTTGTATTTATTCTGCAAAATATTCTTATAAAAGCTTATTATTCTATTCCAATTCAAATTAACTGAAATAAACATTTGAAGAAACATTTCATTACATACATTATTACGCGTAGAAAGGGAATATAGAAGGCTGAAGCTATATAACATCTTTATATTGTCCTTCCATTGATATTCTATGGTCTGTTCATGACATCAGAAGTATTGACTGCTTAAAATATGTGCATTCACATGGGTTTGTTTCCTCTCCTCTACAAAATATTCTTACAAAAGCCTATCCCTCTATCTACCCTAAGTTAATCAACAAAGACGTTTGTGGACATAACTAACTACATATCTTGTACTTTAAGGGTTGTATTTCTTAAATAGCAGTATTTATCAACTTTTTCAGCTACAATACAGTGAACCTACAAGGAGTATAAGCTTACAGGTGTGGAGTTAGGCCACTCTGCCACTTAGTGAAACTCAATTTGTCTGTAACTTGTACTGCGACACCGGGCTTGGTCCAGAGGGTGTAACGTACATCCGGTTTCCCGACAGGGCTGTCCATGTAGTCAGGTTTCTACTACGATGTTTCAATTATCAGATGCATCAGTTTTGAATTCCAATGTTGCTCTACAGCCCAATTTGTTTCTTTTTTATCGTTTAGGATAGTTTTCTTTATCAGAGTGATATAAAAAGGAATGGAAATTAAGTAGTCTTTCACACTGGCCATGTGTAGGCTAGAGTATGGAAAGGTAGAGACAGCCTGAAACATTCAATGCCATAACCGGGATTTGAACCACGGATTTTCTGGTCTCCGTCCAGCCGCTCTAACCATTGAGCTACCATGGCCAACGTGCCGACATGACATTAAATTCTCCAACTGACTCGTATTTGCCGGTAAACCACTAGGAGTTCTCATAAACACATGAGACAACTACCTTAATGGCAACTTACTATGCTGTAAGTACTTTAAGGCCCGGGCTTTGTAGTTCGGACCATTATTAGGTCAATTAATTGAAATTATTTATAAACGATAATAGGCTAAAATATGGCCTACACATGGCCAGTGTGAAAAAACAATTAAATTCCATTAATTGACCTAATAGTGGTTAGCTATAAAGCGCAGGCCTTAACGTACATATACGTTGTAAGTCGCCATTGACGTGTAGTATGCTGCTGTAACAGTAGTGTGAGGGGGAACTGCATGTTCGTGAATCATTCCATTACAGTCAAAAAATGTGATCACTATCACTTTCCCTGCAGATGGAACAAATTTTGCCTTTTTTGGTGTTCGAGAACATGGCGATTTCCACACTATGCTGGCTTGTTTTCCTTCAGGATCATAATGATGCAGCTATGACTCATCACTGGTCATAATCGATAATGGGACTTTAGGGAGGGTGAGGGATGTTGATTTTTGCAAGATATTCAGCAACAACATTGGCAATATACAGCCGCGCATTATCGTGGTGCAGCATCCAGCCTGCTTCACGGAAATGTGGTCTTTTGCGCCTGATATGAATTTGCAATGATTTCAGGACATCCCTGTAGTTTTGTCCAGTTACTGATGTGTGTGGAGGTACAACATGCTGACCAACCATTCCATGATTATCAAGGAATGAGATGACCATAACTTTCGCAGATGAAGCAAACACTTTTGCTTATTTTGGGGGGTTGGTGATAAAGGAGATTTCCACTCTGAGCTTTGCTGTTTGCTCTCAGGATCAAAATTATGTGGCCATTGCCCGCCTCGGTAGCGTGGTGGTAGCATGTCTGCCACACGTTCAAGAGGTCCCAAGTTCGAATCTTGGTCAGGGTGAGTTACCTGGGTAAGGTTTTCTTCCGGGGTTTTCCCTTATCCTAAAAAGGCGAATGTCGGGTAACTCTAAGCTCCATGGACCCCGGGTTCATTTGAGCATCATTTCACTCATTCCATTCGTCGTCCGATATGACTTAACGTTGGAGGACGTAAAATTACACACACACACACACACACACACACACACACACACACACACACACACACACACACACACACACACACACACACACACACACACACACACACACACAAAAGATTGATCCAATTTTCATCGGCAGTGATTACGTTTGAAAGAAACTCCGGAACTTCCTCTAGCATCAAATTTAACTGCATGCAGACCTGCATGCGAATGTCCTTTTGTTCGGGAATCAGTCTTAGAACTCATCGCGCACAAACACGACGCATTTGTAATTTATCTGTCACCAACGTGTGCGTGGCACCCAAAGAAATGTTCAGTATTTCAGAAAGTGATCTTAAGGTAATTCGTCGATCCTCTCTCACAATGGCAGCAGCAATGTTGATGTTTTCTTCCGTAAGAGCAGTAACTGGGTCCACCTTCTTTGAAATTGATTGTCTCTCCTCTTTAAATATTTTAAATCACCTTCGAGCTGTGCTGTAGAGAAGAACAGACTCTCCATAGACCTCCTGTAACATTGTATAGGCCTCAACTGAAGATTTGTTGAGACGAAAACAGAATTTCAAAGCCGCATATTGTTCCTCGCGTGTTACCTCCATTGCGGCGGTAGGCGATACTGAACATATCTGAACTTGCCTGGTTCTCATAGGTGGGAATCAGGAGTACCAACAATGAAACTACTACAGCGTGTTTGTTTCACATTAAGCTAACAATATGATAAGTTTGAATTTTAGTGCAAAAAATTATGACCGTAAAACATTATGATCATTCTTCATTGAACAGCTCTGGTACATACAATATTTCGTCACACCGTAGGACAACCAAGCTCTAAAAAGTGAGTAGGAGGTAATTGAAGGTATAAAAAACAGACGTTTTATTTATTGAAGCCGTACTCTTGACCAACATTTTTAACAATGTAACTAATTGAAATGTTTATCTCACAATTAAGCACAAACTTTAAAAACGCAACTGCAAGTTAAAAGGGTTATGCACGGTTTCCTTATAAGCTTCGGTTTCATTGTTCTTCGTGAGTATAGCATTTTGATTCAGATTGCTATGATGAGTATCCAAGATTTTGTGGTGATGCTTAGAAGTACATGATTATAAGGTACTTTACCAAAGTGTCAACAATATAGGTAACCAACCAAATATAGCGTAGGTACTTGTTTTCTCAAAATCAAAGACATGAGTTGCTATTTTCGGCCCCCCCCTCTTAAGAATAAATCTGGAATCAGCCACTATCAGGTGTCATCAAACACCAGCACGATCTCATGACTAGGGCCAATTTGCTTACTTTATTCATTTGTTTAGAAACGTAGGTTTTTAAGTTATAATCACGTTTCCTACAATTGTTAGCCTAATTTGTTAGTTTTATAGTGCCTATAAATGCCTATTTCATACGTTTGTGCCTATTCTGCTTATTAGTGCCTAAAACTGTCTTTTCAGTCAATTGCTTCTGCTTGAAATTTGTAAAAAGAGCTTTTGCATTTGTTGGTTTCAACGTGAAGTTTCCGGGGAAGAGAAATTTCTTACTGCTGCACATTGAATATACAAAGAGGGGTTTATTAAAGAGATACATCTGTGGAAATTGGCCCAAAACTTACAACAATACCAAATTTAGTTTTGGTCTTAAAATTAATATAGACACACTTCAATAATATAAAGTGTCTTTTCCTAGCGGCATTACAGAAAACGTCACGTGAATATTAAAATAACCCTACACCTGTATCGTAGCTGCTGTTACGTAATTTCAACCTCAGATTTCTCAGATTCTATATTTTCTATCATTTCCTAACTTCAAAATGTTCCACAGGATGCAGTTTTCTATTAATCTGTATGAAATTCTAAACATGCATGTAAGGGTAACTGCATACTAAGTGCGCCTATTGGTATTTGTTGTGTTTTTCATTTGTATTGAAAAGGATTAAAATGCTTACTTATATAATGAAAACCTTAGGAAAATAAAACTTTATAAATACCTATGATTATTTTTTCCCTTCGTTGATATGGCGAAGACAAATATTTCAAATAGATAAGGTCATTAATAGGTTAAAATGGGTGCAGAAACTTATACACCAAGCATTAATTTTTAAAATTAAAATACGTAGAACATTTTGAAAATCGCCTGTAATTTAGACATAAATTCCTGAGAAACTATTGTAACTACAAAGCTGCAACTTGGTATTATTCCATTCTTCATCGATCACGGAAATAAATTTTAGAAATTTTAAACAAATCTAACAAAAGCTTCAGATATTTCAATTTTCACCCTTAAGCCCCCTCCCCAAAACCCATGTTTTTATTTTTGACATAGTTAATTACTCCACACCTTTCTGAACGTTCTTACTTAGTGAAGTGGATTTATATATATATTTTAATTATATGACAATATCTGTTATTTTAACTTGCTGTGGAGCCATTTATGACATTTGGAATAAAAGTAGACTATTTCGCCTAGGGAACCGTTTAGCAAATTTGTTGAAGCATATGTTTCGATGACTGTCATTTTGTTATAGTGCACTTATAGTGCATTTTAGAAGCCATTTTACTAAAATGGTGTATTTCTAAGTGTTTACTTAGCAAACTTTTAGTGCCCATTTAAGTACCTATTTTGCCCATTTTAGTGCCTTTTTATCTATTTCACACATTTTTAGTGTCTATAAATCCGTTCCCTGGTTATGACGTTTTGTACCACAAGAAAGTTCATGTACTATCCCAGCGTTGAGCTCTCCTCAAGACTCTCTCGTCCTTCTGAAGAAATGAGGGTACGTCATTGGAGGGAATGCAGTGGTGATAATAAAATTATCTAACTTATTGTTTAGCTGCGTGGTATATATAAGGAAACGACCTGAAAATATTATTTCTGTGACACTTAAAGCCTGAGTTTTGATTCAAATATGACACACAGTAATCAAAATACGACACATTTTAATAGCGCCCAATATATGATTACAAAAGACGATCTTTGGACATCAGACATTTAAAAAGAACCTGTTTAATTTATTACTAACTAGTTTTAACAACTTAGGACAACGTAGGAGCTAATATACTTTATTTTTGTATAGAAGAACTACAAAGCATAACTTCTAGGCCGACATAGAATAGGCATTAAAATGTACTTTAGAATAAAGGAGGAATACTAAGTAAGTCCCACTTTCTAGTTTCCATATTCTTTTCTTTTTCTGTTAATATTATGAAGTGGATGTCATTTAATGTTAACTACTCTTATCTTTTACGTCATGTTAATGCTTTTACATTGACAATTCTATATAACGCTGAATTTCATTAGACCAAAAGTTGAGATAACGGTTCTGTAAGGTATGTCATAATTGATGTTCATAATAAAGAAACACAAATATATGATACGTTAAACAAACTTGCTATTTGAGCATAAACTCTGAGAAGTGAAGAAACTCAAGATTAAGCTGTGATTCACAAATTCTGGTACTTGGAAATAAATATAAACTTAATGTTTTTAATTTTAAAAGTATGAAGTAATTCAACAACTATTATAAGAGTATTTCACAGGTTTAAAATAAATGTTATTATTTTATCGGACAGAAGAGACGTTGAAGCCTTACAGATAGAACTTAAATCTGGAATACTGGAAGTAACGGGGTCTTATGTAAGTGCACTATGTTACCAAGGACAAAATACATTAGAGTAAATATAGACCAGTAACGTGACCTACAGAGTAAGAGTTCGCTCACGGCTGATATTCCATCGTTTGTACTACCTTGACTTGCACTTGTTTCAGATTACAGTTATTGTCTGATTCAATATACATTGCTAAAGTTATCCATAAATCCTGCCGCTGTCTGAGCGTCTACAAAAATATAATACTATGAGACTAACAAGGAAATTCTAAAGTTTTAAATGGTATATACTATGAACATCTATAAACAAATTTGATCATTGTAATATAAAATTGTTTCGCAGAATATTTTTACACTTAAGGAGTTATACATTTCCAGAAATTGGAAGAGGTTAAGAAAGTCATAAGCGCAGTAAGAATATTTTGTACCTTTTCAGGGCGCATATCAGGGGTGTTTAATTCATTGGAACATCACAGGGGTGTTAGAGATTATAATTAAACGGAGTAAAGGGGTAATCTTATAGGTAATTGTGTAATAAATTTAAACAAAACGAGGGGTGGGAATTGAAATTAGTTAAAGCGTAATAGGGTGTTTGAAAGGCCATCCATGAAATGATGCATAAAGTAGGTAATTAGGGATAAACGTTTACAAATAGTGAAAAATAATATGTCAGTTTAATTTATTATCCATTAGCTACAAGTGGTTCAATAAAGTGAATTCAATAATATTTTAACAAAATAAATTCTATTGGTTGTGGTAGTGTCACAGGAGGTTATATCTACGAGTCTGTCGAGTAAAGATATTCAAAGATTACTTGGATAAGTTAAGGGTTAGGAACACTTTTGAAGGATGAGCTGGCACTTTGAGCTACTGGGCATTCTGTGAAGATGTATACTTAACGCTAAGTTTTAATGAGAATGTTGACATCTAGGTGATGGTTTCTTGTGGAAAATGGAAAGTTATTCAATGACAAGAACTAGTGCCATTTTGAAGTTTAGAGAAAAATTGTTTTCATATGTTTGGTACTTGAAAAGTTTTGGTTAATATACCTTGAATTTTACATTATACGTTCGTTGTATATTTTGTACTGGTAATCTATAGTTTATAGATTCTATTTTGTTTTAGTAGCTGATTACCAGTTATAGTTTACAGGATACCAGTAAATTTTGGATTATTTTTGTAATATTGTAATAAGTATTTAATTTTAAATTTAAAAACATTAAAAAATTATTTATTTATTATCCAATTTTTTATTCCTATTTTACCCAATGGTATATTAGGAATATAGCTTACAAATTTATGAATACAATACAATTTACAAAACATAACAAAATTCAATATCAAGCTGACAAACAGTAAACATCAAGATGAATCATTTAGCTTAAGAAATATTTTGTTTAAGAAAGCCATGAAATATTGATAAGTTTTGTAATTCATCAAAATATGTGTTAGTGGATTTGAGAAAGTGTAACCTAAAGATTGAAGCAATAATTCAAGTTCGTATCTTTCAAAACAGAAAAAAGGACAAACAAATAAAATGTGAGGGACATCTTGAAGATGATTTCCACAAATACAATCAGATGTAGATTTGATTTTGAATCGAAATAAGTAAGCTGAAAATTTGCCATGTCCAGTTAAGAATTGAGTGAGAACATAGTTAGGATTAACGAATTTACATTTATGTCTGTCAGAAACTGTTGAGAAATATAAATTCTTAGTCAAAGAACCACAATCACTTTTTAACCAGTATTCATTCCAGTCGATGATGATAATCTCCTTTAATGTTTGCCTCACATAAGAAATGGGGCATAGAGTGTATGTCTCTGGAAGATCTGAAGTCGCAGCTCTCTTTGCTAGTTCATCCGCACGTTCATATCCGGCAATCCCTACGTGTCCTCTGACCCATTTAATACACAGATGAGAACCACATAATAATTGACTTCTTATTTCAGCTGCAATAGGACTGCTGTTTTTGGTATCTTTCAAAGCTGCAATTGCTGCTTGTGAGTCACTGTAAAGGCGAGCGGTACATTGTAAGTTGTTGCACCATTTCACTGCTCACGAATTTCTAATAATTCAGCTTGAAAGACTGAACACTCCTTGGCAAGTCTGAACATGGAAGAATGGAATTCTGTGTAGCGAGAGAATACCACAAACGCACATCCTACTTTGGCATTTTTACTAAGTCCTTCAGCTAACCGAGAGTAAAAAATTATTTTTATGTTTAAATAATATTGGTAATTAATTTAATAATAAATAATATTATTTTTTCATTTTATATATTTGTTGTTAAAAGTTTGTAGTATTAGTTTTGTGTGAGTTGTGTTAATATGAATGAAATGTTATTTTATCTTTTATTTAAATTAATTCCGATAAAAATTTGTTTACTTTACTTTATATGTAAATGTATTTTCGATTTTTTAACATTTTTGTGTTTTTATGTTTATATTAATATTTTTATTGCTTTTATAATGTATAGCAATTGTATTTTTTTAATCATTGTAATTTTTATGTGTAAAAATTTATCTTTAAATTAAGTTTTATGTATGAATAAATGTTAAATATCTAGCACATTAGTCCTGGTTTAAGAAATTAGACGCCATTTTTATTACAGAAATTTTTATTTTATTTTATATATATAGTGTGGACAATGGCAACATTTGCCAGTTCTGTGTGTCTATTACGAAGCCTTCATGTATGTCATTTTGATCAAATTCTCTTAAATATTTAAGAAATCTTCGATAGGAATGATCAAGTAGCTTTAAAGTAGCTTTATTATATTTGGTCCAATGTTTATTTAATAACATAAACGTTGAAGTTCTCAATATTATTACAACGAAATAGAGGTGAAGTTGGTGCTTATTTAATTAACCTCTTCCAGGCCACTAAATTAACCGAGACATATAACTTGGAAGGACATATAACCCATAAACATAGAGAAAAACTGTATTCTTAGTTTTCAATTAAATGATTTGGTTCACGGATTTGTAATGTCAGGAATTTATTCTCTTCGTTCCTTCCTGAAGTAAAATAAATATCAGTATTTTTATTACCTTTAATAGGTTCTCTTAACATATTTATCAGATTTATAAGAAAATTTCTCTAACTCGAAACATTTAATAAACATTTATTGTTATTTTTTTTTTCAAAAACGATCTTAACGATTCTGATTAAAATCAATATATTTAAGATATTTACACCACTAATTAAAATTATATATTGCATATAGTATAAACTTTCTTCAAAGTTTTCTTTATTTGAAATGAATTTTGTATAAATTTGTACAAATAAAGAACCGGAGGAAGTACACGTAAGCTTACTAAAGCGTATTCAGATTTGACTATCAGTTCAGGCTCCTGAAACTACACTATATACAACGAAACGTGTAATAAAATCATTTCTGTAAATATTTCTTTAAATTAACACAAATAATACACTATGGTAGTATTTCTAACATAAAATTATACCTAGTTAATATAAAACTCGACTTGGCTTTCTGTAATTTTCATTAAAGATACGTTAATTTACGCTGTGTAGAAAATGGTTTTGAAAAATTTTGCTTCTGAACATCCTTTTAATTTTACTTCAAATGGAACCAGTTTCTGGCTTGGTCAACCTTGACACAGTTAATACACAGGAATTAGTAGTTTGCAATGAAGTTATTAGGGATCAATATCCAGCTCAAGGATATTCAGATCCAGGGTTTGAACCCCTGATGCAATCGCTCCATTACGTAATAGATTCATTAAAATTGAATTGCTTAATCTGAAATTAGTTCTTCCCCGCTCCTTGTTCATAAATATATGGAATGTCGTAATCCGTGAGTGATATTTGAAAGGATAATGTGGAGAGTGTATTATAGAAATGGTTTTGAAGGACTTGACGTCAGCGGAAGATAAACAACCGTTGTTTGTTTCTCATTGCCTACGAGAGACCACGTGGAATATTAAAAACGCTATTTGAAATGCTTTAGAGTTAGACATTTATAAACTAGATTCCTTTTAGAATGTTTTATTTTGTTTCATATTATCCTTTCACTTTATGATGAAGGCTGGAACCATTTCGGGACAGCCAGCCAGAGACCTTTGGGACTCGGATCGCCTGCCTGGGACCATTAGGGCTCGGCTGCTGAGCTCGTTGCCGTCGCGCTGTAGGGGAGCGAGTTCGTTGCCCTGGTCTGTCGGGGGAAGTCTCTATCCAAGTAAACTGTAGGGACCCTGCACTCTGTACCGTCGTGGCTCCTTGGTTCGGCCGCCCGCTGTCTCCTTCGCCTCATCCTTCCTCCCAGGATGCTCCCACTTGGGGGGATAGGAACAATGGGCCCAGCATGGTGGCCTACGTACCGAATCCCCTCCGTAATGAAATCCCAATCCCATACCCATGCCCACCTCGGTAGCGTAGATGGTTGCGTGTCTGCCTCACGTTCAAGAGGTCCCGAGTTCAATCTCGGTCATTGTGAGTTACCTGAATGAGGTTTTACCGGGGTTTTCCCTTATGCTGAAAATCGAATGTGGGGTAAATCTAAGCTCCATGGACCCCAGACTCGTTGGATCATCATTTCATCCATTTCATTCATCGTCCGATATGACTAAATGTTGGAGGACGTAAATTGAAAAAAAAAAAAAACATTATCTCTCATTTGGTGGTCTGTTTCAAGGTAGAAGTGTCGGCGGTAGTCTCGGCGCTGCATGGTCGGATGATATGCTCCTAGCAGAAGGTTTCCGGTCCCCGGGTAGAACTAGGGGACCGTTCCCGGACCACGGCGGGGGATGCCGGGGAGAATTTCCAACTTGTGATAGTAGGGACCCTCCTGCCCTCTGCATTATCGTGACTCCTTGGATCGGAGGCCTTTTTCACTCTCTTTATCCTCCCTCCTAGGGATGCCCCACTTGAGGTATTTCTTTTACCCTGGCACGACAGTCTTAGGAGGGCCAAAGACAAGATTCAAAACAACCCGACTGCCGTCCTCACGTCCACTTACACACGGCAGAGGAGGACGTTCATCCAACCGACACGGGGAGGAGATGCAGTCAGCATCTCGGCATTCCCCAGCCGGAACGTTGGTTTTCGTGAACAGGGCCGCTTACCTAGCGTAAGCTGCTCCACAATTTCCTCACGATGCTTGGGCACCGGTCCTATACCCGGGACTTAACATCCCTACTCTATGGCTGGAATCGAACCCAGGCCACTTTCCGTAGCTAGGGACCAAGCTATGCTGCCTTAGCACGCTACGCCTCGGAGCAGGACCCACTTGAGGTACAGGCGCAATAAATCACAGCGTAAGCTGATCCAATCAAAGTCCGCCTCTGTAGTGTAGGTGGTAGCGGTCTGCCTAACGTTCAAGAGTTCTCGAGTTCGAATCTCGGTCAGGGTGAGTTATCGGATAAGGTTTTTTCGTGAGTTTTTCCTTATCCTTAAAGGTGAATGTCTTGTACATCTAAGCTCTATGGACCTTGGGCTCATTGGAACATGCAAAATGGTTGACTTAGCTATTCTTGTGTTGCAAGCCACAAAAGTAGAACGTCCATCGTCTACGTTATCAGGGCAGTGCTCCCGAAACATCGATATTTTCAAAACAAACAATTTACTTCGAAGTCCAAGAAAGTGTAACGCCTTGTTTTACAGGCTTTGTTCTTACTTTATAATGGGGTATCATATATTTAAATTGAATATACAGGATAATGGAAGGGTATCATTTTAGGAAGATATGATGGAAATGTTAATATATTCTAGAACAAGATCTTCTTGTCTTTTTTCTTGTCAAGTATAATGAGACTTAGCGGCAGACAGATGCGTTTTGTGACGTCATACTCGTAGTGCAAAATAATTGTTCACTGCCCGGCGTGTAGTTGACACGCTTCAGCTCTCTTGAGTAACGAGCGACTGGACGGAAACAATGAGATCCGTGGTTCAAATTCCGGCCATGGCATTTAAATTTTCAGGTTGACTCTATCTATTCAAAAACTTAGCCTATATGCGCTAGTGTGAATAAATAATTAATTTCCATCAATTAACTTAAAGCATACAGAAATTGATACTTTATTTCAAGACTCAAGCCGAAACATTGTCAAATGAACGTCTAATATTAGAGCAGATGTGAGACCGTGCTGCTCGCAAGTGATACATTAAACTGTGACAGCAGAAGCTCGCTGCCTTTATTAGTGCCGATTAGTTCTTAGCAATATTGTGTACAGTGCACAGGATATTAGAATACATTCAGTAGATATCTTTTTAGATGAAAGTGTGCCTATAGTAATATCCAGAGCTAGGAAGTTCCTACCGATTTCCTTGAGCAGTGTTAAGAGCGGCTAGGCATGGCTATACAACACAACGCTACTAGCAAGGGCAAGGTTCGTCGTAGAATATAACTCATTTACAAAACAGGTGTAACTGCATGACACAGAGCACGTTGGTAGGAAGGAAGACATTCAAATAACATCTTTGTTGTGCTTCAAAAATGAGCAACTAAATTTGCTGTAAAGCCATTGTATGTTTTCTAGAAGTGTACTTATTCATATCCTTATTTACTTCATTATTTACATTTCAGTGGGAAACTTCAGCAAACATGGAAAAAAGAGAAGCCAGAGTGAGAAACAAAATTAGCTGAAATCATTAACGAATTTGCTACAGATTATCAATCAACTAAATCTTGTTTTACGAGACATAGAAAGAATTTTTCATTTGAAAGGCTTCAGAGGTACATTATTGTTTTAGTAATACCGCCGCAGATGAGTAAATGTGTAGTAAAATTCCTGCTTTGGCATTTTGTCTAGTAAGAGTCTTCAGATATTTAAGAAATTAATTTTATTATTTGAATATTGTTTTACATTCGATCAGGAAATGTTGCAATCCGTGTTATAATTGCTTGGGTGTTGCCACAATGTGCCTATTTAAATAATGAAATCAGCCAGAGACAAACCCGTATGTACTATTTATGAATATGTATGTTGTACATGATGATCTAAATAGATGTGTATTTACGGATGTCTCATAAGTCATTTTTTTTCTCTGGGCAACCGGTTTCACTGCCTCTCCGCTGTGTTTTTCTTAACATTTTCGTTAACTCTGATCGGCCCTGACTCAGTGGATACGGTTAAACGAGGTTCTGCTGTATGTGGTGAAATCTATATGAAGATACTAATTATGATGTTTCAAATTAGGCTGATATGAAGCCAAGACACCTTTGCGGTTAGTTTGCGTGAAGGGCGAGAGCAAAACAAACGAAAACCTAAGAGCGAGGCCAAGTACCGCTCTGAATTAATTAGGAATCAACAAATGCAAATGGCACGCTTACACGGCCTCCATTAATGTCTATTAACGTTGCTCGTTGAAATCTTTATTCATCTATTCCGATGCCGGCGCCACTAATCGAGGAGTGGCCGGATTGTTATGTACGTTGAAAGTAGAGAAAAAAGAATGCGATCAAGGACTAGAGCGAATAGGTCGCGGATGTTTGAGAAAGACAAGGCAAAGTGTTGATTTTCTGTTCTTATTGCAATGTCATTTAGATTTGTTGAACTACTAGGAGCACATGAGTGCCTTCCTCATGTTGTGTCCTGCTTGTAAAAGTGTCCATTAGTAAGCCTTCTCGTATGAAACTAGGGTTTCATTAAGGGTATATACAGATTTCTTCGGACGAGATTGAACCCTCAGTCTTGGTCACAGGAAACCAACGTAAAGTTATTCAAACCTTCTCTGCTGGGCTACTTAAACAGATACGATTTGGAATTCAACCAACTGAATTATTTTCTGATTCAAAGTAATGAAAATGAAACTTTAAAATGATTTTCTCCAACAGAACCTTTTTTGACATAAATAAGCGCCTCAGTCATTTTTGTGCAGTAGGATTTTGTCTACAGTATATCACAGCAAAGAAAGTCTCCGGGGCATGAGAGGCAGGGGGGCTGGAGAAGGTTCCCTCACTCTCCCTGGATGGGTTTATGACGCACTATATCGGTTCAATTAATGACCATTCAAAAACATATTTTATCCTCTGTTTGCAGAAAATACGAGGGCTGTTCAATACTGAAAGATCATAATTTTCTTACGGTCATAATTTGTCGCACTAAAATTCAGTTTTATTATATTCTGTTAGCTTAATGTGAAACAAACACGCCGTAATAGTTTCATTGCTCGTAATGCTGGTTTCCGCCTGTGAGAACCAGACAAGTTCAGACATGTTTAGTATCGGCTACCGCTGCAATGGAGCTAATATGCGAGGAACAATATGCGGCTTTGAAATTCTGCTTTCGTCTCAACAGTACTTCAGTTGAGGCCTATACAATGTTACAGGAGGTCTATGGAGAGTCTGTTCTTCCCTACAGCACAGCTCGAAGGTGGTTTAAAATGTTTAAAGAGGGGAGACAATCAATTTCAAACGAAGGTAGACCCGGTGCTCCAGTAACTGCTATTAGGGAAGAAAACATCAACACTGCTGCTGCCATTGTGAGAGAGGATCGACGAATTACCTTAAGATCACTTTCTGAAATACTGAACATTTAATTGGGTACAACCCACACGTTGGTGACAGAAACATTACACATGAGACGTGTTTGTGCGCGATGGGTTCCAAGACTGTTGATTCCCGAACAAAAGGACATTCGCATGCAGATCAGCATGCAGTTAAATTTGAAGTTAGAGGAAGATGCGGAGTTACTTTCAAACATAATCACTGCTGATGAAACTTGGCTACATCATTTTGATCCTAGGAGTAAATAACAAAGCTCAGTTGGAAATTTTCTTCATCACCAACCCCCTAAAACGCAAATGTGGTTGCTTCTGCTGGGAAAGTTATGGTCATCTTATTCTTTGATATTCATGGAATGGTTTGTCAGCATTTTGCACCTGCACACATATCAGTAACTGGACAATACTACAGGGATGTCCTGAAAACATTGCAAGTCCATATCAGGCGCAAAAGACCACATTTGCATGAAGCAGGCTGGATGCTGCACCACGATAATGCACGGCCGCATATTGCCAATTTTGCTGAATATCTTGCAAAAATCAACATGAAGTGCATCCCTCACCCTCCCTATAGTCCGGATTTAGCCCCATGTGACCTTTTTCTATTCCCAAACTTGAAGAAACGCCTTCACGGGAGGCAATATCCATCATCAGAAGCAGTGGTGAAGGCTGTGGAGGCGATTTTGAAGTATCTCAAAAATGGTTTCCAGCATGTCTTTGAAAACTGGCAGAAACGCTGGGACAAGTGCATCGCATTCAGGGGAGACTATTTTGAGAAGGACCATCAAAATTACGAGGATGAGTAAAGGTACGTTGTCAAACAAAAAACAAAACAAAAACAAAACAAAAAAGTACAAAAAAAAAACCTGATCATTCTTTATTGAATAGCCCACGTAGAAGCTTCATTGAAAACTCTCAGCTTAGGGAGACGTTATTGATTAAGGCTTCACAGGTGATCAGCCGCGTGTCTATTTTATGAAGATCGAGCTTTTGGGCATTTTACACTCTATGGCCTTCATCAGGAACTGAGAGAATGCTGCGGAACGTGACCCTAATATGCATCATAATTAAAGTACCATAATGAAACTTTACAATTGCAGTACATTTTAATTTATGTCGAGTTATTATTCAAAATCTATATGACTAACAGAACTAACACATAAAGTAATATTAAGGAATGGATTTACAGCATAAGCGAATCAAAATAATTAGCATACTTCAGGGTAAAATTACACTGAAGATCTAAAGTAAAAAAATAAGGAGATTTAATGAAAACTGTATTCCCGCTTTCAGTATTTACAGAAACTTGTTAAACCTGGTGTTCTACAAAATTTGAGCAATGGTGTGGTTATTTGGAATGAGCTCAGACTTCTATTATCACTATTCTTAGCTACATGCTATTTTCGATAATTGATTTTGAAAACTGCTGTTGATCTTTGCCAATCTTCCGCTGCTGTAGAAAACACTGCCGCTGATCATTTGTTCTATTTAGCCTCATTTTAATTACCGAGACGTGAAACATGAATAGATGAGACCGGCTCCTCAAATTACTTGAAATTTACATTTAAACCTCAGTAATTTGTTACTACAAATCGGCTCAATATAAACTTCCGACTACTTAGTTAAGGAACACCCCTGAGGTGGTTACTTTTATGAAACAAACAAAAGCAGTTTGCAAAGGAAGGACTAGAATATGCGTAGGTAACGAATCTCTCTAAAGATAATTATGGCAATTAATAAGTGCCTCTTTGGCCGCCACTGCAGTAAAGCAATCCAGTTCTGTGCTCGCCTGCTACATTTTGCTGCAAAGTTTTACATTACAACGAAATTGCGAAAGCGAGAAATTTCGCACGTGTTTTGAAAGTGGTAGTTCATATCGAGTTACTCAAGGCTTTACATAGGCATCGCGAAATTTGGGTCGATGTCGCACCTATATCCCAAAAGGAGTAACCTAAATTTTGAACTACTTGGTGAAGGACAGCAGAACTTTGTCATTCTTTTTAAAACTTAGAATCTGAGGTAGAAATGCGTACCTTATCCCATTGGAAACTATAATCCAGTCTGATATTCACAGGCGTTGCTAAGGAAATCCACGAGAAACTTTAGAAACGTTCAGGACTTCTTGTGAATTTTTAAATTCAGGCAATTCTCCTTTGTCACATTAATATCAATATTTCTCCTAAAATCAATAATTGTGAGGAAAAAGTGACAAATATAGAATCACTACATACCAGAGTGGTTTGAAAAGTTTCCGACCTAATACAGGTGCAAGGCATTTTTAAAAACATTTATTTTTATTTTTCAACATAGTGTCATTGTAACTCCCAGCGATGCTCCCATCTCTGTAACCCGTCCAAATATTAATCGGCGTTTTTCTCTGGAAAACAATTATTCACGAAGGCGATTGCCTCTTAATTTGACAAAAATCTCTGTCCTCTGAGCGCAATTTTCAGTTGAGGGAACAAAAAGATGTCGCTTGGAGCTAGATCTGATGAGTAATGCGGATGGTCAAATTGTTCAAACCGTAATTCGTGGATTTTCGCCATTGCAAACGCTGAAGTGTGAGACAGTGCGTTGACTAGGTGAAATACGATTTTCTTTTTCTGCAAATGTGGCCGTTTTTTCCCGCAAGTTCTGCCTTCGCTTGTCAAGTAATGATGCGTAGTATGTTCCCGTAATGGTTTTACCTTTTTAAAGATAGTTAAAATAACTCCATGACGGCCCTCCCCCAAAGAAAACAGTCACCATCACTTTTCCAGCCGAAAAAAGAGTTTTTGCTTCTTTTTTTTGAAGCGTTTGCCCCTTTGCAGTCCATTTTTGAAATGTAATTTTGTTTCGTACGTATAATTGTGTATCCAAGTTTCATCTACAGTAATAAATCGGCGCCAAAACTCGGATTTATTGCGCCTAAACTGCGCCAGCAGAGCATTGGAAATGTGCATTCCAACACATTTTTTGGTCTAACTTGAGCAATCGCAGCACCCAACGCGCGGACAGCTTCCTCATGCCTTAATGTTGATTTCATATGTGACAAACACGTTCTTTTGACATGTTCATAAACGCTGCTATCTCTCTCACTTTAATTCGGCGGTCGTCTAGCACCATTTGGTGAACTTTGGCGATGTTTTTGCCGGTAGTTTTAGTTTTGGACGTCCCGAACGTCATTGGCTCCAGAGCTCTTACGGCTACGTTTAAGTTCAGCTGCCCAAAATTTCACTGTGGTAAATGATGGTGCAGAGTCCCCATACACAGAAAATATCTCATCTTAGATTTGTGTAGGCGTATTGCCTTTCGAAAACAAATATTTACTGACAGCTCCATACTCGATTATGTCCATTTTCATAAAAAAAAGAACACTCACATCAACTCACTCAAAAGACTGTTACATAACAACTGAGCGTCCAAAATGCCTGAAACTTTGGCGAGTAATTGTCAACAGATGAAGAACGAAATGCACTAGCTTTTATTTACGAGTGCTGGCATGTGCATGTCGAGGTCGGCAACTTTTCAGACTCCCTCGTAATGATTATTTATCTGGCATTGAATGTACAGTAATTATGGATGATGTGAAAATGTTACATTCCTCCATTAAGTAACTACGTAAACACAAAGATATGTTTATTGAATGTATTGATACTTTATAAATGATTAGTTTTAGTATTATTGGCGTACTAGTATGGATATAACGATTGTGCATTAACAAAAGCTGTAAAAGCCAAATACAGCGATTTTAGGTTTGGTTTGTGATGTACCAGGAACGTTATGCTTCTTGTAGTTATGCAGTTTTTGGAAAAATTTGAAGTTAGCACATTATATCATGCATTCTTCTATGTATTTATGTATGTTTTTAACATTTATATGTTCAAAGCCATCAAGAAATCTACACAACGTAAACTAAACTACTTAAACTATACTTCTGTTGAAGATTTTGGAAAACTGACCCACAACCGCAATCTAAAGGGATGTGTTAGTGAACACAAAACAGGAAATAATTATTGCATTAAGTGAATACGCGATGGTCAAACCTGAAAGAAATGGCAGCAAGTGACAATGAAGATGTCATTCACCCATTAGCACCCGGGGCCACGTAAGAGCGCCACGGGATCCAGTCCGCCTACAGTTCTAGTGAAAGGTTCCCTTGACTAGCGGGATTCCTAGTTAGCCGCAATAGTGCATCTATTTGTCCTCACAGGATTCACCATCGAACGCACCAAGCTGAGATGAAGGAGGATTAGCATATTGACCTCATTTCTAGCTCACTCTAAATGCCATTGTTACAGTTTACCTTAACGAGAGGTTCTGGTATGGATGTAATTAGAACTTGCTTAAGTGAAAGCTAATTTACCCATTTTATCCTTGTTCAGTGCCCTAGGCTGGTTAGAATTTCTACCCATTACTACTGACACAAAATATTAACACTAATTTGTTTCCGCTTATTTGTAAAATCCTGCTTCTGAAGTATATTTCAGTACTTTTGAGGCATAATAACGTTTTGAGAAAATAAATATTGAAATATGTTTATAAACATTAAAATAGGGATGACCTTTTGATCCCTATAGGACAAGGGCCTTCTACTCTATAAGGGTACTCCCTCAAATGTTCTGGTTGGGACACCATTTACACTTTTCACTGTCATTCACATATTTTGTATTATTTACCTTCCAAGTGGTTTCCATTTCGTACGGCTTTTTTCCAGATGTTACCACTCTCTTAAAATCTTCAAATCGTTATAAAAATTTAGGTCTCCTCAACACCGGATTTCCCTGTTTCAAACCTTCGTGTACGAGGGTGGTCTGAAAAGTTTCCGACCTCAAAATGAAGATGGCAGCACTCGTAAATAAAAGCTAGTGAATTTCTTTGCTCACGTACTGACAGTTACTCACCAAAGTTTCATTCCTTTTGGATGCTCAGTTGTTATGAAACAGTCGTTTGAGTGAGTTTATGTGAGTATTTTTATGAAAATGGACAAAATCGAGTATCAAGCTGTCATTAAATATTTGTTTTTGAAAGGCAATACGCCTACGCAAATCAAAGATGAGTTGGATTCTGTAGAGGGGGACTCTGCACCATCATTTACCACAGTGAAATTATAGGCAGCTGAATTTAAACGGGGCGTAAGAGCTTGGGAGACGATGAACGTTCTGGCCGTCCAAAAACTGCAACTACCGAAGAAAACGTCGAACAAATTCACCAAATGAGGCTCGACGACCGCTGAATTAAAGTGAGAGAGATAGCAGAGGCTATGAACATGTCAAAAGAACACGTTTGTCACATATTAAATCAACATTTGGACATGCGAAAGCTGTCTGTGCGTTGGGTGCCGCAATTGCTCACGTTATACCAAAATCGTGTTCGAATGAACATTTCTAAAACTCTGTTGGCGCAGTTTAGGTGCAATAAATCCGAGTTTTGGCGCCGAATAATTACTGTTTATGATACTTGGATACACCATTATACGCCCGAAACAAAAATACAGTCCATACAGTGGACTGCAAAGGGGGAACCGGCTCCTAAAAAAAGCAAAAACTGTTCTTTCTTTCGACTGGGAAGGTGATGGTGACTGCTTTCTGGGATAATCATGGAGTTATTTTAATGGATTATCTTCGAAAAGGAAAAAAAAAATTATAGGAGAATACTACGCATCATTACTTGACAAGCTGAAGGCAGAACTTGCGGGAAAACGGCCACATTTTCAGAAGAAGAAAATCCTGTTTCACCAGGACAGCACCTCAGCGGGTGCAATGGTGAAAATCCACGAATTACGGTTTGAACTGCTTGACCATCCGCCTTACTCACCAGATCTAGCACCAAGCGACTTCTTTTTGTTCTCTCATCTGAA
Organism: Mantis religiosa; assembly: GCA_030765055.1. NCBI lineage: Eukaryota > Metazoa > Arthropoda > Insecta > Mantodea > Mantidae > Mantis > Mantis religiosa. The sequence goes on along the minus strand of CM060958.1, from coordinate 108,805,731 downwards.
ATTTGCGCTCGGAGGACAGATTTTCGTCAAATGAAGAGGCAGTCACCTATGTGAACAATTATTTTGGAGAGAGAAAAATGTCGAGGACTATATGGACGGGTTACAGAGTTGGGAGCATTGCTGGAAGAAGTGTGTAGAGTTACAAGAAGACTATGTTGAAAAATAAATCTGAAAAATAATGTTCTGAATCTTTATTAGGTCGGACACTTTTCAGACCACCTTCGTATATGGGAATCTTGATTGTATCAGCTTGCTTCTGTTTATTAATTCTTGTTATCATTGTAATTTACAATGTGTTAAAGCTACTAAATTTAACATTTGCATTGTATTACCTTGAGAATACTATGTCAATAGCTCAAGCACTGAAGCTTATAAAATATTTGCAGGATATAGGCTTCAGAAACTTAATTATGAGAAACCTACATCAAACTATGAGTAAATGATGCATTTCCCAGTATTTTTTGCTTTTAATTGATGTTATCCAACGTCAAGTCATATTGGACGATGAATAAATGATACTCAAATGAGCCCAGGGTCTATAAAGCGATAGTTACCAGACTTTCATATTTCAGGATAAGGCACATCCCAGAAGAAACCTTATCCAGATAGCTCACCCTGACCGAGATTAGAACTCGGGACCTTATGAATGTAAGACAGACACGCTTAACACGCTTCCCTAATAATGTTTAGTGTCACATGACAAGCAACATGGAATTTATAACGTTGTTAAGAAAAAGAAGGGCGAAGAAAGTGTTTTATTTTAAATGCTGCCAGGGAGAGAACAGAAAAAAAATATCAATCATATGGCAATAAGTACCACATATGGCCACAAATTCCGTAATGAGATCATTTTTATCTATGCTACAAAAATTAATATTCTTAGTACAATTTTTTAAATTAGAGAGGGAAAATATGTGTAATTTATTTAAATATACTTTGATACACGAGATAAATACAATAACTTTTATTATAATGAAAAATGATTTTGTAAAGAGCTACTAGGCTTACCAATATCAGCACCTAGGGAAGTAGGTTTTGTAGAATTAGGAAAGACAAGAACAAATGGAATAATAATGGAAAGAGTAATAACATTCTGGTATAGGTTCTTGGTCAAAGAAGAAGGGGAAATTACGAAATTATGTACGAGACAGCAAAAAATATTAGAGACCACAAACAGTTAGTGGGCAGAGATAGGAGGAATTATGGAAAATATGGAATGAGAGATATATGGAGATTAGAGGAAGGGAATACAAGTGATGTGGGTAATTGGTAAAATGCAGAATAGAAGATACAGAAAGACAGGAAATATGGGGAAGTTTAGAGAATATGAAATCATTACAATTTTACAAGAAATGAAAAGAAACTGGGAACGAGAAGCCTATGTAGATTACTGCAATAGGCAAGACAGAGAAGGGCTAGCTTGGATGAGAACAGAAACAATTTTCCTAAGAGGGATAAGAGGTAGGGAAAAGGGAATTTGTGAATTGTGTGGTGGAAAATAAGGTATAGAACACTATGTAGGGGAATTATGAGGAGGTTTGCAATATGGAGAAAGAAGGTGTGGGAGGAAAAATGGGAGAAAGTAGAGAAGAGGATAGCTATTAAAATGTTAACAGGAAAGGAGGAAAAGAAGGTAAGAATTATTAGTGAGTTCTTAAAGAAAGTAAAAAGAAAATGGGCAAGAAGTGTAAAGAATGTAAGGAAGAAAGATGGGGAGGAAAGGGGCTAATTAAGTAACAAGGAGACAGGGAGGTTAAGAGCTACCTCGCTAAGCAGAAGACCAGAGTGTCAAGTAAGCCAAGGTAGCAACAAGGTAAAGACAAATGTGGCCTAAAACTGTAAAGTGTAAATAATTGTAAAATTTTGGAATATGCATAATAAATAGTTCATTCATTATAATCAGTAATGAAAACTTTCTTCAGATTTAAATGGCATAAGAAAGCAATGCCTCACGTTATTAAAAATATGGTTTAATTCACATGGAGTAACACAAACGGTGGCATCCGAAACATGTCCAGATATTTTGGATGGAATGTAACACCTTCTCTATGTGATAGAGACAGTAAGACCTGATCTCAGGACCTTGATGATGAGGTCAAGAGTATGTGGTATTGGAATGTTTTCGTATCAGAATTAGGGAGCTGATCTATACGTTAAATCAAGACTTCAAGCGCCACGTTAGTGTGTTTGTGGTCTCTCTTGTGTCCTCGTTGGGGGTAAAAAAATGTCCGCCCTTAAGGTGCCCCCAGTTTATGCTGGCAGAGGTCAGCGGGGTCAAAGAGAGCAACAAAAAGCGATTCTGTGATGCTAGGAGCGGCGCTAGGTTGGCAACACAACCATATAAGCCATGAGGGCGCGAGTTGCGTTGGCAGAACAAGCCGCTCCGGTCCACTCCCTCCACAGTTGGCATGGCCATCGTCGGTTTCCTGGTTGACTCTCCGGACACCCCGAAACTCTTACTTCTACTACTGCGCTAACAGACGTTATAGCAACTAACTGGAACAATTGATAATCGACAATAATGCTCATTCCTTTACTAGTTACATAACTTTGGATTTGTTTACGAAGAATTTTCTTTATAAACTTTCAATTCACACATATTTATAGTCTCACTTATATTTCCAGACTTCAGCTGGGAGAGGAATAATACTAACTAGCCCGCCTCGGTAGCGTAGATGGTAGCATGTCCGCCTCACTTTCAAGAGGTCCCGAGTTCGATCGGTCAGGGTGAATTACCTGGATAAGGTTTTTCCGGGGTTTTCCTTTATCCTAAAAGACGAATGTCGGGTAACTCTAAGCTCCATGGACCCTGGGCTCATTTGAGCATCATTTAACCGATTCCAATCATCGTGCGATATGACTTAAAAGAAGTTAAAGTACGTACAGTAAGTGTAAAAAGTGTTCGTACACATAAGAAATTACACTAAGATTCTTGGAGAAAGAGGAATGGGATGTTTGGCAAATTTATAAGTAAATTAATCATGTCCAGTAAAGCATTTATGTTGTATTTGGTAATATGTTAGATGACAAAACATACAAATATATTAGTTACTTCTTCTTAAAATAAAAAATATGTTATTATTTAGCACAAAAAATGGTCGTACACCTATGATTTCAATAACATTTTTATAACGTATACCATCATTCAATATTTGGTGGACTTTCCTTTTGCTTTTATAACTTCCTCCAGTCTTCGCGGCATTTATTCCACTAGCGCTCTTGTTTTCTTTAGTTCAGTTAGGTCCCATTCTATTTGAAGTGTGTGTTTTAATTCTTCTTTATTGGAAATTGAGAGATTTCTGATTTTTCTCTCCAAAATAGACCAAAGATGTTCTATAGGGTTGGTATCTGGTGACTGGGGAAGTGTATGAAGTTGTTTTGGCGTGTTATAAAGCAGCCACAAGTGTATATTTGGGGTCGTTGTCCTGCTGAAACATAAAATTGTTCTCAAGACCTAGTTTCTGGGCACTAGTATGGAGATTTTCCTTTAAAATATTCATATAGACTTTATGGTCCATAGTTCCATCAATAAAGTGCAGTTGACCCACATATGAAGCACTCATACACCCCCAGAACATATTGGAGTCACCTCCGTGTTTTAGTGTAGGCACTAGATTTTTGGGATGCAGCCATGCATTTTTCTTGTGCATTGCCATACGCCTTACACTGGACCCAAAAATATTCAAGTTACTCTCATCGGAAAATATCACTATTCCAGAAGTCTGTTCCTTTATTTCGGTGCTCTTTTGCGAAATTCAATTTGATTTTTTTTTCTTACCCAGAACTTTTTCCGGGGTACTTGACCATGATAACCAGCTTCCCGATAAATATTGCGAACAGTGCTGGCCGAAACGTTTATACCACTTCGTCCCAGATCCGCAGCCTATTTCACAGATATGTGCAGAGGTCCTACCCAATCTGTCCTGGACCCGTAGGTCCAAAGACCCTGGCCTCCTTCAACCAGGGAGCGATGGATACTCCGGGGCTCTTTCCATAGGGCAATACATGATATCTTAAAAAGCCCCCTCCCCCGCTGACAACAACGTCAAGACGGGATGGAAGTGAATACGCCACTTACGCGCGTCAACCCCACCTCGGTAGGGCCGCCTGGTGATCTAGCACACCTTCTACTAGCTCTGCAGACTAGTACCCGGGACTTATGAGGCAACCTCTACCCCCTCCGGGCGGCCGTAGCCTGGCCAGAGGTACCAATTCCCCGTGGGTGCCGGGAACACACCGCCCCCTCGATTCCAACCCAATCCGAACAGTTAGTTAATGCCAGAGGACTAAGGACCCGGGCCTCGTTCGACCAGGGAGTTACCGAGCTGTCCCAAAAGGGTGCCCGGTGCCTCCGTGAGTCTTTCCATAGGGCAAGACCTACAGACTAACAATGTCCCCCCCATCTGGTCCTGTGGACTCAAGACGGGATGGAAGTGGATACGCCACTTACGCGCGCCAACTCCAAAATGGGAAGGCTATCAATATGACCTCAGTGGGGCCACCTGGTGATCTAGCACACCTTCTACTAGCTATGCTGGCTAGTAATGGCTTCCCTCAACCCCGTCCGGTGACGTAGTCGATCTCCCACGGGTATCGGGAACCACTGCCCACTTGAGTCCAACCCAACCCGAACAACTCCCCGACTGGAGGGGCTCGAATGTTCGGCCTGAGGTCCCTCTAGTAACGTCAGTGCTAAGGGTCCGCAGCGCCCGCACCACGGCAGCTGAAGGGGACGGATCCCCTCCCCTACGGGAAGCCTATTTCACAGCACTGATTTTTGGATCCTTCGTTATTTCATCCAGGATAACTCTTTTATCTTTCTCTGTTAACCGGTCTTCCGGTTCTTGGCTTGTTTTGCACCATTTTTAAAACAAAAAACCTATTTATTGCTGTCTGCACGGTGGAGCGAGGTCTGTCAACAAGTTGACATATTTCTCGTAGCGATTTGCACTGATTATAGAGTTTAATAATCAATTTTCTTGTTTCTTCGCTGGTTTCCCTGTACTTGCTTCCCATTTTGACGTTCCTGTGTGTTTGTTCGCTGTTGACTGACGTCTGATCCCACTGTTTCTTATCACTGCTATCCACAGGTAAGCTGCTAGGTGAATGTTGGCTTGATAAGCCTTTGAGCTTATATTCTCGAAGCATTACTGCAGATGTACGATCACTTTTTGTGCCTATTTTAGACGTCTTTTTGTGCATTTTATTTAATTTTTACAATTATACACATCACATTGCGGTTCTGTTTGTGTACTTGTGCAAATGAGTTTTGTATTCATGTCTTGTATGTTACATATTTCTTAAAACCTGTGCTTTTTGTTTGATGCACATTCTAGTGCAAAACAATATAGATGTATTAACACTGACTGTAAATTACTAAAGAAAAAAAATACTGACTAAAGAAAATTTCCAATCTCCAGTCAGGAATCGAATAGGCGAACATTGGATTTGGAAGATAGCAGATCACAAAAGCAGTTCCACAGTGTTTTCTATTGTCAGTAACAGTGATTGAAAAATAAACAAACGGTTAGGAAGTCTTTGATCGAAACAAAGCCTACGTAGCTTTGCTACATACTGTACTTAATTTTAATAAATAAATATTATATGAGTAATTTTGAAGTTGTTTTACACAGAGAAGAACTGAGAGATAGAAAATATGGAAGCAAAATGTAGTTTTTTTTTTTTTTTCAACATTGACTACTTCATTGAGTAGTTCATTTGTTTTCATTGAATATAGATATCGTCTCACAAGAAGTGCCGTTCTTTTTTTTTTAAACAATTATTTGAAATGTGTTCTGAAAAGCAATTAACTAATTTTCAAAGTATAGAGCATTAGATTCTATTATCTTGAGTCATCCTTCAGCGAGGTTTATTATCCCACAATGGTAGCAGTCTCTAGTTTTTGATGTCAAGAATTCGTGACAACCACTTGCACTGCTTCAATGTTGTCAAAATTTCTTTCACGTAGAAAATGGGCCATGGATAAAACAGATGATAATCTGATGGTGTGAGATCAGGGCTGTATGCTGGGTGTGGCAGTAGTTCGATTCCTCCCAATTCATGAATTTTTGTTTTTGCAGTATGGGTGTTGCATTGTTCTGTTGCACTAGAACTCTATTTATGTTAACTAATGCTGGGTATCTTTTCTTTAACCCTGGCGTGATAGTCCAAAGAGGGCCAAGGCCTACCAACCCGACTGCCGGCCTCACGCCCACATACGCACGGCAGAGGTGGGTGATCATCCAACGGATACGGGAAGGAGATGTAGTCAGCATCTCGGCATCTCCCAGCCGGAACGTAATGCTGGGTATCTACGTCTCAAAAGTTCATGAACTCGTTCCCCAGTTGTTGAGAACTTGTTTTTTTAATTTACGTCCTCCAACCTTAAGTCATATCGGACAATGAATTAAATTGGTGAAATAATGCTCAAATGAGTCCGGAGTCCATGGAGCTTAGAGCTACGCAACATTCGCCTTTCAGAATAAGGGAAACCCCCGGAGAAGAACTTATCCAGGTAACTCACCCTAACCGAGATTCGAACTCGGGACCTCTTGAACGTGAGGCAGACACGTTACCAACTATGCAACAGAGGCGGGCAGTTGTTGAGAATAAATATCCGCATCAATCGTCCGCTCGTTTGGAACAAACTCCCAGTGAATCACATCTTCAAAATTCCACCAGACACACAACACTACTTTGGGACCGAACTGCTATTTTAACGATGACTTGGCAGTTTGGCGAGGATCAAGCCACTATTTCGAGGTATCACAGTTTTGGTAATATACCCATTTTTCATATCAAGTAACAATTCTCCTGACAAATCTATCATCCATGGGATTATGAATAAGCTGACGACAGATATCCACCCTGTGTTCAGCCTATTGAGGTGTCAGTTCATGAGGTACAAAACTACAGCTTCTGTATGATTTTGCAATGGTGGCAATTTATGATATCGTTTGATGCACCAAGTTCTTCTAATAGCTACGGATACTATTTACGGATTTTCTCGCAAAACTTGGCGTGTATCCTTAATATTCCATACTTTAGGTCTTCCAGAACTTGGTAAATTTTTAGGGTTTTCGTCTCCATTGTTGAAACTTTGTTACCATCGTTGTACCACACAATCACTAACGCCACCTTCTCCTTCCACTTCACATGTTCTTCGATCTCCGGCGGCGACTTTATAATCTTGTTTGTAATAGTGTTTTAGGAGGACAAGGAAAACAAAGTTCAAACTTTGTTATCTACATTTTGTGATTGTTTATTAACAACCGAAGACTGATACATGCTAGCAATTTACGCAACACTAACTATGGCATCATGTAAATTTCACTGGCAAATCAAAGAGACCCAATACATTTTTCAAAACACCAAAATCAAAACCTGACATTGCTCATGAGACAACCTAATAAAAAGGTAAGGTTATAGGGACCTCCGTAATCAAGGCACAGCATCGTACGTAGACCATTCAGTGCTTTGTGTTTCTACATGAATCCTGGGAGGGCGGGATGGGAAAAGAGACGAGCGCAAGCATATAGCGTCCTTAACGTTTTCAGCTCAGGCCTGCCCATATCTATAATTCCCTGGGTTTCCTAAAGGACATTCACAACCACCCAATCAACATTTAAAATTTTTGGGAATGACACGAATAAATGATCGGGAAATTCCAGCCTCTGTAATGTATTTGATAGCATGTCTACCTTACGTTCAAGAGGTCTTGAGTTTGAATCTCGATCAGGGTGTGTTATCTAGATAAGATTATATAGGGAAAAGTAGTTATGCTTACGTAGTACTGATTTTATCTGCATGTTATTTGGTTAGGAAGGGTGTTGAGTATATCTGACAAACAAATATGGATCTTCCAAATAAACTCTTCAGAGAATCTAATGTTATCTTGTAATTACTAAATTTAATTACTTATTAACTAGCTAGGATTAAAAACGATTGTCTCGTTACAACAATTTCATAACAAAACGTTAAGTCAGTTAAAATTACAAATATTGTATGAAATTAAAGTTGTTTCTGGAAGTAATGCAGGTAATCTCTTTTGCTACAAAGTCTGTGTTTTCTTTGCAAATCCAGATAATAATTTGCAACTCGTAGCACTACCCAAAGCAGAACAAGAGTTGGTTTTCTCTGGTGAATACTATTGCATCAAATTTGGCACCACAGTTTCTAGATGATACATATCATTTCACTTTGTGTTGTTGGAAATGACAAAAGAAATGCACTGTAGCCATGGAACACAGATATTCATAAGAACGGACACGAAGTGAAGTTGCCTACAGCAGGAGGCCATGGAAGTGATGGGAAACTGTCAGCAGGAGTAGAGGAGATCAAGACAAGCTGACATTTTAGTCCAGAGCCGGTACACTGCACCTCAAAAGTTGGTTATCTCTTGATATATCGCTGGCGAAATACCTCTAAACTGCCTCAACGTCACCAGAGCATCTAGGTATGTTCGTAAACCCTCGTTGGCAATAGAACAACTGATCAATTTCTTTATTAGACAGTTCTGCAAATAATATGATTTATTCTTTACTACAGAATACACCTATCTTTATACGAGGGTGGTATGAAAAGTTTCCTACGTAATTAAGACACAAGACATTTCTTAAGAACCTTTTTTTTTTCAACGTGTAACTTTACACACTTCTCCCAGTGATGCTCCCATTTCTGTAACCCGTCCAAATAGTACTCGGCGTTTTTCTCTGCAAAATAATTGTGATTGTTTTTCATTTGACGAAAATCTCAGACCTCCGAGCGCAATTTTCAGATGAGGGAACAAAACGAAGTCGTTTGTGGTTAGATCTGATGAGTAAGGCGGATGGTCAAGCAGCTCAATACGTAATTCGTAGATTTTCGCCATGGCAACCACTGAGGTGTGAGACGGTGCGTTGTCTTGGTGAAAGAGGATTTTATTTTTCTACAAATGTGACAGTTTTGCCACTAGTCTGCCTTCAGCATGTCAAGTAATGATGCGTAGTATGCTCCTGTAATGGTTTTTCCTATTTGGAGTTAATCGATTAAAATAACTCCATGACTATCTCAAGAAACAGTTGCCATCATTTTCCCAGCCGAAAAAAACAGTTTTTGTTCTTTTGGAGCCGGTTCTCCCTTTGCAGTCCACTGTTTGGACTTTATTTTTGTTTCGAGCGTATAATGGTGTATCCAGGTTTAATCTGCAGTAATTAATCGGTGTCAAAACTCGGATTTATTGCGTCTAAACTGCGTCAACAGAGCGTTGGAAATGTTCATTCGAACACGTTTTTGGTCTAACGGGAGCAAACGCAACACTCAACGCGCGGACAGCTTTCTCATGTCTAAATGTTGATTTAATGTGTGACAAACACGTTCTTTTGACATATTCATATCCTCTGTTATCTCTCTTACTTTAATTCGGCTGTCGTATGGTGCATTTGTTACACTCTGGCGATGTCTTCGTCGGTTGTTGCAGCTTTTGGCCGTCCCGAACGTTGATCATCTCCCAAGTTCTTACGGCCACGTTTAAATTCAGGTGCCCAATATTTCACTGTGGTAAATGATGGTGCAGAGTCCCCATACACAGAATCCAACACATCTTTGATTTGGGTAGGCGTATTGCCTTTCAAAAACAAATATTTATTAACAGCTCGATACTCGATTTTGTCCATTCTTTGTCTAAGGGTTGTACCTATATATTTCTTATAAATGCTTTTTATATTTGTTCATTCAGACGCTGATCCACTGCTCAAAGGTAGTGTGCAATCTTTGTTTCCATCTATATTAAATACAGTAGAGATATACTTGTTTTTATACTGGTGCCCACGTAAGGTTCAGCCATAGAAAGTGTGGTAGCAGTATTCTGTAATTTGCTTTATATGCGCGGTCTAATAGACTAGCTTTTTTCGCGGTTGGTTAAGTGTTTTTATCTCTGTTGTCCACCATTAAGCTACTAATTACATCCAGAACAATTATCCTTTGCCAATGCTGCGCAAAATTATGTGGATAATAGCTACAAACTGGAAGTACCACGTCTTAGCTTTTACGGCAATTCTCGGAGAGAAATGCGTTTCACGGCAAACAGCCAAAGCAGATATATTGTTCATACAAGCAACACATGAATAGATAAATCAGTATTCGATTTATATGAATTTCTCTATTCATTTTAACAAGAAATTTTTACGAAAATATATTATTTTATTCATTCTCTTTTAATCTGGATAAACATTTGTAGAAACTATCTTATAGTAACGCAATCATTATTTGAAACTTATTATACTTAGAACATATTACACCAACATTCTTCTTCTGCAACTTCATTGGCTGAATATTTTGGCCTGCTCTACTATTTTTTCCAATCGATGCGATCTTTTGTCAAGTTCAGGCAGTTGTTAGTCTTCATGTTTTTAAATCTTGATGTATATGATGCCGATGTTTCAACTTGTTTTATTTTTATTTATTTAGTGCCGAGGTATAACATAGATTGCATCTACTGGAATTGACCCTAGTTACTTTTCCAGTAGACGTCTAAATGCTACCAGTCGTTCACAACCATTTTATCTCATACATAATATGATCTAAAATTTACTTTGTCGACTCTTACTCATAACATTCCTCACCTTCCATAGAAATTCTCCTAATTGTCTAATCTGACTCTGATAGGAAAATATTTTCTTTATGGTTAAAATACTTTTATTTCTCAGCCATTTCTCTCTAAAACTTTTCTTTGTGCCCAAATATCGGAGAGTGACCTTGCAGTACACTACCCCTTAGACCTCTCAGTTTCCAAATCCCTAATCTGTAGCATGCTATCTTTTCAGTGACAGTTGGCCATATTGTGTTTAATGGAGTTGGTAGACCTTTTTTTATAAGACAATAGAGAATCGTTGTGTGAAGAAACGTGAAGCATGTTAATGACAGCTGTGGTTAAATTGAATTGTAATTCCTTTTAGTGTTTAAACTACTCAGCATTCTTTATCTGTGATATTTGGAAAGTGTAGTAGTTAGTGTGAATACAAGAATTCACTGGCTTTGAGTGTGGGAAATTAAGTACAACAATATAAGTGTCAAACATTTTCTTCTCCTGACAATTCGCCGATTCTTCTGCAATACAGTCCATTTAGGTTGTGAGCTTTAATTTGACAGCCAAAACTTACACCACGATGAAACACTATCGCTTCTCCTTCCCTTTTATTACATATTTCTAAATGCTTTTCTGACCTTGACTCTGTTCCAAACATCCTTAAAAGAGCCAGTGACCTTTTCTCTTTCATCTCAGCCCACATAGTTTGACGGGTCCATATCCTCGAATAGATCTAACTATCTTCCATATTCTCCATGCTAAGCTATGTCTATGCAGCCATATATTACCTAGTCCAACTGTTATTTTACTCTTTTCAACCAGGTTCGCTGATTGGAATACTTTTCTTGAAAACTGAGGCAACAGTAAATCAAGTTATCCTCTGGCTATTGCAGTATCCTGTACCAGTACTTAACCACTCTTTCCATCACCATTCCTTTTGCACTAATTTTTCCCACCTATAAAAGTGCTCCTACATTTGCTGAGTTCTGGGGTACGTCCAGATAAATTTACAGCATGCTCTTAATACAAGAATTTCACCATCCATTTTCAACCCCCATATTTGCACCTCTTCCTGGACTCTACTAAGGCTTTCAGCGTGATAGAAAAGTCTAATTAAGGCAAATAGACACTCTTCAAACCTGAGTCAATCGGAGCTGCTGTGGTGCCCATTATCAAAAGAGGACCAAGTTTTGTTCCACAATACCCTAAACGCAAGTTAACACTCTCGTACGATGAGGATAGTCTGTATGGTCTCGCAGAGTCCTACTTTGTACCTTTGATGCTAGGTTATCACTCAAATTTGACGGTCCAAATAAAGTGAATCACGACCTTGACATCTGCCTTTTTCATACACTCTGGCTCAAATTTCTCCTCTCTTCTAAACTTTCTCTTTAAATCTGAATGCAGAATTCATATTTTGTATGGCAAATGTTCCATATGTGTGGAGAGAACATACCATATTCTGCAACTTATCAGAATCATACATCATTTTGATGTATTGATGACAGACCTTTGCCCACATACTCAGTTTATAAATAGACAAGGCCAAGCAATATTCTAACCATTTCCTGTCAGTCTGTTATTGACAGATAATCGATTACATTAATATTTCACCACGAGGCTTGTGAAATGTGAAATCGACAGCATGTAATTTTGATATGTCATAGGATCTTAATTGAGGGTGTGGTGCTACATAAAATGGACTGCAATATACTTGCAGGTGACTTTCTATCTTAGCTTATCATACTAAAGTTAAACGATTTTAAAATTATATTTGTAAGTTTTTGTTGTCATCACGTAAGATACACGCTCAAGAGTAACCAAGTGCCCATCAAAATGTAACACTTGGGTAAAGTTTATTATGATACTGAAATGTACTATTTGTAAACACTATTTCTAATTCATAGTTTAACACAGAAATATCAAACAAATATCTCACTATTAAATAACGAAAAATTATTCTTTCCGGTTTGCTAATATGGGCTAGAGTTCCTCAATGGTATTTTAGGAAAGAATGCTATAATTATCTACTAGCATGACACTAAGTGGCTTCTATAGATACAGAGCAGTAGGTTGTGGAGGGCGTTCATACCCCGCGAGAATGGGTGTACCACAACAGCTGGAACACTTGGAGCTCGTCTGTTTCTTGAAACATGGGACTTAGAGTGTGAGCGCACTATATCGCGCTGTTGTGCGTAACCCATCACTTAATCCCAAATCGCATCACTTCCATGTAAACCTCCGATTGACTGCACCTGATTATATTGTAACTATCCCTTTAATACTTTCAAGCACAGCGCAGTTTTATGGATATACCGTCCATTACGGATGGTCCCGGAAAACTGCTAATACCTTCAACTCCATTTTATCGGATGCTTCTTCAAAGTTATCGTCCGATTCAGAATCACTTTCTTGTAAACATATGAAGAAATTGTCTAAGATATCATCAAAGAATCCGTCTCCTTCACATGTTCTAATATTCTGAAGTAAGTTTTAGTGTTGCATTGAAGAAGATCTCACTTACTTCTAGTTCTTTGCATGTCCTATGTTTCGTCACACGTACTTTCATTTGTGCCCATATTAACTTGATAGCATTGATATCACAATGATACAGAGGTAAGATATGTCCATTTAATTCAGCTGAACTTATCTTTGTTTCTCTTAATTATGTGGTACAAAATCAGTTCTAATATCATATTTACATTATTACCATATTTCACTGTCCATAAAAGCACTGTTTGTAAATAAGCAAACATGCAGCGGTTGGAACACCTCTCGCTGACTGACGGAGGTTAGGTAGTCACGCATAACTGATTGTCACCCCTCCTTTATCACAGGGAGGGGTAGCGCTCAGTACATCATGTTTCAAGTTCTATCAAACGAATTCTTATCTTCCTGATGGACACGGTAATAATGGGACTCACGCTCCATTGTGATTCATCTATGTAACAAGAGATAGGCCACGATATGTAAACACATTATTTGCATAAGTATACTCGAAAGGTGTTAACGTAATACCACCGGACATATTGGTGCGATGTACGGAAGCAGTGATGACTCGTATTCAGCAGTATATTGAAGTTGAAGGCCACTAGTTTGAACAGAGGTCACATTTACATCAGAAACTGAATTTGTTTCAAATTGGACTTTAAGCTTTCCATTCCCAGCAATTGAACCTTGTAAAACGGAAGATAAATTTTGTACGACGGTTCAAAGTGTTTATAGATTCTTTTGACGCACCCTCCTCTTCGTGTACAAATGGTCTCTGTAGGTATCACTCTTGTATTTCTCGGGAGACCTCCGAGTTTTAAGTACTTTTCAGTTAGGTTTAAGGCTTTATCTATAAGTTTCTGGTCGACTGGATTTTCTGGCAGTATTTATCAACTAGATCTTTAAAAAGTCTCTAAGATCTGTTGAGCTATTTGCAGGAAATCCTCTTATGTCTTCATCCATGTGAAACGTTCTGTCCATGCAAAGAGAATGTAATTTCAAAGCAATCATATTGCGATAAGTACTTAAAATGTTTACTATCACTTAAGATTTACTATATTCTCATACTTTTCCTCAACTTCAAGAAAATTTGCAATAATTTCTACAAATGTTTATCTTTACATCAGGTAGAGGAATTACTGCTTATAAGCATACTTTTATGTTCTAATTTACGAGTCTCTTTTAATATATTATTTCTGTTAAAGAATTGCATGAGTGTTATTCATTATATATTTAAAATATCTATGCCCGATTTCACCAACTGATGTTAAGACTTAACACGAGTTTAGCAATAGCTATAACAAAAGTTACATTTCACCAACAAGTGTTAGCTTAACACTCGTGTTAAATCTCTTGTAAAACTAACAAGTCATATTTCTGTTGTTAAGTCCTTAACAATTGTAAATAGTCAAGATGGCGGGCGTGAACTCCGCTGTTGACGTCGATTTGCTATATTTAAGACCGTCTAAATGGCATTCGTAATAGAGTACGGCCTATGAGGAGAAATGATTTTGAGGAGCTATCAGAAGAAAATTTTCTACATAGGTATAGACTGTCGAAACAAGTTGCTTATGAAGATTACTGCGGAAGTACAAGAGAGGTTAGATCTGCGTGAAAGAAATATACCGATCCCTCCTTTACTTCAAGTATTAATAACTTGGCTATTTTATAATACACTGAATTATGTGGATAATACACTGTCCACCTCTCTTCTTGAAACGTTTAAGTCACTCGTCACTTGTCCTTCTTCGCACCTCGTCTTAAATTTACGTAATAATGAGTTAGAACATGCATCGAAAGGAATACGCCGATATCGCATTTGCTTAATGTAAGCGATTTTATAACTTTGCGATTTTATAATTCACTGAATTATGTGGATAATACACTGTCCACCTCCCGTCTTGAAACGTTCAAGTCACACGTCACTTGTCCTTCTTCGCACCTCGTCTTAAATTTACGTAATAATGAGTTAGAACATGCATCGAAAGGAATACGCCGATATCGCATTTGCTTAATGTAAGCGATTTTATAACTTTGCGATTTTATAATTCACTGAATTATGTGGATAATACACTGTCCACCTCCCGTCTTGAAACGTTCAAGTCACTCGTCACTTGTCCTTCGCACCTCGTCTTAAATTTACGTAATAATGAGTTAGAACATGCATCAAAAGGAATATACCGATCCCTCCTTTACTTCAAGTATTAATAACTTTGCAATTTTATACTTCACTGAATTATGTGGATAATACATTGTCCACCTCCCGTCTTGAAACGTTCAAGTCACACGTCACTTGTCCTTCTTCGCACCTCGTCTTAAATTTACGTAATACTGAGTTAGAATATGCATAGAAGGAAATATGCTGATCTCGCATTTGCTTCAAGTATTAATAACTTTGCAATTTTATACTTCACTGAATTATGTGGATAATACATTGTCCACCTCCCGTCTTGAAACGTTCAAGTCACACGTCACTTGTCCTTCTTCGCACCTCGATTTAAATTTACGTAATACTGAGTTAGAATATGCATAGAAGGAAATATGCTGATCTCGCATTTGCTTCAAGTATTAATAACTTTGCAATTTTATACTTCACTGAATTATGTGGATAATACATTGTCCACCTCCCGTCTTGAAACGTTCAAGTCACACGTCACTTGTCCTTCTTCGCACCTCGATTTAATTTTACGTAATACTGAGTTAGAATATGCATAGAAGGAAATATGCTGATCTCGCATTTGCTTCAAGTATTAATAACTTTGCAATTTTATACTTCACTGAATTATGTGGATAATACATTGTCCACCTCCCGTCTTGAAACGTTCAAGTCACACGTCACTTGTCCTTCTTCGCACCTCGTCTTAAATTTACGTAATACTGAGTTAGAATATGCATAGAAGGAAATATGCTGATCTCGCATTTGCTTCAAGTATTAATAACTTTGCAATTTTATACTTCACTGAATTATGTGGATAATACATTGTCCACCTCCCGTCTTGAAACGTTCAAGTCACACGTCACTTGTCCTTCTTCGCACCTCGTCTTAAATTTAAGTAATACTGAGTTAGAACATGCATAGAAGGAAATAGGCTGATCTCGCATTTGCTTCAAGTATTAATAACTTTGCAATTTTATAATTCACTAAATTATGTGGATAATACACTGTCCACCTCCCATCTTGAAACGTTCAAGTCACACGTCACTTGTCCTTCTTCCCTCCTCATTTTAAATTTACGTAATACTGACGAAGGTGTTTTCGTGCTTATAGTGTGACACATGCATTTGAATTAAATTTGTTTCCAATTTTTCCCACGTGACATCTTTATCTTTTACATTCACCGCATCTGTCCTCTTATATTCCACGATATCCTTGTCACCAATTCAATTAACAATTCTTTCTCCATGGATAAGAAATTTGTCTCACGGTTTTTGTTTACGATTTTCTTTACCCGCCATTTTTCAGCTGTGTGCAGACGAAAATGATAACAAAAGTGCATAGCAATACGTTCAGAAAATAATACGACTCATCCATAGCCTTCTATAGATGTAATACTGACAAGTCTCTAGGAGTTAACACGTGATTGTTAACATTTTCAGAAAACAGGTTGATGAACTGTAAGAAATTTAAGCTTTGTTAGAGCTGTGACAATTGTTACATTACATTTGCCATCATGGATTTTAGCATCTGTTTGTGAAATCGGGCATTAGTATTTCTTGGTTAGTTTTTAGCCCTTTTCAGTTAGGTTTAAGGATTTATCTATAAGTGTTTAGTCAAGAGAATTTTCTGGCAGTATTATTGGACTAGATCTTGAAAAAATCTCTAAAATCTGTTGAGCTTCTTGCAGGAAACCCTCTTGTGTCTTCAACCGTTGGTTACTTTGTATCCATGCAAAGAGAATGTAATTTCAAAGCAATCACATAGCGATAAGTACTTAGAACTTCAAGAAAATTTGCAATAATTTCAACAAATATGTATCTTAACATCGGGTAGAGGAATTACTGCTTGTAAGCATACCTTTATGTTCTACTTTACGAGTCTGTTTTAATCTATTATTTCTGTTAAAGAATTGCATGAGTTTTATTCATTATATATTTAAAATATTTAGTGTACTAATGACATATCAGCTAACAGGTTCCAGCCGGCAGTGTGCCATAATTTCCATCTCGTGGGAGTTATTTTACATTCCTGTAAATCTACCAACATGCATTTTTAAGGTGAGTCGTAATGCCCTATATTACTAATGTTAAAATGGGAATACTAATGCCCCGTTTTCTCAGGATCTATTGGGTGTAGAAATCTAAACTTTTACAGTGTATGTGTTTTTCCTTCCTAAATATACTGATCCTCATTTGTATAATAATCTGAAGTAGTACATTATTTTATAATTCTTTACTGTAGTTCTAATTATTTCGTTAAAAGACAACTTTTTGTTTGTTTGAGTAATGCATTTTAGGAAATTGACTCTCTGAGGATCCACATCACTGTAAAATTTAGATTATGTCATAAAATTTTTATGGAGATATTACTAATGGTTTATGAGAAAACGGGAAAACGTAGTTTTGAGAAAATTGATGTTGAAGTAAAACTAAAATATATGAAAATGACTTTTTATTTAACTGAGAGCCTCTTCTTTGTCAAGATCCATCAAAGGTATACCTAAGTTAGTTTTATCATCATTTTCTACTATAGATTCACTTATAGCAGCCTTCATCGAGTCTTCAGATATCTTTTTCACACTTGTTCCCACTACTGTGTAGCGAATAATGTTAGTTGGTGCTTTGGGGAGATTTGGCATAACACAAAGTAACTAGCCAGCTGAAAATTCCTTTCCAGAACATCTAAGTCCATAAAATAACCTCAAATTATCTTAAAAAATCTGGGGGTTTCCACATTTTTCTGATGTGTAAAAATGCTTAATGCTCTCCCAATTTGTGCACTTCTGTCAGGTTATTTACTATTCCATTTCTTTGAGAAACATTTTCATGCAGATTCACTCCCCCCACGAATATTACAACTGACAAAGACACTAAACACTGAACTTAACGTATTAAAATTAATTAATATATTTATATTTGTATCATCTTCATTAATATTACTATAATTCTTTTCTGTGTTGTTTAGTTTCCTTTTAGAAGCACTGGGTGGAGTTTTAACATTATCAAAAGGATTGTTCAACACTAAATTTTCACATTTTTGTGCAGTTACATCTTCTTCTACCACAGGATATGTTCTATACTGTTAATTGCCTTTGTTTTTTTCTCTTTTTAAACAAGTCTTTATGTTTTGTTATTGTGAAAACAACACAAAAAGCCTGAGCACAATATAAAATTATAGAAATATCCAAGATATCACCACTTGTTTATATAATTAAACAAATTCTAACCACAAAACTGTAATGTTATATTGAATTCCAGATTAGTCAACATATGAATCAGAATTTCCCCTAAAATATAAGACAAACCACAGCCTTATAGACGAAATAGTTCTGGAGTTATGCGTTTTTTCTATAAAACCTTGCTAGGATTTAAAAAAAATAAAGGATTACAGTTATATTTATATAAATTAATTTAAAATATAAAATATTGCTCTATTATGATAAAGATATATCAGATTAATCAGGATTGATTATATTTTCATAGTATGCCAAAAAAAAAGCTGAAAAAAACAAAATTTGTCTTATAAGTTCTTTATGACTCCCCTTAAGCACACTTAAAAAGCATGGTCTACTTATGAATCCGCGACTTGAGATCAGTAAGTCAGCACCTAATTTCAAACCTGCAATGTTATTGTTTCTTTATGTAAAAGCTATTTTGGCACATATTAATAAATATAAAGTATGATCCTGATGCAGTTTTAAGGTTTATGACTTCCTGTGTATGCTATAATTATCTTTGTGCTGTTTAAGTGTTAGATTTACGAAGCCATATTTCCTAATCCGATAAACTCGCCAGAAGCATGTGGTCTTTGTATAAATTAATTACAAACAAGGCTCGCCGCACATGCACGTGAGAGATATCTAGTAATTGCTCTAGCTCGCGGGAAGATAGCAGAGTACGTGACGTTCATACCATATTGTTTATTGACCTATAGAAAAATATCGATCAATCGCCCGGCAGCGAACTTGAAACATATTCCCTTATAAGCTAAAAAATCTATTTATATTCTTCTCTTTTTTTCGTGGTTCGCTTGCTGCAAAATTAAATTTTATAGTGCTTAATAATGTGAATATGATTAATTTTAAAAGGAAGACTTGTTTTATAAATATTCATAGAGTGCATACGTTAGGAAGAAAGTTACAGAATTGGTTTACTCATACGAGCAGAAATACCTTACTAAGTGCTGCGTGAGAATCTACTTCACTCAGCGTATGATAAATAACTTCCTTCCTTCCCTAAAAGGATGTCTAACAATAATAATGAACACAAGATGAAAGATAAAATTAAAAGAACTGAACTGAAATAGAAGGGAAAACATTCGGAATGTACGATTGTCATTTGACAAGTCTAGTAAATTTCCCTGAAGGAATAGACGTTTTTTGTTACAACTTTGTGAGTGGTAAGCTTGATTATTCTAAAGAATTTACAGAAAATTTGAATGTGCTACAATATACAGTTCATTGTTGGCAGCTATCTGAACTGGTCGGTGTGTCAGCTGCGATTGAAAATGGAAAAAACAGTTTCGTGAATGCAATCGATTTAAATTTTGGACCAATTCCATCAACCTTTTAAAAAGTAAAAATCTAACTAAATTATGTAAACCAATTATCTTAGTTCGTGATATATTATGACTTTGTGGGCTCGTAAAATTAAAAGTCTAAACAAAGATTTAGAAAATGAATGTCTGCAAGAATAGACCTTTTCTTCTTCTGAAGTTTTAAATATAGCTTAATTCCAGACTTAGTATCTATAAAATTTAAATTAAACGCATAAATGCTATTATAAGTAAAATTATCCATAGTAAGTTATTTGATATAACTTTCACTTCAGTAAGTACTTTATTAAATTTTGAAATACAAGATTTTAACGGATCTGCATTAATTTTTATGAAATATTCGCCTTGAAGTGGAAGTTCTATTCTATTTTTGTACTCAGATTTATAAGATTTGGTCATTTAACCATAACATAAATCCTGAAGTTAAATTATTAAAACAATTAAATGTCCCGTTAGATTTAATGATTTGGGAAAAATATATTTATTTTAAAAATAAACACCGCGTAATGAATTTTGAAATACCAGCAGTTGATTCTGTTTTTAAGTTTGCTTCGTTTTCAGATTTTGGTAATACTGAAAAAACATAACAGCATAGTAACTTCCTTAACGACGAATTTGTTTTTTCCTTTTACTTATATTAGCATTTATGCGTTTAATTTGAGTTTTTTAGATACTAAATCTGGAATTAAGCTATATTTAAAATTTCAGAAGAAGAAAAGGTCTATTCTTGCAGACATTCTTTTCTAAATCATTGTTTAAAACACAAAGTAGTTCCTATGTTTGTTAGAAAAACTATTAAAAGTCTAGTTTGCAGAAATTTAAAATACTCTTTGTTCCAAGTAAAAACATTTTGTACAACCCTGACAGCAGCATAATGACGTAACATACACAAACGTTGCTTCGCTACACGTAAACAAACGCCGCACACACAATTAACAACTCAACTAGCAACTGACTCCGGTCTGACAGCCGCGGCGCTTTTATACCTCCACTCATCGCACTAGAACTCAGTGGATCTCTCGATAGCAATCACGAAGCAGCGTGAAAATCCAGACTATCTCTATCTCCTTCTCTCTCAGCAAGCGTTTAGCATTCGCGCCCCTCGCTATCTGTCTCTTTCTTTTCTGCCCGCGCGTAGCTCTCTGTCTCTTTCTTTCGCACGCGCCTGGCACTGACGTGTCACTGGTTCCAACACAAAAAAATGCAATCCGTGACAATATTTTTCTTTATGTTTTATTACATTATGTTCTTTAATATCTTTGTGCTAAATAGTCTTTCAGAGAAAACTGCTGCAGGAGGAATACGCAAATATTTAGCGGTTAATATTTCTTTTTTTAGTTCTGGAAATATTGAATTTGCTTTCCAGTAATCCAGTGCAGTAGAAAGAGGAGGTGACAAATTGTCGTTGAGATATAACTAGGGAAAGTCAACAAAAAGAAGATTTTGTCTATCGCATAAGGTTTGCCAGTTATACAAAAGTCATCTATAATTAAGAGGCTATTGGTTATACATTCAAGATATAAAATTCATTTTCCATAAAAATATCTTTATCGCAATCACAAGAGTGATTTTTAAGATAATTTAAATGTTCGAATGTTTTTTCCAAGTAAAGGAAGATTTTTAACAGAATCTTTCCACCACAAACTATGATTTTGATTATTATGAAGATGAAGAATATTTAAGAATATTTTGAATATATCATTGTGGCCTTCGCGATCGCTGGCTGTAATATGCTGCGACTTTTATTTATGGAGAGTTTGGAAATACAAAGTTTATGCAAACAACCGTTGAACGATAGACCAACTTAAAAAGAAAATTACTTATCAGACAAATAACATCTAGCCTCAACAATTACAACGTATTAACCAGAACATTCCCGTAAGAGCGCAGGGCACTTTTAGCACTTGTTGGTCTATGCTATATTTATCCCTTATTTATATGGGAAGTTTCTTTGTTGAGGAATTAACATAATACAATATAATGTAAAGAATGCAGTTATACCCTATGCGGCCTTAAAGTGTGTACGGATGTCAACATTACGCCGTAGCACAGCTTCTAGAGCGAACGAAAAAGTGCGAATGAAAATAGTTACTACATCGCGTATATTATCGCTTATTTGATATATTCAAGAAGTAATAAAACACTTAAATGTGATTTTAAACATTTTACTTCTATTTATTGTCACGTGGTGTTTGAACTTCCCCGATTTAGTTGTGTTCACTGCAGTAAAACGATGCTTTTCCACTCATCCTGTTAGTACTGCGTGTGCGCGTTTTGTGTTAATATTACGTAGTTCTCAGTTCCTTAGAATAGTGCGTAGAGGCATTTAAAAGGAAAACCTCTAAAATGTGGTGAAAAGATAGTTCTATTAAAATAAGACCTGAAGCTTTCCTAGCGACGAATATGCTCCCTTTCTTCTCGGGCAGCCAGCCAGGTGAAAAGATGATTAGATATCAACGTTTCGGGAGTGTGCATCTCTCCCATCATCAGGATATTTATAAAATGTAACAACCACAAATGAAATACTGGATATAACACAACTATAAACAAAGACAAAACACTATCAAAATTCGCATTACAGAACAAAAGACTGTTTTTAGTAAATTAAATGTTAGGTCAGGAGATGGCGTGAGTATAGAACATTGTGTCAAAGAAACGTAACTACTTAACTTAACTATCAAGCTGTATTGATATTTGTTTCTTAATTCGACCGATTTCCACTTTAAGGTCGGTTTCCAAGAGGAGCTAAACTGAAATCCAGCATCACGATTAAGCGTGCTCCTCTCAGAGGAAATCACCAAAGCCTCCTTAATTCTCCGCTCCCAGTAACTGACGCATTTTGCCAAGTTGGTCGTCTCCCGAAAGTTAGCTCTATGGTCGTTATCAAAGCAATGCTCTGCCAGTCCAGACTTCTCAGGTTGTATTAAACGGATGCTCCGTTCATGTTCGATTATTCTAGTGGCGATGGTCCTTCCGGTTTGTCCTATATACGGTGTCCCACATTTACAATGAATGCGGTGCACTCCCGGAACTTGGAAGTTCAGTTTGTCTTTCACTGGTCTCAACAGATACTTAATCTTCGGAGGTGGCTTGTGGATGGTCCTGATGTATTTGGCGAGAATTCTGCTTATTTTGTCGGATAGATTGCCGGTAAACGGGATGCAGGCTGTTGCGGTAGGCTTATATGACGCTTGCTGTATTGCAGATAGTTCTATTAATTTAACTTTTTCTTTCGACGTTATAACGAAACTAAACTGACATCTGAAGGAACTGGTGTATCTGTGAACACCGTTTCAAATGTTAGAACTGAAGTTAAACGAATAGGAACTGTAAAAAAATCTTTAAAAAGAAAAGGGAAGGGCAATGCAATGTTTTAGGGCAAGTGGATGTTTTTGTTAAGAGTGCTATTCACTTTAAAGTGTGTAGTTTCTTTTTAAACAACCAGCTTCTTACTATAAAGTTGCTTTAGTGAATAGTGTCCCAGATGTTCCAAATTTTAAGAAAATTACGTTCCGCACTTGGCTGAAACATATCGGGTTTTAGTTTTCGGGAAGAAACTGTGGTGCGGAGAAGACGTTATCAGAGATCTACGAGACAATTTCGTGTGCAAGGGTTCACAATTTATTACTTAAACGAAACCTAGGTAAATGAGGGATATTTCACTTCAAAGGCTTCGACTCAAAGAAAGATACATTTTTTTTGGTTTAAAAAAATCCAACTGGCAAAGGTAAGCGCTTCATCATTCTACATATTGGCAGTGATAACGGGTTTCTTGAAGGGGGATATTAACTCAGATTAAACTAAGGTTTCACTCACTACATTATATTTTTAACTTTCCTTTAGCAGTTTCTGTAATTAGTCGATTTATTATTTTTGTTTATTTAGTAAATATGAGTCCAGGGCTTTTCTAAGCCTGCTGCAGTGAAGGATTATGATGGTTGGCCATGAGTCAAATGTAAACAGCTGACGGCAGTTAGCTTCGACCAAATGTTCGTTGCGGAGTGATACAAACTGCAATGTTTTATGCATCCCCACTAAGCCTGGAAGGACTATAGACCTGAGGTGATCAATTAAAGCAGGAAATGAGAGGTTGAAATCACCTCCTTCCACCCGCTACATAGAATCACGCGTGTAAGTGTGGTTACCGAGTTCCAGTGGCGGAACATCGCTATCATTCTGACGTTAAGGTAATCATAAGCGTTCGCACTCATCTTAGGATGACTTCTGTGGCACAAGTTATGTTTTACAAGGTCTGCAACATGTGGTGCAAAAGACGAAGTGCACAGTCTCAAAAGATAAGCAAGGTGATCGTCTCAGAGCTTGCTGAGATACTCGCTTTTAATATAGTTCATCTTTGAAAAGGTAGAGTCAAAGACTGTCATTAAATTAGATGCAAACAAACGAAATCTCTAATAATCACTGCAGAGCAAAGATTTAAATAATTCCCATCCTTCCTTCTCAGAACATTTCACTGTCGTGGCATTTTGTAGTAAAAGTAGTTCCATTTGTAGCGAAATAATTGGATATGATGTTGAAATTTGTTATAACTTCAGATTACAAAGGGAATGTGTCATGTAGTTGCTTTAGGAGTTCTGCATACTTTTCCAAAATATGACGTTTATTGTGAACACGTAACGCAAGCAACAGAAATGATGTAAATCTACAACTACCAGTTCTCCTTACCGCAGTCGCAATTGTGCCATAAATAAGATATTTAATTTATTATCAACTCCCTTCAGAAATACAATTAACCCTGTCTCGTCAGATCTGTCCACCAATTCATGCAGGGCTAGAGAAAAACATGGTAATGACCTTATTTTGTAATTTAATTGCCTTTCCAAATCACAACACAATTCTTCTCGTTACTGTACCTCGAAAGAGACTGACTGATGCAAATAAATTGACTTAATCGGCACAAAATTTCTTCACAACAACTAGCTTTGCTTGATAAATTCGCCTTCACTAAATGGTTTCATATATCGCCGTTTATAGTAACAAATTTTCAACATTAGGGTCATATTTAACAAATGTTTTCATTTCTTCCAGTTTTTGTGATCTGGCTTCACTTAGAACAAAGATACGCTAAACGTTAGTAGCAACGACACTGACTGCTACCTCTGTCTCTCGTTGCCTTGGTCACTGGTGTGGGGAAAACAACATGTGTAGGGCAAGGAAGCTTGTGCTTTACAATTGAACACCCGTGGTATAGACGTACCGGTTTTATGTGGGACACCCTGTACAAGAGTACATAGAGAACGTATACGAATATACACTTAGTATATTTCAATATATTGTTAATAATACAAATTTATGAATAATTATAAAGCACTTATTATATTTGAGTGCGAAGGAAGAATAAAAAAAATATCAGTTGAAGTAAGCTTTGTCTTACAATTTAGGGTAATTCAATAAGGTGGACGGTCCTTATACAGGTGCGGTGGCATTTTCAAACCTCGACGTGACCTATTATCATGATTTTCACCTGGTTTCCACAAGAATGCTCGAATGAATATTTACGTACCTGATAGAGTTTTTCTAATAACATTTCATGGTTACAGAGGGTGCACTTTGAGGAGAGAACCGTTTTCTTCTTGACATTGATACCTCTATGCTTGTGGTATGAAGACACTCTCCCGGGTTGTTCAATCTGAAGGCATTAAGGACCTCGTTATGCTGCGTCTGTCACCGGTCGACCTTGGTTCTTCTTCCCGGAGAACAAGTAGGCACAACAGGCTCAGACTTGGCCGCGGTACTCAAACCGCCTCCATTGTTCCCCGTCCGCTTTCCATTACTTCTGAGGCGTTTTCATTCTCTTAGGGTCCCGATGTTTAAGCGTGCTAATCTTCGTCTTAGATTTCCGATACTCTTAAACATATTAGATTTACTTTAGGGATGATTATTACAAATAGCTATGTTCTCTTTTTGTTACTTTAGGCTAGGTTTTTATACATATATGCCGAAAATACATTTATTTGATTAATAATAACCACTTTTATCAGTCTTATTTTAATACAATTTATTTATAATATTATTTTTTTAGATTTGAAAGCTCACATGGAGTATATCCTACCTAAACTGAGGTCTGGCATTGTTTTATCCGAGCATTGTTTAATGTAATTCCTGTTGTTACAGTTAAATTAGTATAATGGTGCAACCAAGCTTCATCTACAGTAATTAATCGGCACCAAAACTCGGATTTATTGCGCGTAAACTGCCCCAACAGAGCGTTGTAAATGTTAATTCGAACACGTTTTTGGTCTGACGTGAGCAAACGCGGCACCCAACGCGCGGACAGCTTTCTCGTGTCTAAATATTGATTTAATATGTGACAAACACGTTCTTTTGACATGTTCATAGACTCTGTTATCTCTCTCACTTTAATTCGGTGGTTGTCTAGCACCATTTGGTGAACTTTGGCGCTGTATTCACCGGTACTTGCAGTTTTTGGACGTCCCATTCGTTCATCGTCGCTCAAGTTCTTACGGCCACGTTTAAATCCAGCTGCCCAAAATTTCACTGTGGTAAATAATGGTGCAGGATCCCGATACACAAAATCCAACTCATCATTGATTTGCGTAGGCATATTGCCTTTCAAAAACAAATATTTAATGACAGCTCGATACTCGATTTTGTCCATTTTCATAAAAACACTCACATCAGCTGACTCAAACGACTTACAAAACAACCGAGCGCCCAAAATGGCTGAAACTTTGGTGAGTAACTTTCAACAGGTGAACAACGAAATTGACTAGCTTTTATTTACGACGTTTCAGACCACCCTTGTATATTTTCTCGATCCTCTAATTCTTTGTATAAAATCTGGCCTCAGTTATAATAAACAATGTAATTCATAGAATAAACCCTAGACAAAAGTGTTAACATTCATCATCACAGCACTTAACTTTCTTGCCACCAGACAGATGTGTATTATGAAATCGTCAAAATATTTAAGGCACTTCCTAATGATCTTAAAGTAAACATCCATAATTAAAGTATTTTTTAAAAACTGCTGCTAGAGATTACCTATGCTCAAAATCGTTTTATTCTGTATATGATTATCTGAATGGCAAATTACCCTGATAACGCTTCTAGCATTTCTAAGGACACAGCATTAGCAGTTTCCCTTTGATTCCTGTTCCAAACCTGTTTTAATGTATGTGTATTGAAGAAATGATTATAAATGCTATACATTGCAAATACAATATAAATGTTGAGACGTATTGCTCTCTGGAGACACAACAACTGGACAGATTTCGAGTCTGGAACTGTTATGGACCTCCGGATATCTCTCAAGCCCTCTAGCCTCTAGTCATGGTAACAGATCCAAGTACACGAGGTGTCTGCCTTCAATATACAGCATATATCTAACTAAAGAATAAAAAACACTTTCGTTTCTGATGAAGTTACGCTTTTTGCCCATAGAGGCGCTAAAAACAATCTTGCATGCTGCATTTACACCAGCTTCTCTACTCACTAAGGTTTATGTCTGCATGGGTAGTTTCCACCAAAGTTTATTGTTTTATTTAGTTAATATTCATTAATATAAATGTCTCCAGAAGTATTTTCATTGTAGACTTCATTGTACGTAAAGGTTAGCGAATGTCAATTGCTTAAAAATGGGTTGTTGTATCTTATATGGCGCATCAAAGAAATCCAAATTGTATTTTTGTTGTTAATATCTTCTTTTTTACTTTCCCCAGCAGGTTTAACGTGCTGCTCGAACAGTTATCATGGATTTATCTTTGATAATAGATAACTCTCAGATAACGCACTGATTACTCCACGTGGAATGAACATCTATCTGTCATTTGTGATTCCTGCGAATTCCATTGGCTGCAGTGATGCGTTCATTGGTGTTTAGCACAGATCCGAGAAGCGCAGCCGTTCCCCTCTCACTCTTACAAGAATAAGCAATGCCTTATCCGAGAGGTATCAAAGATACAGCCATGGTAACCGTTCGAGCAGCACGACTATACCACTATCGTGGTGTTAGGGAATTCTTGTTCCTCTAAGCCTTTTAAGGTCCGGCTTGACAAATCGAAGCTTTGAATCCGATAGAGAACCAGGATAGGTGATCAGCCCACTGTCTGGTGTGAGGGAGAAGGAAGTGGACGATATATATGAGGGCGAGATGAATGATAGGAAAGATGATGGAGTAATTGGTGGAATGCTGACGAGGGAAACCGAAGGATCCGGAAGAAACCCGTCCCATCTTCATGTTGTTCACCACAAATCTCACTTTGCGGTCACCTGGAATCAAACCCAGGCCGCCTTAATAAGAGACAAGTGGTCTAACCACGCAGCCATGACGCGGCCGTTTTGTTGTCAACATCTTAAGCAAAATCAATTGAGAAATTTTTAACATATTTTGTATAAAAATTGCATGAGTTCAGTGAATCTCGTATTAGATGAGAGGAAGGTATTACAATTCACATTTGTAAACATAACTTAACTGGTTTTGAAATAAAAAACTGCTATTTGCTTTTTATACAATATTTTTAGAAAAATGTTAAAAATGGATGGCAATGTAAAACAGTCGGGTATTATGGAATAGGTGGTCTAAAACATTGCAAAATTAATTTTATTTCATAAAACATGAAATATGAATGGTTTAAACTGGACAAAACATCTATAAATACATCACTCTGTTTCTGGAGATCTTTGTTTAAACCTGGACACACCAGAAGGTGGGAGGAATTCATCACACCGGCTCTGCAGATGGGGCATTCCTTTGTTGGTAGTATACCTACCTATCCTGTTTAGGTGCTCATTCAAGTAATCATGTACGGTTGTTAACCTAAATTTGGTTACTGCTTCTTTCCTTGGTTTGTTATTGTATACATTCCAGATGTCTTGAATGTTTTCCCAGTTGCTTTTTCTTTGGAGTTGTCCTTCCATATTTCAGTTATTTTTCTTTGTACTACTTTATTAAGTGTATTTGATGGGAATGGTGTCTGTCCAGACTATAGTTCTGTTCCTTTTTAGGCAAGATATTCTGCTGTTTCATTGCTAATAATACCTACATGAGAGGGTATCCATTGAAAAACTATCAATTAATTAGACTATATATCTATTTACATAATTTATAAAATAGATATTAAGCTACTAATATTATACACAAAACTCATTTTTAAATTTTTGTGCTTATTATATTTTGCACGGTTATGTGGAACGTTATACTTTTACGTCAGATACTAAGAAATGCCAGGTATTCCATAATACCTGACACATCTTGGACAATGAACCTTTCCAGTAATAGACAAAAAATTGCCAGTTAGAAACGACACTACAGTTCTTTTAGTGTAGCTTACTCTTGACATCAATGTTCAAATCACATTTGTACTAGTGTGTTAAAATGCTTGAAGATTTGCCTAAAAAAGTTTTGAATATCACAAAACACACTTTATTCTACAGCGAGTGAAATGACAAGCAGTCAGCTCTCTCTGCGATGCATCATGGGAGGTATCTTGACTACTTCATGGCATTCCCACATAATAGCAGCAGCAGAGCCGAAATCTTGGTACTCCATATTTCCTGACTATTCCATAATACTCTCCTCTCTTCTACCTGTTTTTAGTTGAGTGTAATGCTACTTCCTCCTCCTACTTGGGAAATTGGTAGTTAAAATAAAGATAGAAATACTTAAAAGAGTGTTTGGGAAAGAGTTCTTTAGATATTCTTTTATTCAATACTTATTTTTATTATTATGTTCCATCAGAAAATAAATTTCAATGACTTAGTAAAGCGGCCTTGGACCATTATAACAACATGATTTATAATTCTTCTTCGTGATGAAGTTGACCTTCAGGTGCACATGAATAGAATCAATAGGAAAGATAAAAAGTTGTACTAATTTCGGTTTATTTGTGTATAACACAAAGGGTTTTTATTCCCGTACGAGCCGCCGCTGATTCTCCAGTTCTATTTACGCCTGCCTGTCATAGCTAGGTATTACAAGGAATTACCGGAGCAGGATTGGACGCACTGTCACTCCGCATTAGCGCCTTTCGTTATGTTTTTGTTTCCAGATCCATTACATGACGCCACGAGATAGGCTAGGTGTCCCGTTTCCTTGGTAACTCATCTGTTGTTGGGTTTGTAAGTGAAAGGTCCTCTGGGTTAGTCTGCAAAAACTCTACTATCATCGTTTGCGAGAACAGAGAGAAGACCTTGAAATCCTCTTGAAGAAACCCATCGAATCTTAGCCTCGCCAGTGGCGAATGTATCCTCTTGGATTGCGGATACATGTGAAAGATTTGAATTCACTGGGACAAGTGTTGGTAAAGCAAAAGACAACAGAGAAAACAATGAAATAGTAAATTATTGAACACTTTCAATGCCAAAAAAATACCTGAAGCTAGTGTTTTTAGAGAAATTCAACTTAAGTTTATAACACAAGAAAAATATGCTTCTCAGAAAGTGAGACCCAATTAACAATAAGATTTAAAATAAAAAAGCTCAAATAAAAGATTGCACATGAAAAATTCAATGCCATGACCGGGATTTAAAGCACGGATAGCCTGGTTTCCGTCCAGTCGCTCTAACCCATTGAGCTACCATGGCCAACGTGCCCTCCACACATTAAATTCTCCATTTGACTCATATATTTTCCCGGTAGACCACTTGGGGCTCTCGCATCCGAGATGCGAGGATGGCACGTTGGCCATGGTAGCTCAATGGGTTAGAGCGACTGGACGGAAACCAGGAGAACCGTTGTTCAAATCCCGGCATGGCATTGAATTTTTCATGTTGACTCTACCTGTCAAAGACCTTAGCCTATATACGGCTAGTATGAAGAAATGATTAATTTCCATAAATTAACTAAAAACAGATTGCACGTTTACAAATAGACATAAAACGATAAAGGTTACAATTAAGGCAATTTTGGCCTTAGGTAACACTAGTCGATAAAAATGAACCTTGTTTCTTTCAAAAGAATTAAAATAACATTTTGTAAAACTATTTTTCGTGCTGAATTCAAATATAATTTTAGTTTATCCCCATCAGGCAAGAGTTTTCTGTGATATTTATTTGAATTTTTATAATATTCTAAAAAAATCCGTAACTAGCAATCTAACTCAAAATTATAACTACTCATTCTGACTTATCTACAAATTGGTAGATAGTGATTTTCGGGCATATTTTGCATCTGGAACGTCTCTCTTATTGGTCCAACAGTAGTCAGCATATTGGGACACCACTTACCTTGGTCCCTCTTTTCCATAGCATAAATTTACTGATGGAAACCCTCACCGTACTCAACGCTGACAGCTCCAACATGTTCGGGGAAGAGAGAGTCCAAGAAGTTAATTTTTAAAGATATGTTGCATCCCATAGCTTTATAACAATACAGAAGATCAGTCACTATGTCACGATAGTTTTATGCTTTATGGTTTTCAAGAAAATTGAAACACAAACTTTTGAAAGACTGCCAGGCTGTTTTCTCCAGTGGATTTAACAGTCCTTCGAAAGGCTCATCACTCTTAATGACCGGATTTGTGGTCCTATAAAAATTCCTTCTTTAAGTTTAGCATCACTGACTTTGAAGAATTTTCATTTCAGGTACAAGAATCCATTAGACTGTTTATCCATAGCTTTGACTACATTTTTCATTACTCCAAATTAATACGCAATGGAGGTAATAATATTTTTTCAGGATTCACTAAAGGGACATATGACACATTTTCCTGGCCAGGGATAAGATATTCACATTTAAGCCATGATTTTTAACATAGTGAGACTTCCTAACTCTGCTGTCCCAGAGGCACAAAAAACAGCAAACTTTGGTGAACCCAGGTTGTAAACCAAGCAATAAAGCAATGAACTTTAAAACACCACAGATATTTCACTGATATTTTCCATATTGTATGTTCTCTAAAATTAGTTTCATATTTTGATATATCTCTTCCATATCAGTGGCATGCGGTACAGGTATTGATGGAAGTTCATTGGCAATATGTAGCAGCACAGCCTTCAAACTAACTTTATACGAATCTATGAATTGTCGCCACTCATCTGGCCTGTGTTGAATCCTAAGAGCTTCCATAACTGAACAAATATCACTACAAAGCATAATAGCATTTTCTTTAGAGAAGCAGTCTTTGAAATCACTATGACGGCCACGATAACTACATATTCTTATTTCTTTTTGGAGTAGATTCCACCCTTTGAGTCTGGAAGTGAAACCTCCAGCTTGCTCTTTAGACAGACTTAACTCCTGAATCAGGTCATTAAGAAAGTATGGTGTAAAGGTTCCTATAACAGGTCAAAGAAACCTCTAAAATCCGATTTTAAAAAGTGGTTGTCACAAAAAAGCTCTGCCTGATGGAAAAATTCTGACTAGACATCTGAATTCAATATGAAAAATACACTAGGTTCACTAATTAGATTACTTGTGAATAAAACCTTGTCGACTAGATTAATTAATTTAATATAGTATTTACTGTTTAACGATAAAGCTGTAGCCCATTAATTCTATGTTTTATTTTGCAGTACGAGAAAAACAAGTACCTATCTTTTACAGAGAAGTGCCATTAATTGACACAAATGTTTGCTTTTAAAGGAAAAGTATCAGATAACATTCATTTCAGGGCGTGTCTCCTTTAACTCGTCTGTAAACACGTTTGTAGCACTTTCAAATGCACAAAGAATAGTAAGGATTTACATGAAGTTGTAAAGTTACAGTAATATCACATAGACATAGTGGTCAAATTATCTGTCCTTTAAGTAAATACCCTGCCCTCCATAGAATTTGGGGGTATAATTGTGGGTAGAAGTAAATGTAAATGGAGAGTTAGAGTGCAAATTCCACCATATAGATGCATTACTTCTTTGGCGACTGACATTCGTAGTCAAGTCATAAAGAAAGTAAAGTTGTTTGTGTCCTTGCTATTTGATGAATCAACAAATATTGCGGGCTGTACGTAGTTTATAGCTTTTATGCATTTTGAATTCAATGAAATATTAATGGAAGAAATACTATTTTGCAAGTCACTTCCTATAAATAGTACAGGTCAGTCTTTGCATGAAATGTTCCTTGAAGCTACGCAAGATATGAATATCGACTGGGCACAAAAATGTACTGGAATTTGTAGTGACGGAGCAAAAACCATGACTGTTGCGAAGAGTGGATTTATTTGATAGACTGAAAGAGCAGATGTCAAACGTTTGTTGGATTCATTTTTTTCTCCATCGCCAAGCTCTTGCAGCCAGAATCTTGCCACAAGTATACAATCAAGTTCTACATATTATTATCAACATTGTAAATTTCTATTGAAGAAAAGCGTGAAGATATGGGGAGATGTGAAGACATGGAGACTTTACGCCGCAATTTGCATTACCATACAGAGGTTAGGTGGTTATCAAAAGGCAAAGTACTAACCAGAGTTATGGAACTTCGCGCTGAACTATTAGTATATTTACAGCAAGCCAAGTCACATTACTCTGAATTCATTTCTAACCGGAATTCCTTTAGAAATTGGCTTTTCTTTCTGACCTATTTGAGCATTTAAGGGCGGAATAAAAATGTCATTACAGAAAAAGACAAACTCCATGGCTTTATAAAAAAATTAAATTGTGGTCAAAATTTATAAATAAAAACAACTTTGATTCATTTTCGTCGACACAGTCTTTCATTGTTGAAGTCGGAAGACAGATAAACATCAACTCATATATATCTGGTATTAAAATGGCGTTAGATAATTTGAAGTAAGAATTGTGTCATTACTTCTCAGTACAAGAGATATCGGATAACACTGGAAAAAATGGATCTTGAGTGAGTGTGGTGTTTAAGGGCCCGTCGACATAAATGGATCTTAAATCCGTTTTTAAGTGCAGCTATAAATGAGGCAAATTTAGCAACTAAGCTCAAAGAGAATCTGCTGGAATTATCTGTCGATGGGATCTTATGCTTGGAAATCAAGTCTGAAAATCTGGATAGCTTTTGGTTAAAAAGAAAAACAGAATACCCGGAATTAACAACTGAGGCATTGAAGTGTTTGATTCCATTTTCTACTTCGTACTTGTGCGAGTTGGCATTTTCATCAACGGCCCAAATAAAAACTAAACTAAGAAATCGCTTAAATTTGAAAAACGGTTTAATACTTAATGTTGCAAAAACGGATCCACAGTGGGAGAAATTTTTTGAACAAACTCAAACGCAGCCTTCACATTAAAATGAACGAGTACTCGAAGGTTTTATTTTTTGTTAATGTGTTTGTATAAAGAACATAACGAGTATCATTTCATTAACTTTTCTTAATATATCTATTGATTTATTAATCTTGATCTATTGATCTATTGATCTTTTTACTGACCCCAAGGGGCGTGACCCACAGGTTGAAAACCACTGCTTTATCAAATACATGTCAATCAAGATAAACGATATCTCAGGGCAAGGGATTGCGGGAGCACAGTAGACTTCAAGTAATGGTCAAATTTTTTATGGCTGGTTAAGTGATTGCTAAGACATTCCGCTATCTTTGCATGATCAAGAGATAAAAAAAGACAAATAATGACTTCCCATTTGATAGAAGGCTATTGACAAATTCACAGAAATAACAAAGAATTTCTCGGAAGTGGTTCACTCCACGAAAAGATGTATTTGATATAAATTCTTTGTTATAACGAGATGGACATAGAATGAAGAGCAAGGCTGAGGACATTTCCAAAAAATTAAAAATATGCGTTGCATTTGTCATGAGGAGTTCTTAAATATACGGTACTTTAATCAATATCTGTAAGAGCTATTTTTGAGAAAATTATGTTTTGTTTTTAAAAATGTTTCGTGTGAAGGTAATTTCGAGTGGGGAAAATTTACCGAAAATCGTGTGGAATCCTTGGATAATGCTGAATTTAAGCACACAATTTGGGGGGGGGGGATATATGGCGATTTTCATTTTTGAGTTTTTTTGTTCAACACATACGTATTTGAATGAATAGAGCCAGACTGAAAAATTCAATGCCATAGCCGGGATTTTAACCACGGATCTCCCGCTCTCCGTGCAGCCGCTCTAATCAACTGAGCTACTATGGCCAACGTGCCGACATGACATTAAATTCTCCAACTGACTCGTATGTTTCCCGGTAGACCACTAGGGGTTCTCATTTCCTGATAGACCACTAGGGTTTCTCATATCTAAGATTCACGCACTTTTTGTGGCGACTTACTATGCTGTAAGTACGTAAGTCCCAGGCTTCATAGTTAAACCACTATGTTATTCAGGTAAATTGATGGAAATAATCATTTCTTGCACACTAGCCATGTATGGGCTAAGATTTGAATGAATTGAGCCAGACATATGAATTAGTTGGCGAATTTAATGTCATGTCGGCATGTTGGTAGCTCAGATGGTTAGAGCAACCGCACGGAAAGCGGGAAATCCATGGTTTAAATCAAGGCTATGGCATTGAATTTTTCAGACTCATTCAAAACCTTAGCCTACACACGGCTAGTGTGGAAGAAATGATTATTTCCATTTTTAAAAATATTTCATGCAAAGGTAGTTTCGAGTGGGTAAACGGAGTCATGTGAAATGCTTCAATGATGCTGAAATTAAACACGAAATTTGGGAAAAACAAATAAAAAGTGACTTTCATTTTTGAGTTTTCTGCTCACAGACAGACGTACACATTTAACCTATTTTCTAAAAATGTTCTTATTATACTCAAGGGACCTATTACTGTATATTTCTATTTAAGTCTCCGTATGAAGTTTTTGGGTTTAACGGAATACTTCCTATGTAATAGAAATAGTGTTTTTATTTCCGGTTTGGAGGCGGCCATACGCTGCATTTCGGCGAGTGTGAGGTTATGGTCGAGCAGGTGTACCGGAACGCTACCGATACACGATCCCATGGCAGTAAGTGATACTCCTTGAAACGGGTTACAAACTGGTGAGTCATGGCTAGCCTTACTGGGGCAGCGCTTCGACTCTCTTTTAGGACACCGCTTCGTAACACTTCTCGTCACGTTCCCTTTTACTACTATTATCATATTTTGCTCTTTCTTTCACTACTACAAATTATAAGTTTAAATACATAATTTGCTAAAGGGATGTTTGAGATGAGCTGCAGAAGAAATAGCCTTAGTAGAATTAGGAAAATCCAAAAGGTACAATAATTGAAAGAATCTTGAAATTTTGTGAAGTGCTTGATAAAATATAGTGAAATCCTAAAGGTATGTATCAATCAACAAAAGAAAATGGGGTACCGAAAGAGTTGGTGGTCAGGGGAACGAGTCCCTAGTCTCGACGGTGTATACACATTTTGATTCATAGTCACTAACGCCCTCAGGAAGACTTTCTCTTTTTGTCTTAACTGGACAATTATTGTCTCATAATGGAATCCCCTGCAGGACACGCCCTTGCCTAAAGTACAAACACCTTGCTTTACTGTGACAACGGGTGCTAATCCCTACGACTTCCACCTACCTTGATCCTGGTCTCCGCTCCGTCAAGGAGACCCACCACGTGCTCGTTGCCGGCACAAAGAAACAGCTATTGTGGCACAAACCTTTCCTGCCGTAGGATAATTATAGTTGGGGCTTTGTAGCAGTGATGAAGTCATTGCAACAATAAGTCCATGTTCCGCTCGTTATGGTCTCTCTTAAAAACAAATGACTGGAACATAAACCGCCTACCAACAATTAATCAAACCGGTAAGGCTAATCGACTGTGGAGCGAAAAGAAACAAAAAAGAAACGGATAAAAAAGGACTAAGAGAAGCAGCTAATGGCGTAGACACTTAAATCTCGCTGGAGAACTTAATGTATAACGCATAAGAGAAAGAAAAAGAAACTAAATGAATAAATATAACTTCCTCTATCACACTTGCAAAAGCAATACAAAGGTATAAAATATCAGAGCATATTAAGGATGATCGGATAGTGGAGACATATCAGAGGGGGTCCTTAACAATTACAGACTTCACACCCAAGTGGGTCGTTCAACTGATTCCCCTCCTGCTTAGGGGCCTACCCACATGACTTTCTCTACTTTTGTACAAAACCATTCTTAGAAATTCCTGCACTTCTATCTAATTAATGTAAAGTCATATTTTACAATTGTATAAATTTATTTATTATACACAAAGGAAAAATGAAAATGCAACAGTCTTAATCAATGGTATCACAGGTGGTCGCCATGTAATACCTTTGAAATTATGTTCTCTTTGCAAGGCAGGATATAAAAAAAGAGTAATGCCTCCTAACGCTTCCCCTGTTTAAAAAACAAACAAAATATTACATGGAAAAATTTTTGAGTGTCCTAATATTCTCAAAATTGGCTTTAACAATTCTGGATAAACACTGTCGCCCACCTCGGTACCGTAGATGATAGCGTGTCTGCCTCACGTTCAAGAAGTCCCGAGATAGAATCTCGGTTAGAGTGAGTTACCTGGATAAGTTTCTCTCCGGGGTTTTCCCTTATCTTTAAAAACGAATGTCCACTGGCTCTATGCTCCATGGACCCCGGTCTCATTTGAGCATCATTTCACCAATTTCATTCATCGTCCCTCCGTTGAAGGACGTAAATTTAAAAAAAATACTGTATGTACAAAAACTTTTCATGACAATTGAATGTAGGTAGATCATGAATCTTCTGGGTATGGGATCTGAAGTCCTTTTCATTTTGCTAGATATTTGTATGTCTGGTAAACCATAATAGTTAAATGAAATATCACTAGATAAAAGTTGTAAACATCGTCAAAGAACATAATTTCTGGCAATTTCTTTTCCCTCAATTTACGTCCTCCAACGTTGTCATATCGGATGATGAATAAAATGGGTGAAATTATGCTCAAATGAGCCCGGGGTCCATAGAGTTTAGAATTACCCGACATTCGTCTATCAGGATAAGGGAAAACTCCGGAGAAAACCTTATCCAGGTAACTCAACCTGACCGAGATTCGAACTCGGGACCTCTTGAACGAGAGGTAGATACGCTACCATTTACGCTACCGAGGTGGGCTATTTATGGCAATGTGAACCTATCCATTTTATAAATATATTTCTTGTTTTTTATTTCAATTTTCATACACTTATACTGTTCTTAAATATGAAGTCGCTATTCGTTTGTTTTTATGCCCTGGCCACGCAAAAGAATGTCGAAGTCAGTGGCTAAGCTTGTAATGAAGTTTCGGAAGTTCCGCTTCTCAGGAAAACTTTTCAAAATTTATACGCGAGCATTTGCGGTGCTGCGCACAATTATTTGACAGCAGCTTAGATTCGAGTGAACATTTCTGCGAGCTCATTCAATACTAAATATATCTGTATTTATGTATTCGTAATCTTGAATACCATGCTTCGTATGTTTTCGGAAGCAATCGTGATTCTTCGATAGTTAGGAAGTACTGACAGATTTCTTCATGTGATATCTTTGTAAAGAGGGAAGGAAAGTTTATTTTGTTGTTGTTTGTTTTATGTGGTGCTTTTAAACGCAACTGTATGCATATATCAATAGTATTAGCAATAGTAGTTTGCATAGATTGGTATTTAGAGGTGACAAATAGGAAATTCCTGTTAAGTTTTAAGTCACTAGGAAAAGTATGTGAATTGTATACTTTCTCAATTTTAGGTTAACAATTCACACGGTATGGGACTGCTGTAGGAAAAATTGGATCCTCTGAGTGGAGAGGGGAAACAGGAATGTGTCTGCTTGTAGTGTAACCTGTATTGCAATGAAAGAAGGGCGTACAGTAGTAAGAGTACTGAAGAGTAGCTTTAGTCTTTTGAGTCATTATTCTCTCTTATTTTAATGAAAATTACTATTTGGAGTTTCTCTCGCTTTGAAAGTCATGCCTTGCCACTGGTCGAAGCTGTCACATAACCACCAGCTCATGAAATATTTTAGGGTTAGGACTTCACTACGGAGGGAATGAAATGTGTAGTGTTTAACGCCCGCTTTTACTACATACGGCACCGCAGGCGACGACACTGATGATACATGAGATGAAGATGGAGCACCGGTGGAATGAGATGGTGGGGGAAACCGGAGACCCCCGGAGAAAACCCGCCCCAGCGCCGCGTTGTCCACCACAAATCTCACTTTGCGGTCGCCTGGGATCGAACGCGGGCCACATTGGTGAGAGTCAAGCGGTCTAACCACTGAGCCACGGCGCGGCCCTTCACTACGGAGGGGATTTGGTACGTAGGCTACCATGCTGGGCCCATTGTGTCCCCAAGTGGGGCAACCCCGAGAAGAAGAATGAGCTGAGAGAAGAGAAAGGGCTGCCGACCCAAGTAGCCACGACAGTGCAGAGGGCAGGGTCCCTACAGTTTACTTTGAGACTTCCCCCGATAGGTTAGGTAAACGGACACACTCCCCTACTGCGGGACGGTAACGAGCCCAGCAGCCATGCCCCAAAGCTTCCTGGCTGGCGGTCACGAATGGTCCCAGCAGAGGAGCGGAGACCAGCAACCAACCTACCGGAAAAGGAAGAAGTTTACCTCACACCATATCATCCTGCCATGCACCGTCGAGAATCCCGCAGACACATCTACCCTGAAAGAGACCACCAGATCAAAGATGACGTGAAAAAATGGGGATGAAATGGAGGGACAAAAAATTTGGGGGAGGTAGTTAATCTATCAGCATTCGCCTAGAGGGTGCAGGGGTAGCGCATTGGTTTCGTTCGTGCAAAGGGTCCCGAGTTCGATTCCCGGCTCTGGGCCCTATCAACGCCTTCACCTCTGTATAGCAGATGTGAAGTGACCCTTATGCCCAACATGGTTCGGAGGCCACGGTATAAGCTGTAGGTCCTTTCGACTCCTCGTCATCTTCACTATTGGAGGTAATGGATACCGCCCTCTGGGTGCCTCTATCTGAGAAATTGTTCCAGTCATCACGTGGCGGGGCGAGGTTACCCCGAAGGCCAATGTTGCCATATGGGGAGTGTTGGGAACCAACCAAGCATTCGCCTAGTGATTCGGGAAAATCCTCATAAAACCCATGGGCCAGGTAGGTCGGCCCTTAAAAGGTTTTACTATCGCTTAAAGTTACTCTATTCTCAGAAGAAAATGAGGAATAACGTCATTTCTCGAAATGTTTTTCTTGTACACAAGCGTGTAGAGAAAGTTATACGAATCTATAGATAGATTTTTAGTTATATCTACACAAATTTTACAGGCCTAAAGTAAAAATGTTGTTTCGAAATACGAGTATAAGCCTGGAGGTTACCAAAAAATGTAACCAAGGACACCCAATGGTGCGAACGTAAAAACTAGAGACTTGTGTTAAGTCAAATATGTATAAGGCAGGGGATAATAAAATTACGAAATCTAACATCCGAGCTAAATAACACAACCACGATGTGCAGGATCACCAAACCAAGTAAGTGCAAACGGATTGTGAAAGAGTATTAACAGCCACACCTCGGCTGAATATGGAGCGGTGTAGAAATGCTAAGATAGAACGTCCAGAAATGTACATCAAACATACATAGCGCAACTATTGCAGTTTTGTTCCTCTTAAACTTCATCACTGCAGTTATAACACACTTATTATTAATACAAATCAAGTTTCCATAATTTAATGCTTGACAAATGAGCTGCATATGAATATTCTTAATGTTTATAATCGAAGTATTTGTTTTTATTACATAAAGACGCGGCTTCTCTTAAGGTATGAATAGTAGTCGAACAAATTAATCAACAGCTCCATTCAGGGAGAAAATAGTGTAGTGGCCTTCCGCTGGTGGAGCTCTGCCAAATAAGATGCAAGTTTGACAGCTTCGTATTAAATTGATAGGTGTGGCAAAACTGTTTGCAAAGAGCTGTACTTAATTTTGGAAAATTTACATCATCAAACGTGTTATAATACTATGTTTCATTTCTAAAATTTCACAAAGACTTGAATTTGGTAATTCTGCGTAAGTTTCTCACAAAAAATATAGGAAACTTTTAGTAGAGTGAACCGGGGGCAGATGCCTATTGGGGTGAGATGCCTAAAGCTTATAGCTCCGATTGCTGAAAACACATCGCGACTCCAACGTATACGGCACTCGTTAGTGGCAATGTGACGTGAAGGCAAATGCGTGTTTCAATGCGTTAGGTGTTTCTTCACTTTTAAACCAACAAATACAGGTAAGGTCTAAAAATAGATGCCTGCTTAGCGGTGAAAAGTTATTTTAAAGTTCGTGCAAGGGTATGAATAAAGTAGCAGAGCGAAATTTCGCGCATGCTAATCATAGTAGGTACGTTGTGCTATAGTTTGCCATCCTCTGTGCTATGCAGCGTTCATATTGTGCCAGTCATCAAAAGTGGTATCTCACCCCGACCCTTGGGAGAGATGCCACTGTTTTTTTTTTTTTTTTTTTTTTTTTTTTTTTTTTGGAGGTGACATGCCTAGTTTTATTCCTCGCTTATACGAATTTATTTTCGTAGGAGATACCTCAAGAACTTCAAATAGATTTCAGTGACCTGAAGAATGTCTACAGATGGCTCTGGAACATGTTACAACTGCCGGAATTAATTGTTTTAAAGCTTCCCAAGTATATAGCATTCCATATAGAACTTTAAAATGACGTTTGATGAAGAACGATTACAGAATGTGAATGAATTTTCCGATATGGTTGCTACTGATCATGCAGAAAGGATTCAAGAAAGTGAACCAAACAAGAGAGGATGTGCTGAAGCTGTTCTCTCAGAAAATGAAGAGGAACCTGAACTGGAGATTATTCAGAATGAACCAGAACGTAATTTGAAGAAGTTATTCCTGTGTCTATATGGATCCACTGAAATCTAATCGCAAGAAGAAACATGCTGTAGTTCTCATAGAACAAAATCGCATAGAAGAGGCCAAAATTATATCAGAGCAAATGAGTCAAAGATTAGTGAACCAAACAGGTCAGAAAATGACAGTGATTATTGTGTTGAGTGTGCTCTCAATTACTACAGTAAAACTGCACCACAGGTTGATTGGATTCAGTATGTCGCTTGCATGAAACCTGTACAGAAGAAGTAAACGTGTGCAACAACTGTGCAGAAGAACTTTGATTTCATTTGCATGTAATCATGTCATATGTTTATTCTTACATTCATTATTACCTTTCTTTAGTATTTTTTTCTTTATAATAATAAATATTCTTTCTAAAAGATATATTTGTATCACAAATACAGAAAAATAGTACTCCATTTTTCTTATTATATGATTGACATCTCACCCAGATGTTGGGGGTGAAATGCCTAAACTACACTTTTGATTAAAGAAATCAAAACACACTTAATTAACAATGATAACGTAACACAAACTTGCACATATATAGAGAAGGCTCCTCAGTGAATGCCAGTTTAGTGCTGAGTCTAAACTCTCAATTAAACTCAACTTTTCATCCCTAAAACCTTAAGAATGGCATCTCCCCCCGATCCACTCTATATGAAATAAGGTTGAAAAAGGAAATCAGCACTGTCTGGTAACAGCAAACAAAGACATTCCTGGATATGCAAATGACTTAATGGTAGGATCTATAACAGTAGTAGGATTGCAGAAGGCAATAAATGAAATTTATAAATTTTTGAAGAGTGGGGAATGAAACTAAACATAAATAAGTCGAAAGTTATAGTCTTCAAGAAGGGAGTTAAACTAAAAAAAGATGAATATTGGGAACTTAATGCCAATAGGGTAGAAGTGGTCAATGCATTTGAATACTTAGGAGTAAGTCTGAATAACAGCAGAAAATGAGGATCACACAGGAGGAAAATTGAAGCAAAAGGA
Source organism: Mantis religiosa (assembly GCA_030765055.1). Classification (NCBI taxonomy): domain Eukaryota; kingdom Metazoa; phylum Arthropoda; class Insecta; order Mantodea; family Mantidae; genus Mantis; species Mantis religiosa. Next base: position 108,763,257 of record CM060958.1, on the reverse strand, counting down.
AAGGCGGCAATGAATGGGATAAGAATATGCAAATATAAGCTAGAACTGACAACCAAGTGGTTAGAAAGAATGTATGAGGGAATAGTGGAATCCAAAATGCTGTATGCTGTGGAGATCTGATGGGGGAGGGGGGCTCCAGAGGTAAACATAACGATGGACCAAAACAACAGAAGGTTTTTTAAAGAGATACTAGGCTTACCAAGATCAGCACCTAGGGAAATAGCTTTAGTAGAATTAGGAAAGACAAGAAGAAATGGAATAATAATGGAAAGAATAATACAATTTTGGTATAGATGCTTGGCCAAAGAAGAAGGGGATATTATGCATGAGACAGCAAAACATATTAGAGAACTCAAATAGTTGGTGGGCAGAGATAGGAGGAATTATGGAAAAATTAGGAATGGGAAATATTTAAGATTAGAGGAAAGGAATACATGCGATGTGGGTAAATAGGTAAAATGCAGAATAGAAGATATAGAAAGGCAGGAAATATTGGGAAGTCTAATCATAAAAAATCATAAGTAGGTTATTGCAATAGGCAAGAGAGAGAGAGAAGGGCTAGCTTGGGTGAGAACAGGAACAATATTTCTAAGAGGTAGGGAAAAGGGAATTTGTAACTTGTCTGGGAGAAAAGAAAGCATAGAACACTATGTAACAGAATGCGAGGAGGCTGCAATGTGGAGAAAAAAAGTTTGGGAGGAAAAATGGGAGAAAGTAGAGAAGAGGATAGTAGCTATAAAATGTTAACAGGAAAGGAGGAAAAGAAGGTAAGAAGTATTGGTGAGTTCTTACAGAAAGTAAAGAAAAATGGACAAGAAATGTAAAGAATATAAGAAAGGAAGATGGGGGGAGGAAAGGGACTAATTAAGTAACAAGGAGGCACGGAGGTTAAGAGCTAGCTGGCAGAGCACAAGACTAGGGTGTCATGTAAGCCAAGGTAGCAAAAGGTAATAGACGAAATAGTGTGGGATAGATAAACAATTATAAGGCATAATGTAAGAGATTGTAAAAGAGAAATTGTACGAATAAATTATTCATTCATTCATTCACAAATACCGGAGTTGATTTTTGTGTTTGGTTAATGTAATTGAGAGAATTGCTCGTTATTACTGCCTCGTCGTTGTTTACGGAGAAAATCTCTTTGGGAAGGAAGAATAGCCGTTTCAATAAGTTCATGTTACATTATTTATTCCCAGTACTTAACGAAGACAAAGGTTTACTTATGGACACTTTAATTGTTGCGTTGTTAGTGTCCCATTCTATATGAGTATTGTCTGTTGAAGATTAGAGATCTCTTAATCTGCTTACCGTAAATATAAGGTACGAGGCCATTGGCCTTAATTCCTTACAGAATGATGCCATTCTAGAATTTTTACGCCTCCGCCGGTTTTGAGCCCGCGACCAGGAGAAAACAATATATAGAATTCTACTAAGAAAACGCAGTCATAACAAAGCAAGGTCAAATTCACTGGTGTTACTATATTAAGCAATAATGAAACAGTGTGACTGTCACATTTTTCCTGTTTCGTGTACACTAATTTACCCAAATTTGTTGCACTACTAACAAGGGGAGTTTGATGGATATAGGTCGTAAAGAGGTGATTCAAAACTTATTCCTAAGTATGAAGGGTTCAAACTTATTTTGTTAATGTATAAAATCTATAGATAATATTGAAATAAATGCAAAAATTCTAAGACAGACTGCAAGTTTAATTGAAGAGATAGAGTGAGTATGGAGGGAATTCCATACTGTGTCTATTGTCAGACTATTGTATGTTACACCCCTGAAGAAAGAGGGGGGGGGTGGCAGAGAGAGAGAGAGAGAGAGAGAGAGCGAGAGAGGAAATAGGAGGGAGTACTGTCCACCAACGCAAAGTAAGTGGGATAAGGTCAGCGAATGTGTGTGACAGAAAACGCATGCTACACAAGGAGTAAAACCGTTAAAAAAACATGCGCCCTGTTCACTGTGTACACTAAAACCGAGAAGTTTTATTCACAAAATTGGAAGACGTCAGAATGTCTGTAACTGAACTGACATGGGATGTCATAAATCTATCCTGGGAGGGTGTGGGAAGGTTCTCCAACACCCCTGCGTTTCAGGCCCCGGAGACATTCTTTGCTGTGGTAAACTGTACCTTCCGGATTCCCAACATGTGCTGAAATAGATTTCTTTTTTCTGCAGTTGTCAGCCGCACGTGGTTTCGACACCATCTTCACCTCGCGAGGATGTGACTTATTTTTGTGTTGTTTAATTTGTCTATTAAGATGTTGAACCTACGGCGAGAACAGCAGCTGAAATTCCATCAGATAGCTGTGCCAAACTCGCTCTTCGGCGACAGTTCCGACAATGAAGGACTGAATTAAATGATGCTGACATGAAATGAAGAGGTGGGAATTCACTCAAAGGAAGGTAATTGATCCAGCATGCGTCTACCGACCAAGGAAAAAATTGTGAGACTGGTCTGTCATCCAAAATCAAACTCAGTACGTCCCGAATGCGAGTCCTAAGAGTTTCCGCTTGATATCACGAATCAAAACATTCTGAAAGTATTGCATTTCATTAAGAAAGACATTTACATGAACCAACTAAGCATCGTGATTTACCAGTGGTTACACATTTAGTAAATTTTAAGGATGAAAGAAAGCCATGATATGAAGTGCCTTTTACTACTCGGGTGCAGAAGAGATAAAGAGAGTCCTTGTTTTAATTTCATTAGCTTTTTAGTTACAATTCCATCATAACCTGAGGATTTGGTTTAAAACACACTTCCTTATATACGTGAGTAAAACTACGAGGCAGATATTAAACGCTTATCTTGAGATGAAAAAAGAAAGAATTAAATAAAGAGGGCCTAGTCACTCTTAGAGATTTAGAGCCTCAAATTACACCATTTAACGTTTTGTTGACTCCAATCTTCGGGCGTTCTGGTCTGCCAAGGAGTATAGTGCGGAAAGCCTATCATTCAAATGCCTGAATACTTGAATCACGAGATGCTCATTCTGAGAGCGTAATATTTCCTGGAATTGATTCATATGGAAATGTTCTTTCGTGTTTACTTACACCACATTAGACATTCTCATTGAACTTATGCAGTGCTAACAGGCACGTCATCGAAGACTGTTGAATCAGCCGACACTACCAGAACTCCCATCTACGGTCTGTAACGTTCATAAGAAGGTACAACACCAATATTATGGGAGGTACGTAAAGCAAAACAACTTTAATTCAGTAAGTTCGTTTACGAGTGATAATAGTACATCTCATGTATCTAAACATTCATGGACGCAGCATATACAAAGTAAAATAATTATTGAAATTAAATTTTCCAATGATCCTCCATGGAGGCGTAAAATTTCTTAATATGGCTTCTTTCGGAGGGAAATAAAGTGGATGGCCCCGTGTCGTAAATTTACGACACATAAAATCAAGCCTGATAGAGGCCTCTGAACAAAATTAAGTGGATTTTCAGGTTCAAAATAGAATGGGGCACTGAGAACCCAGTATATAAGGAGCGACTATAAATAAAAACTAAATAAATTAATGAATTGATTTTAATGAAAAGAGAAATTTACCTAAACGCACTTTATTTTTTAAAACCGTTACTCCAGTGCTAACTTACAATCATGTTCTCTTTTTATACAAATATGTACACTGAGTAAACACGCTTTTAATGTTTGTGCATGTCTCTGTTGCATGCACCAAATTGCGCTGCTTGTTAATTCTCCAACGTACACGGAACGTTTCTCTTTTACCTTCTCTGCTTGCCTACTCTGAGACAACTCCGATATTTACTGCTCAGGTCACAAATACAATTTATCTCAACCTAGTTTGATCCTGATGTAAACATCTGGGTGGGAAGAGAGACAGAGACAGGTATATTGGGACAGAAAACGGTTAAGCTGTTAATTAGTTTAGCGAAGCTAATGAACTTTTTCTTCTATTTTCATGCGTACGATAAACCCCTCCTTTAAGTACAGTAGTGTAAATAGTTTTCTGATCACTGCTCTGTGCGAGCTAATTTCGGAGAGAGAAAAGTATGCAAATATTTCAATTGTTATAAACGTAATAGCCCCACATTTTATTTTTCTGCTTCACATATCACATAGATGTGTTCTGTATACTATATAAAGATTAGACAGAAGACAGGTGAAATTATACACACTATTAACTTATTATGTCAAATTAAGCTGCATTTTATTTAACAATTACTAAAGGACACAACTATTATATAATAGTTTTGCATTCCTATACCTCTCACAACGAGGTCTGCATCGAGTTGAATGCTGATTAAGATGTTAATGTTTATACGGGGAGTTGTTTCTGAAATGTAACATTGTATTTCCTGTACATCTCGCGTACCTCACAAGCCCAAGAACACTTAGGTATATTCAGTTTAAAATCAGTAAGATCCTAGAGAAAACTCATCCGTACGCGGTGTTGTCCATAACAAATCTCACACGCAATCCCCTGGAATCGAAACCGGACCGCCTTGATGAGAGTCAAGCGGTCTAACCGCTCGGCCATAACACGGCCCATATCTTGGAAAGACACTCAACTTATATACCAAGTTACTTTTGACACCATATTTAAGCTCATTCTCCAGTAAACTTACTGCTAGCTTCTCTAGTGCTGAGTTATGCGTAAGTAGATATGATGCTTAACAACACCAGATAAGTGGGCCCATAAATTTAACGGAGGCTGATGCTGAACGTCCTCCATAAGCGCTGAGGCTGCAAACTCACGATATCAGCTAACACTTCTGTAAGATAAACAAACACGAAGGGAAAAGACGCGAATTTTAGACATGCACGCACCTATATATCAGTACCTCTAAAGTTCTGGCGTTGTTAATTCGTATCTGAAACACATGCTTATCTCTGATTTGTTTAAGCCTCTATTTTCTTTGATCTGCCTTTAAACTACAGTGGGATCCATATAAACCTGAACCATTTTAATAGATCATAACTTTTGAACTAACAATAGGACACACGTCCAACTTTGGGAGAATGTAATATACAACTGGGAGATTACTTTACACTATTTGCATCAGCGAAAATGTTGAAAGTGTCCTCCACCAGCATCTATACATGTTTGCACTCATCTCTTCATATTCTCTGAAGTTTTACGGAGAGTATCCTCGCCAGTCTTACTTATTTCGGTTCGAATGGATTCCTTGAGAACATCAATTGTCCCTCACCTATTTTGTACACTCTAATTTTAGATACCCCCACAAAAATCCGGTGAGGTTAGGTCAGGGGATCTGGGGCCCACAGACCTTTTGAGATTATTCGATTACCAAAGAAACTGGTTACAAGTCCCATGGTGTCATTTGATGTGTGGCATGTTGCTCCATCTTGCTGGAAATAACCTTCTCTCAATTCGCTATCATCTCCGTAAAACTACAGAGAATATAGTAAGACGAGTGCAAACATGTATATATGCTGGTGGAGGACGTTTCCAACATTTTCTTTGAGATGTAGATAGTGTAATGTAATCTAAAAATTGTGTATTACATTCTCCCAAAGTTTCACGTGTATCCTATCATTGGTTCAAAAATTACGGCCTATTGAAGTGGTTTTGGTTTATTTAGATCACGTTTTTTCACTATATGTCTTAACAAATTGCTTTCTCTTTAAATTAATTCATTGATTTCTACACATTGAAATTATTTAATGTAAGTATCTATCATTTATTAATAAAAGGTTTGCACCACCCATCAGTAATTCCCGTTTCGATTTTCGATAAGTCGCGGTATAGAATTGCTTTTTGAATGAAATGCAATTCCTTCTCGACTTGTTACTTACATACGTGGAATAGAAAGTAAAAATGTATTTGAGTTCTATATTTAAATCTGATCCCATAACCTATATTATCCTCTACTACAAACAAAGCTAACACAATCCCATTTCGGTACATCAAAAAATTTTAAGAGCCTTGTTAAAATGTAATAACATACTTTATGAAATTGGTTGCATAAATTTTATATAACAATTAATGAACAACACAGACGTATTTTTATTACTTGGAAATGTTACCCGTCGTCCAGCTGTCAGAGTGAAGGTTTTCAAGAAATCCCGCTGGTAACTATATGGAGAGATGAAGAAACCGAACATTTCTCATTTATATTCCAAGCGAGAGTCCATGCACATATCTCGTTAGAAAAAAAGGATTCTTCTGAAGGACTGGCCACTGTCTCACTTTTACAATCTGGATTGACAGTCTACATATAAGAAAAGTCATCGCTGAATACATATGTTACATCAGTTGCCTTCATGTGTTACTGTGATGAAATACAAGAGAACTTAAATGTATTATATAGTTTATATTTTAGCTACGTTGTAGTTTCTCGACACTTAGGAAACAGTCCTTAAAAATCGATATTTTTGCGTCTAAATAAGATACTCTTAAAGTTTCATCGCCTTCAGACTACTTATCTAGGAAATCTTACTCAGATTTTCATAGCATTATTTGTTTCCTTCATTTGTTTAGTAGCAATTTAAAATCAACATAATAGCTATTTTGGCTGGCCCCGCAGCTCTGTCGGTAGAGCATCTCTCTGTCGTGCTAGGGGTCTCGGGTTTAATTCCCGGTGGTGGGGGTAGGGATCTTTCTCCGACCAAGATAATCCCTCATCTTCCGTAGATTCTGGAAGTACGAGGTGTGTCCGTGAAATAAGGTCTCCAAGGCGTTGGAGCCATGGGGAAAGCTATTACGTGGGATCCGGCAACACTGGTGTGTAGCTTGGTTTCACTCCTTTAAATCCCCACCACAACGAACCCTTGCAACCGTTAGTCTTAGCTGGGCAGCCGTTTGCGATGGAGCTTCCTATCACTTCCGCCACCAAGTGCGAGTTGCGTACAGTGCTCCGTTTTTTAAGTGCCAAGGGCACTACCCCCACTGAAATTCATTGTCAGTTATGCGAAGTCTAAGGGTCACAGTGTATGGACGTCAAAAACGTGCGAAAGTGGGTCAGAGAGCTCAAAGACGAACGTACAGACGTGCATGACGTACAGCGTTCTGGTCGGCCTTCGGTTTCAGCCGAAACAATTGCAAAAGTGGAGCAAGAAATGCTTAAAGATCGACGTGTGACAGTTTGCGAGCTGTGCGAACTGATCTCTGAAGTCAGTAAGACTACGATTGACAAGATTTTGACCGAACATTTTCATTATCTTGAAGCAACTGTATATATTGGCGAGCAAAGAGTTCCACTTGGGGAGACAGTTTGAAGCAAATAGTGTTTAGCTCAGGGTAAAGCAATGAGGTTTCTCACAGGGTATGCGTGAGCATGTATGAGAAGGATAGTTTTAATGACATTGGAATACCCGTTTTAAACTGGTTTTAATGACTGCTTCTTTTATCAGAACATCAAACTTGAAGTTGCCGACCAAGGGTTATCAATATCACTGTTTAGAGTTACTGCTTATGAAATGTTTATTACTCGATAAACTTAATTCGTTCTTCACGTACATATGAACCGACACATATCGTCTCTCATCAGTTCTGGTCTCCCTCGACCAAGAGAGAAGAATAGGACTGCTCTAATCGGCTCCCAGCCCCGAACTGAATGACCACACAGCTTCGCGTGGGTGTATAACTTTCACTTTCTTGAAGCCCATTATTCAACCAAGGATTCCCTTTGTGACTATTTTGTCATGCCATTATGAAGGGACCGAAGAATGTTCTATTCACAAAGTCAAGTGCTCTCGCTTAGAATTCTGTTTTTCCCGTGTCTTTTGTTACACAACTACACCAACTGCACCTGTTCGTGTCGTAACAAACATACAAGACTCCTTTGAAATCCATTAAAATTCTTTATACATTGCACCCCTTAATTTCGGTATCAGTCTCAAGGTGCGTAGGAGGTGGGTCTCCAAAATGCTCACGGAAGACCATAAACGAATGGGATATCCTCACCCATCCCCCCTACAGTACAGACTTAGCACCTAGTGATTGTCATCTGATTCCTGAGTTGAAGTCACACCTGTGTGCAACACATTTCCAGACCGAAGTTGATTTGAAAAACGAGGTTGAGCGCTACCTGCGCAACTTGGCGGGAGAGTGCTATGACAAGGATATACAAAAACTGCCATAGCGCATGCAAAAGTGCATCGATCGCAATAGGGATTACGTTGAAAAATAGCTGTATGTTCTTTCTTTCCATCAATGTAACATTCATTGACAATAAACATGTTTTCTATATTAAATAAAATTGGAGACCTTATTTTACTGACACGATTCGTATGAATGAGAGTGTGAATGTGTGCGTGATCTAATGATTAAAACCCAACGAATACGAGTTAACACCTTCGATATATTCCAAAGGAGAACGGCCGCCGATATGACCATTGGAACAAATAAAAATAGTTATTTACCTAACTTGCGGGGTAAGTTTGTTTATTAGCGAGTGAAAAAAAATTAACGTCCGAGGTGTTAGGGCCGAGCATAATAAACCTCAAACCTCTCTAGTCCCATACAAAATTTTATCGTTACCTAAGAAAAACTCTACATGAATTATGAATTGTGAAAATAATTTTTTTTACAAAAGATTTACAATCAATATTTTTACTAAGTGTAAGATGACATTGAAGACTGAACAGCGAAGAGTCGTAACTATGGCGATGCAAAAATAACAAATGATAAACTGTAAGTCAAAATGAGTGATTCCGTCGACGAAAGTTTTGTACCTGAAGAAGTTCGAGAAAAAGCTCGAATTGCTAATATTAGTTTGCTGTCAAAAAAGTCATCTGCATGATAAATAATAATTATGCCTTAAGACAGATACAGTCCAGAAACTTACAAAAGAGAGAAGAAAAAACGAACATCGGACTAAACCATCTACAAGGTAATCGATAGTCAAAGAGATTATAATACAATGTCTGACACTATTAGAGTAGGCGTTCCTGAAGAATAATGTGATTTTGTCTCGCAAATTTTTACTTTATGCTTCTGCTTGACCTATTGTATTGACTTTGGTAGAGATAATTGACTCTTTGCAGAGGTTATTCATGTTTAACAGTAAAAGGCCTACTTTTCAGTGATAAAAGTATCGCGTAATGATGTGTTTTTCTTATGCTGTTGGATAAATAACAGTCATTTATGTTATTTTTGTTGTTTTCATACGCTAGGCTTTGGCAATGAAGCCATTAGCTCTCTTGCTCTCCAATATTTCTTTGTAGTGGGTCCGGCAGGTAGGGCTTCACAGGTTAAATGATGTTCTTCAGTCATTTCCTCTTCTTTGTTGCACAGAGGACAATTTGGACTTGTATAAAGTCCTATTCTGTGTAAGTGTTTGGCTAAATAATCATGTTCCGTAAGCAATCTAAAATTTGCTACTGCAGCTTTACGTGGGATTTCTGGAATAATTTCTGGATTTTTAAATAAAATGTTCTATTTTTTATCTTTGGCTTTGTTAGATATTTATTGGTTTTTTTATACTTGCTTTTTATAAATCTTTTTATAGATGTAAAGGTTAAGTTTTTACTGTTGTTCTGAATTAAATTTGCACCTTTTTGGCAAGAAAATCAGCTGATTCATTTTCAGCAATTCCACAATGTGCAGGTATCCACTGTAATATAATTCTTTTCTTTTCTGTAGTTTTGGATCATTTTGTGACATTCTTTAATTTGGATTGACATCATTTTATATGAAACTATTGCACATAATGCTGCTTTAGAATCAGAGAGTATGACAGCATTTTGGAATTTATCTATTCTGTAGAGAAGGTGCTGGAGTGAAATATGAATAGCCGTTACTTCTGCATCAAAATTTGTTGTGTGGTATCCTGCTGGTTGATAGAATGAGAACAGTGTAAACTTAATTCCTGCTCCTGAGTTGTTGTCCAAGTTAGATCCATCTGTGTAGATATGTAACCATTCTTCAGGTGGGTATCTATTGTTTACAATTTCTAACGCTAGTTCTTTTAGTACAGGTTTGGAAGTTTCAGATTTTGTAACTATTTGTTCTAAATCTAATTGAATATTAATTGGTTCAAATGTCATTGGGTTTTCTTTGATTAAAATGTTTTCTTTAGAATTAGGAAGATTCAGATCTGTTTTTAATTCCGTAACTTTGTGTAGGAAACTTGTTTGTGTTTTCATCTTGATTGGTTGTAGTAATCTTTTCTCCCATTTTGTTGTTTTAACCGCAACATTTTTTCATGTTGTATTTGTGCCTGCTCCTCTAAAGTTAGATGTATTGGATAGTTCCGAGTTAAGGCTTGCATTGTCGTGATTGGAGTTGATTTTGCTGCACCGATTATTAGTCGCACAGTCATTTATGTTATAAACGTTAAACAGAAGTATAATATAAAGTATTAACCGGGCTTGTGGGCCGTGGTCTACTGGGCTCCTTCTTTATCTTCCCAGACGTTTCGTCTGCGGCTTCGGCAAACATCTTCAGTGTCCTGGTGGAAGTCTCAACAGCAACTCACAGTGAGGAAAGTTTAAGCTTCCTCCTCACTTGAAGCTCTGCAGGTTCTGAAATATGCAGTGACTTTGTAAACAGTTTTTGCCATGTTCTAAAGTTAATTTGCATTGCAATGTTGATTCTACAGCACTTCGAAGTGAATACGTGGCCACGTGGGTGAAAATTGCCAGGCACTTTTTCCACTTTTGAAATAAGAAACGCCCAACACTTTAGAAGGTGTTTAATGATCTAACTTGAAGGCACTACAAAGTGGCCTGAATAAGGGAATATTGTAAATCTCACGAAAATAACCGGGTGAAAAGGTAATTTTTGGTTGTGATGTAACGGTCTAACCTGTAAGGAACAAACTGCTTAGTTAAGTGGTTCTCCATTACACATACACTCTACTAAATGTTTTCTACACGTTTTTCTGTGCAAGAGTGTTGTAAGATTCACAGTCAACTATGTTACCTGCCACCATTCCCTGTAGGGGGTCGCAACCTAATGTTGCAGTAATCTTGGTTGATTGCATTTGATTAGCTGCTAATGTCTGCAACAAAGTGCCAAATGGTACAGTAGTTTGGCACTTGTGCTATTCTCTGATATTGGCAAAAAAGTCAGTTTAGCCCACCTCGGTAGCGTGGTGGTAACATGTCTGCCTCAAGTTCAAGAGGTCCCGAGTTCGAATAAGGACTTTTCCGGGATTTTCCCTTATCCTGAAAGACGAATGTCGGGTAACTCTAAGCTCTATGGACTCCGGGCTCATTTGAGCATCATTTCACCCATTCCATCCATCGTCCGATATGACTTAACGTTGGAGGACGTAAACTACAAAAAAGGGGATGCCAGTTTATGTCAGGATTGTGTGACTGGCTTACTTTGATCAGTTGAATCTCTAATCAGTAAATCACTGTGATACAGAGTCACCACTGACATAATCATCAAACTTCTTTCTTTCTTTCTATATCTGCCTCTCTCTCCCACTCTCTCTATCTCTCTATCTCTCTCTCGAACAAGTTAGTCACACATTCGTTCCTATCAGTAACTAGTTTATGACTGTCAATATCGGCACTTGAATTGTTAGAACCAGTTAAACCTTTCCAGTGTTTCTCCCTTATTTTTAATTCACATCCTCCAATGTTTAGTCATATAAGACGAAAAACGAAATGGACGAAATAATAAATAATGCTCAAGTGAGTCTGGGGTCCATAGAGCTTAGAGTTACGTAACATTTGGCTTTCAGGATAACGGAAAACCCCTAAAATATCTTATCCAGATAACTCACTCTGACTGAGATTTGAACTCGGGACCTCTAGAAAGTGAGAGACAAGTTACAGAGGCAGGAATTTTCCAGTTTCGATTTCCGGCGACCACTCCTCTCAGTTTTCTATAGCTTTCCAATATTTTTAATCGAATACTACGGTGGTTTCTTCTCACAGCTCTCCTGTACTCATAATTTCCGTCATTTGCTTTAGGGTTGAAGGAGCTGGCGACGGCGTTCGGTCTTTTGACGCTGCACGTTGGAGATGTATCGATTTCTTCCTGGTGTTGGTCGAGACTGCACAGTTAAGATCCACTTACTGGTGCTCCCGACTTGAGCCATTTCGGGAATCTCGTATTGAATAGGGGATTGTCATCATTCGGATGCAGTCCATGCTCAAGTCTCTTCTCATTCTTTCCTTTCAGATATCATGATAGAAGCACAAAGATTTGGATCACCAAAGTGTGGTACCCATGCGTTGGTGCATTTTTTGGGGGAGGGGGGACTTTGGTAAAATCCCATATGGACATCGAAGGGAAAAATAAGAAAAAATAATGAAAGGAATATTAAGAGGATGGGGGCAGACTAGATCTGTAGATCACTTTCTTGAAGAAATTGCAGAAGAGCTTGGTATACAGGTTTGTGGTATTACTATAATATGGTGTTGACGCTGGCGGGAAAAGGAACAGACTGTTGAAGTAGGCCGCGGAGGAAGGAAGAACGGTGGGCTCGGTAGCGAGAGCAACTGAACAGGAGATGGTTGAGGTCAGCGGTATCACCTGGGTCATCCGAACATACAGGGGAATCGATGAGGCGTAGTCGGTGTAGATGCGCAGGGTAACATCCATGTCCAAGTCGCATTGTAATAATGGAGGTGAGATATCGACGTGCAATCCTGAAGCTGGAGAACCAAGGGGTCGTGGATAGATGCGTCTGAACGGCGGCGTAGTGTTTGCCTTTCATGGGCTGAGAACGAATCCAGGCATCATTCCAGCGGGAATAGGCGTCACGATGAAGGATCGGGAAGAAATCCGTGTAGGGCAGTTGGATTCCTTGAAAGGTGCCTTGGGTGAGTCCCTCTTTTGCCAGGCGATCGGCGGCTTCATTGTATCGAATTCCGACATGCCCTCTGATCCAAAGGAAGTGAATTTGATGTCCGGCTATGGTAGCGTTGTACACCAACGTCAGTATCTCGTAAAGATAACAGTGCATATCTCTCGTCCAGAGAGGAGATATATGGTTGCCCCGTATCTCCTATCGGTCACGTGACCTAGTCCCCTCTCATTGGCTGCTGTTGTGGTATAGACTGTTGTCAGTCAATTATTTAACATATAATCTTTATAACTTTATATCTTGGAAGAGAATTGTCAAATTTATATTTTCGTAACTGGTTGAATTCAATATATTACGCAAAAGTGTTAATTTATCTGAAATGCATATTAGTTCCTAAACGAAGTAAAGAGGAGGTTCCTTTGCTTTAGCTCGCCATTCAGATGACACAGTAGCACGTGCTTTAGTGGTAGTGGTGACATATTTGTTTATATGACGTTTATCACTGACCTTGTTTTGAACTGGATTAGTCATATATTGTCATTCGAAGGTGTCTTGTGCCGAGTGCGAGAGATAAATTATTTTACTGATCGCTTATTGCGCATGTACTTATTATACGTATAATAGCAGTCTAGCGCCAGTTTTTCGCAGAAGCATCGCAAGGGAAAACCTTTACAAAGCAGCGAAAAAAATTGTGGTGCATGTGTTTAACGCACTCACAGAGAAGAATCCGTCTTTGTGAGTGAGAGAGTGAGCTGCGCTCTGAACTTACAGGTGTGAGTGTTAGGTCCATAGGAACACCACGACGTGAAATTGAGACAACAGGAGAACTTATAACTTCAGGCAAAATCAGGAATAAACAAAAGCGAGTGTTCGGAGAGTGCGATTCGTGAAAAGTGCTGTACGTCGTCATGTGCATAGTTTTTTTCTTTAGAAACGAACTCCCTAACATAAATAAAATTTTGTCTGCTGTAAATGAGGATGCAGATTTACCTAATTTCAGCAGACCTAGTATGTATAGATGGCTTATACAGCTGGGGTTTGTGAAAGGAAAAAGAGACAAGAAAATGTGCTAAGAGACAGAGGTGATATTGCTGTGTGGCGAAGACGTTATTTAAGGACAATTAGACTCTACAGGGATACAAATCGCAAAATATACTACCTTGCCGAGACTTGGATGAATGAAGGATACACGAAAAGTAAAGTATGGCATGACACAACTCTTAAGACTGAAAGACAAGCATTTTTGCCAGTTATGTGTGCTGGTTTAAAAAATGCCAGTGGAAAACGCTGAAGGCTGAGCTGAGTTGAGTTTCATTACAAACTTGTATTTTTAAATGGCTTCATTTCCTTATTTGTATGATTTTATCTATCTCACTGGCAATTATTATGACGTTTACTGCAGGTTTAAATGTGACGGGATGACACCGCCTATGGTCTATGGCGCGAAAGCATTACCCAATCAGAGTAAGGGGGAAGGTAGTTGCACGCGGAGTGATACATGTCCGCGGGGCAAGGTTATATGAAACAGAGAGTAGGTAGCTCAGTTGGAACGAGCGCAGAGCTACAATCTCATTTGTCTGCTCTGACGGTAGTTCGGATCCTCTGCATAGGTATACTAATTTTTACCGTGTAATACAATTTGCAATTATTATTCTGAAAACTGTTACTATTTTTATTTTTAATTGTTTTGTCTATGCTTTATGGTATTGTTTGATATTCCTTTATTGGTGAACTACAAGTAGACAGTTGTTTAAAAACACCTATAGGTAGGTACAATTGAAATAAGGATCATTTATACACATTTCAACACAGAAAACATGGAAATTACAGTATCAGAGTTTAACATGGAAGTTAAACACAATTTTACAGACATAGAATTATTGTGCTGTTAAAAATGTTTCAAATTGGTATGTTTTGTAGCGCTGGAATGACCTTTTCTCTATTCCTGGAATACGACTCCTCAAACGAAGCAAGTGCACGAACTGATGACCTTCTTGGGAAATGTACTCCCTCAGGGACTTTATCATTAAATTATGTGCGGCTGCAAAGTTTCGATGAATATAAGAAAGGGTTAATTGTTCTTTCACACTAGCCGTGTGTAGGCTAAAGTATGGAAAGATTGAGTCGGACTGAAAAATTTAATGCCATAGCCGGGATTTGAACCACGGGTCTTCTGGTTGCCGTCCAGCCGCTCTAACCCTTGAGCTACTATGGCCAACGTGCCAATATGACATTAAATTCTCCAACTGACTCGTATTTTGCCCGGTAAACCACTAGAAGTTCTCATAAACACATGAAACAACTACCTTAATGGCGACGTACAACATGTAAGTACTCTAAGGCCCGGGCTTTATAGTTAACCACTATTAGGTCAATTAATGGAAATTAATTGTTCTTTCACACTGGCCGTGTGCAGGCTAAAGTATGGAAAGATTGAGTCAGAGTGAAAATTTCAAGGCCATAGGTTACAGCGGCTGGACGGCAACTGAAGATCCGTGGTTCAAATCCCGGCTATGGCATTGAATTTTTCAGTCTGACTCAATCTTTCCATAAAAAAGAGTATTTACAAGGTTGACTGTCATTGGGGGTTAGGGCACAGGAGAGGTCATAATCCCATTGAGCTATTTCGAGACTTGCCTGAAAACACGTTCTGGGTTCAGTAGTACGACTTGCATGCCTGACGCTATATCTTTGCCACCTCGCGAGTTCTGGTGCTTGATTAAGCCCTTTATGTCACTTCTAATTATTTGCTGAGTGTTTTAATATTATGAATACATTTCAAAGGCTCTTATGCACGTTAATTGAGATGCACGAGATGTAGTTTAAGCAAAAATGTAAATAAACCCTTCTTTAATAAAATGTCCGTTTTGACTGTAATCCATGATGGATGAGGCATGTCTCTAATTTTTCCTAATTTTTGGCCGCCAACCTCTGCTCTAAGTACAAGCATCCGCCATTTTATTTTTAGCTGACGTTAGTGTACTCATATGATAGGTCCATTTTTCCGAGGCGTTAACTGAATTACATTGCCATGTATACTCCAATAAAAAGAATGTAAAATCACCTGGTAACCGGAAATCGCTCTCAGTAAAGGAGTCGTATGTTTTTGAGGTGTACTTTAGCGAGCAGTACGTTTTGTCCCTTAAGCCGCCATTCCTCTGAATTTTGAGCATTCCTCTCTCTAAGAACGTCAAACAATAGAGTTTAGTACGCGCAAAACTGGGATAAGGCTCACTTGCCTAGTATATAAAGTTCAAGAAACCAAAGTTTCGATTACAATAAAATGAATGGACAATTTTTAATAAACGGAACTTTGAAAGGTCTGCTTAGAGATCTATTAGACACAATTACAAAAAGGCAAGACCAACACTAAGACAGGTTTCTTAGAAGCTCCCTTTACGACATGGCGCCTGCCCGTTTGTATACTTTTCAGTAATACAGCCACTTTAGCTCCGCTTATCGCTCTAATTATGTGTAATTTAAACAATCACATCAAGGAGACTGCTTTCCAATCCAGGCCAAGACCGATTATTTGCGTAAATTCTGCGCGTTTGTATTCCAGCATAACACCTATCGCGTTCACGTGGCATGAATAAAAGATGAACGGAACAGATTTTCATAGAAACACACGACGATCGCCTTGGGATAAAATTACCACTTTTCGACATAAAATATCTTGGCACTGCAAGAGCTTAAAGCTGGCCGGAACTGTTTCAAGGTAATTTTCATTTCTATGGTACATAATCCGGAAACTTCTAATTATTAAATTATATTATTTTGTGTTTTGTTTAGGGGAAGGTATAGCTGACATTTTCCCTTTCAAGGATATAAATTTGTGATAAAATTGGCAGAAAATTGTAGGAAACCATACATGTAGGACTTATTATTAAATACTGCAAACACTGTATTTTGATATCATGTAATTTTTAAAGCTACACGCTTTTAAATTACGTCATATAATGAACTGAATGTTTGGTTTTCAGTATAGCTTCCTATAAAGTTGTACTAAACTTCTGATTTTATCATTCACATGCTTTCTCAGGATGCAGGTGATTCGGATTGGTGGGCGATTCAGATTAGGTTTTCAAAATCTGCTCCCTAGGGGACGGTAGTGTAGAAGGGTGGTCTGAAAACTGTTGACAGTTACGCATCAAAGTTACAGTCATTTTGGACGCTCAGTCGTTATTTAACAGTAGTTTGAGTGAGTTGATGTAAGTGTTTTTATGAAAAAGGACAATATCGAGTATCAAGCTGTCATTAAACATTTGTTTTTGAAAGGCAATACGCCTTCGCAATTCAAAGATGAGTTGGATTCTGTGTATGGGGACTCTACACCATCATTTACCACAGTGAAACTTTAGACAGCTGAATTTAAACGTGGCCGTAAGAGCTTGGGACACGATGAACGTTCGGGACGTCCAAAAATTGCAACTACCGACGAAAACATCGCCAAAGTTCACCAAATGGTGCTAGACGACCTCCGAATTAAAGTGAGAGAGATAGCAGAGTCTATGAACATGTCAAAAGAACGTGTTTGTCACATGTTAACTCCACATTTAGATATGAGGAAGCTGTCCGCGCGTTGGGTGCCACGTTTGCTCACGTTAGACGAAAAACGTATTCGAATGAACATTTCCAACAATATGTTGGCGCAGTTTAGGTGCAATAAATCCGAATTTTGGCGCTGATTAATTACTGCAGATGTAACCTGGATACACCATTATACGCCCGAAACAAAAATATAGTCCAAACAGTGGACTGCAGAGAGGGAACCGGCTCCAAAAAAGCAAAAGCCGTTATTTTTGACTGGGAAAGTGATGGCGACTGTTTTTGGGATAGTCATGAAGCTATTTTAATCGATTATCTTCAAAAAGGAAAAACCATTACAGAAGCATACTACGCATCATTACTTGACAAGCTGAAGACAGAACTGCGGTAAACGGCCACATTTGCAGAAAATGAAAATGCAATGGTGAAAATCCACGAATTACGGTTTGAACTGCTTGACCATCCGCCTTACTCACCAGATCTGGCCCCAAGCGACTTCTTTTTGTTCTGTCATCTGAAAATTGTACTCGGAGGACAGAGATTTTCGTCAAATGAATAGGCAATTATCTTCGTGAACAATTATTTTGCAGAGAAAAACGCCGAGTACTCTTTGGACGGATTACAGAGATGGGAGCATTGTTAGAAGAAGTGTGTAGAGTTACAAGGAGACTATGTAAAAATAAATGATCTGAAAAAGTGTCTTGTATCTTGGTTAGGTCGGAAAATTTTCAAACCACCGTCGTATTATTGTGTTGGAACGACCTTTGCAGGCGAAGAAGTTAACCACCCGAGACAGTTAAGTGTGTAATACGATTGTGTTTCTTCAGTCCAAGTGATAAATCGAGCCTCTCTTCCAGAAAGCGGGTATGTAATTGCTGCATTTCTGGCATTTTATTGTTTTTTAAGTTCGTTTAACATAGATTCAAAACGAATGGGCATTGAAATGGCGCTAGAAATTTGTACAATAAGAAAATACGGTTTTCTTATATCCACAGCTCTCCTTGTGTTATGACAGTTACATCATCAGTTACCATCATCTCTACCATCATCAGGATATTTTAAGAAATGTTATAGCCACTAAATAGATTTAACACAAACATGAAGAATGACAAAACACTACCAATACTCGCGTCACTGAACAAAAGACTGTTTTCAGTAAATTAAATGCCAGGTCAGGAGAGGGTTTGAGTATAGAAAATTAATTGGGTCAAAGAAAGTAGCTACTTAACTTGATCAAGATGTATTGATCTGTGCTTCTTTAGTTGACGGATTTTCCATTTTATAGCCGGTTTCCAAGAGGAGCTGAACTGAAATCCAGTATCAGGATTAAGCATGCTTCTCTCGGAGGAAGTGGTCAAAATATCGTTTAAATATCCTTATGATGGGAGCGATGGGAGCTCCCGAGACGTCGATTTCTAATCGTCTTTTCCCCTGGCTTGTTTCTCGAGAATATCTTGAATATATTCGTCGCCAGGCAAGCTTCAGGTCTTAATTCTTATCTTATTTCTTCATTTTTTATGATCTAATACCTTCCCGCCACTGATCTTAAAAGTCTCATTTCTAGTGATCCAGTTTATGTTTTTTGTTTCCTGTTTAATGTCCATTTTTGGCTTGAATACAGTAATACAGGGACTGCCATTGTATTACAGAATTTAATTCGTATTTCACTTCTAGTTTTCCTTCTAAGGGTTCAAATTATTGACCGCACATCAGGCTAAATTTATTTAGTTTCTTGTCAACATCTTTCTGTTATAAACAGAGCTAGGAAGTTCGTACCGATTTCCTTGAGCAGTGTATGAGCGGTCAGGCACGGCTATACAACGCAGCGCAGAGCTAGGAAGTTCGTACCGATTTCCTTGAGCAGTGTATGAGCGGTCAGGCACGGCTATACAACGCAGCGCAGAGCTAGGAAGTTCGTACCGATTTCCTTGAGCAGTGTATGAGCGGTCAGGCACGGCTATACAACGCTGCGCAGAGCTAGGAAGTTCGTACCGATTTCCTTGAGCAGTGTATGAGCGGTCAGGCATGGCTATACAACGCAGCGCAGAGCGAGGAAGTTCGTACCGATTTCTTTGAGCAATGTAAGAGCAGCCAGGTATGGCTATACAACGCAGCGCAGAGCTAGGAAGTTCGTACCGATTTCCTTGAGCAGTGTAAGAGCGGCCAGGTATGGCTATACAACGCAGAGCAGAGCTAGGAAGTTCGTACCGATTTCCTTGAGCAGTGTATGAGCGGTCAGGCACGGCTATACAACGCAGCGCAGAGCTAGGAAGTTCGTACCGATTTCCTTGAGCAGTGTAAGAGCGGTCAGGTATGGCTATACAACGCAG
The DNA here is from genome assembly GCA_030765055.1 of Mantis religiosa. Classification (NCBI taxonomy): domain Eukaryota; kingdom Metazoa; phylum Arthropoda; class Insecta; order Mantodea; family Mantidae; genus Mantis; species Mantis religiosa. The sequence goes on along the minus strand of CM060958.1, from coordinate 108,743,660 downwards.
AGCAGAGCTAGGAAGTTCGTACCGATTTCCTTGAGCAGTGTAAGAGCGGTCAGGTATGGCTATACAACGCAGAGCAGAGCTAGGAAGTTCGTACCGATTTCCTTGAGCAGTGTATGAGCGGTCAGGCACGGCTATACAACGCAGCGCAGAGCTAGGAAGTTCGTACCGATTTCCTTGAGCACTGTATGAGCGGTCAGGCATGGCTATACAACGCAGCGCAGAGCGAGGAAGTTCGTACCGATTTCCTTGAGCAATGTAAGAGCGGCCAGGTATGGCTATACAACGCAGCGCAGAGCTAGGAAGTTCGTACCGATTTCCTTGAGCAGTGTAAGAGCGACCAGGCATGGCTATACGACGCAGAGCAGAGCTAGGAAGTTCGTACCAATTTCCTTGAGCAGTGTAAGAGCAGCCAGTCCTGGCTATACAACGCAGCGCAGAACTAGGAAGTTCGTACCGATTTCCTTGAGCAGTGTAAGAGCGGCCAGGCATGGCTATACGACGCAGAGCAGAGCTAGGAAGTTCGTACCGATTTCCTTGAGCAGTGTAAGAGCGGCCAGGTATGGCTATACAACGCAGCGCAGAGCTAGGAAGTTCGTACCGATTTCCTTGAGCAATGTAAGAGCGGCCAGGTATGGCTATACAACGCAGAGCAGAGCTAGGAAGTTCGTACCGATTTCCTTGAGCAATGTAAGAGCGGCTAGGTATGGCTATACAACGCAGCGCAGAGCTAGGAAGTTCGTACCGATTTCCTTGAGCAATGTAAGAGCGGCCAGGCATGGCTATACGACGCAGCGCAGAGCTAGGAAGTTCGTACCGATTTCCTTGAGCAATGTAAGAGCGGCCAGGCATGGCTATACGACGCAGCGCTACTAGTAAGGTCAATGTTCATCGTAGAATGCAACTCATTAGTGTAACTTGTATCCTAAACTAATACATATTACATGTTTAGCACATGCTTTACACCGAGTGGCCGAATTAATCAAATGTAGTTATACAGGTGTAGAGAGCTTCGTAGCTCACATGAAAAATATATTTTTGAAGGCAACTTACAGGATTGCAAAGTTCAGAGAGTTAGCTACCACCACGACCATTTGTCACCAGATGGAGAACTTGGCTAGAGGCTGTAATCTACTATGCCGAACATTATGACAAAATTGTTTCGGTATTAGCCAATTTAGAAACCGATGGCAGTTCTAGCATACAAACTGCCAAACATGTAGTAACAGAACAACTTCGTAGAAATATATTATTGATTGCACATTTGTTCAAAGAGTTACCAACAACTATCACACTGTTACAGCCCAGCATCTTGCCTGAATCTAAGAGGTATGTAGAACTTTCAAAACGGATTTACCAAACCTCGAGCATTCTACCTGAAATAAAGATGAAAATGAAAAGTGTAATTGAGAAGAATGCAGGGTTCGGTGTGATTTACCGCTTATCAGATGCACTTTTAGATCTCAACAAAAGCTATGATACTGATACGGAACTGATAAAATATTTCAAATATGCCCCGATTACATCATGTGCGATAGAAGGAATATTTTCGCAGCATAAGTCTTGTTTGACGGGACGTAGAGTGAGTTTTCATTTGAAAGGCTTCAGAAGTACATTATTGTTTTAGTAATACGGCCGCAGATGTGTAAATATGTAATAAAATTCCTGCTTTGGTATTTTGTCTAGTAGGAGTCTTCAGATATTTAAAAATTAATTAATTTATGTAAATATCATTTTATATTCGATAATGAAATATTACAAGCAACATAACAATTGCTTAGGTGTTGCCACAATGTACCTATTTAAATAAAGAGATCAGCCAGAGACAAACCTCTGTACTATATAAGAATTTGTATGTTGTACATATTGATGTAAATAGATGTGCATTTAGGAATGTCTCATATATCGTTTTTTTCTCTCTGGGCAACCGGTTTCAATGCCTCTCCGCTGTGCGTTTCTTATCTATGACTTGTTTGGATGTCGGGAAAGGGCCGGTCGTAGCCTACATAGGGAACGGCGAGCAATATGAACTTCCTAGCCCTGCTTTTAACAGTGATTATTTCTGATCCCAAGTAGTTAAATCCTGCCAACTGTTTTACAATTTTCCCATTTATTACAATCTTATTTCCAACATTTTACTTTCGTTTAAAAGCTAAAACTGTTTTATTTGCAGATATTTCTATATTATTTCACATTTATATTTCATTTATTCATACATGCATGACTTCTTACAGCAAAATGAATAGTTAATAGATTGATCTATGTTATAATATTCTAATAATCAAATTCGCATTTAACTTATTTTTCACCTTAGAGGTATCCTGTTCACAGACAGACATAGACACATGAATTATTTGTAACAATGCTTCTTTTGGGGATCTGAAAGTCTCCAAAAATGTGACTCTGTTGAAATTTCAGCAATGAATTTTTGTTTAGTAAGAATATACAAGGATAACTATACTTAAACTGCTATTATTACTTCAAAACACAGACTCTCTCTCTATAAACATCCATAAGGAGATGTCCAAATGTTGCAACGTGGAGCTCATTCAGGCAGCTTTCGCGAGAAATCATTAAAAGCTGCGGCTTAATTATGCGGTTGTCTAACAAGCGGTTTTCATTTATTTTCATTATTTTCTGCGCACTTACAATGTATTATGTGTTTTAATTAACGTTATGTTTAATTGTCTTAATTTTTAATACCTCTGAAGATACTTGAGACTAAAATTTGCAGAAATAAATTGTCAAACCACGGACAATGCGCGGTATTTCCGCTAGATACCTTTAACTTGCTGCCAATAAAATAGTAGTAACGTAATAAAATACATTTGTGGCGTTTTCCAAATACCAGGTGTCATGTATACACTTCTCTATCAAGGTCTAACGTATACTGGTTCTATGAATATCAGGTGCCAGTAATATGAGAAACCACATAATTGGAAAGATAACATCAAACCGTCCGTGCAAGTGTTTCAGATCGTCGGCCTCTGCCTCAAGCAGTACAGAAAATTCATAATTCTCTTATCTCCTTGCCGCCGTCTGCATATTATAGCTGTAATATTAAGAAGCAAATGGTCAGATGGTATATAGCCCTGGGTTGGATTCCGTGGACCCATTGGTACTTTTAGGGTTTACCCAGGTCGCTAAGTGAATGCATACCCCGATTTAATGTCACTCCATTTTCATTTCAAGGTTGAATCACATCCATAGCTGTCTCGCCACTGTATGTCGGGAAAAAAGGGATACTCTCTGCAAACCTTCATCCTGGACGGTGCACCCTCCAGTTTTCAGGACCTCTAGAGGGGGGAGTGTGTCAATTGAGGAGCTTCTGTGTGAAATTATTACGGGCCCCTGCGTATTGCTACGTCGGAACTTCTGGATCGGTTGTCCACTCCGTCGCGTCAGCCTACTCTCGCAGTGTCCCCTTATAAACGAAGAAAGTATAACGTTGTGAGCTAACTACGAGGGTGGTCTCATAAGCTTTCCACCTCACCATGAAGATGGCAGCACTCGTAAATAAAACCCAGTGAATTTTGTTGTTCATCTGTTGACAGTTACTCACCAAAGTTTCAGTCATTTTGGACGCTCAGTTGCAATGTAACAGTCGTTTGAGTGAGTTGATGTGAGTGTTTTTATGAAAATGGACAAATTTGAGCATCGAGCTGTCATTAAATATTTGTTTTTGAAAGGCAATAAGTCTACGCAAATCAAAGATGAGTTGGATTCTGTGTATGGGGACCCTGCACTATCACTACCGACGAAAACATCGCCAAAGTTTACCAAATGGTGCTAGACGACCGCCAAATTAAAATGAGAGAGATAGCAGAGGCTATGAACATGTCAAAAGAACGTGTTTGTCAATAAACCAACGTTTAGAAATGAGAAAACTTCCGCGCTTTGGGTGCCGCGTTTGCTCACGTTAGACCAAAAACGTGTTCGAATGAACATTTCCAGCGCCCTGTTGGTGCAGTTTATGTGCAATAAATCCGAGCTTTGTCGCCGACTAATTACTGTAGATGAAACTTGAATACCAATTACATGCTCGAAACAAAAATACAGTCCAAACAGTGGACTGCAAAGGAGCAACCAGCTTCAAAAAAGCAAAAACTGTTTTCTTTCGGCTGGGAAAGTTATGGCGATTTGTTTTTGGGATAGTCTTTAATCCATTATCTTCAAAAAGGCAAAACCATTACCGGGGCATACTACGCATCATTACTTGACCAGCTGAAGGCAGAACTTGCGGGGAAACGGCCACATTTGCAGAAATAGAAAAATTATTTCATCAAGACAGCGCACCGTCTCACACCTCAGCGGTTGCAATGGAGAAAACCCACGAATTACGGTTTGAACAGCTTGAGTATCCCCTTCTCACCAGATCTAGCCCCAAGCGACTTCTTCATGTTCCCTCATCTGGAAATTGCGCTCGGAGGAGTTCGAAGCGTCGCTTGGAGAAGGGCAGAGTTTCAAGGAGACTATTTTGGAAAAAAAAAAAAAATCCTGAAAAAATGTCCTGTAATTTTATTAGTTCGGAAGCTGTTTCAGACCATTCTCGTACTAAGGTGCATCATTTCGTCAACAATTTAGTTCGCCGATGTGAATGCTGTTAACTGCTGCAGTGATGAACTTATTTACTATTTGGTGCATGGATAAACATCAATGAGTTGGTGATAAATTTAATGGAAGCTAATAATGATCTATTTGGAGTGTGTTACCCACTATCTGATATTGAAGAAAAGCTATTTCTGAATCTTAACATAGGAAATTCTAACTTTTGCGCTACATTGGTGATTTGAAAAGATTCTGGCCTAATAAAGATACAAGACTTTTTTTTTTTTAGTTTTCAAAATAGCCTCCTTGTAACTCTACACATTCCTCCTAGCAATGCTCCCATCTCTGTAACCCGACGAAATAGTACTCGGCGTTTTTCTCTGCAAAATAATTGTTCACGAAAGTAGTTGACTCTTCATTTGACGAAATTCTCTGTCCTCCAAGCGCAATTTTCAGATACGGGAACAAAAAGAAGTCACTTGGTGCTAGATCTGGTAAGGCGGATGGTGAAGCAGTTCAAACCATAATTCGTGGAATTTCGCCATTGTAACCACTGAGGATTCAGGCGGTGCGTTGTCTTGATGAAACAGGATTTTCTCTTTCTGCAAATGTGAGCGTTTTTTCAAAAGTTCCGCCTTCAGCTTGTCGAGTAATGGTGCACAATGTGCTCCTGTAATGGTTTTTCCTTTTGGAAGATAATCGATTAAAATAACTCCATGACTATCTCAAAAAACACTCGCCATTACCTTCCCAGGCGAAACAAAAAAACAACAGTTTCTGCTGTTTTTTTTGGACCGGTTGCCCCTTTGCGGTCCACTGTTTGTACTGTATTTTTGTTTCGGGCGTATAATGGCGTATCGGGGTTTCTCTACAGTAATTAATCGGCGTCAAAACTCGGATTTATTCCGCCTAAACTGCGCCAGCAGAGCGTTGGAAATATTCATTCGAACACGTTTTTGGTCTAACGTGAACAATCGTGGCACCCAACTCGCGGACAGCTTTATCATGTCTAAATGTTGATTTAATATGTGACAAACACGTTCTTTTGAGATGTTCATAGCCTCTGCTGTCTCTCTCAAATTAATTCCGCGGTGGTCTAGCACATTTAGTGAACTTTAGCAATATTTTCGTTGGTAGTTACAGTTTTTGGACCCAAACGTTCATCGTGTCCCAAGGTCTTACGGCCACGTTTAAATTCAGCTACCCAAAATTTCACTGTGGTAAATGATGGGGCAGAGTCCCCATACTCAGAATCCAACTTCATTATGTAAAAGAAAATATAAATTATATAACTAAAAGTGAAAGAAAATAAAGTGTAATCCCTAATTTTATGAAAAATATGCCGTAACTATCTACGACCCACATACTGCTGGCCTCAAGCCCACATACGCAAGGCAGAATTGGGTGATCATCCAACCAATACGAGGAGGCAATGTAGTTAGCATCACGCACCTCCAGTTGGAAATATAGACTTTCTAGTCCGCGTACGCTATCTACCGTAGGTCTTCAATTTGCTCACGATGCTGAGTGGGCAGCGGTCCTATATCTGGGCCTTAAAATCTGCAACACTCTGGGGTGGAATCGAACCCGTGACATGGAACCAAAGAACAACCCTCTAGCCCACCATGCCACAACGCAGGACTTAATTTCCAAAACCAACATAAAAATTCTGAGGGAAAACATGTTACATATACACTTAAGAATATATGTATGATTTAGTATTAGCCTTTGAATTTGTATAACATTTCTTATTACATTAAAATCACACATTCATTGAGAACTTCAGACTCTACGAACGATGGGGCGTAATCCTTCAGCCACGAATCGCGGCTTGTGAATCGAACACGCTGTGTTGACTAAGAGTAGTTCTTTGAGAAGAAACAAATATGTCGCCAAAGCAGCAGTCTGAAAGAAAACAGGTTTCTGATGCTGAATAAAAATGGAAGCACGAAAACACAGTCTGGGTGAATCACGATTGTTTGTGCCACCCCAAGGTGGCTGCTACAATAAGGAGACACTTCAAATTCCGAACATATATTTTTAGATCCACAAACGAGTTGCGACTGGTTACTTCTGTCCTTCTTGTTTTGTTCTGTTTAAGGCGTTTTTAACCACTGAGAGTTAAAAATAGAAGCAGTTTGTTTGTGTTTCGTTTTCTGCAAATCACGAGATGCTATGAATCGGTGCCACTGTGTTTCGCTATGCTTTATATTCATTCAACTCTCTCTACATATTCCTGAAATAACTACTCTTAGAAAACCTTATATATTGAATGAATGAATTATTTATTATGCATATTCCAAAATTTTACAAGTTTTTTACACTTTACAGCTTTAGGCTACATTTTTGTTTGCCTTGTTGCTATCTTGGCTTACACGACACCCTGGTCCTATGGTCTGCCAGGTAGCTCTTAACCTCCATATCTCCTTGTTACTTAATTAGCCCTTTTCCTCCCACCGCCCCTCTTCTTTTCTTATTTTTTATTAAACTTCTTGTCCATTTTTCTTTTACTTTCTGTAAGAACTCACCAATACTTCTTGCCTTCTTTCCCTCCTTTCCTGTTAACATTTTTATAGCTACTATCCTCTTCTCTACTTTCTCCCATTTTTTCCTCCCAAACCTTTTTTCTCCATATTGCTACCTCCTCGCATTCTGTTACATAGTGTGCTATGCTTTCCTTTTCAAAACACAATTCACACATTTCCTTTTCCCTCCCGCTCTTAGTAATATTGTTCCTGTTCTCAACCAAGCTAGCCCTTCTCTCTCTTGCCTATTGCAGTAATCTACGTATGCTTCTCGTCCCCAGTTTCTTTTTATTTGTTTGTGAAGCAGTAATGATTTCGTATTTTCTAGACTTCCCCATTTTCCCTGCCTTTTTATGTCTTCTATTCTGCATTTTACCTATTTATACACATCGCTTGTATTCCTTTCCTCTAATCTCCATTTATATCCCATTTCTATTTTTTTCATAACTTCTCCTATCTCTGACCAACTGTTTGAGTTCTCTTATCTTTTTTGCTGTCTTCTGCTTTGGCCAAACACCTATTCCAGAATATTATATTCCTTCCATTTTTTATTCCATTTCTTCTTGCCTTTCCTAATTCTACTAAAGCTACCTCCCTAGGTGCTGATCTTGGTAAGCCTAGTAGCTCATTACAAAACCTTCTGTAGTTTTGGTCCACCGTTTTGTTTGCCTCTGCGCCCCCCAGATCTCCACTGCATACAACATTTTGGATTCCACTAGTGCCTCATACATTGTTTCTAACCACTTCGTTGTCATTTCTAGCTTATATTTGCATATGCTTATCCCTTTTGCTTTAGTTTCTCTCCTATGTGCTCCCCATTTTCCATTGGTATTCAACCTCATTTCTAAGTATTCAAATTTATTGACCCCTTCTACCCGTTATATGGCTAGAAAGTTGAGGAAAATCCTTCTTTCCTTCTTTGTGTCTGAATATCAGACCATACATAATATATGATAATTATTGGCACTAAAGGCCAGAAAAAGGCTGAATTTATTTGCCCTATTTTGTCTTTTTATGTATTTTTTATTTAAGGCACTTTTCATTATATTTTTTGTTTCGTTTACCAGTTGTTTTTAGACCTTTAACTAACTTTAACTGTCTTTGACCTGTTCAACAGAGTCTAGCGTAAATTCTAATTTCTTTTAACTAATACGTTCTACTAAGACTGGATACAGCAGTTAACAAGTAGAGGACGCTTTCTATTGTATTCAAGTCATTAGCATCAGCACAGAACCTTGCAAACGCTCTCTAAATATCCCACTATTTTTCTCCATAAGATTTCACTCATTTCAAGTATGGACCAGCGACATCTGTTGATGCGGAGAGAAGTTTTGCAATGTTTTCGTAACGTTCTGTCAGAAAACAAATGATTCTTTACACCTACGAATTTAGAGATGACTGCAACGGCAACTGAGGTAAGCTTTCTGAAGTTGAGTTTCTGTAACCCGAGGATGGTTAAGCCAAGTATGATTTAATTATATCTATTTCAATTTATTTCCCCAGAAGGTCCATTTCCAGTTGCTGAAACAGAAGAAGCATTTCTTTCATAGTTTTTCTCGGTGTGTGTGTATGTGTGTGTGTGTGTGTGTGTGTGTGTGTGTGTGTGTGTGTGTGTGTTGCATATGGCTTAAAATTATCAATTTAATATATAATTGAAAATTAATTTATTAATTTCGAGGTGCGTTCAAGTTATAACACCTCCTATTTTTGTCAGTACTGGGACCAGATAGGAACTTCTGTTTTTTTAATACACCTGGACTCTTTGTAAATGCGTGACAGAGATGGCAGCACTGTACAGTGCATAGAACTCTAGTGGCAGCGACGAGACTTAGGACTGATTTTGATACTTAAAATGGTGACGTTTTCATTGCAAGAACAGCGTGTAATCATTCGTATTCTCCATTTTCGTGATGTGACACCTACTGATATTCATCGCCAGTTGAGTGAGGCATATAGTGATGGTACCATGGATGTATCTAATGTGCGTTTCTGGGTGCGACAGTTAAATGGAGGCAGCACATCGTGTGACAACAAACCAAGACAGTTATGGCCTCGCACCAGCCGGTCTGACGACATGATCCAGCGAGTGGAGAACGTTGTTTTGGAGGATTACCGATTGAGCATTGCCGATATTACCTCCAAAATTGGCATTTCCGTGGGATCTGTACACACAATCCTGCATGATGACCTGAGAATGCGAAAAGTGTCTTCCAGGTGGGTACCACGGATGATCACTACACCAGCCATGTGTAGGACGTACTATGAAAGGTTAGAGCCAGACTGAAAAATTTAATGCCATAACTGCGATTTAAGCCTCGGATCTTTTGGTCTCCGCCCAGCCGCTCTAAACCATTGAGCTATTATGGCCAACATGCCAACATGACATTAAATTCTCCAACTGACTCGTGTCATTTAATATTATCAAATAAGGAGCTCAAAGTTGAAAAACTTTTAGAAAACAGAAACACAAATTATTTCATACACTATGGAGTATTTACTTTATAATCAAATGTATTAGTGAAACTATGTGCCCGTAGATTATTACTGGCAGATAGCAGTGAAACTAGATAAAGTTGGACTTCTAAACACGTGTAAATATACCGTAATAAAAAAGGAAAATGTCAGTTTGAAAAACGCATGTTGTAGATAGCAAGTAATATATGTCATGATGTTGGAAAAAGCTACCTAACAGCCACCTAACAGCAGTTAGTGCTGAGTGGTTCAGCATAATGTGGCAGCACGTGATTATTAAAATTAAGGTTAGAACTCGTCCTTTCCTTAGCGCCTCTATGGAAGCGATGCGTTCTAATGAAGGTAGGCTAGCCCCCTCGAAGGCCGCCCAAGCTGGCCAAGGCTTCAAGTCGCTTACCTGTCCACTATTACTGATCAAATCATTTAATTAAAATCTCCGTGATCGCCGACTCAATCGATTACATACTCTCGTAATTATATCCATTTGATTAATCGCACTGATCGATTGTAAGTTAGCTTAAAGAGAATGTCGAGACTGCGATGTTTCTTCTTTTTTTTTACTGATCAATCATGTTGGACGTGTTGCTAGGCGGCTTGCTGTGACGGAAAAATGGCTGATCTCTTGATCCGATTGTTAACGCTGTGATAAATGTCAACCGACTCCATTGACATCAGTCATCAGCTATATCCTTTTTTGTCAGTTTTATTATCTAACCTGAATGATCCATTTCTATTTGTAGATACTTCTCCCAGCAACAAAGTGCTTGCTTGTTTACGATATGTGCCTGCTATAGCAAGGAGAAAATCACTCTAAGAAACAGTGTTCATTAGTTAATAACAATTTTAAAAAGGTTATGATACTTATCCCAAAAAGGGAATCTACTTATGGAAACTTTCGAAAATGCTTATAAATTTAGGATTTTTGTAAGTTAATAAACTGGTTGTTTTATTCAAGTTAATAGATGGAAATTAGTCATTTTTTCACACTAGCCATATATACGAGGGCTATCCAGAAAGTAGATTACGTTTTGGAATAAAAAGTAAACAAAGTATAGGAAACAAATTTTATTATATACAGATGAAAGCCACACTCAAATACTACTTTTCGACATAGTCACCATTCAAATTAAGGCATTTATCGTAGCGATGTACGAGCTTGGAAATTCCTTCGTCGAAAAATTCGGCCGCCTGCGCCTTCAACCACTTCGTTACCTCTTCTTGCAGCTGTGCGTCGTCATCATAACGCTGCATAGCCAGCCAGTTCTTCATTGCTGGGAATAGGTGGAAGTCGCTCGGTGCCAGGTCGGGACTGTACGGCGGATGAGGAAACAACTCCCACTTAAAAGATTCAAGAACTTCACGAGTGACATTTGCCGTGTGGGGCCGGGCGTTGTCGTGTATCAACAAGATCTTAGAGCTCAACATTCCTCTGCGCTTGTTTTGAATGGCTCTTCTGAGTTTTTGGAGAGTTTGGCAATACCTTTGAGAGTTTATTGTAGTGCCTCTTTCCAGGAAGTCCACCAAAATCACACCTTTTCTGTCCCAAAAAACAGTCGCCATCATCTTCCTTGCCGACATTGTTTGCATGCATTTCTTGGGTTTTTGGGGAGAACTTGTGTGCCCCCACTGCATTGATTGCAATTTCGTTTCACAGTTCACGTGTTTCACCCATGTTTCGTCACCAGTAACGATGCGATCGAGTAAAGAGTCACCATCCTTATGGTAAACGTCCAAAAAGTTCAACGCTGCAGCCATTCGCTGATTTTTGTGGTCCTCTGTCAAGATTTTTGGAATCCATCTTGCACAAAACTTGTGGTAACCAAGCTTTTCGCTGATGATTTCGTGCAACAAACTTCGCGAAATTTGTGGAAAACTCAAAGAAAGTTCCGTTATTGTGAACCTTCGATTTTCACGGACTTTAGCATCGACTTTTTCGACAAGTTCGGCAGTCACTATGCTGGGTCTCCCACTTCGATCTTCGTCGTGAACATTGGTTCGGCCATTTTTAAATCTGATGACCCACTGACGCACTCCACCTTCAGTGATAATGTTGTCCCCATACACTTCACAAAGCTGCCGATAGATTTCTATCGGTTTACAGTTTTTTGCAGTCAGAAACCTTATTACTGCACGCAGCTCACGGGATTTTCAATTAACGCAGACATTTCAAACCGTCACAGTATCTGAACGGAGCACAGCACGAACCTCTCACTAGCACGGCTAGATACCGACTGAGCTGCGCAACGCTCTGACCCCAAGATGGCCGCGCTAGCCCCGCCCCTAGCGGAAACAGACGAAAACGTAATCTACTTTCTGGATAGCCCTCGTAGCCTAAGGTTTATTTTTATAAATAGAGTCAACATGAAAAATTCAATGTCATAAATCCGTGGTTCAAATCCCAGCCATAGCATTGAATTTTTCATGTTGACTCCATCTATTGGTCGTTTTAATATGTCGACAGTATTTACAAGGGTGGGACAAAAAGTAATGCCTCCTATTTTCTTCCTTAAATAAGGAAGTTATGTGAAAACTTTGAATTTGGCGCAATACCTCAAACCTTCTTCTCCAATCCCCTGCAGTAGTAACTTCCTAAGTCAACAGGTAGCAGCACTGCATCCACTTGCAAAATGGCTGACATCGACATACGTATTACACAGCGTTCTGTGATTGAATTTTTCACTGCGGAAGGTGAAACACCAATTCGCATTCACGAAAGGCTAAAAAATGTGTATGCTGATGCAACGGTGGATGTCAGCACTGTTAGACGATGGGTTCGTCGCTGTAACGAAGCTGAAGGCCAAACATCACTGGCAGATGAAAAGCGAAGCGGCAGGCTGGTGACTGCAGTGACTCCACGCAACATTCAGCGAGTCAATGACATCATTCGTAGTGATCGCCGGGTAACAATAGGGGAATTGTGTCGCATATTCTCCCTCAGTAAAGGCAGTGTGATGACGATTATTCAACAACTGGGTTACTCAAAAGTTTGTTCACGTTGGGTACCAAGAATGTTAACCGCCCAAAACAAAGAAACAAGGAAAACAATAGCTTCTGAACACTTGCAGCGCTTCAATTTGGAGGGAGAGGAGTTTCTAGAAAATATGTTACTGGAGACGAAACGTGGGTTCATTTTTTTGAACCTGAATCAAAGAAGCAGTCAATGGAATGGCATCACGCAACGTCATCGAAGGAAAAAAAATCAAAACTCAGTGGTCGGCAGGGAAAGTTATGGCGACAGTGTTTTGGGATGTAGAGGGTGTTCTTATGATTGATTTTTTGGAGTAGGGATGCACAATAAATTCTGTCCAATACGTCAGAACTCTCAAAAAGCTGAAATCACGTGTTCGCCGAGTTCGCCCAACAAAAACTATGGCGGATATTCTTCTTTTGCATTGAGAAGTTGGGATGGCAAGTCTTACCTCACCCCTCCATACAGCCCTAACCTGGCCTGGCACCATCAAAATTCCATCTGTTCGGACCATTAAAGGGAGCTCATCTTGGGATTCATTTTGAAGATGAGGAGGCTGTGAAAACGTCCGTGTGTCAATGTCTTAGGAAGCAAGACCGTGTGTTTTACCACACTGGAATACATGCCCTAGTTAATAGGTGGACCAAAACTGTAGAAAAGGACGGAGATTATATTGAATAGTGACAAATTAATCGTCAATGTTGTAGTTTTCAAGCTATGTAAATTGGATTCAACTTTCTTGGCAATTAAAAGAGAAAAAAATAGGAGGAATTACTTTTTGACTCAACCCTCGTACAGATAGTTATGCTTTAATTACTTCTCACGTCATCGTTAAATCATCAGTTTCAAATGTAAAATAATACCACCAATATTTAAAATCATTTTCTCATAATGTACATTTTCATCGCATGAAAATACTGCAGTTTTATTTTCCTCCAATATGTTTAAGTTTTACACATTGTATCCCTAAAATTATAACAAATAAAAACTTTGAGCTTTGGTATTACGCTGTCTCAAAACTAATATCAGTATTTTGGAAAATTTATTTGGTTTCTTTGGTTTGGCAATGCTGTTTAAAAGATACTATGGCTAGTGTTGCGTACATTGCTTGTATGCATGTCTTCAGTTGTTAATAAACAATCACAAAATAGGGATAACAAAGTTTGAACTTAGAGTCCTCCTAATACACTACTGGAAACAAGATTATAAATCCGCTGCCTCAACGAAGTGGCAGAAGGCGTCGTTAGTAAACGTGTGGCTCGATGGTTCCAACGTTTCAACAATGCAAAAGAAAACAGTAAAGATTTACCACGTTCTGGAAGATCTATTGCACCAACAAATGTTAAAGTAGACGTTAATAAATGTAAAGTAACAAAGCTGTTAAATTTCTTGCATTTCACCAGCCTGTTTTCTGAAAATGTTAACAAACGCGTATTAATGCCACGAAACTTGTAAATGTTACAGCTATAGAAGGCTATGGATGAGTCGTATTATTTTCTGAACGTACTGCGATGCGATTTTGTTTTCATTTTCGTCTGCACCGCAGTCTGCACACAGCTAAAGAAATGGCGGATAAATAAAATCGTAAACAAAAGCCGTGAAACAAATTTCTCATCGATGGAGAAAGAATTTTTAATTGAATTGCTGACGAAGTATAAGGATATCGTAGGAAATAGGACGGATGCGGTGAATGTAAAAGAGAAAGATGTCACGTGGAAAAATATTGGAAAATAATTTAATTCAAATGCATGTGTCATTACCAGAAACACGAAATGTATTACGTAAATTTAAAACGAGGTGCGAAGAAGTATAAGTGACGAGTGAGTTGAACGTTTCAAGACTGAAGGTGGACAATATATTATCCACATAATTCAGTGAATTATAAAATCGCGAAGTTATTTATACTTGAAGCAAAGGCGAGATCGGCATATTCCTTTCGATGCATGTTCTAACTCAGTATTACGTAAATTTAAAACGAGGTGCGAAGAAGTATAAGTGACGAGTGAGTTGAACGTTTCAAGACTGAAGGTGGACAATATATTATCCACATAATTCAGTGAATTATAAAATCGCGAAGTTATTTATACTTGAAGCAAAGGCGAGATCGGCATATTCCTTTCGATGCATGTTCTAACTCAGTATTACGTAAATTTAAAACGAAGAGCAAAGGACAAGTGACAAGTTACTTGAACGTTTCAAGATGGCAGGTGGACAGTATATTATCCACATAATTCAGTGAATTACAAAATAGCAAACTTATTAATAGTTGAAGCAAAAGCGAGATCGGCATATTCCTTTCGATGCATGTTCTAATCTCTCTTGTACTTCCGCAGTAACTTTCATAGCAACTTGTTTTGACAGTCTATACCTCTGTAGAAAATTTTCTTTTGATAGCTCCTCAAAATCATTTCTCCTCATAGGCTCTACTCTATTACGAATGTCATTTAGACGGTCTTAAATATAGCAAATTGACAACAAAAGCTGCATTCACGCCCGCCATCTTGACTATTTACAATTGTTAAAGGTTTAACATCAGAAATTTGACTTGTTAGTTTAACAAGAGATTTATCACGAGCTAACACTTGTTGGTGAAATGCAATTTTTTATAACTATTGTTAAACCCGTGTTAAGTCTTAACATCTGTTGGTGAAATCGGGCACTAAAGTATGGACTATTGAGGATACACGCCAAGTTTTGCGATAAAATCCGCAAAGAAGTGCACATAGGCTTTCAGAAGAACTTGTTGCATCAAAAGATATGATACATCGCTACAGTAAGGCACTAGGAAAATCATACAGAAGCTGTATATCTGTACTTCATGAACCCACACCTCAACAAGCTGAACGTAGAGTGAATATCTGTCAACAGCTTATCCATAATCCCATGGATGATAGATTTGTCAGGCGAATTGTCACTTGTGATGAAAAATGTGTATATTACCAGAACTCTGATGACTCAAAACAGTGGCTTTGTAGCAGATATTTTAAGTTGTTTAAATTCTTTCAAAATATAAGTATAAAGTAGAGCAGGCCATGAGAATGATACACAAAGTTTAGAATTTTTGTAGCCATGGTAACGTAATAAAGAAGTTGGAATTTTTGCAAGAACCAGGTCTTCTGCAAGGAACATTTATAGAGGATAGACATAGATCGGTATTACTCTGCTAGTGTGTGTTTAAGGAGTTAGAAATGGACGCATTTGTGTGATGCATAATAGACACATTAATATGCTGATGTTCTATTAATTTATAATTAGTATTTTCGTCGTTAGTAGAAGGAGTAAAGGCAATTATCAATAATCTTCAACATTTTGTACGAACAAGTATCAAATTTTCTGCATTTTGCGGAACAATTAAGAGAACCCTCAGGAATAAAGCAAGGAAAGAAACTGAAATAAGATTCTACAAAGTGATGGCAATCCCAATACTAAACTATGGAAGTGAGGCATGGATAATAAGGGAAAAGGAGAAGAGTAAAATACAAGCTGCAGAAATGAGATTCTTACGATCAATCAAAGGATGTACAAGAGAAGATCATATTAGGAATGAAATTATTAGAAAAGAATTAGAAGTACAACCGTTATTAGAAGAAATCCAAAGATATGGAAACAAATGGGTCGAACACCTTAATCACATGCCAAGAGAAAGAATACCAGAACAAGCCTTCAATTATAAACCAAGAGGACGAAGATCAATAGGACGTCCCCTAAAGAGATGGCTTCAGGAAATGTGAGGCCGGAACAGGCTTAAGCCTAACCCGTGAAGGAAGAAGAAGAAGTATCAAATTGTAATGTGCAATAAAGTATTCTACTTTGGGAAAGTATGACTGAAAAGTTAATCAATCAGCAGCAGAAGTGAATATTTCTCAGATCTGAGACTAAAAACCCTTGGTGTAGGGATCGTCGCTCGAGAGCAGCCCTGGTGAACTTCAAGAAATTCTGCTAGAACTTCAACAAAGTTGAGAAATCCATCATCACCACCTTCATCCAAAATATACCTCTACAGCTTAATCACAGCCAACCTGCCAAAGTCATCGTTAAAAAACCTCAGTTCGGTCCCAAAGTAATGTTGTGTGTCTGGTGGAATTTTGAAGGTTTGGTTCAGTGGGAGTTTGTTCCAAACGGGTGGGAGATTGATGCGAATATTTATACTCAACAACTGGTACAAGTTAATCAAGTTTCGATATGGAGATACCCAGCATTAGTTAACCGAAACAGGACAATGCAATACACCATAAAGAACAATCATGGAAAACATTCAGGAATTGGGAGGAATCTAACTGCTACCACACCCAGTATACAGCCCTGATCTCACACCATCAGATTATCATTTTTTTTATCCGTGGTCTATTTTCTACGTGGAAGAAAATTTGTCAACTTTGAAGTAGTGCAAGTGGGTGTCACCGAATTATTTCCATCAAAAACCACAGACTGGTACCATCGTGGGATAATAAACCTCTCTGAAGGATGACTTAAGACCATAGAATCTAATGCTCTATACTTTGAAAATGAGTTTATTGCTTATCAGAACACATTTCAAATAATTGTTTTTCTTAAAAAGCGTCAGCACTTATGAGACGGTATATTTATCCCAGATATATTATTAACGGATGTATTTTAACATACTGTTACCCAATCGTCGAGCATACGAGCAGCTGGCAGCAAGAGGTTGCCAATAAATGGGGACTTATGGCATCGAGGCCACGCCTACTCATGTGACCGAATGGCTCTTGCTGTGGGAGTAATGGTACTAGACCACGCCTACACTAATGCGTAGAGCTAATGACCTGCCGAGTAGAGACGGGGTGTGGAGAGAAATAACCAGAAACTACTGGACCCTCTTCTCCTACCGCCTTGGAGGACTGTGATGTTTCGTTAATAGGCGGAAACTTCCAGATAATGGAACATTTTGAGTTTGTGCAATTTGGCTTTTTAATTCTTCGAACCCAAAAAGCCACAATACTTTTTGCAGTCCCATATAAAGGCATTAATTTTGTACAATATTTGTTTTATGTGATCTATGTGATAAATTTTATAATTCCTGGAATATAAGTCTGAAATTTATTTCAAAATTCTGGAAACTCTGTCGCTAGGAACATATTTTGTAGCAAAATTTAAAAAAATTATTTTTTTCCTCAAAAACTATTTCACGTACTTGTTAGAAAAGTTGGGAAATAGTATGAGTATATTTAGTAGCACTTGATAAAAAATGAGGTTTATTAGTTCAGAAACGTAGGATTTCAAATGTTCACAAATTTGCTCCTTTAACTGCCATAACAACACTAATAAAAGCCTCGAAGCATATATGCTTTTGAGAACATCAATTTTACTTGCCAGGCCTTTTTTATTTACAATTACGTCGTAACAATGTTCTCCGAGCAAACGCTAGGTGACTCAGCTTAAACTTTGGAGCCCAAGAGAACCAAGAATAATTATTTGCCTATTTTAAAAATAATACTAACATTCATTGTTTATTTTCTTACTTTGTAAGTCCTTTAACCTTGTTTTTATGTAACAAAAATGGAAATTATTCACCAAATGAAAGGATAAGACGTAAGAATAATAATTTATATGCTCTCCCTCTACTAGTAATTTAAAACTGATTTATTTGGAGGTCAGTTCTAGTGAATATGCTCAAACAGCGATGAAAATGGTGATTATATGAGCAACTAAAGTTTTAATATCATGAAACCAAACACATATCCAATTAGGTATACAGAAATTCAACTCCAAGTGTACTGTTTGTGTTATATCCATTCTTCATTTTGTGTTTATAACATTAATAAATATCCTGATGAGGGGAGAGATACACTCTCCCGAAACGTCGATTTCTAATCGTCTTTTCACCTGGCTTGCTTCCCAAGAACAACTTGAGGATATTCGTCACCAGGAAAGCTTCAGGTCTTACTTTAAATGGGACTTGACTGTGAAATTCATGTAACTAAAGTTTACTTTCTGAACAAAACCAGTAAATACTCATATAAACACAATAACCTAGGTTTAAGAACCGTCAACCATTTTTTTTTTTTAATGAGCAGACTTCAAGTTCATTGCTTTCTTTTAAGTTCCGTCTCAAAAGTGGATATCCCTAATCTTTAAGGAAACCGAGCAGGTATGTTGCCCTGGAAAGATTACAAGAAGTCCTATGGTTGTCAGTGTAGGTATAAATTCAATTCATAACGAGTTGAGATTTTCCGAAGAAAGGGTTGGTCAAGGTGAACCAGAAAATTGTGGTTCCCGCACCCTTTTGAAATCGTGACAAGCTCTGCCTGGTGTAGATTATAATCAGTGTACATCAACTTACATAAGGGTAAACGCGCCAAACGTCCGTTTATATTGTAGCCTGCGTCCGAAACTTCACAAACCGCATTTATCCAGATTTGTCAGGAAATATATTAGAGAACACTTTATACAGGATATGCATAAATCTTTAAGTTAGCAAGTTAGAGATTCCGTTTGAAACACCTAATGTATTATTTTCTCTCTGCATACGAAACTACATTTTGCCTGCCTCTGTGAAGTAGATGGTAACGTGCCTGCCTCACGTCCAAGAGGATTTTTTTTATTTATTTTTATTTGTAATTTACGTCCTCCAACGTTACGTGATATCGGACGATGAATGGAATGGGTGAAATGATACTCAAATGAGTCCGGGGTACATAGAGCTTAGAGTTACCCGACATTCGTCTTTCAGCATAAGGGGAAACCCCGGAAAAAACCTTATACAGGTAACTCACCCTGACCGAGAATCGAACTCGGGACCTCTTGAACGTGAGGCAGATATGCTAACACCACGCTACCGAGGCGGGCTTCAAGAGGATCCGAGTTTGGACCTCAGTCAGGGTAAATTACCAAGAAAAGGTTTCTTCCGGACCTTTCCGATATCCTGAAAGATGAATGTCAGGTAACTATAATCTCTATGGATCCTTAGCTCGTTTGAGTATCATTTCACACATTTCATTCATCGTCCGAATTACTTAACATTCGAGGATGTATTAAAAAACTGCTGTTGATTGAAACAGATAATTTTAAGAAATGATTTTATTACACATGTCCTTGTAGGTATAACGGCAAGAGTAAAATGCAGCAGGATCTTAAGCGAAAGGCTGGTCTCTCTTCCATTCTCTTTGCATGGCTAGAAAATAAAAGCACAAATAACGACTTCCTATTTGAAAAAAGTATAAATGTTTGAAAATGAAAATAACAAACAATATCTCGGAAATGGTGATCTCCAGAAAACAAATGTATTTAACATAAACTGTATGCTTAAAAGTGATGTAGATATTTTTGCTGTAAGGTTTTGTCTATATCTTAGGGATTATGAGTTATGAAAAGGGATTAAGAATTAAGGATTGCAAACGCTTTTCCATAAATTTTTAGATTAGATTAGATTTATTGTGCATATTCCAAAATTTTACAATTTACAACTTTAGGCTACATTTATTCGTCTTTACCTTGTTGCCACCTTGGCTTACATGACACCCTGGTCTTCTACTCTGCCAGGTAACTCTTAACCTCCATGTCTCCTTGTTATTTAATTAGCCCCTTTCCTCCAGCCCCCATCTTCCTTTCTTATATTCTTTAAATTTCTAGCCCATTTTTCTTTTACTTTCCGTAAGAACTTACCAATATTTCTTACCTTCTTTTCCTCCCTTCCCTCATTTTCCCTTTATCCCATTTTCCTCCCAAACCTTTTTTCTCAACATTGCAACCTCCTCGCATTCTGTTACATAGTGTTCTATGCTTTCTTTTCCCCCACACAATTCACAAATTTTACAAATTCCCTTTTCCCTACCTCTTTTCCCTCTTAGAAATATTGTTCCTATTCTCATCCAAGCTAGCCCTTCTCTCTCTTGCCTATTGCAGTAATCTACATATGCTTCTCGTCCCCAATTTCTTTTTATTTGCTTGTAAAATTGTAATGATATCATATTTTCTAGACTTCGCCACATTTCCTGTCTTTCTATATCTTCTATTCTGTATTTTACTAATTTACCCACATCGCTTGTGTTCCATTCCTCTAATCTCCATATATCTCCCATTCCTATTTTTTCCATAATTCCTCCTATCTCTGCCCGCCAACTATTTTAGTTCGCTAATCTTTATTGCTGTCTCATGCATAATTTCATAAATTTCACTTGACGAAAATATCTTAAATATCTGATATTTTAATGAAAGTTGTTACACTCATTTTTGAGAAAATCAATTACAAGGACAACATTTTAGGATTATGTTTTGGATTCATAAGACCTCAAGACGTGTACTTTCTGTGATGTTATTTGAAGGAGTGACTTAAAACAAACAGAACTTAAAAAGTAAAAATGCAGGAACTCCCTTCGGCTCAATTAAGCTAACTTTTTTTTTTTTTAAATTTACGTCCTCCAACCTTAAGTCATATCGCATAATGAATGAAGTGGGTGAAATTATGCTCAAATGAGTCCGGGGTCCATTGAGCTTAGAGTTACCCGACATTCGTCTTTCAGGATAAGGGAAAACTCCGAATAAAACCTTTTCCAGATAACTCACCCTGACCGAGATTTGAACTCGGGACCTCTTGAACGTGAGGCAGACACGCTACCGTCTACGCAACCGAGGCGGGCCCAATTAAGCTAAAGAATATTCAGTGTTTTGGAGTTTATTTTAACGTATGTGAAACTCCTAATGTAGCTTAACTATATAAAATATTCTTGAATTCGCTATTTTATATATGAATTAATATATCTTAACAAATGCACCAACTTGAAGGCACGTACTCAAAGTACCTAGTTAGTGCCACATAGTAAAACTGAAGACAATATCCGATTTATGCTAAATTACCGTTGTCCATTGCATTCTTTGTATGTAACGGCATGCACATCACACTAGGTACCAGATACATGATATCAAACAGCCGGAAGATGCGGCAGATTTCATGGGATCATCGTCTATTCCAGCGTCGAAATCACCTGCTCTCCCTGGGAATTTAATTTATCAGAGCGGCAGATAGTTTCATATTTAAGCTTTCCATTCGTTCTGGAACTGCTTTATTCCTTTCCTTTTCTTCCAAATGATTATACGTATTACATACTTAAAACAGTATAAAACGAAATATAAAATTATCCACGGGAAAGCCCATATGAGTGCCTGTTGCACGATTTTGTTATTAATGGTCAATTATGTGCACGGGCAAAAAATAATTTTGCATGTTTTAGACCTTTTTTATGTTACTTTTGCCTGAGTATTATAGCGTAAAAGTAGTTTATTTCGGAAACACAGAAATCCGGTTCCAGTTCTCATTTATCATGCTGTTTTTACCATACTATGTAGCGGCTACGAGCCTCCGAAAGGATTTAACTATTCAAGGTTGGTCGGTTAAGTCTAACAACTCTTAAAGCTTCGTTAAACTTGAAGTCTGAGAAATAATAATCTTAGCTGAGCTATTTATAAAGAACGAGTAAAATATTCTATATTAAAATGTTTACGTAACCTATAAGCATAATTAATTGATGAATTAGATTAGAATAAGCTCCGATCTCAAATTTACCTTCGTCTATAGTACGTATTATAATAGGTCAATTAATTCTACTTATCCTTTTTGACTTAAGGAATTTGCTTTCTATTGTTACGTTTTTATCCACAAGTTCAAGTTTTGTCCCCCATTGTAATATTATTAGTTCGTAATATATTTGAAAACATGATCTTCATAATGCACAAGTGCACTTTTTGGTACTATATATATAAATCGTCTCACTGATCTCTATCGTATGACATTAAAGCATCTCAAGTTTCAGGCATTTCCACTTGTTACTGAGTTTCATTGCTACACAAATCCCTCAACTCAGACAGGCATCGTGCGCATAAGCATAATAAAGGACTCATCTAAAAACAATAAAGTATGTGATGTTCAACTGTCTATGATCAGCGACTATAAGATGGCTTTGAGCAAGGTGTTGAAGAAGGCTTTGAGTCACCAAAAAGCAAGAGAAGTGAAAAGTGACTACATATAAGCTTACTGAATATAAATCAGACATTGTTACTGTTAGCAAAAACTCTAGTGGTTTAATAACAGAGACATTGCTAATCAAAGGAAACACAAAGTTTGCTGAAACCATACTGAAGAAAGCTTACGATAAAGAAATTCCCCTGAAAGGTGTGAAGCCAAGGATATTTCAAAGTATCTTGCTTCAGTTCTTCCTGAAAAAAATCGTATTTTCGAACCCTGTGTGATAAATATAACAAAGAACAGATAACCAATGGGGAAGAATCAGGGATTCAGATTTGGATAACTGAATGTATGTAATATCTACTTTTGTTATTGTGCTACAAATAAAACGTGGTTCAACACACATATGAGTATTATAAAATATTTTAACCATTCCTTGCACGTTTAGAGGTAATTCCTCTATGCATTATATAATACAGCCCTTCCAATGCATTTGTACACCCAGATGAGTTTCATAACTGCACAAGTCCAACAAATTCATTATAAATAGTATAAAAAAGTAAGAATGGTAACTGAAATTACTGAACAATAAAACAAATATAATGAGCCAAAGTTCATGTGTGACAAAAATCATAATGTTGGCAAATCATTTTCAGAAGTTATCAAGTGTTTGTTGATTTTCTCGAAACTTTGTTGATTGGAGTTGTGCACTTATGAAAGTCATCATTTTTATTTTAACGATATTATTATTATTGTTGGATATTTTATAACTACCATGTGTTGCGAAAAACATCGAAGCCCAGATACCAGAACTGGGATGCTTCTACGCAGCTCTCTCTTCAAGTGTTTAAGAACTGTTTCAAATAGAAGAACATAATACCAGAAAACATGTTATTCTTGTCTCATTTTATTCTTTAAATATCTTTTATATATTCTCTAATGTAAAAATTTATAATGAGTAATATACTATTTATATATTCTTGTCCGCCATTTATTTGTCATAATAGTTCACGATAGTCGAAGCATTACCTATTCTTCATAGAGTTCGACGTTTTATAAAATAGGTCTGTAATTTGGGTCATATGAACTTAGATATTATCAAACATTTCTATGGCAAATATGTCTTGACAAAAGCACTTTTAATAAAAACTTTTGTTTAACTTACATTATATGAAGGAGATGACTGTCAAAAATACTGCAATAAAGGTAATAAGGTCTTATGTTTACCCCGACCTGTCAAACATGGCGATGACGTTATGGGCTATCTGCAGAATGACTGACTGCTTTGTGATTTTCCAGGGCCGCTCTCCAAGAATCAAGGACGAAGTGTTTATCTAAACTCATAGCCCTCAGGAGCCCATTATGATCAATTTAATGCTATGCTGGACGTGACCTATGGTGAACACACCTTGGCACTCACTTTTTACAAGCATTTGTTTTCCATTACGAATAATCTTCTCCGCTATATTCAACGATGTCATTATGCAATTGTGACTTTTCATCAACACCTATATACATTTAGTTACTATGTCTTGTAAATCAGCAATCTCAGTTACTTGTTTATCCCTTCTAGTCTACCTATGTAACCTTCCTCTCTATTGCATTGGCAATCCACAATGCTAAAGTGGTATCTTTTAAATGAATATTTGTTTATGGAGCTTCCTTTACACTGTGAGCTGAGGTTATGTTGCAGCATAATGTTCCTCTCTCGTTGAACGTAGAGGATCTTCTGTACCGAAGGTGGAAGAATTACTTTTTTATAATGTTTACGTATTGATCATCTAATATGAACAAACCACATGTAGAAGAGCTTTCTGAAAACATTATGAGAAAGGAGTGACTTATCAGGATGACTTATATGGGATCCTCTACAACTCCAAATTATCTTTATTCATGCATACCAAATAGGTATGTTCCAGTTTTGTTAAATGGTGTGAAGGCACATCTGTGATCGTTGAATCTGTTTAACTTTCTGTTCACATATTAAGGTATTTACAAAAGAAAAAGAAACCTGAATTCACAGTTGTCTGTTTGCATTAACGTTTGATACCCTTTGAATGAATTTCCCATTATAATTCTGAAATGAAACAAATTATCGAGCCACGGCAAGTTACTTTTTGATGAAGAGTAGAAAATTAATTTTCTGTAATATAATAAACAGACATGTAACATAAAGCTTAATGTCCAAGTTAGATTTCTTTCTTACCATTTATTTTCATTTCTATTCTATAAATGATGCAAATAATTATTGAAGTTTCATGCACGTTGGGTAATAATGTTTCATTAGCCAAAATTTTCAACAATAGCGTCCTATTTTTAACATATGATAGTTGCCATTGTTATTGAGTTACAGCAGTAATTTTTAATGTAGTTTCAGTTGTTATTGACAAATAACCATGGAACATTACACCACTCAGCAACGCGTAGATATTGTGAACATTCATTATCAAAACAGATAATCTGTTCGCAAACCTTCCGTGTATTGCTCTTATAAGGCGCTATTTTGTTCTCAATAGAATGATATGTATCTCAGAAATATTTGGTTTCAGCAAGATGGTGCTGAATCATACTGCTCTGGAAACAATCGATCCTTTGAAGGATAAGTTCAGAGGTTTCATCATTTCCCGTGTTGGGGTTAACTGGCCCCCTAGATCATGTGATTTAACGCTGTTGGGTTACTTCTTGTGGGGCTATGTTAAATATAAAGTTTATGCCAACAAATCACAAATGGTGAATAATCTTATGAATAAAATCATGCGTATTATTCATGAAGTTGAAACTATATATAAGTTCTTCTGTCATTGAAAACTGGGTCAACATATACGAGAAACCCAACGAAGTCACGGCGGTCACTTAACTGGTGTTCTCTTCCACATGTAATGACTAAGTATGTTCAAAAATAAAATATAAATAAACCTCTATCCTTTATAGAAGTGTATTATTTAAGATCACAGATAGGCCAGTCTTCTTGAAAACCCCTTTACAAAACATACAAAATGTTCATCCTATAACACAAAATTCAATATTAAAACAAAATCTTAAAGAAGGCTCTTGAGAAAGTATATAAGAATGAACGCCTTTGCATTTTAAAAATGGTTTACGTTGAGGAAATTTCTGAGAAACATAAATTTGGCATTTATCGGAATTTCAGCGTTCTTACTGAAATGTTTTAACTCAGGGACCTCAAATCCTACATTTCTGCTGCAGTAAAAGCACCAGATTCTTTGTGGAATGGTACACTTTATTTTAGATGTATAATCCTGCGGGGGTGTTTAAAAAGTCATTCATAATTTTAAATCAATCACACATACATCTTGTTCTGTTGATTCTGCATGCGAACGTTTGGTATCACGTGGTATTCCGCCTCTATACATAGGCAACGCTTTTAGCACGAATGTGCACCATTAGTCTGTATACAGGCGCTCTTTTTTACTACGGACGTAAAGTTGGAGATTATGGGAGTTCAGATCACCGCTACATAACTCAGATAAGAATTCCTCTTTGGGTTTGCTTTTCGAATCTGAATCGAATATTACATAAAGGTAAAAGTAATAACGAGTTAAAGTTAAATGAATACCGGTCTTACTTTGAAGTAATATTAAGCAAAATATTACTTAAGAAACTTAAAAAAAGTATTAGGAAACTTGAAACTTTATTGCTCATTTGAGCATCATTCATCACATTTTATTCATCTTTACGGATCACCTACCTACTAGGTGAAACGGTGTTGAACGAAAAAAATACCTAAATGCAACATTAATAAAATAATAGCAAAAGTTTACATTCCATGTTATTACCAAATAACTGAATCTCCATAATGCATGGTTTTAACTAATGTAAACAAAAAATGATAGTTATTAAGCGAAACAAAAAGTAAATATTCTAAAGAAAGGTTATTTGTTAAAACTCCTTGTTCAAATTAGTGTATATAATTCAGACTTACATTATTTTGATTAAAACAGGACTTCACGACACAAAAGTGTAATATTATGCAAATCAGCCCACCCAAACTGCTATAGTATGAAAAAATCGATGACGGAAGAACAAATAAATCGGAAAGCATGTTACCCAAAATGTTTTACTCGTAGAAAGTTAGACAATGTAAATTAATTAAATTACATAATTAGAACAAATATTTAAAAAGAATATTTTTAAAAACAGGGTATTTTCAAATTTAAAGAAACCTAATCACAATTAACATTAAAATACTGCTTAAAAAGCAAAGTAATTTAAAGAGAAACGTTTTTGTAAAAAAATGAAAAGAGAGTCTCAATAATCTATTGTAAAACGAAAGAGAAGCTTTTAGATGCTAGACGACAAACATATCCTATTATGACTTTATACGAAGCAGATATATTTGACCCTCCCAAAAGATCAAAACACAGAAGAGAGGGAAACGTGTGCAAAAATGATTTAAATAATGGTTGAATAAAGTAGCCACACATAGTGAGTACACAGAATATATAGGTACTATGGAAATACACGCCACCAGATAAAATGTGGCAAAACAATAGACTGAAGACTTACACAACATGCAGAGGAATTTGTTAAGTATATACTCATATCGGAAAACATTTCTTATTCCCCAAACAAGTACAAATAAATTAGTACAAAAATATAAAAATAAATAAAAAAATAAATACAAGTTGCGAATATAAAATATACACAATAACAAGAATAAATAGCTGAAAAAATATTCCAAAATATATTATTTGAGATATTTTTAATGGTACATAACACCAATCAAAATTGGTAAATAAGAAAAAAACCAGACATTCTTTGATATAAGTAAAGAAAATATTCTTTTATGAAAATAAAATAACTGTTCAAATGTTTACACAAGAATTTCGTTATAATAAGTGATATAAATAACTTTAAAGTAATTGAAAGAATAGTTATTACCTATACATTTTATATTTTCCGGGAAAATAAAATATACCACTTTTATGATCTGAGTATTTAAATAAAGCTGGTGTCAATCTCCGGAACGAAAAGAAAACAAAGTAAGGATTCATGCTTTGAAGGTCTTGTCCAACTCACGAGCTGGTTCTAAAATATTAAAATTAATATAATTATCGCACCAACGTAAGAGTTTAATTAAATTTAATCAGGATTAAACAATTCAGTGAAGTGTATTAGAAGTGAGTATAGATAATTGCAAATAGCATGCTGAGATGATGGACATCTGCTGACTACTAAATCAATTGATGAAGGTTTAGAAAAACACGTACATAATCCGATAATCGCACGTGGTTATTATGTCGCGTGTCTCCTGCAATGAATGCCAGTAGGTCGCATTTGTTTTTTGTTTTTTCAGAGTTAAGAGACAAAGAGATTTTAAAATATGCAGCCTGATCCCACGTGGCACAAAATTGAGCACTATCGCAGAATGTTGATGAGAAAAATACGCAGTACTGAAGATAATGGTGATTTAACAATAAGGAAAGGAGTGTCCCTAGAAAGGCGCAGTCAATTGTTTGCTTTGTTCTTCTCAGAGGAAGAGCGCCCCAACTCCATTTGGTGGCTTTTGATACCGTTATTTTCAAAAGGAAGAAGTAATCGCTGCCCACATCTGAATCGAATATTACATAAAGGTAAAAGTAATAACGAGTTAAAGTTAAATAAATACCGGTCTTACTTTGAAGTAATATTAAGCAAAATATTACTTAAGAAACTTAATATTACATTTCAAAGACATTTTACATTATCTTATTGCTAGTACAAGGGGAATATGTCAATAGAGTAGATTTTAAGCGATCGTCAAATGTTTTAAAGTGGTTGCTATGCGATGCGTCTGAGATTTCGTTTTCTATGTATGGTCAATCATAAAAAATGAATAACGATTTCTCATTAAATCAATTTTTAATAAAATAAAAGTGGAGATTGTCGCATCCTTATTTAACAGCAGTGTCATTCCATTGAGCTAGCGAAAGTAGAAATGTGTCTAGGGCGTGTTACATTTTGGAACACGGTGACATTCACAGACGTTGGGTCACTATTAGCATGCAGTCAGTTAGTGAATGCACCAAGTAAGGAAGATAACCCCGCTGATGTCATACACTGGCTTTGCATATGCGTCGTCATGGCAATGGGTCATGTCTGGCGAAACATCAAGTCTCGCTCTGACATAATGTTAAGGTAGTGCTCATTCAAAAACTGCAGTTTAGAGCCGAGTCGTAAAACGCCTTTGGTGAAATATTGCAAGTCGAATTATGAAGGAATGTTACCTTGTCTTTAAAATATTTTGGGGTGATGAAACGAGAATCGCATAAAACAGAAGACGCCACTTTTTATAGGTTTATATTTATTTTTGTACTATTTAATAACGAATCCGTTCAGTCCGCAAATGTGTCTGCCTCTGTAGTGTAGATGGTACGTTTCTGACTCACGTTCAGGAGCTCCCTAATTCGAATCTGGATCAGGGTAAGTTATCCTGATATTTTTTTCTGGAGTTTCCACTTATCCTGTAACTCTTAAGTTTTATGAACCCTGGGCCCATTTGAGCACCATTTCATTCATCCTCCTATTAGGATTTCATTACGTAGGGGATTCGGTACTTAGGCCACCATGCTGGGCCCATTGTTCCAGGCTGCGCCGTGGCTCAGTGGTTAGACCGCTTGGCTCTCATCAAGGCGGCCCGGGTTCGATCCCAGGCGACCGCGAAGTGAGATTTGTGGTGGACGACACGGCGCTGGGGCGGGTTTTCTCCGGGATCTCCGGTTTCCCTCGCCATCTCATTCCAACGGTGCTCCATCTTCATCTCATGTGCCATCAGTGTCACCGGCTGCGGTGCCGTATGTAGTAAAAGCGGGCGTTAAACACTACACATTTCACATTTCCCATTGTTTCTATGCCCCCAAGTGGGGGTACCCTCGGGAGGAAGGATGAGGCGAAGGTGACAGAGGGCGGCCAACCCAAGGAGCCACGACAGTGCAGAGGGCAGGGTCCTATAGTTTCTTAGATAGAGACTTTCCCCGATAGGCCAGGACAACGAACACGCTCCCCTACTGCGGGATGGCAACGAGCTCAGGTACCAGACAGGCGATCCAAGCCCCAAAGATCCCTGGCTGGCGGTCCTGAAATGGTCTCATCAGAGGAGCGGACACTAGCACCAAACACCCGGAGGAGGAAGTAGTTACCTCAGAGCATATCATCCCGCCATGCACCACCGAGATTCCCACCGAAACTTCTACCCTGAAAGAGATCACCAGATGAAAGATGATATGAAATGAGAATGGAGATGTAATGGAGGGACAGGAAATTCGGGGGATGTACTTAACCTACCCAGCATTCGCCTATCGACCCGGGAAAACCCCCGAAAAACACATGGGTCAGGTAGGTCGTCCAGGGGAAACGAACCCGGGCCTCCCAAATGCGGGCAACAGACAAAACCGCCTGAGTCATACCGCTCGATAATCACCAAGGTATTACTGCTACAAACCAGAGGTCACGTGTTATAGATTTTTTGTGATGTTTAACTCCCGCTTTTATACATGCGGCACCGCAGGCGGTGACACTGATGATACATAAAATGAAGAGGGAGCATCAGTGGAATGAGATGGTGGGGGAAAGCGGAGCACCCGGAGGAAATCAGCCCCTACGCTGCTTTATCCATCACAATTCTCACATGCAGTCGCCTGGGATCGAACCCAGACCTGTTATAAGTTTACAGCAGATAGAACAGCCTTAAATGTAATAAAGCAAAATTAAGACATCTTTCACGTGCAATATAGAATGTAACGTTGAGTATTACAGCAGTTAAGAGCGTACAGCAATAAAAACTCAATTATGATTTCCCCTACTTCATACACAACACTAAAAGTGAAAATCAAGTATCTATCGTTTAGTTTCCCACAGAATCATTGCAAGCTTTTAGAAAGCTGTATGCTAAGTACCTCAAACATTTTGTATTGATAATACTTAGAGAGAGCTTTTAGACCAAATTCATAAGAAGAGCGAAGTGTTACACATTATTAGAAAGTATAGGTTCCAGCAGCCTTGTGTCCCTCGCCCTTGCGGTTACTCCCGGATACCAAGATGGACCACAAGGCCTGACCTTTCGCTCATCTTCATCTGCCTAATGTGGCGCTACTTGAGGTCGGCTACTTCCCATACTACTCCTTATATTACCTTTCGTAACGTTGCGAAAACAAGAACAAGGATGTGTGCACCAAGCTGCGTTCTCTACTAACAGCGCCATCTATTTCTTGGCACTTTCGCAAATTATGTAGTTGCAAGTTTAGAATACATGTAACTACAGAGAGAGTGGAAATAAAAAAGAAAAAGGAAATATTTACACATGGAAAAAATGTATTAAATATTTGAGAACTGAAAACAATAACAAAGAATACTTCGGAAATGTTAATGCAAAAACAAAATACTGCATATAAATTGTATGCTTTAGTAAGATCTGTAACAGAGGAGGTCAGCTTCGAGAGTTGTGACGTATTTCAGCGGGGAGCGAATCCTGCAGTGCGTGTGACGTCAGGCAAGAGCCGTGTAGTACAAGTTGCCTATATAAATGGCGCTGTGGGTACATAATCTGAGGGTTCAGTCAGGTGTAGCATACTCGATGACAACAATATAGCTGCCACGTACTAAATGGAACTGTAAGATTTACAATGTGACGATTTATTGAAGGACAAATATACATACAAGAAAGACTTGACTGATTTTTACAAGAATGTCCACCAAACCAGTTTTAAGAGGTTGTATTCACTTGCCGCACGGACATTGTGTATGTTTGGCTCGACATATGTGTGCGAACAATATTTTTCTGTTATGAAATTAGCCAAGTCCAAACCCCGAAGCACCTTGTCGTATTACAATCTAACATGCAGCCTTCGAGTTAAGAAAGTCTCAGAGTTAAAGAAAAACCGAACAAAAAGTGTCGGAAAATGTCTACGTAATTTTGTTCAGAATGGATCTCCTCTAATTTGGAAAGAAAATTACTTTATGTTTTACTTCATTTTATTTACTTTATAACATGCCTGACCTTCAGATAAACTTGATAAACTTCAGATAAGCCAAAATATAATTATTTATAAACTGTGACCAATTTTGTAATTAAAGAAGTCAGCATTTGTATTACAACACCCAAGATGTAAGTTGCATATATTATTAATACCCGAAACGTTTTCCTGTCTTTCCTACGCTGTCGGACCCCTAACGCATCAAACTGTTTCCTTTCTCTTGGGCAATAGAAATCAGCGCGGTGACGTCACACTCTATCCTGCCTTTCGTTCGGGAGCATATTTGGTGGTTAGAGCTGACGGAGCTGACGTCACACCGCCGTTACCGTCCTCCTCCGATCTATATCTTCTCAATACTAAGGTTTTATGGATCAGTTACAGTTTACAGTTATACGAAAGTCATTCTAGATTGAAAATTGCTTCACAGCCTACTTGAAAATTCCAGCTACATATATTTTTTATCATAAAATGTCTAAAATATATTATATTTTAGTGAAAATGGTTCAGATATTTTTCGAAAATCAAAATAATGATTTGTTTATGGAAAGCTAGTTAGGTATGGGGAAACATTTTCTTGAACATTTTTGTGTCGTAACTATCGAAGATAGCTATAAGCGTGCGCAGACACACGCGCAGACACACGCGCACACACACACACACACACACACACACACACACACAAAACATATTTAGGTATGTGTTTTGAAAACTTCCTATAGGTATCAGAATGGCAACTCTTTTTGGAATATGAGTTTGAATTAAGTATCTTGAATTGCTTTTATCTTAATAAGACATTTCTTGCCACCGTAGTGGTGAGGAAGTATGGTGTCCACCTTACACTCAAGAGATTGTGAGTTCGAATCTTGGTCAGGGTGAGTTATCTGGATAAGACATTTTCCGGAATTTTCCATTATCCTGAGAGTCCCATGTTCTAAGGGCCATGGAGTTCATTTGAGCTTCATTTCATGCACCGTTCGATAAGATTTACATTAGAATATATTAAGTGAATAAAAATGCTTTTCTTCGAAACATAACAAATATTAATTGTAAATTTTTACACGACTTATTAAACTCGCGCATCCATTGAGTGCAATAATTACCTTTATATATCTTTAACCTGTATTCCTTTCTATAACTGCTTTCACCCCCTCCCTTTTTACATAATTTAATCTAACCTGTTTCTTACTTGGATAATTTTATTCCTTTTTTTTCTACACAACGTACGCTAACATCTATTGTACCACAGTCTACTCTAGAAACATCTTGATGTTTAGTAAGAGATGCAATTAAGAACTGGTTTTAAGTAAATCATAAAACCTGGTTTAAAACTCCAGGAATTCGATTTAATAAAACAACTGAAAGTTTACTGGTATGTAATTGACTTGAGCCCAGAACAATTTCTGCATTTCTCACAGCCATGTTACAATGAAAAAGCATCTCAACCGTCAGGAATGTTTCAGGGTAAAAGGGATTGTAGAATGTACAGGAAAGAAACTGTGAGTCTAGCATATTTTATGTTCTTGTGAGGCCTTATCTTAATTTAAAATGATTTAGAAGTCAGAAGAATTTGAAACCATCTGTCATAAAACTGTACTCCTGGGCATTTTTATTAGATTTATATTTTAATTTACGTTGTCGTATTAGACGATGAATGAAATGATACTCAAATGAGCCCAGGGTACATAGAGCTTAGAGTTGCCGACATTCATCTCTCAGGATAAGGGAAAACCTCATCTATTATGTATTTCAAATGGGAAGAGTTCTCACCCGCAGCGAATCAGAAGCGTTAGAGCCTGCAGCGTTGCCACCTCGTTATCTCCACTCTTTTTATAATGCTACTAAATATGCAGATCAGCAACTAGTAATGTTTTAGAAACAGTCAAAGCCAATAAGTTTTCATGTGTTAAACAACAAGTTTCAACAAAATATTGTGAACTCCCTCGCTCTCGCACCTTGCGAGTGTTCTTGTCGCTAGACTGCTGAATTTTCGTTGCAGTTGTTCAAATCAAAATTGCAACGTGGATATACGTATATTACGCAAATGGTTTAAATATTTAGTTTAAATTTAATTATAGTTCATAAATTACCTATTTTTCTAATCCAACGAAAATACCAGCGGTGCATCCGTATAGCTGTGAATGTTACTTACGTTGAGAGATAATTCGTAATTGTCATTGTCTTCAACGTCTGAGTACTGCAAATTTATGATGATAGGTTCAAAAATCTCACTACTTGCTATTTCTTTCCAAAAGTCGTCTTCTTGTTGTTTATCTGATGTCTCACGCAGTTTTCCCAGTCTTGTTGTATTCCTTGTCAATTTCTTCGTGAATAAGTCGTTCAACTTCAGTCAGTTTAAAAATATTATTTCTGTTTGCAACATAATTTGAGCCCACATTAACTCTATTGGATTGTTCTGGCAGTAGTAAGGGGGAAGGTGGATTGTGTCTCATTGTTCCAGCTGATACAATTTTAATGGAAGAGTAACTGAATAATGGTGCTTTGAACTCTAGAGTAGATAGAGATTACGAAGCGTTCATAAACAAAAATATTTGACCAGAGATGTTCTGCCAGACCAGCAAGAAGTGTATTGTTTCATCTCATCGAATTTAACAAACACTTTGACTTATTCAAAGTACATATTTCTTTTATCACGTCATGTCAAATGTTTACGTTTCAGTTCTGAGTAATTTCAAATATACGTTCACGCATACATGCCAAACAATAATGATATTCATTACAGTGCTTACGTGGCAATGCATTGTTATAATATACTGGCATTTACTTTATTTATTTGTATTAGGAAAACTATTTGAGTTAAAAATATGGGGTTTTACGGTTATGTTAGATACATTACTCTCTCCTCCCTCGTGAATCAGTTTTTGCAAAATCCGAAATTTTGTCTTAGGGCGGATAGTATTTATTTATTAGTTTGCCGCTTGTCACACACCACATAGGGGGAATGCAATACGACAACACCGCAGGACTCCGATTGGTTGCTCACCTAATAGCGGTCAAGGACAAATATCATCCAATTTGAAACAGTAATTGATAACTAACCTGACACACTGACACACTGACACACTACCATCTACACTTTAGAGGCGGGCATTTAGGAAGTTTGCAGATCTATATGGATCATTATATTTAAATACTCCATTGGAACGTAGCTAGAGACCATTATTATTAATTAAACCAAATAGACGATGATTCGTTCAAAGCATTATAGTAATTTCTAAGACACATGTTGAAATTACGTTTTACTCTTTTGTAAACTATGTAATATTTTAGCTACTCAGATCAATAGTACAATGAATTTCTTGTCTATTCCCAATAGGGTAGATGTTGCAAGGTTGCGTTTCTGCTTAGAACCAAGTGGACCTGAGTTCGAGTAGCTTGGGTGAGACCTGATCTCCCGATTATCCCTTATCATGAAAGGCAAAACATGCCCTTCGTTTTTTAAATAACAGATACCCTACAAGAAACTCTAAATTTTCCAAAGTTTATACTTTACTGAGGAAAGCTGCAGAAGTCTGATCCTTAATCTCGATACGAACGCATTCCAAACCGAGCGAAAGAGGCAGCTGTCCAAAATTGATGCCAGGAGTATGTTGTGTTTTGAAATGGCTATTTACTGCATTACCGGCACTTAAATACCGTACGCTAAACACAAATTACATCCTGGATGGAATGAAAGGCCAAAGAAATCCGGTAGCCTTCAGATTGCTGATAGACGGGCCGATACACCTGCAGCCTTTTGCACAACACGTTTCTCCTTTTTTATTACATACGAGGCTCCAAGATCATTTGAAGTTATGATGTGTGAAACAACCCAAGTAATTACTCTGACTTTGTGACGTTCGACTTAGTAGATATTTGCTAGTTTTTCAACGTTTATTTTGAGATTACAGGAGGCAGTGAGCAAATCTTTTAATAGTGTTATTCAGCATGATTAAAAGTGTAATATTACACATCGCAAAATCCACACCGCCAGAAATCATCTTCAAAAGGCCTTAAACTTAATTATACCCTGGCTTGATAACTGGCGTATTTCGCTCAACCAGCAAAAATGTGAAGCAATAATCTTTACACTATGCAGACCGGGCTATCCTCCACCAGTAACACTCCCAATGAAACCTATACCCTGGAAAACTGAGACTGAAACAGGTAAATACCTCGGCGTACTCATGGATCGACGACTCACATGGAAACCACATATAAGTAACAAACTCAAACTAGCTCGAGCAAGACTGGCTAAGCTCTACCCTCTTCTCAACAAAAGATCTTCATTGAAATTAAAAAAAAACTGCACACTAATCTACACCACTTATTAAGACCACTTCTACTATATGCCTGCCCAGTCTGGGGAGGGATCAGTCCTTCCGAAATCAAACGTGTCCAGACATTTCAAAACAAAGTATGACGAATCTCAACAAATGCACCAGGTTTGTCAGAAATAGTCAACTACACAGAGAAACTGGAATCAACAACATTCAACAGTCAATTTCTTCACAAGCCGAAAAGTTCTACAGAAACCTAAAATACGTCTCAGGAGCCATTCACTATTCCCTTGGCAGAAAATCCAGCTTCCCAACTCGCATCAGGAGTCGTCTACCACTGGATTAGTTCTCACAACAAAATCTTCTGTATTACTTAAAGCAATAATGTACCTTTATGGGAGGCCCAATGGGGGCCCATTGTTATTCATTGTATCATCAAGCAAATAAAAAGAAACTGGGGACGAGAAGCATATGTAGGTTACTGCAATAGGCAAGAGAGAGAGAAGGTTTAGCATGGATGAGAACAGGAATAATATTTCTAAGAGGGATAAGAGGTAGGGAAAAGGGAATTTGTGAATTGTGTGGGGGAAAACAAAGCATAGAACACTAAGTAACAGAATGCGAGAAGTTTGCAATATGGAGAAAAAAGGTTTGGGAAGAAAACTGGGAGAAAGTAGGGAATAGGATAGTAGCTATAAAAATGTTAACAAACAGGGAGGAAAAGAAGGTAAGAAGTATTGGTGAGTTCTTGCAGAAAGTAAAAGAAAAATGGGCCAGAAATGTGAAGAATATAAGAAAGGAAGAGGATGGGGAAGAATGGGACTAATTAAGTAACAAGGAGGCATGCAGATTAAGTGCTACCTGGCAGAGCAAAAGATCAGGGTGTCATGCAAGCCAAGGTACCAACAAGGTAAAGACACATAAATGTAGCCAAAAGTTGTAAATTGTAAAATTTTGGAAAATTCACAATAAATATATCATATATGTAAATACTGTCTATGATCAATGATCCGTAGAGTGCATATGCACTGATCGATCAATTAGTGACTTAAAAACGTTTATTTTACTCTCTTGTACACTTCTTTATTTTCTCTGTCCCCTAGAGGCATGAACTCTTTGGCTAGGATAAGAGGAACGCGTTAGCTCAATTAGTAAGTAAAGAAAAGGAAACGAATGATTATATGCATTCACATGACCTTTCCTATTCAATCTTCTAAAATTTCTTTCTTTCTTAGTAATCACATCT
The DNA here is from genome assembly GCA_030765055.1 of Mantis religiosa. NCBI lineage: Eukaryota > Metazoa > Arthropoda > Insecta > Mantodea > Mantidae > Mantis > Mantis religiosa. The sequence goes on along the minus strand of CM060958.1, from coordinate 108,706,736 downwards.
GCAACTTTTATCCCGAATATCATGAAGGACTTGTACAAATATTTTTCCGAGAGTAGAGAAAGTCATGTGAGTATATGTACATATTGTGACTTTGTGGGTTCGTGAAATGAAAAGTCCAATTACACCACTCAACAATGTTCTTTATTTTCACCGACTTACAGTTAAACTCTTGCCAATTACACAGAATTACTTGCTGCACACAATTACAATTCACCAGTTCGTCCGTTACAATTTCCTTGTACTCGCGGTTACGTAAGCTCCAGTACACCTTCACAGTTACGTACAGTCTTCCGTTGCACAATCTTCTCGTACATTAACACGTCACTGACTAACTCTTACACCAAGAACTGACTGTCTCCTCACTCACTAACTGACAAAACCAACTCTAACTCCGTCCGTCTGTAACCCTCTTTATATAGGAATATCGCCGGTTTCTAGTGACCAGGGGAATGTTCCAGATTCCGTAATTTCGAGAAGCAGGTGTAGGGAACAGACGACACAGTCATGTTTTTCCCCTGACCACAGCCTGTCACCACTATAGGACAAACGAGGCGAGGGCGTGGCTAACCGAACCTTCCCTGTCTCCCGCTCCCAGCTGCTTCACAGGGTGTTCCAGCGCTCGCGTTACACTGCTCCCTCCTCAAAGCTGTTCGCCCCGAACAGCCCCATCGTAGCGTGCGAGGCGGTCCAGGTGTACCACCAGCATCTGCCCGGAGTCTGAGCCAGAAGTAGCGCTGCCGTAGTTTGTGAATCATTCGGTTCGCTCCCAGGTGTCCTCCTGAAGTACCGGCGTGCACTTCCTCCAAGACTTCCGGGACCTTGCTCCGGGGAAGTATCAACTGTTCTCTCTGCGCCTTCCCATCGGGTGACTCCCATACCCGGAACAGCACGCTCACTCTGGTCTTCAACGAGTCCCATTGGGCCCAGTACGACTTGTAGGTGGCGCTCCTCGGTGCGATGTCCTCCCAGGTTGGCCTCGTCCCTGCCTCCACTTCCCTCAAGAGTGGCCCCAAGTCTGCGTCCGCCAGCTGCTCCCTCCTCAGGCCTGCGCTATCCCAGCCTTCAGCAGGCACTGCCACAACTACTCGGACTGCTGCGGCACGCTCCTTCTCTTCCGCTCTGGTGCACTGACCGCACTCTACTGAACAGGGTCTTCGGGACATGGCGTCTGCGTTATCGTGACTCTTCCCTCTACGATGTTCCGAGGTGAAGTCGTACTCCTGCAGCCTCTGGACCCAACGTGCTGTCTGGCCTTCCAGGTTCTGCGATAGGACACCTCCAATGCAATGGTCACTAGCGTCGGTGTCCACAATGAAGGCGCCACCCGGTTGTGGGAAACCCAAAGTTGGAGCACTGCACAGGGTCTCCTTCGGGTGCTGGAAAGCGTCTTCGGCGTCCTCCGTCCACACATAAGGCCGGTTTTCCTCCATCAGGCGGGTGAGGGGTTTTGCGATGTTGTCGGCCTTTTCCTCTAAATCGTTAAGGCGGTCGTCTACTTGACCCTTCCGCTTGCCCAGATTCGTGACGTCATCCCTCACGCCGGCCAACCGTTCCTCAAACTTGGCGGCGAGAGCCTCGTTCGCCACCTTCATTTCGGTAGCCAGACGGTCATTCGCTGCTCTCATTTCCGTGGTTAACTCGGCCTTAATTTGTTGCATCTTCTCGGTGATGTTGTCCCTAGCCGTCCTGATTAGTTTCAGTTCCGCGGCCAGGTTATTTCTAGTCTCCAGCTTCTCTGTTAATTCGGCCCGCATTTCTTCCATCTTCCTGGTGATGTTGTCTTTAGCCGTCTTCATTTCTTTCAGTTCCGCTAAAATCTTTTCTAATGCTGCCTCCATCGTTGTAATGTTCGGTGATGTTGTTTTCCCGCTTCCTGACACCAGTGTGACTTTGTGGGTTCGTGAAATGAAAAGTCCAATTACACCACTCAACAATGTTCTTTATTTCCACCGACTTACAGTTAAACTCTTGCCAATTACACAGAATTACTTGCTGCACACAATTACAATTCACCAGTTCGTCCGTTACAATTTCCTTGTACTCGCGGTTACGTAAGCTCCAGTACACCTTCACAGTTACGTACAGTCTTCCGTTGCACAATCTTCTCGTACATTAACACGTCACTGACTAACTCTTACACCAAGAACTGACTGTCTCCTCACTCACTAACTGACAAAACCAACTCTAACTCCGTCCGTCTGTAACCCTCTTTATATAGGAATATCGCCGGTTTCTAGTGACCAGGGGAATGTTCCAGATTCCGTAATTTCGAGAAGCAGGTGTAGGGAACAGACGACACAGTCATGTTTTTCCCCTGACCACAGCCTGTCACCACTATAGGACAAACGAGGCGAGGGCGTGGCTAACCGAACCTTCCCTGTCTCCCGCTCCCAGCTGCTTCACAGGGTGTTCCAGCGCTCGCGTTACAATATTTTATGAAGTGCCATTGCTGTTTTGCTGATTGCATTTCCTTCATGTATCAACAGATGATATCAAAGAACTTGGATGGCACAGTGTAGTTGCACCACCAAACGGCTAATGCGGCAACTACTTGACTTAACAACATCTAACTCGGAAAGGACAACTTTTGTTTCTGAAATTGATGCCCATTAAACATGCCAGGGTCATAATAAGTTCGACCTAACATCTTCTGATCCGCAAACCTTTTAGCTCTATTACGGAACTGGTATTAAGAGTGCTTATCGTGTGTTTAACAGGATTTCTCAAAAACATTGACATAACTTCTGACATTGACAGAACTGCTTCAATTTCATTATCAATAGCATGATTATATATCATATATTACCAGACAGAAACTCAGGGAAAGCCATGATGCATCGTCTGTCTAGAAGTGGAATATTATCAGAGATGTTCATTGTTGTAGTTAATGTAAAACACTGGAAAAACCAAGCAGGAGGGACCGTATCTTGGAAACAAAAGAAGAAAAAAGAAGAAGAGACAAAACAAAAGACTATTAGAGGTTAGTGTGTAGTGGACAGGCTTGTCCCATGAGAGAAGCGTGTAATTGCATGAACAGGCCACCCTGGGAGCCCTTTCATATTAAACTGCCTGTGGCGTGCATTTAATTAGACTATAATAGCAGTTCGATGACAAGAAAAAGATAACTAATGAGAAGAAACAGCACCAAGGGGCCGTCAAATTAGTGTCTCAAATTAAAACCTGTTTGTAACATTTAAATGAACATGAAAACCATAGGTGCTACTTATAATTAGAAAGGTAGCCCTGTCGTGGACCTTGGAAATAATGGAAAGGTATTGTCTTCCTAGTACAGGTGATTAAAAACCTTTCCTAGATTGAAAATTTACATTTCGAGACTCTGCAGGAGATTTAATTTAATAAAACTATAAAGCTGAAGGCAGTAGGTTTTCAAAACAGCTCTTTCGAAGACGTTTATGATGAAAATTCCCTTTATTTCACTTTGTTTCTTTATCTGAAGTGCTAATAGTAGTATCACTTACAGGATGTACACCTCCAGGACTCAGACAACAGAGAATACAATCAAGAATGACAGAGACAACTTGCTTGTTTCCCCTCATGTCTGTTTCATTGATATTCCGACACTTGTTTCAGGTTCTTCGTTAATCGTCTATTTTATCTAGAAAGGAATTGATGGTTATTGTCAGGCGAACAATAGGTCTTACCTGTCTTGAACCTTAACATGTCTTATTCTTGTTACCAATTATCTATCACACTCTCACCTCTATCCACTCTCTCACCTGTCTCTACTTCTCTCCCTGCCTCCACTTTCTTGTGACAACTTTAAAATTGGTAAAAAAAAAAAAATGATGTTAATAAAAATCAAAAGATTAGGAAACGTTAAATTGTGCCTTTTCAATATTTTTTCCACTCATATTAGGTCAGTAAGTCAAGCTTTTCAGAAACTTATACAGGTTGCTTCGAAACGACACCGAATGAATATAGCGATTTCGTAGTTTATAACAACTAATCCGAGTTCCGGTGTAGCAGCTTCGAGGTTCTGTTAGGTATAATTTTATGCAGCATTAAATATTACATTATTTTATGATTAGGCAGCGCAGGAACCACTGGTGTACGAACCTCAAAAGTTGTTATTGGGACGCACCGGTCAAAAACAAAAGCATTGCTCCTTGCTCTTTATAAGTGATCCTAGCCTACCTTTCAGGTAATGGGGCAAAGGGCAGTTATTTGTGAAAAAGTCGGATAATGACTCGGACAGTTTCAAAGTTTCTCATTTTGTTATGATCTTAATTGTACAGTACTTTCAATCAGTTGCTGTAAACTCAACAGCTTCCTCTTAAGTTGCAAATGCTTTATTTAGTATTATTAAACACAGTGAAATAAAATGCTTGTCTCTTTGCATAAGGCATTTAGTTTTGGTTATCTTTATCTACAATTCTTTCATATTGTTCTCTGTTCTTTTTATCATTTAATGCTTCCATTCTCAGTTTCACTAACATTAACTTCCCTCTAAAAGGTTTAAGTTGGATACGTCCACCAGCTTAATTGCCGTCATGGCCAGTTACAACGGAATGTTGCAGCACGTTAAACACCCATAAAATGACTAAAGAATAGCTTTTTATTGCAGTTTCATAAGCCAAATAAATTCTTAATAGTAACAAGCTACCGTGCCGATATGTTTACAAACAGCTACAACGGCCGACACGGTGTGACACCTACCTGCGATCTTCAATAGTGAGGCACGTGGCCTTGTTCCTGTTACTGCCTTAATCCACACTCATTCTGGGGCGTTGTTATGTGGTAAAAATATCTATATGTGTCACATAGGAGCTGAGCAAATGCTTGTATATATTGTGTGGTGTCGTTTCGAATATATAATTCCTATATAGAGGAGAGGAGGGTACTATGGAATAATCGGGAAATATGGAATACTAAGATATCGGTTGTTTTTGCTACTGCTATCACGGGGAGTGCCATGAAATAGTCAATGAAGACTCCCATGATGCTATGCAGTGCGTTTACAGCTTGTCGCCATTACACTCGCTACGAATAAAGTATGATTTGTGATATTCAAAAGTTTGTGCAGACAAATTTTGAAGGATTTTAACCCTCTAGTACGCGTGTTACTTGAATATTGATGTTAAGGCATGCTAAAAGAATTATAGTTTGTTATATTGTGCTTTAGCTGGCAATGTTTTGTCCGTTACTTTAAAGATTCATTGTCCAAGATGCCACGTCGGGTATTACGGAATACCAGGTATTTGTTAACAACGACGTAAAAGTATAATGTTCCATATCGAGCGGCGGTGTTTACATTTTGACTTGATAGCAATTCTTCCACTGTAAGAGACTCAACTGCTACATTGCCGAACGGAACAGGGAATGGTTTTACGCAAGGTTACACTGTCGGCTGTCTGCTTCATTCTGCTTCATTCTTCAGACTTCATTCTTCTGCTTCATGCTTGTTTTGGATTTAGGGACTAAATTTGTGGAAGAATACAGTACTTCCCTGGTTGAATGGTCAGCATTATAGCTTCAGGATCCCGAGGTCCCAGGTTTGAATCCTGGCTGGAGCGTTGAGATGTTCTCACAATCATTTCAAGGTTAGGAATTACCAATGGGAAAATGAATACATGCGCGCGTGCGAGAGCATAGTGTCGCGAACCCGATCGCGATAAGGCGGCTTGGCACACAAAGGAACTGATAGGTTTCACGTAGATAACGAGCTCGCATAAGGAAATAAACATAGCGCTTGAGATAAAAGACTTACCGAAACAAACTGACATAAATGGAAATTTCTGGTAATATCTTGATTATTCGGTTTCCTTATTCTTCTAGAAGAATCTCGAATTACGAATTAGGTATTTAAGGACGTGACGCCTGCAAAGTGAGTAGTTGTAAAACAGTGAGTTGTGAAACAGTTTTGTGAACGAGAGACAGCTGGAAGTGTTATTGTATTATTGCTGTCACTCTTTGTTATTGTGATCGACCTTGCTAGTCTGATGGTGACGTAACGTAATACTGCTGTAATCTATAATAGCATTTCTACCAAAATAAAGGAGATTTTTGATTTCTGAACTCGGCCTTTTAATTCTACGAACCCACAAAGTCACTATATAAAAGAAAGAAAAGGTAGTGTAATCCTTCTTGTTTGATGTTATTTTAAAAATACCTAAGCTAAATCGCAGGTTTAAAATAATGAAAATAGTATTTTATTACTTAAAATAGGAGCGATATTTTAGGACCTGATGTATCCCACAAGTACAGTGCGATCCATATAAATCTAAACCATTTCAATAGGTCATAACTTCTGACACAATAATAGGACACACGTGCAACTTTGGGAGAACACAAGACACAATTACACTATCTAGATCTCAGAGAAAATGTTGGAAGTGTCCTCCACCGGTATCTATACATGTTTGCACTCGTATCACCATATTCTCTGAAGTTTTACGGAGAGTATCCTCGCCAATGTTACTTATTTCGGTTCAATTGGATTCCTTGAGAACATCAATTTTCGTGGCCTATTATTATACACTCTTATTTTTTAGATACCCTCACAAGAAAAAGTCTGGTGAGGTTAGGCCAGGGGAGATTATTCGATTATCAAAGATACTGGTTATAAGTTCCATGGTGTCATTAGATGTATGGCACGTTGCTTCATCTTGCTGGAAATAACCTTCTCTCAATTCGATATCATCCAGCTGCGCCACAAATGTCTTGAGGATACCCATATAAACTTCAGTGTCTACAGTCGTATCATGTATAGATGCTGGTGGAGGACACTTGCAACATTTTCTCTGTGATATAAATAGTGTAATGTAATCTCTCGATTGTGTATTATATTCTCCCAAAGTTGCTGGTGTGACCTATTATTGGTTCAAACGTTATGGCCTATTGAAATGGTTCAGGTTTATATGGATCACATTATACGTATCATTCTAGCGTGTTTAATAAGTTTGTCGTAATGCAGGAACCATCAAGGATATCAATTTTCCTAACTAACCGTACCATCGATTAAGTGTGAAGGTTACTTGTAAATACAAGTGTGGGCGACAGTACGATGCGGAACTTAAACAAACATCTCTTTCATCGATCTTGCTAAAGAACATATTTTGGGAGATATCAGCGGACAAATCTGATCTCGAGATACAAGAGTAGCGACAACCTTTGAGGGTTGAGACTAACCAAAATGGGAAGCCCTAACCGTGAGTCACTCTCGATAATTAGGTGTGAAGCGGAGCTGGTCGGTAGCCAAATTGGCTGCTCACGCTGTTCCTGGTAAACGCCCTCTGTCGATATATCGCCAACACCGACTCTCATACAACGATGAAGAAGCAAAACATTTATAGATTTTACGGCAGTCACTAAAGCAACATTAGGTCTGCTTTTGTAGGAAATTCCTGTATCTATAATAAAATAGAGTGAAACCTAGCCAAAACAATCTCAGTGGAAATGGTTATTATTAAGAATGGGTGGTTTCCAATTTTTCTCTATACTCGATACCGATACACGATATTTTTCACGATACCTGATATTCGATACCATAATTTCTACATCTATTTTCAATACAAAATAGAATCTTAGGAGAATTGTGTAATTCCATTAAAATTAAGTAGTGTACCTATTTAATGAGAAAAAAAATTAAGACTAATGTTAAATTTTATGATCTACATTACGCATTTAAAAGCAAAACAGGCCCCTTTTATAAATTTTGTTAAAAAATACTAGTATTCCGAATTTTGGTGTCGCAGCTTCGAGGTTATTAGGACGCACCGGCCACGAAAACAAAAACATTACTCCTTGCTCTTTATCGGTGACCCTAGCCTCGCTTTCAGGTAATGGAGCAAAAGGCAGTTATTTGTGAAAAATTCGAATAATAACTCGGACGTAGCTCATTTTGCTATGATCCTAATTGTATAGCGCTTTCAATCAGTTACTGTAAAATCAACAGCTTCCTTTTAAGTTACAAATGCCTTATTTAGTATTATTAAATACAGCGAAATAAAATGTTTGTCTCATTGCATAAGGCATTTAGTTTTGGCTAACTTTATCTACAATTCTTTGGTATTCTTCTCTGTTCTTTTTATCATTTAGTACTTTCACCCACAACGTCACTAACATTAACTTACCTCTAAAAGGTTTAAGTTGTATATGTTCACCAGTTAACTTGCCATCATGAACTGCTATAACGGAATTTTGGAACACGTTGAACACTCATAAGCTATAATTAAGCAATGCCTTCTCCATTGTGGTGTCATAAGCCAAAGAAATTCTTAATAGTAGCAAGCAAGCTACTGCGGAGTATGTCGGTATGTTTACAAACAGTTACAGCACGCGGCACGGCGTGTGACCTATACCTGCGAACTCGGACAGCGTGAGGCAGGCGTCATTGTTCCTGTAACTGCCTAATCCACACTCATTTGCATGTGGCTCTATATGTGTCACATAGGAGCTGAGCAACTACTTCTATATTGCCACCCAATTATCGGAAGGCACGACCAACTGACGGCTGAGTGAGGGCCGGGAAAATCATTCGCCCACGCCTACCCATTTATCTTATAGCGCTACGAGGGGATGGTTGCAAAAACATCACTAGCCATCTCTTTCCCCTTCCCTGGCGTGTGGAACCTTCGGGGTGATTCACTGAACCGCCAGACTTCCAGAAACGGCGATTTTCCCTATATAAGGCCTGCAGCTGGCGAGACAGTTCAGTTCTTGGCGAGCAGCTGTGAGGAGCGCCGTGCTAGTGAACGGACTGGAAGACTGTGTACGTGTATCAGAGGAGTTGTACGTAATTGTGAGTGTAGAGTGGACCTGTGACAGACGCACTGGCGAATTGTAATTGTGTGCGCTACGTAATTCTGTGTAATCGGCGAGTGTTCCAACTGTAATTCGGTGGAAATAAAGAACATTTTGAGTTTGTGCAATTGGGCTTTTTAATTTCATGAACCCACAAAGTCACAATATGTTCGTTCGATGTCGTTTTGAGACATCCTGTATCCTGTGAATCCGATACATGTTTATTTTCTTGCATAATGTCACTGTGTAGGTACAAAATTCCTTGAAATTTCTAGCGCTTTGCAATGTTCTACTTGTGACAATAATATTTTGCGATTTTAAAATAACATAAAAACTACAGAATTATCACCGAAATATCGAAAAAGTAGCAAGCAAGTTTTCTGAAGTATCGTTCGAAGCTGATTCCAAGCAAGTATCGTGAGTATCGAGGTATCGCAAGAATCGCGGACCCATCGCAAGTTAATATGGTGGAAAACATTAATCGAAAATCTTAATGATGCGATAATTTCCAAAGGGTTGTCGATATCCAACAATATAAACAGCTTACTTTGATTTGGAACTTTTCAAAACCCCATTTTGTTTAAAGTTCTGTTCAAATCCCATTTTTGTTCAAATCTAATGGCTCACAAAATGCACTGCTCATGAACACTCGATATTGAATTCTTTAGTTGAGTTCGATCCTTCCTGTATCGCAGATAGCAATGGAACCGCAATTCGAGCAGTACTGTCGAATGATAATCAAACCAATTTTTTCATTTTCATCTCAGACTTAATTTATTTTGTACTGCTCAGTTATAAATTATCTTTTCTTGACTATTTGCTACATACAACCAAAGACACACAAATTATTTATGTACTTCTTTATCCAAAATGAGCATAATTTGTACAAATATGGTGAGTTGTGTTCTAATTTATATAAAGACAGTTAGAAAAATAATATAAACGTATGTAACACAAAAGCTTACAAAGAAAGTTTAAAGCTGATTTCATTTAAAAATAATTTGTAAATGAGTATTATTTAAAGAGAAAATAAAAGTCACGAATGGGGACGCCACACAAGCAGTGCTACAGGTGCATCCAGTTTATCACTTTGTATACAGAAACTTAAATTCAGTTATCTTCTCATAAATCAAAATGGGCCAGATAAAATATGAGATTCTACTTACGATGTATTTGTAATGCTATAATTAATATTTACACCAACTTTTATAACCCGTGTGTGATTATTGCGCGTATTATTAGGAATGGGATGGTGTTTGCTTTTATGCGACAAGAACTATAATTTCATATCATTATTGAAGCTTCTTGGAATTATGCAATTTCAATTTACTTACAGTAAGTAGGGAAAGCATTGAATTGCATTCAAAAATTCCAAATAGAGATTATAGTGCCAATGCATGTTTTGAGCTAACTGAAATATTTTTAGAAAAGCATATGTTTTCCGTGTGTGTTTGTGTATCTGTACATGTATCTGTGGACAATACAACATTTATATAATAAATTAAGCTATTTTTGTAAAAACTGACATGTATATCAGCAGCCAGGGCACAGAATTACTTATATGATAAGTACCTGTTTCAGTAACATATTTCATGATATTTTTGGTATAGATAAAATGGATATAAGCCTTTTATATCATTTCCGAATCCAAAACAGCAACATATCTCTTCTTTAGTGACAAGGGATTGGACATTTGTTTGCGAAACTTTAACTGCAAACATCTACCATGAATATTAATAACGATAAACAAAAGTTAAGCACTTATTTGAGTAATATATAAAATTAATATAAAAATGATCATGTAGAAACAAGTTGATACACTCCCTACAGTCTAAACTGATGAGAAAACATTTGAGGGATGCACATGGAGCTATGATGACATAATCTCTCTCAGACGGCAACAATCCCGTTGTAAACATATGAGAGGGGAGTAAGGGAAAGACAGAGATACCAACGCAACGCTCTTAGCCGCTGATTAGTGTATCGTGAAGTAATTAACTGTGAAACATCCATTAATTTTATCTTCTTCATCCAATCATCCAACTCTGAGCATTCTTTTACGATATACGTGTCTCTCTTTCCTCCCCTCCCATAGTTGTACATCAGGATTGTTCTAATTTTAGATAGATTGTACATACTACTTTAAGCACATTGCGTAACGTTAGTATTCCAGTTTTATCAACACAAGAGCGTGTGTTTCAAAGAGACTAAGTTGAAAGTGTAACCGTAATCTTTCTCAGATAACACATTCCTTACAACAAAATTCCTGGGGTAGGAACACAGTAAGTTTCAATGAAGGAACAAACGACATGCAAGTATGAAGTATTTGCACTTACGTAGCAAAAGGTTCCGGGTCCAGATCGTAGTAGTCTTGGATGGGGCTGCGCTTGATAAGTTTGGACAGCTGTTGCTCGTCCACGACGACGATGCCTTCTTGTACGTTTCTCTGTTTCCATTGTACCAGTTGAGCCTTTTGTTGTTGCTGCTTGCCTTTACCGCGGACACCTCCAGCACCGCTCCTGCCGGCCCCCTGGGATCCTCCCTTCTTGGAGCATCCCACGGGAGCTCTGTTGCTGGGTACGGACTTGGTGCATCGGCCGCCAGGTACCGAGTTGGGCGGATATATCATGACTGCAGCGGAATGGACTCGCAGCACATCACTTGATACCTGCAACCAACAAGACGTGTCCTTCACAAAAGAGCAGTGGGAGGCAGTGGGCGATACAAGTAGCCAACTCTGAATTTTATGGAAATTTATTACTAACTTGTGTCATAATTCACAGTCTTTATTTTTAAATGTGCTACATACGAAGAACCGAAAGAGAAAAGTCTCTAAATAAAGAAGAACTTTCTGATTACTTTGTTCTCCCAGCATCGTTTTAATGACCTCAGAAAGGACACGTCCATAAAATCTAATGAACAGTAAAACTGTATTTGAATTAAAAATTCGCCCTTCATTGCGGAATTTTCTATAATTACACCAGACATGCAGAACTGTAACACAATTGTGTACTCCGCCAAATAATAGATACATACATCATTTCCTGTCCCTAAAATTAGTCACTCACTTGTTTATATAAGAAATTAAGTTTCCAGATGAGTTATGGAAAACGAATATAGACCCTCTCTTCTATTTAAGGTGAGAAGGTACTGCACTTGGGGTTAAAATTCACTTTTTTTATTTTTACATTTTATTATAATGCCATCCTTCTAGATTACAAATATAAAGTTAAAACGTTCATTGGAGCAATATTTTATATCTAATTTGCTTATTATATTAGTGGGTGTTAAGTTTTTGCCACGCCCCTTTTCGTAAGCTTTCAGAAAATCGATCATAAGTTCTGTAATACTGAACAGATATTTCTGAGCTAAGCCTTGTTTTGTAACGGATCTTTCAAGCTTTCTGTTGGTACCACTGTAACTCCAATGATGCTAGTATTTCTTTTGTCTTTGGCTGTGTATATGAACAGTTATTTCTTCTGAACAATATTTTGTACTAGTTATTGGTGAATATATGATATGGGTAGGCCAAAAACATTTGGAAAGAGAAAGCGTATAGGCAATCGTTTTACTAAACATAGAAAAGTAAATGTATAAAATATAAATAGAATAAACAATGAAACCACATGAAATATTGAGGTTAGTAGGCCCAGTTCAACAATACATGTGCTAAACATGTTAGTAGTCATATACAGAAATTGATGAGCTGCGAGTCCTGAAAGCAGATAAAATGGTTGAAGAACTGACCAAGAAGACAAGAAGGAATGAAGAAGAACTTGAAAAGAACAATTGAGAATACAAAAGGTCAAGACTATGCAGCAGGAATGTTCTGACTCATGTGACAACTCAGTAATCAATATATAAACTTTAAAGATGTTTTTCTCAGTTTCACAGTTTTTCAGGTTCTGGTACAATTTTTAAAAAAAACTAATCAACTAAAACTTATGAATTTTGTTGTGAGTATTAAGCAGACTCATAAAAATAATAATAAGAAGGGATATTTCTCTGAGATTTATAATACAAGTTTAAAAAAATAAAATTATCTGAAATTTCAGAGCTTTTTTGCTTACAAAATCTAAAATATTATAACAAATTATCAGTGCAAAATTTTCAAATAGTAATACGTATTATTAAAGATAATGGTTTTAAAAACCTGCCTGAAAATTTTCATGTACTTATCAATAATAATTTTTAATAATGTGCATCCAAAATCATGGAAATAGCATTGTGGAGATAGGTAGTACCTTCTCAACTTAATTCTACACAATCTCCTTTATTGTATCATTTATATCACATGTTTTACTTTGATTTATAATGGCGAAACTTTTCCTGTCGGCTGTGGTACACGTATATGGTATTTTATTGTGTTTTTATATTAAATTGCATTCATTCACACGGGTATTCGTACTTCAATACTCCGGAGAGGATAGTGAAAAATCTTGGCTTCTCTTTTAGCCTTACTGAAATGATACAAGTCAAGCAGTACGTAAATGTATTTATGTTGCCATTCACGAAAGGAAAACTATAGAGAACACAGTAATTCCAAGTTAATCAATGACACAAAGTGTTGCATGCAAAATAAAACCAAATTTAAGCTTTTTACTTTCCTGTTAACTTTGTAAACTTTTCACATACCGTTGTTATGAAAGCACCTTTCTTAAGTAAGTGTACAATGTCTTTAATTTGGTTTTATTGATTCATTGAAGAGAAGCAAATCTTCGTGTATTATTATATATGCATATATTTCATGGAAGTGTTAAAACAGTAGAAGAAAAAAGACGTAACTGAAATTTAAAATTCAAAAGCAATATCTAGTGCATGGAAATCAAACTTCAACGAATAATGTGAAAAATAATGTAGGAGAAAATAAGTTTTTTATATCTAGCAGACAATATTATCATAAAAGGATAAAAATTAAAATTGCATCACTTTTACAAAGAATAACTCCTGAAATGATCTCTTATAAAGTCCTGAAATCATCAAGTCTCATGCAAGAGCAATTTTGCAGCAACCCTAGGAGAAATAACATGGCATTCTATGTTCCGCCTTTTAGGATCTAATGTTTACTGAAAGACCGCAGAGTAGACATCTCGATTGCCTCGGTTGGTTTACGTACTTTAGACAATTGAAGTAGCACACGTAAACAAATTCACTGTTATCAGTACCGTTTCTATGGTCACTAAAGTAATTAGATGCGTTCACTAACTTAAGTTATGAAACAAATGAAACAGGATTGTTTAAGATGTTCAAATGTTGAACAGCGTTACAGGTTTTATTTAAAATAGGCAATGAAATTAATTATGTTTAGATTAATCCTACTTGGAAAATTATTATTACTACTATTATATTTATTATCATCATCACCATTATTATTACTATTAATTATTAAGTTTTCTCAGTTTATTTGACATCAAGGCCACATTTACGTTGGCGCCATAGCTCAGTCGGTAGATCACCTGTCTGCGTTGTGAGGGGTCCCCGTCCTCCAACATTAAGTCATACCGTACGATGAATGGAATGGACGAAATGATGCTCAAATGAGCCCAGGGTCCAAGAGCTTAGAGTTACCCGATATTCGTCTTTCAGGACAAGGAAAACCCCGGAAAAACATTATCCAGGTAGCTCACCCTGACCGAGATAAGAACTCGGGACCTCTTTAACGTGAGGCAGACACGCTACCATCTACGCTACCGAGGCGGGCCGGCTGGAGTTTTTTCTCTAACCAATATGATTGCCCATCATCTCCAGAGTATGGAAGTATAAATGAGAGTGCGAATGTGTGCGTGATCTGATGATTAAAATCTAAAGTACCTAGCAATCCAACGTCTATGAATTAATCACCGCCAATTAGACGATATGTCCTAAAAAGGAGAACGGCCGCGCCGATATGACCATTGCAGTTAAAAGACGGGGTATAAATGGCGGGGGGTGGGGGTAGAAGAGACCATATTTACTTGCTTACAAAGCAAAAACCATAAGCTCTCCGTAATTATTTAATGTTGTTATTTAATGGTTAAATATTGACTTAAATATTTAATTCATACATATGAAAATCACATTTGCAAACTTGTGGGCATGCTTATGGCACTGGGTTACTGGTCTTCGCACATCTGGGGTCATTTCATGCCTCAAGTGCAAACATTCTGTGACACATTTTCAACGAGCGGTTTCGTCTGTGGCCCGTATTCCGGAGGTCCGAGTTCGATTTCCGTGGCTGACCTACCTATCCCATGGGTTTTTCGGGGTTTTCCCGGGTCGCCAGGAGAATGCTGGGTAGGTTAATCACATCTCCCGAATTTCCTGTCACTCCATTTGATCTCCACTATCACTTCATATCATCTCTCATCTGGTTGTCTCTTTCAGGGTAGAAGTGTCGGTGGGAGTCTCGGCGGTGCATGGCAGGTTGATATTGTCGCGGCAACAGGCAATAAAGTTTCGGAACAAATAGAAAACAGACGGCGGATATTGTTTCACTGTAATGAAGAGCTTGCGTAAGCAGTTAACGATAGCGCGGCTAGTGTAAACCGATAGCAGAGATAAAAGCGTTTCCCAGACGTTCCCGGAAGGTGATAGAATATTCGGATTACGTCATTAGATGCCTTGTTGATTCGAGAAACATCTAGTTATTGTAGAGAACAGTCTGGAATTCACGAATGGGTGTATAAAAAGGAAGCCATGGCTAGTGATGAGTCAGTTGTGTGTAAAACGAGAGTCAGCTTTGAAGTTGTGTAACAATAGTGTTGTTATAAAGAGAGCTGAACTGGACGCTGTTATTGTCATCGACCTTGGAAGATTGTGTTGTATGTGATGTAATGTTGTTACGTGAGAATTGAACAGTGTATCTCTACGTAAATAAAGAACATTTAGAATTTCGGCAAATTGGACTTTTAATTCTACGAACCCACAAAGTCACAATGTGCTCTGAGGAAAACTACTTTCTCCTCCGGTAGGTCGGTTGGCGGTCTCCGCTCCTCTGCCTGGCCAATTTCGTGACCGCCAGCCAGGGTCTTCTGGGGCTCGGTTGGATAGCCTGGGAGCATTGGGGCTCGGATGCTGGGCTCGTTGCCGTCCCACTGTAGGGGAATGATTTCTTTGTACTGGCCTATAGTGGGAAGTCTCTATCCAAGTAATCTATGGAGACCCTGCCCTCTGTACTGTCGTGTCTCCTTGAGTCGGCAGCCCTCTTTCTCCTTCACCTCATCTTTCCTCCCGGGGGTGTCCCACTTGGGGGCATAGGAACAATGGACTCAGCATGGTGGCCTAAGTACCGAATCCCCTGCGTAATGAAATCCTAATCCTAACACATTTTCACTTTCCTGAGTAAATGACTCATACACCTTCTCAAAATCACAAACAATGTACTTATAATCACTTCGGTTTAAAAAAGCAAACAAATTCAAATATAATTGCAGCTTTAAAACAATGCACCTCAGAAATTGAATAAAAATCCGATAGAGCTGCAAAAAATTGACTGTTTTTACTGTATTTATACTTCAAAATTACATTTGGCGTCTTATTTATCGCTTGTATAACCTTTGAAACATTTCAGAGAATGTTAATGTAATAAATATTCCAATTTTTCACGTTCTTCTGAAACCCATTTTGCGGAATTTTTCCATTACTTAAAATGCTCCATGTGTCTAAATATTTGCCCAAATAACCTCTAATTTTCAGCAGAAGTTACTATAAACTCGCTTGACCATTTTATAAATTTCATAATTATGTTACATTCATTTCATAATTTTCATAAAATAGAAAAATACCGAATTACAAAGGGTTTATCTTTTCTAATCATAAATTTATTTGAATTTTGAGACAATCCAATGTAAAGTTTTTTGTAACTGTTTGTTGTTAAAGATAAAATAAAGTTGATAGCTCTATGTAAAAGAAGTTTGATAGCGGGATATCGTTATTTAACACTTTTATTTAAATTAATGAATTGTAGAAAAATACTTATCTCTGAAGCCCCTGCAAATATCTGAATGAAATTGTGTGTTATTATATTACACTAGACCCATGTAGGAAACGCCACACCCAGGTGGCAAAGGCTGCGCTGTCACCTGTTGCTTTTCATTTGTTAAGCGGTTCGCTCTTTTATTGCAAGGCCTGTCTCCTTATAAAACAAAAAAGGAGCTGCAGATATAACTACGAACAGGGCTGTGAGTAGCTTTAATGTTTTTCTTGGTATTAAGGAGTCATTACGCTTCACCATTATTTATATCTCCATGCAAATCTCTGAGAAGTAAATCATTTCTAATCAAAGAAGCAATAAAAGAGTTCTGAATGAAAAGCAATAAATTCCGTACTTTTGCTACCAATTTCAAGTAAGTATATAATTAAGGTAAGTGTCGTAGCTGACATTTTTTTATTCTTTCGTTGAGATAGCTATGTACGAGGGCGTGTCATAAAGTTTTAATTATCACCCGGTAGTAGAGTGATGCAAATTTTTCAGCGTCATCTTTGATCTCTTGGGAGATAATGATGATAGTTTCAGTGATTTAACTTCTTTTGCTTTTTACTGTGAGTGCCAGAAATGACTCAGGTGTAAGATGGAGAAAATTGAGGCTCGTAGTGTGATCAAGTTTCTGCATTTGAAGGGCACAACTGCTCGGGAAATCCATGATGAGATGACGGCTGTTTATGGAAATGATTTCCCATCGTATGACACTATTGTGAGGTAGAAAATAAATTTTCAAAGTGGTCACATGTCCCTGACAGATGTGCCAAAAGTTGATAGACGATGCTGTCACAGTGAAGAAAGTGGAGTGTTTAATACTGGAAGACAGACGAGCAACCATCCAAATGATCATGAATGAGACACATCTTAGCTATGGTAGTGTGTGGAAAATTATTCATGACGAACTGCACATGTCTAAGATGTCTGACGGTGGGTTCCACATTTGCTAACCCCTTTCCAAAAGCAAACATGACGTGACCTTACAAGACACAGTTTGATGTTGTTGGAGCATGATTTTGATCGTCTGGTAACCATGGATGAATCCTGGATCTATCAGTATGATCCAGAGACAAAAACCATGAGCATGGAAGGGAAACATGCCGATTCCCCATCTCCCGAAAAGGCAAAGGTGCAAAAGTCAGCTGGGGAGGTCATGCTTTCAGTTTTCTGGGACTGTCGTGGAGTCATCCTTACAGATTATCTTGCCAAGGGTGAAACCATCACTGGCAGATACTACTGCAATCTTCTGGACAAGTTACGAGCAGCTCTGATTAAGAAACGACGTGGTATACTCTCCAAAGTTGTTCGTCTTCTGGATGACAATACACCAGCTGATTCATCTCAAGTTGCAGTTGACAAAACAAGGGAATGTGGCTTTGAGACCTTACAGCATCCACCTTAATCGCCTGATCTCGCACCAAGTGACCTTTTCTTGTTCCCGGAAATGAAGAATCCGTTGCGTGTTCGCTAATTTGACAACCATATGACGTCATTAATGAAGTAAAAGAGTGGTTTAAAGCAAATTCTGCAGACTTCTACAATCAAGGTATTCTGAAGGTCAACAAACGCCGGGAAAAATGTATAAATCTATATGGTGACTACGTACAGAAGAAATAATAAGCATATATCCACACAAACTCTCTATCACATTTTTAAAGGGTGATAATTAAAACTGTACAACACCCATCGTAATATTCCCTCCACTTTTGCATTTTGAAAGGCTAATTCTAATATGGAGGAAGTTAAATTCCAACAAACACGTGAAGAAAGTTTATGTTTGTAGTTTCATTCTATACTATTGTTTTATCAAATTAGTCTTTGAGACCCTAAACAGGCCTTTAAATTGCCTTCTCTCATTTAGTGAAGTGCCTGTTAAACTTTATCATTTTTATCAAGATTTTCTTTAATTCTAAGTTTACAAAATGCTCTGCTTATCACTGTTTTTTATTTTAAGAAGTATTGAATATTATTAAATATTAAATGAGGTATAAAAATTGTTTCTATATAACAATTAAATAAAAAATAACAGAATAAAAGTTTTAGACATAACTTAATAAAATGTTGCAGGTTTCATTTTATTCATACTTTGTTACATATATACATGGTAAAAATTTCAAGTTTACTAAATACGAACTATTCATTAGGATCTGAATTTAATTCATTTATATCTCTAACTACTTCCTAATGCTTTGCGAGCTAATTTTCTGTAATTTATTGAATTTTCTCTACCATTTCGTTATCACTTAAAGATTATGGTTTATTTAAAATTAATTAGACCAGAAAAAATTTCCGCAAAATAACGTTTTTAAATATTTTATATCCTAATTAGCGTATAATCAATATGAAGGTCGCAGGTTGGTTTAGAAATGCATTTGCCAAGAATTCCGATTTAAGGACAACCGAAATTACTAGATTGGCTTCAAAAAATATTGGCTTTGTGTAAATGATGCATTTCATGAAGGACTTCCAAGAACTGCTTTTATTGATGAAATTATTGCCATTGTTTTGGGCAACGCTGAAGATCTTATGTCTAGTGTCCTACCGAAGGAGGAAGTGCTTACCAGGAGCACATCATCCTGCCATGTAACGCCGAGGCACCCGTCGACACTTCCACCCCGAAATAGACCAGCAGATGAGAGATAATTTGGAAACTGATAGCGGAGATAAGCTGGATGGACAGAAAATTCAGGGGATATAACTAACCTTTCCAGCATTCACCCGAAAAACCCAATGGGACAGGTAGCTTGCCACGGGATCGAACCCGGACCTCCCGAATACGGGCCACACACGAAACTATCCCATTCGGTCATGTTACCCTTAGACCAATGTTTCTCAAACTCTTCTGCCTCAAGGACACCCTTATCTAACAACTTGTTCGCGGACTCCCATTGTTTGGCAACTCAACTTATATGAAGAGTCGACTTTCGGATGAATTTTATATTCGAAATTTAAATAATTACTGTATGTATAATTTAAGATATTTTCTGTATATTTAGTTTTAAGTTTAATTAATAATAAATTAAAAAATTTAAATTTCCACAATTTGGCCTACACACGGCTAGTGTGAAATAACAATTAATTTCCATTAATTAACCTAATAGTGGTTAACCATAAAGCCTGGGCCTTAAAGTACTTACATGTTGTAAGTCGCCATAGAGGTAGTTGTCTGATGTGTTTATGAGAACTCCTAGTGGTTTACCCGAAAAAACACGAGTCAGTTGGAGAATTTAATGCCATATCGGCACATTGACCATAGTAACTCAATGGTTAGAGCTGCTGGACGGAAACCAGAAGATCCGTGGCTCAAATCCCGGCTATGGCATTGAATTTTTCAGTCTGACTCTACGTTTGCACAATTTAGCCTACACACGGCCAGTGTGAAACAACAATTAATTTCTATTAATTGACCTAATAGTGGTTAACTATAAAGCCCGGGCCTTAAAGTACTTACATGTAGTAAGTCGCCATTAAGGTAGTTGTCTCATGTGTTTATGAGAACTCCTAAGTGGTTTACCGGGAAAAATACGACGAATCAGTTGGAGGATTTAATGTCATATCGGCACGTTGACCATAGTAAGTCAGTGGTTAGAGGAGCTGGACGGAGACCAGAAGATCCATGGTTCAAATCCCGGCTATGGCATTGAATTTTTCAGCCTAACTCTACGTTTCCACAATATAGCCTACACATGGCCAGTGTGAAATAACAATTAATTTCCATAAAAAATTAAAGTTAAACTAAATAAAATAAACTTGTGCATAAAATGTATTTTAAATAAGAATATATATTTTTAAATTGTCATTATTAAAATTAATTTTCTTTGCACTTTGAAGTAAATTGTATACAAGTTTGCCCAACTAGATTTTTATTTAACTTTAACTTAACATCAGTAAAAATTCGAAATACTACACTCTTTGGATTATCCAAGGATGAATAACATCACGCACATGTTATAAAAATAAATTTATTTTTCATGTAAAGAAACTATTTTTATGCATATAAAAGTTATTCATAATGTTCTGAACCCACCAATTTCAGCAAAGTTAGTATTGGGTTAGTAAAAAGTCAGTTTACGTGGCAAAAGCTTGAAACTTTGTTCTTTGGAATGTATTAATGTGAACAATGCAACTGTTTTTTGTTGAATAAGCTCAGTTAAGCTGGGCTTAATGTTGGTGATTTTTACTCTATAAGTCCGTCAATACAAAACAAACTAAACAAATTCCAAACAATATGTGGCACAATAAAAAGAACTTTTAAAATTTGTAATCGTCAAACTTTGTTAAAACTGTATAAAATAATGGCAATCCCAACCCTGCTTTATGGGTGTGAAAACTGGGTCTTGACTATCTCACAACAGAAGAAAGTGGAGGCTGCTGAGATGAAATTTCTGAGACATGTGGCAGGTTACAGACTCATAGACAAGAAAAGAAACGAGGATATTAGAAGAGAATTGGAAATTCAGAGTCTAAATGAAACAATCATTGCATACAGGCAAAAATGGTAAGATCATGTGCAGAGAATGACCGAAGACCGTACACCACAAATAGTATACAAGTATAAACCTGTAGGTAGAAGAAATGTTGGCAGGCCACGAATGAGATGGTCCGATCAATTTCCTTGAAGTCGGAACGGGCCACAAGGCTTATACCGTGATGATGATGATGATGATGATGATGGTGGTGGTGATGGTGATGGTGATGATGGTGATGATGATGATGATGATGATGATGATGATGATGATGATGATGATGATGATGATGATGATGATGATGATGATGATGATGATGATGATGATGATGATGATGATGATGATGATGATGATGATGATGATGATGAAGTCCGTTGGCAAGTACACTGGTAAGTCTGTTTCTCTTCAATGGCTTAATGTGGCACAACACTAAAAATGTTTGCTCGGACATATAGGTGGTTGGAAAGGGCACAATATACGCCCTTTGGTAGCAAGTTCAACAACCTTCCATTGCTGCTATTATAACGCTGTACTACTCTCGCAACTGTTATGTTGATTGCACCTCTCAGCCGTGGTACATCTTTAGGACATAACTGTATAAGAAATGTTAACTAAAACAAATATAATTCGGCACCGAGTAGATAAGTGACTCAGTAAATTTAATTCAACGTTTTCTATAGTTTTAATTCAACATTATAACTTGACATTAGGGACCCCCTCGCGGACACCGGGTGTCCGCGGACCACACTTTGAGAAACACTGCCTTAGACCACGGAGGACGAGACATCATGAAAGACATCCTCATATGCAGCAAAACCACAATTGGGTATCTAGAAAAATAATGCATTTATTTACATTTTTAAACCATTCCATGCTTCGCTTCCTAAAATATGTTCAGTACCGCCCTTCTACACCTTTACGTGAACATTTAAATAAAGCAGTGAATATTGCACCGCTTAAGATACCCTGCCATCTTCCAATCCTTCCTAAAAAGCCAACTGACTTTAAATTTTCCCCGCCTTTACAGGGATTAATTAATTGCATTAAAGGTCTCATATGGCAAACATGGTTAGTGGTTTGTTCCGCTTATCGCTGTGCATTATAAGATCCACTTGGGACAATATATGCAGATTGTCGAATGTTTGGAGAACACAAAAGTGGAATTTCAGGTACAAACGCTGACTAGTTTGACGTAATTAATTATTTTAATTATCTATATTAGATTTTGAGTAGGACCTGCGTAACTGTGTAGAATATTAATGATTTATAAATCTGCATAGGTGTATTTAGAGTAATTATAGCATTTATATTTATCTACTGCCAATTAGAAGATGTTGGTGGCGCTGAAACCAGTTTAGTGCAACATCAGAGCATTTTATGCTT
Organism: Mantis religiosa; assembly: GCA_030765055.1. NCBI lineage: Eukaryota > Metazoa > Arthropoda > Insecta > Mantodea > Mantidae > Mantis > Mantis religiosa. The sequence continues at coordinate 108,684,167 of CM060958.1, read as the reverse complement.
GTTACTATATGTATATGGTATTTATGTAAAAGGGGTAACCAACACAGACAAGCTTGGGGTCAATTAGCCAGGACGTAATCTAGTAGGCCAGCATGTGCGAGTGTGTGTTCGTGTGTGATCAGCATACGGAAAAACCAAAAGTAGTTAAATAAAAACTTGCTTTCAGTAAACTTCAAGAGTGCAACACAAGAGTAACATGCTCAAGTTGTTCTCGGGAAGCAACCAGGTGAAAAGACGATTAGAAATCGACGTATCGGGAGTGTGCATCTCTCCCATCATCAGGATATTTATGAAATGTTATAACCACAAATGAATCACTGGCTATAACACAGATACAAAGAAAGACAAAACATTATCAAAATGCGCATTACTGAACAAAAGACTGTTTTCTGTCAATTAAATGCCAGGTCAGGAGATGGCGTGGATACAGAAAATTAATTGTTTCAAAGAAACGTAACTACTTAACTTGGTGATCAAGCTGTATTGATCTGTGCTTCCTTAGTCGACGGATTTCCATGTTTAAGGCCGGTTTCCAAGAGGAGCTGAACTGAAATCCAGCATCACGATTAAGCATCCGTCGACTTAAGAAGCATAGATCAGTACAGCTTGATAATTAAGTTAAGTAGTTACGTTTCTTTGACAATTAATTTTCTACACTCACGCTATCCCTTGACCTGACATTTAATTTACTGAAAACAGTCTTTTGTTCAGTAATGCGAATTTTGATAGTGTTTTGTCTTTGTTTATATTTGTGTTATAACTAGTGATTCATTTGTGGTTATAATATTTATTAAATATCCTGCTGATGGGAGAAATGCACACTTCCGAGACGTCGATATCTAATCGTCTTTTCACCTGGCTTGCTTCCCGAGAACAACTTGATGATATTCGTCGCCAGGAAAACTTCAGGTCTTATTTTATAGAAGAATAATTGTTTAAAACAAGTTGAGAGATTATGAAAGGGTAGAGTCAGACTGAAAAATTCAATGCCATAGCCGGGATTTGAACCACGGATCTTCTGGTTTCCGTTCAGCCGCTCTAACCACTGAGTTACTATGGCCAACGTGCCGATATGACATTAAATTCTCCAACTGAGTCGTGTTTTCTAGGTAAGTAGCTCAATAGTTAAGAGCGGCTGGACGGAGACCAGAAGATCAGTGGTTCAAATTCCGGCTATGGCATTGAATTTTTCAGTCTGGCTCTACCCTTTCATAGTGCGTCCTACACACTGCTAGTGTGAAAGAACAATTAATTTCCATTAAGTTGAGAGATTGTTACGTTATAAAACATCGCATCTGGAAAATTCGGATCTGGACGTCTTCTCAACCCGGAGCTTAAACTTCCTCCCCTCTCTACGAGGAGGAAGATTCATCCCACACCCATTGAAATTTCTCTACAAATGTCTCAGCAACGTGGTGAAAAATAAAACATCCAAAACCAATATTTATATTTCGCTACAAATGGCTTCCCAAGCTGGGGCTTCGAGATAGCTGGCAACAAGAAAGAATTACAATTTTTTCCGCTACACATTCAAGAGGGACCGAGTTCGAATTAGATAAGTATCTGGATAAGATTTTTCCCCCTATATTTTTCCTTATTGCGAAATATGAATGTCGGATAACCCTATGGACCCCGGGCTTATTTGAGCATCATTTCACCCATCGACCGATATGAGGACGTAAATTAAAAAAAGGAAGATCATATCCATCCATACCAACATGATAATTACAAACGTATGACGATGCTCCTGAAATTATTGAAGCGCTTTTGAAGTGACAGATCGCTTCGGTAGAACTACCTTCACTCCCAAGCGAAGTCTTGTTTTAAATTCCGACTGAGCCTATACGTCTTCTCCAAAAAGTAAACAGTTCAGACGCGACAAGCTTTCAAAACCGGAAAGACCTCTGTTCATTTACTTTTACGCTTACGTCAAGGACGTGCTTGGGCAGCAATTTGTCAATTCCAAAAGTTCTGATTCAGCCACTCCAAGGACACATTGGATATCCTAGATTTTATAAATGGTTTACAATTTGGCTTCCTTAAAGTTTTCATAAAATATATTGACATAGTTGCTTGATAAGGATTAAATCAACGAGCCAACTTCATAATAAACAGAAAATACGATGTACTGGAGGTTTGATACCATTCATTGATAAGCATGAAAATTTATACTTTAAAACAAGGAAACAAATGCATTGTAGAAGTTAGATCTGTAATAAGTCAAAGTGCTTTTGCTCCAATAACATCGTTGACTCGCTTTTTGTTATTCCTTTGTTTGTCCTGTTTGCAGCACTTAACACTTGTAGTTGAGCAATTTGGCATCACACACTCAAAGCAATTACCTTTATTGGTGAGATTTGTACTGTGACTTTGTGGGTTGGAAGATTTAAAGTCCTTTTTGGTTAATTGATGGAAATTTATCAGTTTTTCACACTAGCCGTATATAGGTTAAGGTTTAATATAGATAGAGCCAACATGAAAAATTCAATGTCATGGTCGGGATTTGAACCGCGGATCTCCTGGTTTCAGTCGCTCTAACCCATTGAGCCACCATGGCCAACGTGCCGTCCTGAAATTAAATTCTCCAATTGACTCATGTATTTTCCTGGTAAACCACCATGGGCTCTCGCATTTGAGATACACTGTTTGTGGCGACCTACTATCGTAAGTACTTGAGTCCCAGGCTTCATCATTTAACTCTTATTGTTTTAGTTAATTGATACAAATTATTCATTTCTTCACAGTAGCCGTATACATGTCGTCTCTATCAGTCCAGTACCTTAGCCTGTTTAATTTCCTCTGGTAGGACGGTTGCCGGTCTCCGAACCCAGTCCTCGTGGGGCTGTTCTCGAACCACAGTAAGATTGGATGTCCTTTGTCCTGTTCTGCCAAAGGAAGTATCCCTCTAAGTACGAGTAAAATGTAGGAATCCTGCTTTCTGCAGTGCCATGGGTCCGGGGACGACCGCCCTCTACGTCCTCTCACCTGTTTCTCCCCGGGGATGCCCCATTTGGGGGCATAGGCACATTAAAACAAGTTTGGAACTCCCTGAGCAATTCCCTCCAAAATAATCCCCATCCTGTTCCATTTGTTGATGGTATTCTAAACTAAATTTTCTATGAACTTGTCAATCATTTAGCTATTAATGGAGGAAGATAGGAAAACAGATTAACTGTTCACAATGTCATGAAGTGTAAGAGAAACTTTTGAGTTGTGTTTAGATAATTCTTTCACATTAGGCTCTAAATTAGAACTTTGAAACAAGTTAAATATTATTTATACATCCGGGACACTGCGTGGCGAAGTTCTGATGGCTTGCGTGGTGAGGTACAATACCCTTTTCTTCGTTCGTCACCTGAGTCAACTGCCACAGAACTTAAAAACACACCTTAAAAATAAGAAGAAAAGGATGAACCTGAAAAACCGATAAGAACGAAATCAAAATAGATGGGAAATAAGAGCATTCCCCTACCGATCAGGCAAAAATTACGAAAAGCTCAAGGTCACAATGGGCGGTGAACAGGAAACGAACCAAGTTCACATGATAAGCTCGGTTTAGGAAATTTACAAGTTTTTTAATAGATTTAGAAAACATATCAAATGAAAAACTCCATTTAGTGTTTCACTTCTGGCTGCAAAGATAGAAAAAACAATCTCAAGAAGCAAGCTCTCCGACTTCTGCGTGGAGATATATTTGATATAAAACTATAAATGCCCGCCTCGGTAGCGTAGATGGTAGCCTGTGTGCCTCACGTTCAAGAGCTCCCTTATCCTAAAAGACGAATGTCGGGTAGCTCTAAGCTCCATGGACCGTAGGCCCATTTGAGCAAAATTTCACCCATTCCATTCATCGTCCGATATGACTTTAAAAAGTTAAAAGTTACAAATTTATATTAAATTTGATATATATGTCACGTCCTCTTCGTTAACAGATGAAAGCACTACTAGAAGTACGTTGGACTTTTATAATCCTGACCGATTCTCAACTAACATTCTGGGCCCATCAAGTACCTTGCATCGTCATCACAGCGTCCTAGCTTTAGATAAGTCTACCAACTTTTCAACCTCGGCATTGAAATATGAAGCACGTACTATAAGTGAAGTTTCAAGGCAAGGTTTGACATCGATAATTTTCTTGTCAGGAACAAAAGTATGACCTTCGTGCAAACGATCGACAGTCAACTATCATATCAAAACGTTTATCACTTTGATTTATTACAGATTTAATTTTTAGAATGAGTGACTTTCCTTGTTTCGAACCTATAAATCGTTGTGTTTCTTAAAGAATAATGGAAAACCTCCGGAATACCATATTTCCTCTGTTATTTCAGCAGGCTATGAAATTCATTCTTTTATTGATAGCAAGAAGGGCAGTAATTTTCATGTGTTTCAAATAGGCATGTGTCCTCGATACCTGTATTACCTCTGCATGGTATCGACATGGAACAATGTTTCACTACGTTTTTAATTCTTCGGTGGTGATTCTGCAATGTTTATCTTGTTTTATAATCAAGGCTTTATTAAAGCAAGTAGAACAGTTTAAAGAACATGTACCATATCAGAGCAAAACGTTAACCAATTACAAGGCAACAATTGTATGTCACTCTCCTTTCATTTTTATTCGTTATTTCCCACCCTCCGATTGAGCAAGAATGACGTCATAGTTGACTGGTGAGTCTATCTAGAAATCACGGTACCCTCTACGGAGAAGAAGCGGTAATTTTTTCGGAAGAGCGCTTTCAGATTGGTTGCTCTGCTAACTAATACAACCAGCTTCCCCTGCAGACCACCGCGTCTTCACTGTTGAATGCTTCTTACGCTAAGTTAACCACTGGAGCGACAGCAACACTGGCCAAGGCCTACCAACCCGACTGCTGACCTCACGCCCACTTACGGCTGAGTTGGGCGATCATCCAACCGATACGGGGAAGAGATGTGGTCAGCATCTCGGCATCCCCAAGCCGGAATGTTGGTTTCCGTGAACAGGGCCACTTACCTAGCGTAAGCTCCTCACTTTCCTCACGATGCTGAGTGGGCGACGGTCCTATACCCGGGAACTAAAATCCCCACCACATGGATGGGATCGAACCCGGGTCGCTTTCCGTGACAGGGACCAAGGCATGCTTCCTTAGCCCTCTACGCCACGGCGCAGGACATGCTACTTACGTACCGGCACTAAAATTGGTGCGACATATAAATATAATTTAAACCGCTATGTACAGGTGTTTATGCAAAGCTATTTGGCATTCAGACAAGTACCTTGGAGCGTAATGTTGTCAAAAGTGTCCAGGTACCGTGAAATTCACATACTTTTGATTCCAACATAACGTCTTACGTTTTATCAGTGTACGATATAATTTTTTGTCATTCTCACGCTTAATTAAAATGTCTATTAATGATGGTATCCTTATGTCTTTTAAAACCAACAGGTACATCAAACATTTCCAAGATACAGGATCAGTTACTCGCAAAAAGAGACGCTATAAAGTGACTGGTCCCAATCTAGAAGCAATAAATAATGTTATGACAGAAAGGCCTCAAGTAAACCTTCTCACAATACAGACAGTGTTTAAGGGAAAGAGAGAAAGGAAATATAAGAAAATTGACACATAAAACTATGTACTAGAGATATTTTCTTGTTTAGATTTGGATAAAAACTTTGTACATATTGTAACACTAATTTATTTTTCATTCCTATAACATGTTGTGCTAATTTTCTGATTTGCAATGAAGTTACATTGTGAGGAAACTGTGGGTGATAGAAAAGAATTGAGATCAAATTGAAGTATTTCTATTTTATGTGACAGGTTTATAATATGCATACTTATCCACTATAACAGTAAAACAGATATTCATTGTGAAATAGGTGTTCATTGAGTTATCATTCCGTATATTCTTCAAGGTATACTTTTATGGCTGCATAATTAGCATTGCAGTGCATTGCATTGCAGTAAATAGTTTTTTTTAAACACTTATCGTGTCTACGCACCAGGCGAAATTACGCACCTTTATATTACGCGGGCAAGACCGATCTCTCAAATAGTGTATTTACCTGCCGGTAGAGGGAGGCCTCAAAGCTGCTGTCACCACATCTAATACGATCGCAAGCCACTAGAGGAATCGTATATGAACTCGCTCCATCAGCGATGCTATTAATGGCGTCAAATTTTGCGTGGTAAAATTACAGATAAAAATGAACACGTGTATAACAGGCACAGGCGCTGGATGTACTTCAACTTCTTCCTCTCCCCTCCCATATACTCGTAAAATCGACCAGTTCACAAACTTTTCTTTATTTTATTTTAGATGTCACCTACTGCATAACCCGAGAATGCTAGTAATGTAACATTATGCACGAAAAAAGTCGTGTATCAGTATCACTGCCAGATAACACTTCCTAAAATGAAATCATTGCATATCTCAACATCGATTCGTCACACTTCTTTCTAGTACACTGGATTACTGGAAAACAAATTCAAAATTTCCGAAAGTAAAAAAATTATCCCATAAATATGTGTGTATTCCACCTGCAACAGTTTTTGCTGAAAGACTATTTTGCACAGCAGGACTCATATGTGACAGGAAAAGAAGTAGACTTGACCCCGAAAGTTTGCATATGCTAGTATTTTTAACAAAAACTTATAAAAGTAGACTGTTTTGCTTTTAAATGTTTAATTCAGTGTTTAAAAATAAGAACACTGATGGTTTTAAGTTTTGTCTCATTAAATATATCCATTACATATTTCTCCCAATACTGTATTTTTTATTGAAACTAGAAGTAGAAATGATCTGATCGAATATAGAAGTATCAGGTACCGTGGAAAATATCGTGTATAGGTATAATATGTGATATTTATTTATTTATTTGTACAGTTTCTATTACGATAAATTTAACATCGAACATACACTATTATACATCTTGTACAAATACATGAAAATTGCTGATCCAAGATTTACACGCTGACTCAGGTCCCCTGGCCATAAGCATTTCGTTTTCCTGAGCAACTTGGTATCATTTCTTCTTGAAGCCACTTTTCTCTTAACCTATATAGCAATTCTCCTATACATATATTTTTATTTTCACTCATCCCCGTTAGCATGTTGCTCACACTGTCCCACTTCTTGTCTCATATTATTTTCCTGCAATTTTTTAACTCCTTAACTTCTATTAGATAATGAACAGTGCTCTCTTCATCTCCACAAAATTCACATATCCCTACCTCATTACTTCTCAACCCTTTTAGATATATTATTCCTACTCTCATCCATGCTATACCTTCTCTTCCAGATTTGTCACGTTGATCTATATATTTTTGCCTACTCCATTCTGTCTTTAATTACTTATAGAGTATCAAAGATTTCTGTTCTTCTATACTTTCCCATATCCCCTGTCTATCTATGTCTTGTATTATGGTTCTCATTTCCTGCCAAAAACCGCTATGATTTGACTCCTCTGCTTTCCATAGATCTCCCATGCCTATCTTCGATACCATTCTTCCAATTCCGACCACCAACTATTTGTGTTCTTAGTGCTTTTCTGTTGCTTCATGCACAGATTCAATAATTCCCCTTCCTGCCTTTAAAACACATAAACCAGAATTTCAATATTCTCTCTATTATTATTCCCCTCCTTTTTGTACTACCCAACTCTAGTAATGCCACTTCTCTTGGTGCCGATTTGGGCAGCCCTAGTAGTTCTTTACAAAACAATCCATACATCTGGTCTAATTGTGTTCCTATCTCTGATGTGTCCCATACCTCCACTGCATACATTGTTCTGGCTTCAACGATCGCTTCATACATTCTTTCTAACCATCTGACTGACATCTCCAGCTTATGTTTACATATTCTTACCCCTGTCATTGCCATTAGCTATCACTTTTCTGACTTGTGTGGTCCACCCTCTACTGCTACACATCCTTACACCTAAATAGTCATACTCCTTTACCACTTCTATACCTTTTGATCTCCTATGAACCATTCCTCTACTTTCTTCAGTATCGATCCTCTTTTAAATACCATTATTTTTTATTTTTTGTTGTTTATCCTTAGTCCTCAGTGAACGCAAAACCTTTGTATGAATTGACTCAATTGATTTTTATAGACCTATTACGGAAGTTGCTTCTACGTATCGCTATAAAATAAAGAAGTAAAATAAGAACATAAAAATAAAATTACACGCTGGTTTTAGAGACCCTACTTGTTCTGTAGTTACATGTACCTGCCCATAAATTTTAAAATTGTAAAAAATCTGATGAGTACAATTACATGAGATTCTCTACTCTTGTATAAACAATTCTAACAGAGCCCGCATTCGATTCCCGTGGCCGACGAGCCTGACTCATGGGGTTGTTTCGCAGGATTTCTCAGGTTGCCATTAAAAAACAAACGAATGATTTAGAATTTCACAAATGTAAAATTATTTTGAAAATTTCAAATAATCAGGAATACCTCGGAAATGGTTCAATCCATACAACATTTATCTTTTGAATGAAGAGAACTTCAGAGACTATTCTCAGGAAATTCGAGATCTAAATGTAATTTGTCTTAAAATATTATGAATAACGCGCGTATAAATACATAAACTTTTCACTAATAATAAATTTTGTAGATTTAAAAAGCACAAAATTCTATATGTTTGTAAAATTTCGGTATCGAATTGTTTGGTAAAATACAATGCAGTATAAAATACTGAAATTAAAACTACAAAAATTAAAAAATAACGCGATAACACTAATGGTAATGCTGCAAATAAATATGTATTTTAATGGACATTTTTAATTGGCGTTATTTTGTATCCTATGAATAACAGCAGAAACCAGTCCGCCACTGAAGCCAAGCAATGTTTTAACTATTACCCCCTACAGTGAACGTATCTGCAGGAGAGCACGAAATACTCCTGTCCATATTTACGTTGGTTTCAGGTGTGGATATCCTTGCCTTCAGGCCGATGGTATACAAAATAAATTATGGTCGCTAGGACCTGCGTCTCTGAAGCTTTTTTCTATTTATCTTATAGAACAAGCTTATTCCGACAGAACTTAAACCTATCCTTGTGTTTCTGTAATTATGTACTTTAACTTTAGATGTATTAGCTTTAGGCCCGAATATGTTTAACACAAACGCGCACGCTCTTACAGTTCGTCTGGTTTATCTTGAAACACCGGAATAAGGGAGCGTACTATTGCCGGTGCTGTTGTTGGTAGGTAATCCATAACTGATTAATACCATATAGCATCACTTCTACAGTCTGATTTTTAAAAGAAGGTACGTGATTGTCATCTGTTTCTCCACGTGGGTGCTTGCAATGTTGCCCAGTAGATCCCCTTTCTTTATCCTCTCAAACACTCGAAACACAAACAAGGGTTCGAGTTAACAAAAATATGCACAGTTAATCTGTATTAGCCTACTTTAAAAACAGAAATAAGTTGTTCACACATTCACTGTATTGTAGAGCCTTCACATGCGAGTTCTTTTAAATAATTGTTTGCACTACGTAACTAATATTCCATACATATGGTTATTGTTGCTATACATCGTAAGTTGACATTCTCGCACAGTATTTCTCCATAGAAACCATATAGGCGATGCATGTTCTAAAATATAACATTTATCTTCAATTATTTTATTAATATTTCAGCTAATATCTTAACTACTAAAATTCAGATTGATATACATATAGATAATTCAGTGCAAGCGTCTCGTTTTTTCAAACCTTTCCTCGTTCTGTATACATTAATATCGCAATATACTATTATTAACGACTTTGTTAATTGACATATTCATATCAACGCCGCCGATATGCCGGAATTTTGACTCTCAGGAATTCTTTTACGTGCTAGCACATCTACTGACTTGGGACTGTCGCTTTTAGATAAAAGGAATAAGCTATTCATTGATAAGGAGCAAACTCTCGTCTTCCTGTTGGAAGAATTCTCTAAGAGAACAGACAAATTCTCTAGCTTGGCTGTGCAATGTAACACCCCAACCGTAAGCTGATCTTTGCCTTGGGCCATGATTCCTCGGTCCACCTCTAATCCTACCGCCACTACGTCTTGCTTCCATAAAAACGTATTTTAATTGTGTTTTACCAAAGTAGGCTAACAATACACAGCGCAACTTCAACAATGTAACCAATCTGGCAACATTTGTTTACATTCCCATAGCAACGACCATCCCCTCTTACCCTTCGCGTACCTTGCTTGATGACCTTCACGCATCTTCTTTTATAATCAGACTGTATGCAACGTTCCAATTGACTCCGTCTGATTATATTGCAGCATCCCTTTAATACTTTAAGCGCAGCGCTTTAAAGAGTACTGGCAGATGTCAGTAGTATAGATATACCGTCCATTAGGGATGTTCTGGAGACACACTTTATTCGAAATTTATGATGAAACTGTCCAAAAATAAATCCGTCTTTTCCCCAGGATATCCTTTCTACCTTCATTGATTTGTGCCCATATTAGCTCGATATCATTCGTATAACAATGTCACCGAGGTATGTAATTTTAATTCAGCTATGGAGTCCATTGTATACAGTTTGAACTTATCTTTGTTTCTCTTAATTATCTCGTACAACACCGGATTTTATGTAATATTATATTACCATATTTCACTTTCTATATAATGTGGACTGGTGGACATTGCCAAGAAATGCATGGCCTCATTATGGAATACTGCTGTCAGATCACTGGGTGGTAATGGTTCATCCATAGATGGGAGTTTCTGGCAGGATCAGATACAGCACGCTCAGAGGATATATCCGGGATTCAAACCCATTGTTAACCATCTCAGACATCTGCTGGACACCAGTGCTGACCTCGTAGTTTTTGAATCAACGAGAAAACAATATCAGCTGCTCAATACATCGCAGTGTACACCCAGGATTGAAGAGAAAGAGAATAGAGAATGGAAACTTATATATATATATATATATATATATATATATATATATATATATATATATATATATATATAACTTGGAACATAGGATTGCCTCTTGCAAACAGGTGCATCATATCTGGATGATGCTCAGAGGCTTTATTGGAAAATGGTGCCCGCCGGAGTTTCCACCATGTCTTCGAAGGCTACAGCGACTGGAATTCAGTTTTAAAGACACGGCGCTCTACAGGTGTGCGATCTGGTTGGTAATGGGAACATTACACTGGATAATTCAGAAAAATCCTGGAAATGTGGTATTACAGAGGGAATGGTTTGAATCCCTGCGAAGGGAACGCTGGAAGCTAATCACGGCGGGGCTCAGTGATTCTATGGAGCCTTATATCATCCGATTTGAGCTGCATTACATTGGTTCCGAAGTCAACTTCCATCCCAACATCTAGACTGGCTGCTTTCACGGAGCGCAGACAATCTTTAGTAACATCATTTTGCTCGCCACAAGTTTCTTAGAACAGTGTTCCTTCAGATAGTTAGGCAATCCTTTGCAATGACTATCCTCTCAGATGGAAGCAAATGAAATAATAAAAAATACACTGGCTATAGTAGCTCAATACTGTAGCCTCAAATACTTCAAAAAAAAATTGAAAAATTGGCACCCTCCTAATCCATTTTATCATATTTCTGTGTGTTTTAATTGTAATCTTAACATTGTACTTTTAACTGTATTAGCTTGACTTATGTTGCAAACAACAGTTGATTGTAGTTTCTATGACTTGAAAGAAAATATGTAAAAAAAAGAATATATATAAAGCACTATTTATAAATAAGCAAGTCCTGCATTGCTTGCAGCTCCTGACGCTGTCTGACGAAGACTATTACTCGACAGAGCGTTGAGGCATATTGACCTTCAGGTGACCAGCGCTGTGATCGTCTCTTATCAAGTTTTATCTGGTCGATTAGAAGACTGAAATATTACTAAGTTTGATTTTTTTTTCTTTTTGTAATTTTACGTCCTTCAACGTTAAGTCATATCGGAAGATGAATGGAATAGGCGAAATGATGCTTAAATGAGCCCAGAGTCCATAGAGCTTAGAGTTACCCGCCATTCGTCTTTCAGGATAAGGGAAAATCCAGTAAAAACCTTACCCAGGTAACTCACCCTGACCGAGATTCGACCTCGGGACCTCTTGAACGTGAGGCAGACATTCTACCACCACGCTACCGAGGGGGGCAGTAAGTTTGATGTACAGCAAGTTGCGAAACACAAATGGAGCGATTGGAAGCTGCGTGTGTCTATATGATGTTTTCTCGCGCCTGCCAATGTATGACACATTGCTGTCCAGAAGACATGATTATATCTGAATAGAATATACATACACTTGACTCACCGTATATGTGCGATAAGCTCAGGTAAACATCTCTGTGTTGCGAATTTTTCCCAATACGCTTTCTCGCTTTGCCATGTAGTACATAGGCAGTCGCGGATAGCAGAGGCAATGTGCTTATAGTTTAGCGATCTTCAAAACACGAATTTCTTGTGAAGTCTCTCTGTCAAATGTTTTTGTGTGATGCACTTCTTCGTCTACCTTACTGCCTAAGCGGTATAGAAAGTGATAAGTGTAAGTGGAATTCTTTTAGATGAACCACATATTATCACATTAACGTGATAATGGTTATCTACATAATAGGGGCGTTTGTTAATACCTACTGGGGCCCATGAAAAGTGCAGTATAAAATACTGAAATTAAAGCTACAAATATTAAAATACATTATACACATGGAGTTATAAAAGCATGGTATATCAAAAGTCATCACATGGCAATCAGAAGTAAAAGATTTGGTTATAACTTAAAGCCTAAACTGAAATATTAATAAAATCATTTCTTCAAAATTTATCTCGTTTAACATGAATCAGTATTATTAAGGATATTTTGTATACCAGAGTGAGTATAGAAAGACTATTCCGAGCTGTTGTGACCTCTACGTCATTCAGACATGAATGCCACAACGCTTAGGTCGCATAACCCCATCTCAAAAAGCATCCAGCCTCCTTGAATTCCAGCAGCGCTATAAATGGCAACATAAAAAAAACTCTGCGCAAACTTTGATTCTGCTCACGTATTGAAATAAAAGTCCGAAGGGCGGGCGAGCGAGTCTGTGTGACTTGCTACAGAATTTATTTGGATTTGCTGCTGTTCCCCGAGAGCAGGTTTCCATGGCCACCTCTAGGCCGCTCATTGCGTGACCCACCATTCATTTTTATTGCGCTGTAACAAATTAAATTATCTATCATAAGTTTTTTATCTACTTGATATCTCTATATGATTTCTGTGCTAGAGGTCGAGCTTCGCGGAGTAATTAGCTGCTATGCATCGTCGTGTCAAATCGCAAGTAAAAGCGTAAACAGTTATTACTGTGGAACAAAACAGACATAGATGAAGTCCCAGTCTACTAATTATCGTGGTATTTTACGACCTGACTTGTTAATACCAGGCAGTAACGTATGGTTAAGGATATGTATGACTGCAATTTCATGAGCATTTTAAAAAAATCATCTTTTCCTATTTTTTAGTCTATAAAATAGTGTAAGACTTCCTGAATCCAAAGTATGCTTAGATAGCATCCGCAAGCCATTTTTAAATGCTCTAACCTAGTTTGAAGGCTACATGAATGATAGTATTATATAGTATTAGTGATAGTATTAGTGTTAGTATTAGTTTTAGTGTTAGGCTAATGAAACTCGCTACACATATTCACAGAGACACAGTAAATATAAATTGCCCTGGGTTTTATTGTGAGATGCATTTGAGCACAGTTTATTTACTTCAAAACACAAACATTTCAAATTTTGGGCAAAATGCCATATTCATAGCTTTAAAAATTTCTGGAGCCTTAAGTTACTGAGACTCAGAGAAACCTTAGGCAAATTAAAAAAATGTATGTATTGGGAACCTGTTGTTAGAATATTAGACCAAATTTGAAGCTATTTTGTCGCAAGGAACTTTTTAGAGGTGACGTAGCCAAAAGTAAATAAATTTGACCATATTTTCCAAACTATAAAAGTTAAATTGAGAAAATTTTGGCTGTATCATATCTACACTAAGCTAAATCTGTGCCATAAATCTTAAAAAGCTAACGTTATTAGTTCAGGATTTGAAATTTTCAGTCATCGGTACCCTTAAACACACGTACAGTCACGTAATTATTGAAAAAATGTGCAATGTGGCCATTATTAAAGGTAAGGCGCTTGAGGAGTCATAAGTAAACAATGGTAAGGTCAAATAAATTGAACTAGCAATTCCATTCTGACAAGAATAACAGGTGACTCCAAAAATGGCCACCGGAAAATGCAATGACGAACGAAATGAAGGAAAATGCTAAAAGTTATAAAATTAATGACCATGACCCATAAACGGAGTATTATTACATGCTTTAAATTACATTATCTTACAATGTTACAATTTTATATATGTTACTTTTGTCACTACTATAATTTATAATAGCGAATATATTATTTACAATAGTTTATTGAATCAATTCCACTTGTTCTTGAGTTCTGTGCGCTTGCACTAAGTTTTCTTATACTTTATTACAAAGTCACATGTTAATACTTCGAATAAATCGCTGAAATGCTTGAGAATGTCTTGTTATGAGTTGTTGGTTGTTAATTGGCCAAACGTCTCCCTTCCTTCTTGTTTCCTTTATTATCTGCGTTCTCTGTTCCGTGTTTGGGCATTGGTAGATGATATGATTCACTGTTTGCTCTCCTCTGTTGCATGGGCATGTTGGGTCATCAATGATGTGAAATCGGTGAAGGTGTGATTATGTATAACCATGTCCTGAGACTACTGCTGTAAATTCTGAGATTATGGGGAGTCTGTCTTTGACAAATGGAAAGAAGGACTTAGAGCACCCTTTGTAGTATTGTTCCATCATTCTTGCCACTTCTGTAAACCTATGTCATTTAACATTGTTTCAATTGAGGTTTTTCGAATTCGGTTGTATACGATTTCTTTTTCTTTGTGTTCAGCTGCTTCTTTTGCCAGTTTATCTGCTGGTTCATTTCCAGCTATACATATGTGTGCCTTCACCCAGCTAAAATGAAGGTTTTCCATTGGTTTTCTTCCAAACTCCTAACTCTTGTGGACATTTTCTATTAGCAGATTGTGTTTTTTTATTGCTATTTAATAGTAAAAGCGTTACTTTACTGTCAGTGTACACTGCTACTTGCTTGTCTTCATGCGACATATCTGGCATGATATGGAGTTGTTCCAGAGCTTTTAAAATAGCAATTGCCTCCGCCTGGTTGTTGGAACACTTTTCACTTAGTTTATATGTTAGTCCTGAGTTATAGTTTCGTTTTGAAATATGACGGCAGCTTCTTCTACTTTATTTCTTGTTTTGATTCCATCGGTGTAAATTTATACAGGATATGGTATTGCATTTTCAGGTTCATTTATGTGTATCCTTCTTGCTGGATGTTGCCACTGTATACATGGGCTTAATATGCTGCCTTTCGGCGTGTCAACTCTGAATCACTTAGTTCACTGTAGAATGCAGTACATAACGTGCGAAATAACGTAATATCAAAATTTGAGAGCATTCGCTGTATCTCCGTGAATTGAGACCTCATGCTCCCTCAGTTAATGTGCATTCTTAAAAAAGTATGACTAAAGTACGAATAAAACAGTAAAAGTTAGGCCTCCCTGCCACTTTTGCTGAGTGAAAAGGAATCTCCTCGAATGCTCAATGGATCCACAGAGTTAATTGATGGAAATTATTTATTTCTTCACACTAGCCGTGTACATGCTAAGGTATTGGATTTATAGAGTTGATATGTATACTGCTAGTGTGAAGAAATGATTAATTTCCTTTAATTAACTAAAATAATAAGAGTTAAATGATGAAGCCTGGGACTCAAGTACTTACAATAGTAAGTCGCCACGAACGGTGTATCTCGGATGCGAGAGCCCCTAGTGGTCTACGGGGGATATATGAGTCAAATGGAGAATTTAATGTCATGACGGCAAATTGACCATGGTAGCTCAATGGGTAAGAGGACTGGATGGAAACCAGGAGATCCGGGGTTCAAATTCCGGCCGTGGCACTGAATTTTTCATGGCGGATCCACAGATGCTTAAACAAAACAATCGTTACTGACAGTGTCATTTAGGTAAAAATCTGCTTCAGCACTCCAAAGGATGCTCCAGGGCATACATCAATCGAACTTGGTAAAGCATAAAACCTCCAAATTATGTCTGCATCCCAGCATGCAGTTGTTGTACCTACGTGGTTAATCTTGCATAGGGAAATTTCAGCATCTTTGCAGATCTTTCCATAAACTCTTCATTGCACAAATATTTGCGTCATGCCAGGAAGTTTTAGCGTGGGATTATTTTTCATAAATTAATAATGTCAATGGGACTTCTACGTAGGTTCCTCGCTGTTCGGAGTAACCGAAGACCAACGGGAACATTGCTGTCATTTTGACGATAAAACTTGACTAGCAAAGCATGACAATATAAGCACAGCATTGCGCACACTAGTGTATCCTGATCACTTATCCAAAGACATCGCGATGCCAATTAAAATTTCCCAGGAGACCTACAGCATTTTTCGAATTATCCATTTATGAAACGTAGGTTCAAAAAGTTTCAGTTTATTTGAGCTATTCTGGTCACTTGTATATATTCTAATTTTTCAGTCCGTTTATAGAGGGAATTACACGTTATTTCAACTACGATGGCTGTACAATAAAGAATGATCACAAATTTTTTTGACAACGTACCTTTACTCATCCTCATAATTTTGATTGTCC
Source organism: Mantis religiosa (assembly GCA_030765055.1). Lineage (NCBI taxonomy): Eukaryota > Metazoa > Arthropoda > Insecta > Mantodea > Mantidae > Mantis > Mantis religiosa. The sequence continues at coordinate 108,667,447 of CM060958.1, read as the reverse complement.
GTCTCAAAATAGTCTCCCCTAAATGCGATGCACTTGTCCCAGCGTTTCTGCCAGTCTTCAAAGACATACTGAAAGCAATTTTTGAGAGATCCTTGAAAATCACCTCCGCAGCCTTCACCACTGCTTCTAATGATGGATAATGCCTTCCACACAGGCTTTTCTTAATTTAGGGAATAGAAAAAGGTCACATGGTGCTAAATCCAGACTATTGAGAGGGTGAGGAATGCACTTCAGGTTGATTTTTGCGAGTTATTCAGCAACAACGTTAGCAATATACGGCCGCGCATTATCGTGGTGCAGCATCCAGCAGCATCACGGAAATGTGGTCTATTGCGCCTTATATGGACTTGCAATGGTTTCAGGACATCTCTGCAGTATTGTCTTGTTACTGATGTGTGTGCAGGTACAACATGCTGATAGACCATTCCACGAATATCAAAGAATGAGATGACCGTAACTTTCCCAGCAGAAGCGACCACTTTTGCTTTTGGGGAGTTGGTGATGAAGGAGATTTCCACACTGAGCTTTTATTTGCTCTCAGGATCAAAATGATGTAGCCAAGTTTCATCAGCAGTGATTACGTTTGAAAGATTGATTGATTGATTGTGTGGGGTTTTAGGGCCCATCGACAGCGAGGTCATTTGGGCCCGAAGTCAATTAATAAAACCTAAAAGCTATAAAAATTAAGCTAAGAAGGGTAAAATATTATAAAACACTCAACTGTTAAAATGACATTAAAAACAATCTAAAGACTAATACTTTAAAACCTCTAAAAGTAATAAATATAAAATACAAGTCAGACTTGTTGATTAAAACCGATTTTAAAAATAAACCGCAGTGCCTTATCCACGGCCACTGGGTCGTCCCCTAAAACATCCGGCAAGTTAGTTCCCAAGCCTACTGATTGGCGAACGTGGGCGTACTGTGGGCAATCGAGCAATATATGCCGCACAGTGAGGCGTACTGCACATGGAGCACACACTGGGGCCGGCTCCCCTCTTAACAAATGGCCATGAGTGGCTCGTGTGTGTCCAATTCTCAGCCGGGTGAGTATCACTTCGGCTCGCCGGTTATCCCTACATGAAGTTAGCCAGGGTTGTACGCTCTCTTTTATTGCCCGGAGTTGTGTGCCTTCCAAAGCTGTCCAGGTGTGCTGCCAAGCAGATAGGAGTTGGCGACGGAAAAAACGTTGCACGTCCTGGTATGGCACAGTAGTTGTTAAACTCCGGGGCAAACGGCAAGCGGACTTAGCAGCCGCGTCCGCCTCCTCATTCCCGGAAATGCCCACATGGCCTGGGGTCCAAGTGAAAACAAAATGGTATCCGCTACTAAGCATTTGCGAGATCAAGGCCTGAATTTTTAAAACTAGCGTGTGAGCTGCAATGTGCTGTTGCAAGGCCTGAAGAGCGCTTAGAGAGTCAGTGCAAACGATAAAATTGCCAGGAACTAACTTACCAATAAAAAGGAGCAGATAGAGGATGGCATACAGTTCTGCAGAAAAAACAGAGGTGCAGTCCATGAGGCGAAATTTATGGGCCTCGCCGTTAATGACGAATGCGCAACCCGTAGTGCTACCCAACTGGGAACCATCTGTAAAGCCCGGAACATAATTAGAGTAACGGTCCAGTAGTTCGGCAAAAAGTTGCTGGAATACCGAATGTGGGGTAGCTAGTCTCGAGTTTGTGGAAAGAGCAAGATCGAACCGCGCACGCTGGAGCTTCCATGCGGGATAACGACCCAGGGACGACCGCTCCACGCGAGGCATTCGGAGGTCGTGTGCACGGGAGAGTTCCCGGAATCTTGCTCCGGTTGGGCGTGTCCGAGAGCTAGGGTGCATATAACGGTGGGCTAAGTCGGCATGCAGAACTGGTTTAAAACATGGATGGTTTGGGTAACTTGCCAACTTTGCAACGTAGGAACAGAGTAGTGTCGAGCGACGAATAGAAAGTGGAGGCTCGCCGGAGTCGGCATACAAGCATTCGACGCGACTTGTGCGGAAAGCTCCTGTGGCAAGGCGGATACCTGTATGATGTACGGTGTCTAAAAGGCGAAGTTTAGAGGCGGTCGCTGCGCCATAAATAAAACAGCCGTAGTCCAGCTTGGATCGGACCAGGGAGCGATACAGCCTCAACATTACCGTGCGATCGCCCCCCCAAGATGCTCCAGATAATACCTTCAGCACCCGCAGAGAACGATCGCAAGAGGCTCGAAGGTGACGAATGTGGCGCTCCCAGTTAAGTTGTCTGTCCAAGTAGAGGCCCAAGAACTTCAGGTGCGAGACAAACGGCAGGGGGGTGCCGTTCAAGTGAAGATCAGGTGGAGGGTGAATACCTCGTAGACGATGGAAGTGGACACATTGTGTCTTCGCAGGAGAAAAGCGGAAGCCGCTGCGAAGCGCCCAGGCTGCCAGCTGGTTGATGGCCAACTGCAGTTGACGCTCTATATGGTCTAAGTTACAAGAACGATAATATATGGCGAAGTCGTCAACATACAGGGACGATGGAATTCCGCCGCGAACGACACTAGTAATGCCATTAATAGCCACGGCAAAAAGGGCGACGCTGAGGATCGACCCTTGAGGCACACCATTCTCCTGGATCCGCTCCCTTGATATACTGCTACCTATTCGCACACGAAAACGACGTAGTGCTAAAAAATTTCTTAAAAATTCCGGTAAGTGGCCTCGCATACCGTACCTGTGCAGGTTGCGTAGTATGCCATACCGCCAAGTGGTGTCATAGGCCTTCTCCAGGTCAAAGAATACTCCCACCACATGCTGTTGCAGTAGAAAGGCATCATGAATGTAAGCCTCAATGCGTGCTAGATTGTCAACGCTAGAGCGATGGCGACGAAAACCGCATTGAAGGTTAGACAGCTGGTTATTTATTTCGAGCCACCACACTAACCGCGAGTTTACCATTCGCTCAAAGGTCTTACAGACGACGCTCGTCAGGCAAATGGGGCGGTAGCTTGATGGAAGTGTGCGGTCCTTTCCGGGTCGAGGGATGGGGATAACAATACCCTCTTGCCAGCAAGATGGAAAGACCCGCTCATGCCAGATGCGGTTATACATGCCTAAAAGGAAAGACATCGCATCGGGTGGAAGATGTAGCAGCATCTGTCTGTGGATGTCATCGGGACCGGGAGAAGAATCCTTAGCTAGGGCTAAAGAATGTGAAAGCTCGGCAGCGGTAAAAGGTTGGTTGTACGGCTCGTTACATTCGCTATTAAAATTAAGTTCTGTTCGCTCCGCAGCTTCCTTAATAGGAAGGAAGAGGGCGTCGTAACTAGCCGTTTGGCTAGTAGCAGCGAATGAGGTGGCAAGGGCTTCGGCTATATCTTGCTCGGCAGTGCAGATGGAACCGTTGAGGGCAAGTCCGGGAATGACCGTTCGGCGATACTTGCCATGCATCCGCCGAACAGCTGACCATACCTGTTTGGTGGAGCTGCGACGAGAAAGGGAAGACACGTAGGCTTCCCAGGATGTTCGTTTCGCATTGCGAAGCACAAAACGTGCCCTAGCTCGAGAACGTTTAAAAGCAACGAAGTTCTGTTCTGTCGGGTGCAACTGAAACAGCCGCAGAGCACGTTTGCGTGCTTTTATTGCCACACGGCATTCCTCAGACCACCAGGGTACAGGGGTATGACGTGGGGTAGAAGAACCTCGAGGAATGCTGGATTCAGCGGCGAGCAGGATGGAACATGTAAAATATTCCACCATTTCATCGACGGTGTCAAAACCATCGTCGGTGAGGTGTATATGGGAATTAAACTTTTCCCAGTCAGCCTTGGAAATAATCCAGCGAGGATGTCGCGAAGGCGCATGGTGGCGGCCGGATAAACGGATGTTAATTGGGTAATGATCGCTCCCAAAGAGGTCGGAAAGCACTGACCAATCAAGGAGTGGAACTAATACCGGGCTACAGAAAGAAACGTCTAGTACCGAGTGCGTACCATAAGCGGATGACAAGAATGTCGGGTCACCAGTGTTCAGCAAAATCAGGTCATGCGAATCAAACGTGTCTGCTATGAGGCAGCCACGAGCATCATCAATGTCGGAGCCCCAGAGCGTGTGTTTGGCATTCAGATCTCCCAAGATGAGCAACGGTGAGGGGAGCTGAGCCAAAAGAGCCTGAAGATCCTGCTTTTGAATTACGCAAAGCGGGGGCAGGTAAATGTTGCAGATGGTAAAAGAGATGCTCTCTCGCTGTATACGAATAGCGACAGCTTGCAACGGCGTGGTTAATGGTATATTGGTGGCATAGATATTAGGCGCCACTAAAGTAGCAACGCCGCCGCTTGCTCGTGTGCCTGCAACGGAGTCTCCCCTAAATGCCGAAAAAGTGCTTAGGTGTAATGGGTGATAGTGATGCAAATGCGTTTCTTGGAGACAAATAACTGATGGTGACCGTTGAGAAACTAAACACTGTAGGTCTTGAACGCGAGCTCGGAAACCATTGACGTTCCACTGGATTATTTCCATGAAAAGTTTTTAGCGGGCCGTTTTAACCTTTTTCTTGACCTTGGCTGATTTGGGCCCTACGACTCGAAAATCGTTAGCGTCCTGTGACTCCGCTGATGTTCGGGAGTCAGAACTCCTACGGCTCGTAGAACGAGACCGGGATCTAATGGGAGGCGAGCGACTTCGCGATCTATGTTGTGGCCGGGATCGGTTTTTAACATTTGCTACTGGATTGTTGATACTCGGTGATGGCTTGGTGGCTGGAGTCTGTACGGCTGAAACAGAAGCTGTGCTGGTGGATATACAAGCAGTCTGAGACGTGGGTTTAACGGCTAGAAAGTCAGTCTGCGTGGAGGCGTGGGCGACAGGGACGTGTTGAATAGCAACAGTGGTGTTGGGAGTACGGCGAGCTGCTGATGCATATCCAGTAGTAGTGGTAGCAGGCTTTAGTTGTTCAAAGCGCCGTCGTGCCTCTGGAAAAGTCAGGCGTTCTTTGACACGTAGCTCCTGGATGCTTTTCTCGTCCATGAATCTAGGACACTGTCGCGAGCTGGAGGGATGACTACCGCCACAGTTCACGCAGCAAGGTGTTCGACTGCAGTTTGGATCGTCGTGCTTCGGTAGGCCACATTGCTCACAAAGAGCAGGATTAGTACATGTGACCTTAGTATGTCCGAACCGCTGACATTGGAAACAGCGCATGGGGTTCGGGACATACTGGCGGACGCTAGCACGTTCATAGCCGCAATAGATGTACTCGGGTAGCTTAGTCCCGGCGAAAGTAAGAAAGACCGTACGTAGCGGGTACTCCTTGCCATCTTGTTTTCGAGTAAGCCGGTACGCCTGACAAACGAGTTGGTCGGAGAGGCAACTTACTATTTCCTCATTCGCAAGACCATCCAAGCTGGAGGTGGTGACTACTCCTCTGCAGGTGTTAAGGGTTTTGTGTGGGGCTACCCGGATCGGGTAGGAGCCCAACAAAGTCGCCTTTTGCAGTTTTTTAGATTGGTCCGCTGTTGTGGTCTCTAATAGTAAGCTGCCGTCTCGAAGTCGGGTAGCGTTTTTTACAGGGCCACTGATTTTATCAAGCTCACGTTTTATATAGAATGGACTAATGTCTTTAAAGGTTTTGCCATCACATGCCAAGGTCATCAATAAATATGGGTCGATGAAAGAGGTTTTGCGCGGATGCATTTTGAATAGGACCCCCATCCGGAACCGTCGGCGTCAGCCTGCCATCCGGGGGTTAAAGAAAGAAAGACACCGAATCTTCACGGTCTGTGCCGTCATGGGGACCTCACCCATGACCGATCTCATTTGTACTTCAGAAAAGCTACCCTTCCACATCCACTGCTTGTCCGTATGGGTAAACCGTTCACCACGCACACCCCGGCTTTATTCCCCTACCACAGGAATAACCGCCCGTGGCTCCCCACTTTAGGCCGCGCATGCGTGTAATAGGCACACGCGGATTCAGGGGACTTGTGGTTGATTACACCGGGGTTCCGTCAGCGGTAACACGTCCGGTCCGTGATACTAACCCAACGGCAAAACGCGGCCGTCGGGAGATTACCACAGACCGGGCCCTCAAGGAGCTACGTGGGTGTACTTGACGGTGTGGACGGGCTCCGCACCTAAGGCTACACATAGGGGCAGTGCGAAGGGTCCGCTCAACCTTCACTTTTGAGACCTCCGGAGAGCACACATGTCGGAAGCCGCGCTGAAAACCGTGGGACAGAACCACGGAGATAGGAAAGATCCCTGCTGGTGAGACAGGAGTTATAAACCTAAGGCCTTAAGTGCTAAGAATTATAATAAAAAACTAGAAGGGGAAGAAGGTGATGCTTACTGACAAGCAGTAGCTGCACGTGGCACAGTTGATGGAGATGAAGGGGATGAATTGAGGGTGAATGGCTAGGGACCCCGGGATCGCCAAACCCGTACCTACCGTAGTAGGTCCCTGGGGGAAAATACCAGAGCCTCTTCTGCCAGTTTTCGGGGTTACTGATGGGCCTTCTCGGCAGCCGTAGCGGTCGTGGGGTACACCAGGTCCCCACCGTACATCACCCCATCAGTCAGTCCCCTACTTCCTGTTGCCCACCCCTCGGGACGAGGACCGCAGAGGTTGGATTTTGAGGGGCACGTTTGAAAGAAACTCCGGATCTTCCTCTAACATCAAGTTTAACTACATGTTACCTTCATTGCAGCGGTAGGTCTGAACTTGCCTGGTTCTCACAGGCGGGAAACAGGAGTACCAAAAATGAAACTACTACGGCTTGTTTGTTTTACATTAAGCTAAGAGAATATAATAAGATTGAATTTTAATGCGAACAATTATGATCGTAAAAAACTTATGATCATTCTTTATTGAACAGCCCTCGTAGTTCGCCTGGGTAGCGTAGATGGTAGCATGTCTGCCTCACGTTCAAGAAGTCCCGAGTTCGAATCTCGGTCAGGGTGAATTACCTGCATAAGGTTTTTTTTTCCGAGTTTTCCTTAACCTAAAAGATGCATTTTAGGTAACTTAAAGCTTCATAGACCCTGGACTTATTTGAGAATCATTTCACCTATTTTTTTCATCGTCCGATATGACTTAACGTTGGAGAACGTAAATTACGACAACAAATATAGAGGGGATTACGACAGCAATCGATCTACTGCAATTTTGGCCCCAAATGGAGCATCCAAAACTGAAGATGAGCTTCCTAAACATATATTTTACAACACTAGCTGGCTCGTTAAATTTGAAACTCCAATTTTCCAAAATGTTAATTTCATTTACCCTCACCTTTTGTTCTGAAACTATGTACCATTCTGAATAAGGGAGGAAGCACAAAGGGACATGAAGCTTAAGCAAAACGCCTGACTTTCTTAACTTTCCCCTAAGAGTCTTCCTAGTTCGGGATATGCTGCATAATCTCACAAGTACCTTATGACTTTGGAGGACACTTCAGTCGGATTGGTCGAGTAAGCTTTTGATAATTTTAGAAGTTAAATATTATACCTTTGTATCGTAGTAAAAAGTGCTTAGTTTTCACATAGTGCAAAAGCTCTTAAATAATACATAAAAAAACTCTTTGAAAATATAAATATGGTCTGCGACCATCGAGAAATGAGTTTTGTCGATTAATAACTGTCATACGACCTAAAGCTTTCCTGGCGACGAATATATTCAAGAATTATTCAATCGGCTTAAGAAGCACAGATCTATACAGCTTGATCATCAAATTAAGTACAGGTAGACCGCAAACAACTGCGGTTGGTGTGCGCATGTGCGAGGAGAGCCTTCTCCCCTTCTCACCATCCAAGCATCACGTGATTCCCACCTCTCCCTTCCTGCATGCGATAGAGGGCAAGCAACACGAAACGTGTGTGTTTTAATACGGTTTTGTTTTTCAAAGTTAACAGAAAATAATTACCTCAGACATGACCTCCCAATCCATCAACAAATAGATAGAATCATAGTTACTTTAAACCCTGAGGAACAGCGCAATGATCGTCAGAAAATGCAAAGAGTGAATGTAACAGTGAATTAAACATGACCAGTGCAGCCCCCGCGATGGAGGAGAGGCAATCTAAAATGATGGTAGAGGGGGGAAAGCCAGATGACTCCAGTGTTGGTAAGCCACGCCTCCGACAGCATTTTGTTCGCGGTCTAGTTATAGTTACGTTTCTCTCACCTGCACACACGCCATCTCCTGACCTGGCCTTTAATTTACTGCAAAGAGTGCTTTGTTCAGTGATGCGAGTATTGGTGGTGTTTTGTCTTTGTTGATTTTTGTGTTATAACATTTCTTAAAAATGTCGTGATGTAGGGAGCGATTTAAGTTCCCGAATCGTCGATTTCTAATCGTCTTTTCGCCTGGCTTGTTTCCCGAGAAGATTTTGAATAACTATCGGTTCATTGATTTCCAATGTTACAACTTCTCTCTATATAATTACTAGTCAGGCCCATCTAACCTAAATAAGAATATAAATACACAGGAAATAAATAAAACATACTTATAAGAAGGTTATTAGAAGTTTTAAAAACTAAATTTATTCCGACGAACATGGAGCTATAACATATTTGTTAATTTTGTTGTACAGGTTACTAAAAGATTAACACAGATTTACAGAGCCTTGCTAAGGATTTTTTCATCGCCCTCCTGCAGGTTTGAACCCGCGGAGAGACAGGGAGACAGTGTCAGATTTATTAAATCCTTTGCATGTTTTGCATGGAACCATTTTTGGAGAGGTACTAAATAACAAAACGTTGCATTTCGGTATACCCAATGTGTATAATGATACCATTTCGTTATCTCTACTTTGATTCTGAGTTTTGAAAATAGGCAAAAGAAGTTAAAAAAAGAAATTTAAAAGTAAAAGAGGTGAACTGCTTCTTCTCCTTCAAGCATTACACTTCCAAAGGCTTGTTCCATGCTCCAGAAGCGTACGAGGTGCGTTCAAGATATAAACACCTCCTATTTTTCAGGACTGGGACCAGATGGAAACTTCTGGTTTCTTTAAAAGAAATACACGTGGACTCTTTGTGAATGCGTGACAGATGGCAGCACTGTACAGTGCATAGAACTATAGTGGCAGCGACGAGAGTTAGGACTGTTTTTGATACTTAAAATGGCGACATTTTCATTGCAAGAACAGCGTGGAATCATTCGATTTCTCCATTTTCGTGGTGTGACACCTATTGAAATTCATAGCCAGTTGAGTGAGGTATGTGGTGATAGTATCATGGATATGTCTAATGTGCGTTCCTATGTGCGACAGTTCAATGAAGGCAGAACATCGTGTGTCAACAAACCAAGACAGTTGCAGACATCGCACCAGCCGGCCTGACGACATCATTCAGCAAATGGAGAACCTTGTTTTGGAGGATCGCCGATTGAACATTGCAAACTTTGCCTCCAAAATTGGCATTTCTGTGGCATCTATGCAGACAATCCTGCATGAAAATCTGAGTAAAAGGTGTTTTCCAGGAGTTTCTTCGTGAAAACAGCTTTGAAGTGATTTCTCATACTCCCTACTCACCTGACCTGGCTCCTAGCGAATTTTGGCTGTTTCCCACGATTTTTATGACAATTTTACGTCCTGCAACGTTAAGTCATATCGGACGACGAATGGAATGGATGAAATGATGCTCAAATGAGCCCGGAACCCATAGAGCTCAGAGTTACCCAACATTCGTCTTTCAGGATAAGGGAAAACCCCGGAGAAACCTTATCCAGGTAACTCACCCTGACCGGGATTTGAACTCGGGACCTCTTGAATGTGAGGCACACATGCTACTATCTACGCTACCGAGGCTAGACACACTCCTAAAGAAGCGTTCACATTTCATTGGGTGCCACCCACACGTTGGTGACAGAAACGTTACACATGAGACGTGTTTGTGCGCGAAGGGTTCTAAGACTGTTGATTCCCGAACAAAAGGACATTCGCATGCAGGTCTGCATACAGTTAAAGTTGGTGTTAGAGGACGATCCGGAGTTTCTTTCAAACGTAAATCACTGCTGATGAAACTTGGCAACATCATTTTGATCCTGAGAGCAAACAGCAAAGCTCAGTGTGGAAATCTTCATCATCAACCCCCCCCCCCCCAAAAGCAAAAGTGGTTGCTTCTGCTGGGAAAGTTATGGTCATCTCATTCTTTGATATTCATGGAATGGATTATCAACATTTTGTATCTGCACACAAATCAGTAACTGAACAATACTACAGGGATGTCCTGAAAACATTGCAAGTCCGTAACAGGCGCAAAAAACCACATTTGCATGAAGTAGGCTGGATGCTGCACCACGATAATGCGCGGCCGCATATTGACAATGTTGTAGCTGAATATCTTGCAAATATCAAGGTGAAGTGCTTCCCTTACCCTCCCTGTAGTCCGGATTTAGCCCCATGTGACTTTTTCTATTCCTTAAATTGAAGAAACGCCTTCGTGGGAGGCATTATCCATCATCAGAAGCTGTGGTGAAGGTTGCAGAGGCAAACTGAAGATCTCTCCAAAAATGGTTTCCAGTATGTCTTTGAAGACTGGCAGAAACATTGGGACAAGTACATTGGCTTCAGGGGGTACTATTTTGAGAAGTACCATCAAAATTATGAGGATGGGTGAAGGTACGCTGTCAAAAGAAAAAAAAATGTGATCATTCTTTATTGAACATAATTTGATATATGTTCAATTACTGGTAATATTTTGATCAATATGATAAGTAATGTCGTAGACTAAATAAATAAACCTTTTGAACTTGTTTCAGACATTTCCTGAGATAATACTGGCATTCAATGAAGACGTTGTACGGAATAATGATATTACTTTCCATCTACTTGAAATTCATGCATTAAGAGCGTGAAAAATGTTGAGAGGAAACTTTACTCAAGGACTTGCACTACCGAAAGAAGATCGCGTCTCCAAAGCCCAAACCAGACCCGCCTTGGGGAACGATTTAGATCATACCTCACGAAATGCTTTATTTGGCTGCTAAACCACTCGCTTGCGCTTTGGAACACGTCGAGAATATTAAATGATCAAGATATGCTTTGATAAACCTGTCACAATATAATCAATTGCATACGGCCAGACGCAAGATGGAAATGGTGCGATAAATGATGACAGACAACCCCTGGCGACTCGACCCTTGTTGAAAAGTGTCTCCAACAATAAAAAAAGATAAATCCGCCATAATTCAAAAGAAGAAGAGCTTATATATTAAACATTAGAGTCATAAAACTGCAACGAACTACCAGTTCTGAGCACAAATTGTATTATAAAAGCATATTTAATCCTCCCGAGTAGGTATAATGAAGAGATTTACCTTTTTTGTGCGTATGATAATAAGTAGCTGTGCTGATAACTTATAACACAAGGTGAAATTAATGGTCTCTTGATGCTCCTTGCATGGACCAGGTTATAAATTGCAACACAAACACAAATTAGTGGTATTGTTTCACGGCTTGGGAGGACAGGCATAAGAAACAAATTAGGAAGTACCTACCGCATTATACTCGTTTCAAACCAATACTTTTTACTAGAGGAAATAGCTACCAAATACGGTCATGCACATCCTGGTACCAGTCCTTAAAGGATGTGCAGCTGGAGACCACCAACAGAGAGAGCTAGACTTCAATACCAAGTAAAAAACTGTCCGCAGAACTTCGGGAGATAAATAACACTAAGTTTGTGTACTTTAAAGGCCAAAAACAGTTCAGTCTCAATTAAATCATTAGTGCTGAGTAAATCTTAGTACATGTCCAGTTAACCACAATTAACTTGTAAAATATGACAGTCGTTTAATTGTAGAAGCTTGTCAAGCAATGTGGAAGAAATATAGTGGAAAATAAAACGACCTGTTACATGCACACACTTTCAGTCATTCTTCCATCTTCGAGATGAACATTTAGGCTTAAAAGACAGTAAAAACTTTTAACAGCTGATCGCCAAATGGTGCTTTCGGCATTTCATTCTCTTTATGTGACCAGGACGTAAAACAAAAACAACTACTGCCTGCAAACTGTACCGTAATTTCCGTCTACCCGTTCTTGTAAAACTTAAATTATTAGATTTAGATAAAGCCTGGGAGCTGAGAACTTACAGAGTTAGTAAGTCGCCACACTAAGGTGCGTATCTCATTGTATATGAGAACCCCTGGTGGTTTATCGGGAAGCATACGAGACAGTTTGAGAATTTAATGTCATGATGGCACGTTGGCCATGGTAGCTCAATGGTTAAGAGCAACCGGACGGAGACCACGAGATCCGTCGTTCAAAGCCTGGTCATGGCAATTGAATTCTGACTCTATCCAAATATAATAATATTCTCCACAGAAGTCGTTTATTAAGCTCTTTAAAGGAAGTTTAAAAAGAGATCCTATAGTCAAACTTAATAACATCAACACCAAAAGAACATATGTTGTTAAATTTCTTGATATTTATATTGATGAGAAGCAACACTTTGATACCCATATCAAACCTGTAGCAATGAAAGCTAATGGAGTATTAATGAAACTATCTACAATAGCTACGAGAATATTTAAGCTTTCTCCTAGTGCAATTCATACATATCATATATGTTTCATGGAGCGTCGATGTGGGCACATAGAGTAAAATTGAGGAAGAATATAGATACTCTATGGAAATACCAAAGACAGGCTACAATGGCATTATTAGCGATAGTGGGAATATGTACATTGGATTTGTTGATTAAACAAAGGGCAGCCTACTTTTGGATGAAGCAGAGAGAATTCACTAAGATAGAAGATTTATTGGGAACTCCATGCAAGACGAGGAGAGAAATTAGGAACTTATTAATTGAAGAATGGCAACATGAATAGGATCAAATTGATGTAGGAAGAAGGACACACGAAATATTTCCTAGTTTAAATGAGAGGTTAAAATTAAAGGAGATCCAACCAAGACGAAGTGGAATACAATACATTTCAGGACATGGACCGTACAAGACAAACTTTAAGACGATAGGAAAGGCAGATGAAACCATGTGCACATCCTGCATGGAAGAAGATACTCCGGAACATGCTTTATTTGATTGTATAAAGTATACACAACAGCTAGAAGAAGAGAGGAAATAATTAGCAGGGTAATGTATATGGAACATCATTAGGAAGAGGGAAGATTTTAAAATACTAGAATTGACAGCACAGAAGGTCTCAACAATAGTAATGGATGAATATAATCAACAAAGACAGCAGCAGCGACGAGTAAGAGACAATGTTCAACATAGATATCGTGAACCACCTTCCACCCAAGAAGATCTGAACGACTTTGAGGACAGAATATGGATATCTAGCTTCAACAACCAAAGAAAGAAGAGGAATTTCACCTAGTCGAAGGATTAATAGAAGAGGACAATCTAGGATTCAACAGAAGGATTTGAAGCGACAGAAGAAGACAACATCAATACAAGAACAAAAGGATAGATGATTTATTAGGGATAGAAAGGTAGAAATAGTTTAGGTTGTGAAAATTGTAAGCTACAATTGTAGCAATTAGATTAGTTAGGTTAGATTAGATAGGTTAGTGTAGGTTAGCTTTTCTGCAAAATGTTTGTAAATATCAATATAATTATGTTTGAGTAAATATAAAATTGTAATACTGTGTCTTGGTATGGCATCTAGAGGCCAAGACGTAAGAAATACAGATTATATATATATCCAAATATTCTCCGTAGGGGAGGGGATCCGTCCCCTTCAGCTGCTGTGGTGTGGGCGCTGCGGACCCTTAGCACTCGTGGTACTTTTGACGTTACTAGAGTACCTCAGGCCGAACATTCGAGCCGCTCCCTGATTGGGAGTTGTTCGGATTGGGTTGGACTCGAGGGGAGAGTGTGTTCCCGATACCCGTGGGAAACCGGGTACCTCCAGCCAGGCTTCGGCGACCCCACAGAGGTTATTCGGTAGTCTTCCCTGCAGGGTTGACGCGCGTAAGTGGCGTATCCACTTACACCCGTCTTGAATGGGGAGGGGCTTTTTAGACCCAAGGTATTGCCCCAAAGAAAGAGCCTCGGAGTTTTCCATCGCTCCCGGGTTAGTAGAAGCTGGGGTCTTTGGACTTTCGGGTAGACCTCGTTGTACCGTTGTCTATCTATCCAAATGTTAGCCTAAACATGGCTAGTGTGTAAAAACAATAAATGCCCATGAGTTATTAGATATTATTAATTAAGGAATTAGTAAGAATTAAATGTTATTCAAACAGCAAATATCTGTAGTTTTCTCTACTGGTGTTTATAAAAATCAATTCGGGAAAGTACTTGAAAATATGTATAAAATGGTATAAACTTGGATTAGCAATAAATATAGGTGTAGTTACTCAGGAAAGTCTGCCAGAGTCTGTGTGGCATAAGAAGTCACGGATTTTTAGAAAGAGCAAGCATTAGCCACCCTCTTACTGGCACGCAGTGCTGTGACGAACATTTCAGGGCGAAGGTGGAAGGGAGTGTACTTCAGGAATCTGCACACTTTTGTTTATTCAATGACAGATCAGCATTACATGCTTTACAGATCCTTGTTAACTAATTGAATGTTTATGGACTATATAAGGATATATAAGGAAAACCAAGTTGGCTCGTATTATCTACTAAAGACTGAGAAACAAGGATGACACACAAGAGAGAGAGAGAGAGAAAACTGATAAAAAACAAGTAATCAAAGAGATAACAAGAACAATATTCATTGTGAAACAATATTCATAGTTTTTCAGTTAGTCACTGTGGTAGTCGTCTCTTCAGGCGTGTGGATTGGCGAGTTCGTACGCCGATGTTGTACATCACAGCTCCTGGAACATCTGGCAGGTTTGAGAAGAAGCGAGAGGCGATCTGATGTATGTACTGGTGAAGAGGAAGGAGACCCAGTTCTATATGCAATTGTTGATTTCTTACGTACCAAGCAGCATCCGTGCCGACGCGCAGAAATCGATTTTGCAGGACCTGTAGCCTACGGAAATGAGTGTTGCTACCAGTGCCCCATACCTGGGGAGCATATGTGATAAGTGGCCGGACAAGAGATTTATAGAGAAGCAGAGAGCATTCTATTCCAAGAGGAGTGTGTCTATGAAGTAGTGGACTGAGCAATCTGCACACTTGAGGAAGCAGTGGCGGAAGGAAACTGACAACAAGGAAAGAACTCGACCGGAAGAAACACCCCTTTTCCATTGTAGTGAACAGGAGGTAGCTCAGGTCATCCCTCTCTCTTTCTGACAACTTAACCCAAACCGAGTCTAGATTTGGTACAAGTAACGAGACAGTTTTCTCAAATCTGTTGCTACCCTTAGCGTGGGGAATAAAGGTTATTGGCCTTCCTTTTGTGTATCGAGAGAAACAGTTTACGGTTTCTTCCGGGTAAAAGCTTTCCCACAAAAACAGTCCTGGGTGCCGATAGAATATTCAAGTTCAAAGAGGAAAACAAAGCAAGGATGAAAATAATATAAGCAATGGGAAAACTGAAACTCTGGTTTGAGTTAGGAAAATTTGGCAACTTCGCACAGTTGGAGGAAAGTCAGTGTAGGGGTGAAATTGAGACAGTTTGGGGAAGTCTTGAGAAGGGCGAACTAGTATCCCATAACAGCTTCAAACGACCTTATAAAATTTGCATCCAGTTAAGTGCAAAGTACATTCAATATTTATCTAGTTACTTAACTAATTTAAAGCTTCAAAGCAAGTACATTTACATTCCACGAGTGGTTCGTCATTTAGTGAAAAACCTGCAGACATCCGCTTAACAAGAATGCCAACACAAAAGGACTTTACGAAGAACGCTAAGAGAAACCCCAATTCCTTCTCCTACCTCTGCACCAACTCCATAGCAATTAGCGGTCAATACCGATAATCGTCGAGGCGGACTCTGACATCTTTGCGTCTCCTAAGCCACAACGTTGACAAGTACGACGAAAGGCGAACAGATCGTCGCTTCGGCGATCGCCATTTCGACGGACCTTCGAGAGGACTTGACAAAAGTCTTTGAAAATTCAAGTCAATAACAAGTGATATCTCGAAAGTTGTTTTCCACATGAAATTTAACTTATCTACATTATTCTCTTTAACGAAATCTACTTTTTGCGTACTAATATTGTGCCTATACCTTAAGGTTCGCAAGTTATGCAAAAGTCTTTCAGAATAAAGAGGAATTCAGAAAGTATTCCCAGAAAATTCAAGGTATACTTCATTTGTTTTGAAAGTAACTTAAACTTATGGTATTTAATCAAAACCATTAGAACAATTTTAGAAAAATTAAATTTTTATAAAAATTATAATGTAAAGTGTTGCTTACAGTGGTGGATTTTCTCCAAAATCTTTCTGTGTAATCCTTGTAAGGTACTGTCACATAGACGTATAGAAGTTTTCTCGTAAATACAGACCACGTATGAGATCTATTTGAACTAGTCCCATTATTTTACACGCTTTTAGAATTCTTCATGTCAAGTTTGAATTTATTTATAAACAGGTTGACAATGTTCCTGTTTGCATCTTCCTGTATCCAAAGTTCAATCTTTTATCCTCTTCATCCACTGTTTTATCCTCCCAGTCTAATTTCTCCATACCTAATTCCTTCATTCCTTTTTCAATATTCTCCATTTATTTAAGTCTAGGCACCTCTTCCAGGTGGGTTGCATTATAAAACTTGGAAATAATCATTTGTTCCACACTAACCCTGTGTAGGCTAAGGTTTGAATAAGTAGAGCCAGACTGAAAAATTCAATCTGTAACGATATGTTTTAGTTAGAACTTTTTATATGAATATTGTTTTCTGATATGACTTAGTAGGCCATGTAATGACAATATAAAAAAATATATGTGTAATTTTCTGATTGGCCGATGTAATAATTGAATTACGTTATGCGGTGACGTAGCAGTACATCGGCCAATCACAAAATTAATAGAGCAGTAACGATAGTTACGGAAAATCAATAATCTTGAGATAGATATATGTTCTTCAATCTGGTTTTATGACGATGAAAAAATGTTGCGGTGAATATAATTGTAACGGCAAGTTAAAAAAGAGTTATTCGGTATTCGTAATAGTGACGAGTGGACGTTAGATTATACAATCAAATTAAATAATATATCAAACTCAATCATCAAGAAACAATTCGACCTGCAATGATTAAGAGGTACGGTCACAAAGATCGCTCCCAACTTTGGAGCTGATGAATCATTGAGAAACGAGACGACCTGTTGTATCGCAACAAATATTAACTTAAAAATAAGGATTTATCAATGGAGGCAATTTACAGTGACTGATTAAGAAAGAAAGTTCGAGTGAATTTTAATCCAGATTATACAATTAAATAATATATTACGAAATCGGAGTCATACAAAATTTTATTTCTGTCACCAAAAATCTACACCTGAGAACAGATCTCATGACTCTTATTTAATCAAATCTCGACCTGGATCTTCCAAACAGTCGGCGTGCTTCCTATCTGCTGCGAGTGGAGGGAAAAAAAAAACGCCATTAGCCGGGTTTTAAACCACTGATCTCCCGCTCTCCGTGCGGTTGCTCTAACTAGGTGAGCTACCAACATTAGATTAAATTCTTCAACTGACTATGTCTCCCGGTAGACCACTAGGAGTTCTCATATGCTATCAGACACGCACCTTGTTTTAGTAATCTTATCTAAGGCTTTCTGCTGTACCATTCTAGCAGTTTAGATTGTCACCGATCGCATTTTGTGTGTGTGTGTGTGTGTGTGTGTGTGTGTGTGTGTGTGTGTGTGTGTGTGTGTGTGTGTGTGTGTGTGTGTGTGTGTGTGTGTGTGTGTGTGTGTGTGTGTGTGTGTGTGTGTGTGTGTGTGTGTGTGTGTGTGTGTGTGTGTGTGTGTGTGTGTGTGTGTGTGTGTGTGTGTGTGTGTGTGTGTGTGTGTGTGTGTGTGTGTGTGTGTGTGTGTGTGTGTGTGTGTGTGTGTGTGTGTGTGTGTGTGTGTGTGTGTGTGTGTGTGTGTGTGTGTGTGTGTGTGTGTGTGTGTGTGTGTGTGTGTGTGTGTGTGTGTGTGTGTGTGTGTGTGTGTGTGTGTGTGTGTGTGTGTGTGTGTGTGTGTGTGTGTGTGTGTGTGTGTGTGTGTGTGTGTGTGTGTGTGTGTGTGTGTGTGTGTGTGTGTGTGTGTGTGTGTGTGTGTGTGTGTGTGTGTGTGTGTGTGTGTGTGTGTGTGTGTGTGTGTGTGTGTGTGTGTGTGTGTGTGTGTGTGTGTGTGTGTGTGTGTGTGTGTGTGTGTGTGTGTGTGTGTGTGTGTGTGTGTGTGTGTGTGTGTGTGTGTGTGTGTGTGTGTGTGTGTGTGTGTGTTGGAGCCGCGACAAGCCAGTGCCGGGCTCGTGCGCAGGAAAGAAAGAGACAGAGAGTGGCGCGCGGGAGGAAAGAAAGAGACAGAGAGTGACACGCGGGGAGGAAAGAAAGAGACAGAGAGTGGCACGCGGGGAGGAAAGAAGAGACAGAGTGGCACGCGGGGAGGCAAGAAAGAGACAGAGTGGCACGCGGGGAGGAAAGAAAGAGACAGAGTGTGACACGCGGGGAGGAAAGAAAGAGCCAGAGAGTGGCACGCGGGGAGGAAAGAAAGAGACAGAGAGTGGCACGCGGGGAGGAAAGAAAGAGACAGAGAGTGGCACGCGGGGAGGAAAGAAAGAGACAGAGAGTGGCACGCGGGGAGGAAAGAAAGAGACAGAGAGTGGCACGCGGGGAGGAAAGAAAGAGACAGAGTGGCACGCGGGGAGGAAAGAAAGAGACAGAGAGTGACACACGGGGAGGAAAGAAAGAGACAGAGATTGGTACGCAGTGCTGGACGCTTGCCGGGAGAGTAAGGAGCAGATATATGTCTGGATAGAGCCGTCTTTCTCTCTCTGAGTCGCAATTGTTATCGAGAAATCTAACGCATTGCAGAACAATGACAGGAGGTATAAAAAGTGTCAGAGTGGAGTCAGTTGTTAATTGTGTAGTTGTGTGATGGTTATTGTGACAATGGACATTTGAACTGTACCGCAGTGATTTCTTTTGTTTGTTTACGTGTGGCAGGAGAAACGAGACGACCTTGAAGACTGCTGAAGTGTATATCACGCTTTTTACTGCTGCAAGGGTTGTACAAAATTACTGTTTACTGCAATAAAGACCATTTTGAGTTTCTGAAAACAGGACTATTAATTGAAAATTAATTGTTCTTTCACACTGGCCGTGTGTAGGCTAAAGTATGGAAAGATAGAGACAGACTGCAAAATTCAATGCTATAGCCGGGATTTGAACCACGGATCTTCTGGTTGCCGTCCAGCCGCTCTAACCCTTGAGCTACTATGGTCTACGTGCCGACATGACTTTAAATTCTCCAACTGATTCGTGTTTCTCCTTTAAACTACTTACGAGTTCTCATAAATACATGAAACAATTACCTTAATGGCGACTTACAACACGCAAGTACTTTAAGGCCCGGGCTTTATAGTACTCCAATTATTATAGTACTGCTAAGTGGTGTACCGGGAGAAACACGAGTCAGTTGGAGAATTTAATGTCATGTCGGCACGTTGGCCATAGGAGCTCAATCGTTAGAGCCGTTGGACGGCAATCAGAAGATCCCTGGTTCAAATCCGGGTTATGGCATTGGATTTTTCAGTCTGATTCTATATTTCCACACACGGCCAGTGTGAAAGAACAATTAATTTCCATTAATTGACCTAATAGTGGTTAACTATAAAGCACGGGACTTAAAGTACTTGCATGTTGTAAGTCACCATTAAGGTAGTTTTTCATGTATTTATGAGAACTCCTACTGGTTTACCGGAAAAAACACGAGTCAGTTGGAGAATTTAATGTCATATCGGCACGTTGGTCATAGTAGCTCAAGGTTTAGAGCGCCTGGACAGCAATTAGAAGATCCGTGGTTAAAATCCCAATCCCAATTTTTTCAGTCTGACTATCTTTCCAAGACTGGAAATAACAGATGAGGCCCGGGTTCCCGGTCCTACGGGGCTGGGGCTTATGGGAAGTAGACCTCGGCGAGTATATCTTTCCAAGACCTTTAATTCTACGAACCAACAAATTCCTAATATCTTATAAAATCTAGAATTGAATTTTGAATTTTCATGGTTTATTTTATCATTTTCTTATGGATTTCTTCTGAATTAGAGTATCTAGTGGATATCCTGAAACAGTGCATTTCGGCAAATAATAACTTAAATTTCAAATTCCTCTTCGCCCACCTCGGTAGCATGGTGGTAGTATGTCTACCTGACCTTCAAGGGGTCCCGAGTTCGAATCTCGGTCGGGGTGAGTTACCTGGATTAGGTTCTTTCGGGGTTTTCCCTTATCCTGAAAGACGAATGTCGGTTAACTCTACACTCTATGGACCCTGGGCTCATTTGACCATCGTTTCACATATTCCATTCATAGTCCGATATGACAACGTTGGAGGACGTAAATTACAGAAAAAAAATCCTATTCTGTGTCTAAGTTTCTGCTCTATGGGTTAACGTCCTTCTAATTATATTTACAATTTGGTTTAAAGTTATATTCTAGTGCCATAAAACTGCATTCAACATGGTTAATGTTGTTCCTTTCTGAATTTTATGTTTAGTGACCTGCTTTTGACTTCCGCTTGAATTTGTCTTCATTCCTAAATGCATATTCTCTTCAGTTATTTTGATACATCCTATATCGTCTTCTAAAATTAGATCTCTTTCTTCATCTCCAAATATGAAATAAATTGTTTCCTTTAAATTAATTTCTAATTCTCAGCTAGCAACTTCTTCAATAAGTCTCCTGCTTATATATTCTAAATTTTCAGATTCTTGGGCTATAACTAGTTGGTGATCTGCGAAACTTAAGGCATAGATTGTAGAGTTATCCATGTGAACTCCCATATATCTGCACCCAGTTACATCCCAGTTATAGTATTAACTCATTTAAGTACAGGCGTGTTGCGCCTGATTAGTGAGATACTTGGTTTCTCATTAGGCTCATTAATTTTTATTTGCTGCATTGTATTAGCCGAAATTGTATCAGGGTTTCAGTTCGAAAACCTTTTTTCCATAAAGTACATTTTCGCGCTGTTTTATTATTACTTTTAATTTTTTTATTATTTTTAAACTAAATTTTGAAACAAAACAGATTTCAGAAATCATCCTTCATCTGTTTTTCACTAACTCCGATAACAAGTAGTGTTATATGAGCAAATTATTGAGGAATGCAACTTTGCTTCTTTTTGTCTAATACCTGCTTTACTGGACAAATCCCAGTTTTTCAACAATTGTCAGAACGTCGAGAGAAGAACATTTGCGGACATCTAATGAAACGATATTCAGGAAGTAGTCATTCAGACAAGAAGACCTTCTGAGACGGGCTTTTCTTACAATGGAATGGGTCTCCAACCGGTTCTGACAGTAAGATGAATAACTGAATGTATTTTTCAAACCTGGAAGAAATGGTTACTGAATGAATTAATCTCAATGAAAGATGTTTCAAGTCAGAAGTTTCACAAACAGTTTATGCACACTCCTAGGTATACAGTACTGGCATTCATTAGTCAATTTCCCGTTAATTTACAACAACAACAATAATAATAACAATAATAGTAATAACAATAATAACAACAATAATAACAACAACAATAATAACAACAACAATAATAACAACAACAATAATAACAACAACAATAATAACAACAACAATAATAACAACAACAATAATAACAACAACAATAATAACAACAATAATAATAACAACGATAATAATAACAACAATAATAATAACGATAATAATAATAACAACAACAACAACAACAACAACAACAACAACAACAACAACAACAACAACAATAATAATAATAATAATAATAATAATAATAATAATAATAATAATAATAATAATAATAATAATAATAATAATAATAATAATAATAATAATAATAATAATAATAATAATAATAATAATAATGTGACTTTGTGGGTTCGTGAAATGAAAAGTCCAATTTCACCACTCAAAAATGTTCTTTATTTCCACCGACTTACAGTTTAACACTTGCCAATTACACAGTATTACGTGCTGCACACAATTACAATTCACCAGTTCGTCCGTTCCAATTTCACTTGTACTCGCGACTACGTAAACTCCGATGCACGTACACAGCTACGTACAGTCTTCCGTTGCACAATCTTCTCGTTCGTTAACACGGCGCTCCTTTCCACGCACGTCACTGACTAACTCTTACACCAAGAACTGCGACTGTCTCCTCACTCACTAACACACTGACACACTAACTGACCTCACTTCGCTCCGGCAGCCCCTTTTTATAGGAATATCGCCGCCTTCTGGCTTCTACAGGACTGTTCCAGCGCTCGCGTTACACTGCTCCCTCCTCAAAGCTGTTCGCCCCGAACAGCCCCATCGTAGCGTGCGAGGCGGTCCAGGTGTACCACCAGCATCTGCCCGGAGTCTGAGCCAGAAGTAGCGCTGCCGTAGTTTGTGAATCATACGGTTCGCTCCCAGGTGTCCTCCTGAAGTACCGGCGTGCACTTCCTCCAAGACTTCCGGGACCTTGCTCCGGGGAAGTACCAACTGTTCTCTCTGCGCCTTCCCATCGGGTGACTCCCATACCCGGAACAGCACGCCCTCTCTGGTCTTCAACGAGTCCCATTGGGCCCAGTGCGACTTGTAGGTGGCGCTCCTCGGTGCGTTGTCCTCCCAGGTTGGTCTCGTCCCTGCGTCCACTTCCCTCAAGAGTGGCCCCAAGTCTGCGTCCGCCAGCTGCTCCCTCCTCAGGCCTGCGCTATCCCAGCCTTCAGCAGGCACTGCCACAACTACTCGGACTGCTGCGGCACGCTCCTTCTCTTCCACTCTTGTGCGCTCATGGCCGTCCTGGATCTGCGATAGGACACCTCCAATGTAATGGTCGCTAGCGTTGGTGTCCACAATGAAGGCGCCACCCGGTTGTGGGAAACCCAAAATTGGAGCACTGCACAGGGTCTCCTTCGGGTGCTGGAAAACGTCTTCGGCGTCCTCCGTCCACACATAAGGCCGGTTTTCCTCCGTCAGGCGGGTGAGGGGTTTTGCGATGTTGTCGGCCTTTTCCTCTAAATCATTAAGGCGGTCGTCTACTTGACCCTTCCGCTTGCCCAGATCCGTGACGTCATCCCTCACGCCGGCCAACCGTTCCTCAAACTTGGCGGCGAGCACCTCATTCGCCTCCTTCATTTCTTCCGTCTTCTCCGTGAGGTTATCGTTAGCCGTCTTCATTTCTTCCAGCTTTGCGGCCAGGTTGTTATTTGCCGCTTCTATTTCCGTTGTTAATTCGGCCTTCATTTCTTCCATCTTCGCCGAAAAGTTGGCCTTCTTCGACGGGATTCACTACCTATCGTAGCTACTCAAATTGCGCGCGATGCTGAGTGGGCACTGGTCCTAGACCCGGGACTTAAAATCCGCCCCCCTTAGGGGGAATCGATCTCGTGCGCGTCCCGTGGTAGGGAACCAAAACTCAACGCTCCAGCCCACTACATCACGGCTCAGGACTTCAAAATAAATGTTATTTTCACACTGAAACTCGCCGTAAAATATTTTCCACCCTTGCTATAAGAAAAATGACGTAATATTTGAGTGTAAAGGAAATTAGTTTTGGAGAAAATAATTTATAAATGAGAAATGGCTCAAATGGACAGAAAGATTGTATGAATTGAAATTTTAATAAAGAACATATGAAAACTGGAGAGTTGGGGATGTAATTATCCCTTTCCTGGGACCCGAAGAGAAAATCCCATGGGTCAAGTAGGCCGACTACGAGAATCGAACCTGGACCTCCCGGATGCCGGTCACAAACGAAACGGGCTTTGCTATCCCGCTTAGTGAGTTCGTTAACCGACATTCAACCTTCAGGATAAGGAAAAACCCCGAAAAAAACCTTATCCAGATAACTGACCCGGACGGACATTCGAACTCGGGATCTCTTGAACGTCACCCAGGCACGCTACCATCTACGCTACAGAGGCGAGCCATTTGAGTAACATTCCATTAATTTTACTCATTCATTTTCTGATATGACCTAATAATTAGTTAAAAAGACGTTAAAGATACCTATATGATATATTTAACTATATATATGGATTGACGTGAACGGCTGAACCGATTTTCCGAATTTTGGTTTTGAAATATTTGTACAAGTCCAAGGAAGATTTAAAAGTTGAGAAAGAAAACCTGAAGTGATAATGGACCGGGCTATTAACAAATATAAAAGTACACACGCAGAATTTTACGGAACACAAAAACGATCTTTTATTTTCGACAAACAAAAGCATTACAAAGTAGGAAGATATCCCACTTCTTGCCAAAGTCTTCAAAGCTAATTCACTTACCATATTTTATTAAATAACGTTTATCGTTTGTTAACAAGTTTGATTTTTTACGTAGCGTGATGATATACCTTTCGAAGATTAGACACAAAATTAATTTCCTGTGTATTTGGCCTTTGTGATAGCTAGAGCTCGGATTTGTTAGCACAAATAAATGATGAAATAATCAGGCCAATAAGCAGGAAAAATGAAAAAAAAATAAGAATAAAAATTTAATCATAAACGTATTATTTGGTAGAATGTTTACCTTACTCACGATTGTTACAGTACACGAGAGAGTTATCTTGAGATTTTTTTGTTGTTCCATTTATACCCCACCTTTAACTGCAATGGTCATATCGGCGGTCGTTCTCCTTTGGAACTTACTGAAGGTGTTAACTCGTATTCGTTGGGTTTTAAACATTAGATCACGTACACATTCGCAGTCATTCATACTTCCAGACTCTGGGGAAGATGGGAAATTATCTTGGTCGGAGAAAGATTCCTACCCTCACCGCCGGGAATCGATCCCAGGTCCCCTTTGAGATTTTCTATTGAGAAGCTCCTGTGATTTTCAATGAAAACATTTTATACTGTGGAAAGGATCTCTCAACGTCGCATGACGTTACTGGAACATGTGAAACACACCACAGTTCTTTTTGAATGAATTTCCCTTAGATATACGTTTCTGTACCAGAAAGTTTTGTAGAAAGTTTACAGTATCTAGTAGCCAGAATTTTTCATTGATACTTCACTAAGTTTTTCAAACGCAGTTTTAACAGTACTGTGAGTCTCTGAAGAAAACGTTACTGAAATTTCATATATCAAAGAAAGTGAATGCCCCAAGGTATTATTTCGAACTTCCAACTGTGTTACAGTAGCAGGTATTTTGGAGAAACATTTATGGATGTACTCTATCTTATCTTGGATGCCAATATTAGCAAAACATTTTTGTACTGTGGCGACGTTGCTTGTATCTTCTACATCTAAGGAGTACAACACTGTTTTATTTCATTGAAATGTTCTGTATAAAATGACACCGCCTTTAACCAAGAATCCGACCAAATTAAGACTGACTGAGAAGGTAAAGACAAATTTGGAAGGACTTCATGAAATCGTTTAACTCTAATCGGTGACAGTACACTTTCTTTACGCTAGAGAGAAGAACATCCACGTTTTTACATCGGCTCCTGATTGTTTTGGCGAGACGATGATGGCTAGAAATGAAAATGTACTTATAAATTAATATGATTTGAATAAAATAGGCTATTTTAATTAAAAAGCATAAAATAAGCAAGCAAATCCCGTATTTCCACAAAAAATCATTTACAAGAATTTTGCTTAGAAATCCGGGCTCGCAAGGGCAGTCGTTGGAAGTTTGCGGAATCTACTTGGAGTTTTCCTGTTTCTCTCATGGAGAATTATACGTCACGTGTTCGCGAATTGGTAAACCGTCATCTTTATAATTTATGCATCACAAAAAAGACAGTAAATATTTTTGAACCGAAATCTTTAAATTGATTAACGTAATTGTAACTGTGTTCTATTTAAACTTCACCCCCAATTGTAGAATAAATAACTAATCCGAATTTGTTTTAATTATATAGATAATTTCAGACAACTTTTATTGACGATACGAAATTTGCCGGGTCAGCTAGTCTAAAATAAATAAGTAAGAGTGGATACAGTTCGATTTTTAAAACAAGATAGATGAAGGTCATTTGTTTCTCCACGTGGGTTGCTGCAATGTTGCCCAACAGCAGACAGGAAGTTATGTAGCTCAACTTTCTTTATCCTCTCAACACTCGAAACATAAACAAGGGTTCGAGCTATCAGAGTATGTGATTCACCAGTGTAACACATCTGGAAAACTTTGTTTCTACCCTTCTTACCCTTCACATCCCTTACTTGATGACCTTCACGTATGTTCTTTTAAAAATCAGACTGCAGAGAAACTGGTGTGAGTGTACACAAGATTTTTTTTTTCTGTTTGTTTTTTCATTATCCACGTTGGCTTTTATTTACTCTGAAATCAGCCAAGCGTTTGGATGAATTATTGTACGTACACATCATAGTAACCCAGGTATAGGATGTATAAGATGCATGATGTATAAAGAATTATGAACACAGAAAACCTGAATTTAAATTATTACCTTTAAGACAGAAACACATTGTCTGGATCATTTAATTTCGCTGCCGGATCATGCTTCTAGTGCAGTCTTGCTGAGTTCGTAAATAAAACACGTTTGGTGTTGAAATGGTGTACGTATCGGAAACCCGTCTCTGTTATTTTCCAGCGCCCGCCACTTAAGGTAAACTATTTTCAAAAGGCTTACGTCTGTCTTTCCTTTACTGAAACACGGTAATGGTTATTGACGTAAACCGCTTTTTTTTCTCTCTCTCGCAAACACAACTCGATCGTCATCTTTTCTTGCCTTGATCGGCACGATGACAGAGCGGTTCTATATGCACACAATCTGCAGTCTCTTAATACTCAAATAAATTACCTAGCTTACAAATACGGAAAATAATTTTTAACTTTAACTCCTATAGCTAGGGAAAACCGGGGCGATCTGGCAAATTGACATCAATTACAATGACTCCTATTCATAGATATCCCTTTGGCCTGCTTCTCCCCAAAGGTGGTGTAACTTTTAGACATTCATAGACGATAAAACGCCTAGGACCAAGATAAGCCAACAAAGCAAACCTTACACGACCAAAAGAAGTTGTTCTGCGCATGCGCGACTCACTTAGGTGATAAACAAAACCTACAGATTTATACATCTCTATGGTGGTTTCACAGATGTTTTCTAATCGTTTTAATTGCTGCCTAATGTTCAAGAGAACACGTTTGGTGTTCTGTGGACATAGAGTTGAAGAAGCGAGAAGTTAATTGGTCTGAGAAAGAAAAAAGGTGCTTGTTTTCCTTAATTTGAAAAGGGACGAACATTAAAGAAAATAAGTCATAATGATGAACCAAATCATCATGATCATTATTTAAATATAAGGCCGCTCATCCACAAAGTCTTCAGCGCACTTTCAAAAACTGTATTTTATTTTACTACAACTTTCCTGTTTATTTACCTTAAATTTAATTTAACTTTGCTTTGGCTTTTCTCTGGATTTACTCAGGCTCTGTTCTGGATCCGCTTTGGCTTTGCTCTGGCCCCGCTTTGGCTTTGCTCTGGCTTTACTTTGGCTTTGCTCTGGCTTTACTTTAGCTGCGCTTTTGCTTTGCTTTGGCTTTGCTCTCGCTTTCCTCTGGCTTTGCTTTGGCTTTGCTCTAGCTCCGCTTTGGCTTTACTTTGGCTTTGCTCTCGCTTTCCTCCGGCTTTGCTTTGGCTTTGCTCTGGCTCCGCTTTTGCTTTGCTTTGGCTTTGCTCTCGCTTTCCTCTGGCTTTGCTTTGGCTTTCCTCTGGCTTTGCTTTGGCTTTGCTCTGGCTCCGCTTTGGCTTTACTTTGGCTTTGCTCTGGCTCCGCTTTGGCTTTACTTTGGCCTTACTTTGTCTTTGCCTTGGGTTTGCTCTCGCTTTACTCTGGCTTTGCCTTGGCTTTGCTCTGGCTCCGCTTTGGCTTTACTTTGGCTTTGCTCTGGCTTTACTTTGGCTTTGCTCTGGCTTTACTTTGGCTTTGCTCTGGCTTTACTTTAGCTGCGCTTTTGCTTTGCTTTGGCTTTGCTCTCGCTTTCCTCTGGCTTTGCTTTGGCTTTGCTCTAGCTCCGCTTTGGCTTTACATTGGCTTTGCTCTCGCTTTCCTCTGGCTTTGCTTTGGCTTTGCTCTAGCTCCGCTTTGGCTTTACTTTGGCTTTGCTCTGGCTTTACTTTAGCTGCGCTTTTGCTTTGCTTTGGCTTTGCTCTCGCTTTCCTCTGGCTTTGCTTTGGCTTTGCTCTAGCTCCGCTTTGGCTTTGCTTTGGCTTTGCTCTAGCTCCGCTTTGGCTTTACTTTGGCTTTGCTCTCGCTTTCCTCCGGCTTTGCTTTGGCTTTGCTCTGGCTCCGCTTTTGCTTTGCTTTGGCTTTGCTCTCGCTTTCCTCTGGCTTTGCTTTGGCTTTCCTCTGGCTTTGCTTTGGCTTTGCTCTGGCTCCGCTTTGGCTTTACTTTGGCCTTACTTTGTCTTTGCCTTGGCTTTGCTCTCGCTTTACTCTGGCTTTGCCTTGGCTTTGCTCTCGCTTTACTCTGGCTTTGCCTTGGCTTTGCTCTGGCTCCGCTTTGGCTTTACTTTGGCTTTGCTCTGGCTCCGCTTTGGCTTTACTTTGGCCTTACTTTGTCTTTGCCTTGGCTTTGCTCTCGCTTTACTCTGGCTTTGCCTTGGCTTTGCTCTCGCTTTACTCTGGCTTTGCCTTGGCTTTGCTCTCGCTTTACTCTGGCTTTGCTTTGGCTTTGCTCTCGCTTTACTCTGGCTTTGCCTTGGCTTTGCTCTGGCTCCGCTTTGGCTTTACTTTGGCTTTGCTCTGGCTCCACTTTGGCTTTACTTTGGCTTTGCTCTGGCTCCGCCTTGGCTTTACTTTGGCCTTACTTGTCTTTGCCTTGGCTTTGCTCTCGCTTTACTCTGGCTCCGCTTTGGCTTTACTTTGGCTTTGCTCTGGCTCCGCTTTGGCTTTACTTTGGCCTTACTTTGTCTTTGCCTTGGCTTTGCTCTCGCTTTACTCTGGCTTTGCCTTGGCTTTGCTCTCGCTTTACTCTGGCTTTGCCTTGGCTTTGCTCTCGCTTTACTCTGGCTTTGCTTTGGCTTTGCTCTCGCTTTACTCTGGCTTTGCCTTGGCTTTGCTCTCGCTTTACTCTGGCTTTGCTTTGGCTTTGCTCTCGCTTTACTCTGGCTTTGCTTTGGCTTTGCTCTCGCTTTACTCTGGCTTTGCTTTGGCTTTGCTCTCGCTTTACTCTGGCTTTGCCTTGGCTTTGCTCTGGCTCCGCTTTGGCTTTACTTTGGCTTTGCTCTGGCTCCGCTTTGGCTTTGCCTTGGCTTTGCTCTCGCTTTACTCTGGCTCCGCTTTGGCTTTACTTTGGCTTTGCTCTGGCTCCGCTTTGGCTTTACTTTGGCCTTACTTTGTCTTTGCCTTGGCTTTGCTCTCGCTTTACTCTGGCTTTGCCTTGGCTTTGCTCTCGCTTTACTCTGGCTTTGCCTTGGCTTTGCTCTCGCTTTACTCTGGCTTTGCTTTGGCTTTGCTCTCGCTTTACTCTGGCTTTGCCTTGGCTTTGCTCTGGCTCCGCTTTGGCTTTACTTTGGCTTTGCTCTGGCTCCACTTTGGCTTTACTTTGGCTTTGCTCTGGCTCCGCCTTGGCTTTACTTTGGCCTTACTTTGTCTTTGCCTTGGCTTTGCTCTCGCTTTACTCTGGCTCCGCTTTGGCTTTACTTTGGCTTTGCTCTGGCTCCGCTTTGGCTTTACTTTGGCCTTACTTTGTCATTGCCTTGGCTTTGCTCTCGCTTTACTCTGGCTTTGCCTTGGCTTTGCTTTGGCTTTGCTCTGGCTCCGCTTTGGCTTTACTTTGGCTTTGCTCTGGCTCCGCCTTGGCTTTACTTTGGCCTTACTTTGTCATTGCCTTGGCTTTGCTCTCGCTTTACTCTGGCTCCGCTTTGGCTTTACTTTGGCTTTGCTCTGGCTCCGCCTTGGCTTTACTTTGGCCTAACTTTGTCTTTGCCTTGGCTTTGCTCTCGCTTTACTCTGGCTCCGCTTTGGCTTTACTTTGGCTTTGCTCTGGCTTTGCTTTGGCTTTGCTCTCGCTTTACTCTGGCTTTGCCTTGGCTTTGCTCTGGCTCCACTTTGGCTTTACTTTGGCTTTGCTCTGGCTCCGCCTTGGCTTTACTTTGGCCTTACTTTGTCTTTGCCTTGGCTTTGCTCTCGCTTTACTCTGGCTCCGCTTTGGCTTTACTTTGGCTTTGCTCTGGCTCCGCTTTGGCTTTACTTTGGCTTTGCTCTGGCTCCGCTTTGGCTTTACTTTGGCTTTGCTCTGGCTCCGCTTTGGCTTTACTTTGGCTTTGCTCTGGCTCCGCCTTGGCTTTACTTTGGCTTTGCTCTGGCTCCACTTTGGCTTTACTTTGGCTTTGCTCTGGCTCCGCTTTGGCTTTACTTTGGCTTTGCTCTGGCTCCGCTTTGGCTTTACTTTGGCTTTGCTCTCGCTTTACTCTGGCTTTGCCTTGGCTTTACTTTGGCTTTGCTCTGGCTCCGCCTTGGCTTTACTTTGGCTTTGCTCTGGCTCCGCCTTGGCTTTACTTTGGCCTTACTTGTCTTTGCCTTGGCTTTGCTCTCGCTTTACTCTGGCTTTGCCTTGGCTTTGCTTTGGCTTTGCTCTGGCTCCGCTTTGGCTTTACTTTGGCTTTGCTCTGGCTCCGGCTTGGCTTTACTTTGGCCTTACTTTGTCTTTGCCTTGGCTTTGCTCTCGCTTTACTCTGGCTTTGCCTTGGCTTTGCTTTGGCTTTGCTCTGGCTCCGCTTTGGCTTTACTTTGGCTTTGCTCTGGCTCCGCTTTGGCTTTACTTTGGCTTTGCTCTGGCTCCGCCTTGGCTTTGCTTTGGCTTTGCTCTGGCTCCGCTTTGGCTTTACTTTGGCTTTGCTCTGGCTCCGCCTTGGCTTTACTTTGGCCTTACTTTGTCTTTGCCTTGGCTTTGCTCTCGCTTTACTCTGGCTTTGCCTTGGCTTTGCTTTGGCTTTGCTCTGGCTCCGCTTTGGCTTTACTTTGGCTTTGCTCTGGCTCCGCTTTGGCTTTACTTTGGCTTTGCTCTGGCTCCGCCTTGGCTTTGCTTTGGCTTTGCTCTGGCTCCGCTTTGGCTTTACTTTGGCTTTGCTCTGGCTCCGCTTTGGCTTTACTTTGGCTTTGCTCTGGCTCCGCTTTGGCTTTACTTTGGCTTTGCTCTGGCTCCGCTTTGGCTTTACTTTGGCTTTGCTCTGGCTCCGCCTTGGCTTTACTTTGGCCTTACTTGTCTTTGCTTTGGCTTTGCTCTGGCTCCGCTTTGGCTTTACTTTGGCTTTGCTCTGGCTCCGCCTTGGCTTTACTTTGGCCTTACTTGTCTTTGCCTTGGCTTTGCTCTCGCTTTACTCTGGCTTTGCCTTGGCTTTGCTTTGGCTTTGCTCTGGCTCCGCTTTGGCTTTACTTTGGCTTTGCTCTGGCTCCGCCTTGGCTTTACTTTGGCCTTACTTTGTCTTTGCCTTGGCTTTGCTCTCGCTTTACTCTGGCTTTGCCTTGGCTTTGCTTTGGCTTTCCTCTGGCTCCGCTTTGGCTTTACTTTGGCTTTGCTCTGGCTCCGCCTTGGCTTTACTTTGGTTTTGCTCTGGCTCCGCCTTGGCTTTACTTTGGCCTTACTTTGTCATTGCCTTGGCTTTGCTCTCGCTTTACTCTGGCTTTGCCTTGGCTTTGCTTTGGCTTTACTTTGTCATTAATTTGACTTTAATTTAATTTAATTTACTTAGATTGGGGTCAAACATGGATGTGGAGCTTGTTTGGCCGTTTGACATTAGCTCTCCCACCACTCAGAGGCACCCAATCAAGAGATTTGGCTTGGGAACCTGAGATCGCCAATCCCGTACCTACCGCAGTGGGCCCCTGGGGGGTAGAGAGAAAGCGACACATATTAGAGAATATGCAGAATCCCTCATAGGCTACCCTAACTATAGCTGGACAAAAAGTAAAGGAACAAGAGGAATAAGTTCTGGTAAACATCTTTCAAGTATGAAATACTGGAATCAGTCCAATGCATCGACAATATTTTCTTAGTAATCGTTGACGTCATAATGTAAGGTAGAAAAGCTTTCTCATAGTATGTGCAGCTATGGAATGATATAAAATTTATACCTATTCGTTTTTCTCAACGAATGAGTGCAGTTGTTGTGGGAGATCACTACAGTACCACTGCTCGGTTTAGAAAGGTCAGAGAAGGCGGGAATATAGTACAGTACAGTCTGAGCATCAAAGCATCAGCACAGCGTACGTAACACGACACAAATTCTTTTCTTGCGAAATCGATATCCCACGCCTTTAAGTATTCCCCCTATGTGTCCTAACTTCAAAAGGGATCTTTCATTTAACAACATTGATGATTTTACGTACTGTAGGAACTTCTTTTCTCTGTTTGTAAAACTCGAGAAAAGTTCTCCGCACACCATATTTTTCAAACTCATCGAGTTCGAACCTTTTTGGATGTGAGTGATGTTTATCGGATATTGAAGGCTCTTCTCCCTTACGCTTTGAACCTCTTTCGCTATATTATACACAGTTCGTTCACTTTTCTCCATTGCCGTTGCTGTGGCACTTTGACTTGATTCGAAAATGTCCATTGCATTTTAGTATTGCCGAATGGTACAGGAATGATGACGTAA
Source organism: Mantis religiosa (assembly GCA_030765055.1). NCBI lineage: Eukaryota > Metazoa > Arthropoda > Insecta > Mantodea > Mantidae > Mantis > Mantis religiosa. The sequence goes on along the minus strand of CM060958.1, from coordinate 108,634,875 downwards.
TACAGTTTATCTGTTTGTGTTTAAATAAGTTTCCACAAACTTGCATTACATTCATTCTTTAAATAGATTATACCATGCCATATTGCGACAGATCTGCTGAAGATACATATATCGTGGAGGATGGTTAACCTTCTAATTCTCACCCTTGTACCATTTTGCTTCGTCATATGTTCACAGAGGGTTAAATCTCTCTCCTACCCCCCTCTCCCTCCCTCTCTCTCACATACACACACAAAATTACAGACCAACATATAACGCGTGGACAAAATTTCTGGGGGAATACAAGAATATTGTAACTTAGATAATAATCAAAACACATTGGCAACAATTTTTGAGTGCTGCAGTTTTGAAATCTATATGTAGTTTTAAGTTAATTAATCACAACGTACAACATACATAAACAATTACTATGAAGCAAATGCATATTCCATGTCACAACGTAGTGTATGAAATGTTTAATGTTCTGTTCAATCATCCTAAACTTTGCATTATCTGCTGATTTTATTACCATAGCCATATTTTAGTTCCGAACACAGTTAACATATAACTACACGGTGTTCATTTTGATCTGTGATTTTTCCGCGCAAAATTTGACGTTATCAATAGCATCGTTGACGGAGCGAGTATATATACGATTCTCCTAGCGGCTTGCGATCGTATTTGATGTGCTTACAGCAGCTTTGAGGCCTCCCTCTACCTGCAGGTAAATATACTATTTGAGAAGTGGTTCTTCCCGCGTAATATAGGCCGCGCCGTGGCTCAGTGGTTAGACCGCTTGGCTCTCACCAAAGCGGCCCAGGTTCGATCCCAGACGACCTCAAAGTCAGATTTTTGGTGGACAACACGGCGCTGGGGCGGGTTTTCACAGGGATCTCCGGTTTCCCCCGCCATCTCCTTCCACCGGTGCTCCATCTTCATCTCATGTATCATCAGTGTCATCGCCTGCGGTGCCGCATGTAGTAAAAGCGGGCGTTAAACGCTACACATTTCACATTTCCGCGTAATATAAAGGTGCATAAATTCGCCTGGTGTATAGATGCAATAACGGTTAAAAAAACTATATACTGTAATGCAGTGCACTGCAAAGCTAATTATGCAACCATAGAAGTATACCACGAAGAATATATGAAATGTGAAGTCAATGAACACATTTCACAATGAACATCTGTTCTTGTATTATAGTATACATATGTGCATATTGTAAACCTGTCACATAAAATAGAAATATTTCAATTTGATTTCAATTCTTTTGTATTGCCCACAGTTTCCTCACAATGTAACTTCATTACACCAGAAAATTAGCAGAACATGTTCTAAGAATGAAAAATAAATTAGTATTACAGTATGTACAAAGCTTTTATCCAAGTCTAAACAAGAAAATATCTCTAGTACATAGTCTTATGTGTCCATTTTCTTATATTTTATTTCTCCTTTCCCCTTAAACACGTCTGTATTGCGAGAAGGTATGCTTGAGGCCTTTCTGTCATAATATGATTTATTGCTTCTAGATTGGAACCAGTCACCTTATAGCGTCCAGTGTCTCTCTTTTTGCAAGTAACTGACCTTCTATCTTGGAAGTGTTGGATGCACCTATTGGTTTTAAAAGACATAAGGATACCAACATTAATAGACATTTTAATTAAGCCTGAGAATGACAAAAAAATTTATATCATATACTGATAAAACGTACGACGTTTATCTTGCAAACAAAAGCATGTCGATTTGACTGTACCTGGACACTCTTGACAACATTACACTCCGAGGCACTTGTCTCAATGCTGGATAGCGTTGCATAAACTCCTCTATGCAGCGGTTTAAAATATATTTATATATCGCACCAATTTTAATGCCGGTACGAGAGTAGCATTAAACCATGAAGACGCGGTGCTCTGTGTTTATATCCAGGGGAAGCTGGTTGTATTAGCTACCAGTACAACCACACTCAGAGCGCTGTAATTGGCTTATTGTTCCGCAAAAATTACCACTTCTCCGTAGAGGGCACTTTGATTTCAAGATAGAGTCACCAGTCAGCTATGACGTCATTCTAGCTAAATCGGGGGACGGGAAATAACAATTAAAAATGAACACCGTGTATTAATGAACCACAATATTTATTATTTAAGGTTTAACGTCCTTTAACTGTCAATGAATTAAATGGGGAAAATGATGGTCCAATATAACCGAGGTCCATTAGGCTTAGGGTTTCCCGACATTTATCTTTCAAGATAAGGGGAAGCCATGTGTAAAAGCTTTATCTAGGTAATTTATCCTAACCGAGATTTGAATGCGGGAGCTTTTGAATGTGAGGCAGGCCGCTACTTCCACGCCATAGAAGTGGGCATGGTATTGTTCCACTTCTACATGTGGGTGTTCTGTCAACTCGAGACATGCTACAGAACTAACACTGTTATCTTTCCGGAGGGAAATTCCTGGAGATCCAAAAGGCCTAGATAAGCTATGTTCGTTTTCTTCTCCTTAGTTAAAACATTCAGAAACAAAACCAAAACAAAGCGATTTCCTTTTACGACGCTTCCACTCATGTCATTTGTTTTAGCCACATAATTGCGAAATGGACTTTGCAGTGATTGCTAAACAGGTTACATGGATACAATGCCCCCACAACTCAGTGTCTACCGCAACTTGAGCAACAGGGTGTTTCAAAAACAGGACTTCCTAAAGGAAAGTGACAGCGAACACACAAATCGTCCTAGCAACCAGTCAAATTGGCCAATTAACGAAATTGTGTACACCTCACGCTAATGAATCTAATAAATTTAAACTTATAATTTTAAATGAATTTAGTAACAAGAAAACTTTTGAATTTGTATTCCTGGATATATATTTTAAAACTAAAATATATTTTAGGAACATAGCTGGTCAATCTTACGAATAAAATTGTTCGATTTTCCTGCTTCTGCAGTGCTAAACAATGCACACTCTCTCATAAGTAATTAGATTTTTTAATAAAAATAATTATTTGAAATGTATTCTGACAAGCAATTACCTAATTTTCAAAGTATAAACGATTATACAGTACGATCCATATAAACCTGAACCATTTCAATAGGCCACAGAAAATGATATAGGAAATTAATTGGGTCAAAATTGGGTCTTGGTTTCCAAGAGCAGCTGAACTGAAATCCAGCATCACGATTAAGCTTCCGAAAGGAGCACGCTTAATCGTGATGCTGGATTTCAGTTCAGCTCCTCTTGAAAACCGGCCTTAAAAATGGAAATCCGTCGACTTAAGAAGCACAGATAAATACAGCTTGATATCAAGTTAAGTAGTTACGTTTCTTTGACCCAATTAATTTTCTATACTCACGCCATCTCCTGACCTGTCACTTAATTTACTGTTCAGTAATGCGAATTTTGATAGTGTTTTTTCTTTGTTTATTTTGTGTTATATCCAGTGTTTCAATTGTGGTTATAAAATTTAATAAATATCCTGATGGTGGGAGAGATGCACTTTCCCGAAACGTTAATTTATAATCGTCTTTTCACCTGGCTTGCTGCCCAAGAAGAAATTGAGCATACAAATCGTTTTTTTCTAAAATATATTTTTCAGGGTGTCTGAAAACATGCATTTCTTATTAAATATTTGAATTTGAAATAGGAATGCATTACTTCACCTGTTTAGGATACTTAAGAGATGACGTAAAAATGTAACATGTTACGCCCTTTAACGTCATGCTCAGAATGGAGTAAACAGCTGCAAGGCAGCCTTTCTCAGCAAGGTGACATAGATAAGCATAAGTAATGCCTAGTTCTACCCGGCAGGCGGAAGCTGGTTAGCCAAGGAGAGGAATATTTTATTCCATAAGAACCAGGTCATGTCCTTGGTAAAGACGGGGACACTCACAAGTGTCCCCCCAGGGCCCCCCGACCTTGCTCTTCCTCGTACTGCAATAATTTTGGCCCCATAAATTACAAAAATGACATTAGCAGAGCACACAATGTTATGCAAAGAGGCAGCTTCCAGGCACTGCCATCGTGTTTCCAGCTGAAATATATCACTAATCCACAAATTATGAGCCACATTACTCTTCCACTCTACATAGAAAAAATAAATAAGGAAAGAGATAAACATCTGCCCAAATCATCCGCACTCAAGTAGTGAGAGTGATAAATTGGTGCGACTTCGAGACACATGCCGGAAGCTTTCATCTGCTCTTTAGTGTTTCATGAACATAGAACAAGGCATGGGTCCTCAATACAGTACGATACCTGCATGGTATCGATATCGAATGCTACTTCAGAAAAATTTCTCCATTCGAGGGTGGTCTGAAAAGTTTCTGACCTCAAAATGAAGATGGTGGCACTCGTAAATAAAAGCTAGTGTGAAATTCTTTGTCCATGTGTTGATAGTTACTCAGCAAAGTTTCAACCATTTTGGACACTCACTTGTTATGTAACAGTTGTTTGAGTGAGATGATGTGAGTATTTTTATAAAAATGGACAAAATCGAGTATCGAGCTGTCATTAAATAATTGTTTTTGAAACTCAATACGCCTACGCAAATCAAATATGAGTTGGATTCTTTGTACGGGGTCTCTGCAACATCGTTTACCACAGTGAAATTTTGGGCAGCTGAATGCTATAAGAGATTAGGAGACGATGAACGTTGGTGACGTCCAAAAACTGCAACTACCGACGAAAACATCGCCAAAGTTCACCAAATGGTGCTAGACGACCACCAAATTATATCGAGAGAGATAGAAGAGGCTATGAACATGTAAAAATAATGTGCTTGTCACATATTAAATCAACATTTAGACATTAGAAAGCTGTCCGCGCATTGGTTGTCTCGTTTGCTCACGCTAGATCAAAAACATGTTCGAATGAACATTTCCGACGCTCTATTGGCGCAGTTTTTGGTGCCGCTTTTTAGAGTTACAAGGAGACTATGTTGAAAAATAAAAAAATAAAAAAACTTCAGAAAAAGGGCGTTGTATCTTTATTAGGTCGGAAACCTTTCAGACCATCCTCGTATCTTTCTCGATACTTCGGTGGTGTTTCTGCAACTGTATTTTATTTTAAAATCACAAAATATTATCACCAAAAGTAGGACATATAAAAGCCCTAGAAATTACCAAGAACGTGGTACAGTAACATTATGTGTATCGTGTGTCAGATTCAGTGCCATTTAACAGTTCCCAAGAAGATATCACTGCATATCTCAACAATGATCTCTCGCCTCCTCTTTGTAGTGTACTGGATTACTGGGAAACGAATTCAAAATTTCTAAAAACTAAAAAAAGTGAGCCAAAGACTATTTAGCACAGAAGGACTCATATGTGAGAGAAAGGGATGTACACTTTACCCGAAAGAATGAAAATACTAGTACTTTTGAACAAAAGCTTAAAAATGGGACACTTTTGCTTCTAAATGTCTAATGTAGAGTTTAAAAGTAAGTATACTGGTGGTTTTAAGTGTTTTCTGTAATAAATATATGACAAATTGTAAGCTCATACTTATACTTCATTAATATTTTATTACGTAAATCCTTCCAAGAGCCATATAAGCCTCAGACACTAAGAAGAATTCCAAATGAAAAATCTTATGTCTGTACTCGTAACCTTCTAAAAGTTTACACACCTTATTCCTCTATCTCAGGTTAATCGAGACAAAAAGTTGAAATTATCGTATTCTTTTATGTTCCAGGGAATAATTTGATATAGGCTGTATCTTTTAACGGTGTACACCTTTTTTATGCAACATCCCTTTGCTATTTCTTGCGGTTTATCATTTATGCAAAATTATTTGGTTCCATTTTTTTAATAGCCCATGTCTCCAATCTACACATTGTGTTATAAAATTCTATACTTTCGTCTTTTCGTGTTTTTCTTTTAAGGTATGAGCGATAATTCATTTTTCATAAATATATCTTAAACATGTGAAATTTCAATATAAATTTTGGAAAAATCAAAACTTTTTAAAACAAATCGTTATAGAGTAGTCTGTGGTGGGGAATTTTCTTCCAAATACTGTCGCGACTGGCGGCGACATGCCCAAACAGATAGCTCAGGGCGGAGATAAAGAGCCTGCTGAAACAGATAAAGTTAGACGTCTGGAACGTCAGGGTTTCGTCTGGTGCAGTCTTACAGATCATTCGATTATCTTACAGAAATATCAATGGACGTATAAAAGGAAGCAGGGAGAGTTGTCAACAGAGTTGTAATGAGAGTCGAAATGGAACTGAGAATCGTCAGCGTGCAGGTGTTTGGAAAGTGAACTCCTTGTTTGGGGTGTGGCAGACGAATTGGAAGTTTGTAATTGTGTATGTCACGTAATTCTGCTACTGTAAGGGTCGAACAAATTGTATTTCTACAGAAATAAAGAACGCTTTGAATTTCTGCAAATTGAACTTTTAATTCTACGAACCCACAAAGTACAATATTATCTGCGGAAGACGCTGAACCGATTTAACTAATTCTTTTTATCTGAAATATACTGTTCACTGTCACATGCACTTATATATACATTTATACAAAGGGATTCAGGGTGTCTCAGAACTATATTTTTGGTCAAACCTTATGAGCTTGAAATATTGCACACCGACATCTTGATATCGATAATTCACGAGAAATAAAGTTTGACAACCCCTCAATCCAAAAACTGCAGATTTAGTAAAGTATCCGCGCGTGTGTTTATTTTACGCTCGTTTACAGTGACAATTTGTGACGACATGCGATGAAATCATAATTTCATAACAGAAACGCACAGTTTAGGGTATCTTCCCGAGATTTGCCAGTTATTAAGGCTGAGCATACCCTGGATAAATTGCCAGTAACAGAGGAGGATCCTGGTAGGATTTCAACCTCGGACTTTATATCAGGATACCCTTCTATCAAATCGAAGCTGATTAGAATTTATTTGTTTCTTACTTATTTAAATTAATTATTGTAAATAAGGGTATATTAAATCGCATTTCGGACACTCGTATCTGTCACCTGTTTGTGTGTGTGTGTGAGTGAACACTTAACTTTTCTATCATACAAAGTTGCCAAACGAAGATTTTCAAGAATTCACTACCCTATCTACCCTTCAAAAGAACTTCTCATAGTAATATGATTGTTTTTATTAAATTAACAATTATTCAAGATAGAAGTTTAATAAGGTTATGCCCTTCATTTTCAACAAGTAAACTTTATTCGTTATTCGTTAAAATTTTGTGTTTTCTCTTTTCTTTCGTAATCATTCCCTGGTAGTACCACTATCGTGGTGTTACGAGGGTCTTGTTCCTCTATCCCTTAAGGTAGGGCCTGAGGAACCGAAGCTTTGGGTCCGATAGAGAACTAGGATAGGGGATCAGCCAATGCCTGGTGTGAAGGTGAAGGAAGTGAATGATCAGTATGAGGGCAAGTTGAGTGACAGGAAAGATGATGATGATGATGATGGTGCAATTGCTGGAATGCTGATTGGGGAAACCAGAGGACCCGGAGAAAACCCGTCCCAGCGCCATTTTGTCCACCATAAATCTCACTTTGCAGTCCCTGTGATCGAACCCGAGCCAACTTGATGACAGTCAAGTTAATTTTATGTTTGCTACAACCGTTAAACCGTACGAGACAAAAGTTTACCCATCACACAAAAATATCATATCTGTGAAAAAAAAAAAAAACACACACACAATTTACTTCAAATAAATCATGTTTGGTACCACAAACGTTATATCTGATTTGAGTTTTTCATACTTTTTCGGTGAGTTATTCATACTTTTTCGGTGAGTTTTTCATACTTTTTTCGGTGAGTTTTTCATACTTTTCGGTCAATGAAGGGCATTTTCTGGTATTTCCATGGAAAAAATACGATATTTTACTACGTTAATCCTTCGATTTCTTTTATCCTGCAACGAAATGTGTAATTAAGCTATTTTTGTAATATTTATTTCGGCTATATATAAAAATAGTGTTAATGGTTTGTATAAACCAAATAAAAATAAATATTGGATGGAGAATATAATGCTTATGAGTTGAATCATTTCAAAAGGTAAAAGTTGCTGGAATTTAGATCCAGATATTGAATGAATGTCACTAAAAGCTTTTCACGAAATTCTCTCTATTTCCAATTACTCTTTACATGGAAGTATTATCACTAATTTTCTCAAAAATGGATCTCATATTTTGGATTAGAGTATCTTGTTTGACTTACTGGAACGAAAAATAGAAACATAAATTGATTTTTCTGTACATAATCTGAAAATAATTTCTGTTTTTATTTTCTTATTTTGATTTTTATAAATCGTAAGAAACAGTAAAATAAATTTTAATGTAAGAGGTCATTAAAATATGCAACCAGTAATTTACTTTCACTAGTCAGTAATCACTATGCTCACATTCGGTAGATCGTGATGGCCAGTGCAGGCTAATTTTGTCTCTAGAAGGCAAGCAACGTCACAATAACATACCTAAATAAACAAATGAAATATCTGAGAACAAGTTCATTTAGACCATTATTAAATATAAAAATAATGCTGACCGACTTTTATATCTATATCCAAACAAGAGAAGCTAAAAATTAGCGAAAATTGAAGGTTGTTACACCTAAGTGACAATTGTACGAGGAATTAAGTTCAAAATATATTTCTGAATTGGGAATACTCATACTGGAAATGTTCAATGGACCTTACATGTACACATATCACGTTGCAACTGATGTGATTTCTAAAACACTCAAGCAGTAATCTTTAGTTCACTAATAACCTCCCCCATATTTGGATAAAGTATCTGTTAGCATTTAAGAAATTAATGATTAGAACAACCTTTTTAATTAGGGTAAGGACACCATATTTCGGTTGGGTGCCTAATTTCGGATGGTAGATTTTCAGCTCCGTGAGCTACTACACTGCCTCGGAGTGTAGGGGGAAGTACCAGGTTAACACAGTGAACCTCTAGCCATTATGCAGTTAGTTGCGGTGAAGTAGCATTCGTAAGTTGTTTTGTTCACGATCAGATTGTTTGAAGAGCACTTTTCAGAGCGATTTTTTCAGCTTAAGGTAAGATCCTAAATCACGTAATTACTGCCTATAATATGTTAGTATATGATAGTTTTCTTATATGTATTAACATTTGAAATTACTTATATCTTGTTTAATCCAAGCTGTTATTTATCCAACATGGTGGAATTCCTAATTTCGGATACCACAGGATATCCGAACAATATTTTACCAATCTAAAAGACTTTGTGCCCATCAAATGGCACTAGGACACACAAGGAGGTGGTCAGAAGAAGCAATGAGAGAAGCAGAAAAGGCCGTCAAGGAGAAGGAAATGGGATTTTTAAAATCTTCCAAATGGTATGGCGTACCTCGCTCTACACTAGAGAATTATGTAAACTATAAATAGAAAAATATTGACAGTTTGTTGACTACAAAAATCGGAATAAAGTGTACACTTGGTGTGAAGTTAGAAACCGAACTGGCTGCATACTGTACGGTTATGGATGATCGCTATTTTGGACTTAGAAAGAAAGACATTAGACGAATTGCATTCCAGCTACCTTTGATCAACAATGTAAAGCATCCATTTGATTAGAGTAGCGGTATGACTGGAGAAAAGTGTCTCAGGAATTTTTAGGTAAAGACACTCTCCACTGGTTTATCGCTCTCCACAAAACTATCTGAAATTAGGCATCATTTTTGTAAGCTAATCCAAATGATCTTTAATAGTTTTCATTATGTCTTATGTGAACTTACTTTATAAGACACTTTTCGACTAAGGGAATGTAAGTAAATATAAATAAAGAACGTTGTCACAGAATTTCGTGTCTATTGATGTACTATAACATGTAGAATACCCAAAAATAAAAATGGTAACCGAAATATGACGCGCTTATCCTAATAGAATAATAAAGCAGTCTACTCTTGAAATCTCTTAAGGTAATTTAATCTTTAGTAATAAAATACGTGACACAGGTATTAAGTTTAAGAGAGAAAAAGTATAAGCATATTTACATTTCCGAGTGAGTGTGAGTGAGTGTGTGGTGTTTTAGGGCCCGTCGACAACAAGGTCATTTGGGCCCGTTTACATTTCCGATAACTGTAAGAATCTTACAAACCTAACCTTATATGAGACTACGTAAATGAATAGAACCTAATAGAAGCGCTAGTAGGCAAGATAACCCAGTAACTATGTGCCTGCAATAAGAACAGTTTCAGATTGTAAGCTTTGTTTATACCGTTGCATTTATCAGTAGAAATGAAAACGCCTAGCGGTTAGGCAGCCCACCTTACCGACCAACCGAACTGCGAAATACCTTGTACAGCATTTACACCGTTAATGAAATCAGCTGGAGTCACAATTCACATGTGCTACGGAAGACATACACTACCAGAACTTAAAATGAGAAAGATGGAGATGAAAATCTTAAACTTTCTTCTCAAAACTGGGTCACATAGTGGTCGTTCCGCCAACGTGTACCTACTTCCGGCGTGCTTCAAATAACACCAGAGACAGTACCCAAGATCAGGGATAGAACATCTCATATTGCACCACGGCAGTGCTACCACCCACATAGCTCCAGAACAAGCACAAGGAGGACCGTTATAAGCTTGAATTACCCATAATCAATTATATCTTAACAAAACCTAATTTCTTTCGGATACCCAAACCATATGCAAGTTGTTTCAAAACGACTACGAACGATCACAGCCGTTGCGTAGTTTATAACTTAACTAGTCCAAATTTCGGTGTCGCAGCTTTGAAATTCTGTTAGGTATAATTTTTTGCAGCATTAAATATTACATGATTTTGTGATTAGGCAGCGCAGGAACCACTGGTGTGCGAATCTCAAAAGTTATTATTGGGACGCACCGACCACGAAAACAAAAACATTACTCCTTGCTCTTTATCAGTGACCCCAGCCTACCTTTCAGGTGATGAGACAAAGGACAGTTACTTGTGCTTAAGTCAACTAATAACTCGGACAGTTGCAAGGTTGCTCTTCAGTGTAAAACTACACATTCCGTCCTAACAGGGAGGATTTTGCGCGTAATTAGATAGCAAATCCAAACAATATGGAGCGCTATACGGATATAGTTTTGATGTATGGAAGAGTTGAAGGAAGTTCAATGAACGTACGATTAATTTAGTTTCGTTAAAAATATGAATTGTAAAAATAGTTACATCAATGATATTTATTTGTTTAACTTCAGAGCATTTTATTATCTTAACTGTACAATACTTTCAACCACTTACTGTAAATATCAACAGCTTCCTTTTAAGTTACAAATGCTTTATTTAGTATTGCCAAACACCTGAAATAAAATGCTTGTCTCATTGTATAAGCCATTTAGTTTTGGTTATTTTATCTACTATTCTTTGATGTTGTTTTCTGTTCTGTTTATCATTTAATGCTTCCATTGTCAACCTCACTAACATTAACTTCCCTCTAAAAGGTATAAGTTGCATACGTCCACCAGCTTATTTGCCATCATGTACTCCTACAAGGGAATTTAGGAACACGTTAAACACCCATAAACAAATAACTAAAGAATAGCTTCTTTACTGTGGTTTCATAAGCCAAAGAAATTCTTAATAGTTACAAGCTACTGCGGAGTATGCCGGTATGTTTACAAACAGCTATAGCACGCGGCACGGCGTATACCTGCGAACTCGGACAGCGTGAGGCACGCGTCGTTGTTCCTCTCACTGCCTAATCCATACTAATTCTGGAGCATTTTTAGGTGGCTCTATTGACGGTAAAACCCATCTGAAGCTCAACAACTACTTCTATATGTTCGTTCCGTGTCGTTTTGAAACATCCTGTATACTGGAAAAATGAAACAGAAAATTTTACAAAATATCTAGGCAATATAGAATGAAAAAGCAGCATCACAAAACATACGTATAGAATTCGAATAAAAGTCAAGAATTCGCAAGGCAAAAGTAAAGGTAAAAATGCTAATATTGTCTCATACTTGAACAACAATTAGGCTCAACTATGTTGTACGTGGGTGACATGTCTACTTCCTAACTTATAACACGAAATTCTAACGTTGTTTAGACTGAATAGCTTGGCTACGTGTTTTCTTTATTCTTCTCCTTTCCATGGAAGTATCAACTTCGTCGTCTGCAGACTTAAGTTTTTAAAACGAACATAAAACTGAACAGGAAACACTCGGCAGCTAGGCCTCCGGCTAAAATCCTTGATGTAATAGCCGTTCGCCTAGTAATACATAAGGTTTGGTTTCTAAACTCGATTAAGGTAGTTTGCCTAGGTAAGACAAATGTCAGGTAATTGTGGGCTAAATAGGGCAATCATGTAATCGTCAATTCAGGTATCCATTCTTTGCACTTGAGATATTAAGCAACCTTGTATTACATATACACATACACACGCATGAGAGAGAAAATACACCCCAAAACAAGATAGCAGCTTTATATATTTAGTCCCCAAAGAAATATGTCCAGGTATTTTATGTTGCCGTGTATCTTCTAATATTTTTAATACGTAAAGATATATAGTTTTTTTCTGTATTGCCTCTTTGATTATTCAATTGTTTGAACATCTGCATCCTAGAGATACATTTTTGTACCACTTTCACCATATATCACATATGTTTAGTGTATCCTGAAGCCCACAAAACTATTTTAGCAAAATTCTCTCTATCTAAAAACATGCGAGTGTGTTTGCACTTGTGCGTGTGTGTATTTAAACATTTGCACTCTAACAGCCATAACTCGAAATCTAAAACCAACTCCGTATTTTAGACTTATCAATGAAGAATATAGGTGCAAATTTTCAATGCCTTTCGTGATCCGTAACAAATATTTGGGCCGTATTCACAGTTATCACTATGGCTTAGACTATCTTCCTACTAACTTGGTCCGGACCAAAGGCGGTCTAACTTTTTGGTATTCGTACACGATAAAAAGCCTCGGATCAAGTAAAACCGTGGACCTGCATTTAGCAAATGTTACACGACGTAGAAAGGTTCTTCTGCGCATGCGCGAGTCTCATAGCTTGCTAAACTAACCACAGTGTACCTACAAGTTTATAAATCTCTGTGGTAGTTTCGCAGCTGTTTCTTAATCATTCTTACGGTTGCTTCTGCTGTTTGATGTTCGGTAACAAAGTTTGGTGTGCTATGAATATGGATAAGATGAAGAAGCGTGGTATCAATTGGTCAGAGGAAGATCTAGTCCAAAAAAGAATGAACTTTACAGAAAATAAATCCCTGTCTACGAATACAAATATGAGAAAGGAGGAGGCACGGATGGTAATTTATAACGAGTTTGCTGATAATGCGGGTTACTGGTGCCTGAGTAATATCGTGCAGGTCAGCAGTGTTGCCTTGATATCCTCCTCGCGCACAATACGGAAGTGCTGTTAGGATTTGACTGTCAATTGAGATACTCAGGCTTCGGTTATCGTCCCTGACGTACAGGTTAGGACAAATCAGCTTTTTGGTGTTCGGCTTACTAAACCTGTATCTGCTTTTGAAGTTTAGGTCGTCGTACTTTCTCCGGGATCTCCGGGTTCCCCCGCCATCTCATTCCACCGGTGCTCCATCTTCATCTCGTGTATCATCAGTGTCATCGCCTGCGGTGTCGTATGTAGTAAAAGCGGGCATTAAACACTACACATTTCACATTTTTCCATCTGTTCGAGATAGTAAAGGAAGCTCATCGTGGGATTCATTTTGAAGATGAGGAGGCTGTGAAAACGTCTGTACGTCAATGGCTTAGGAAGCAAGACCGTGTGTTTTACCACACTGGAATACGTGCCCTAGTTAAAAGGTGGACCAAAACTGTGGAAAAGGACGGAGAGAGAGAGAGAGAGAGAGAGAGAGAGAGAGAGAGAGTGTGTGTGTGTGTGTGTGTGTGTGTGTGTGTGTGTGTGTGTAGTGTTTAACGCCCGCTTTTACTACATACGGCACCGCAGGCGAAAAAAGGACGGAGATTATATTGAATAGTGACAAATTAATCATCAATGTTGTAGTTTTTAAGCTAAGTAAATTGGATTCAATTTTCTTGGTAATTAAAAGAGAAAAAAATAGGAGACATTACTTTTTGACCCACCCTCGTACATAACAAGCACATATTGCAGATATGTTGTCATTCTGGTGACTATTACTATCTCTTGAAAGACCTGTAAAAAATTTAGACTCTGGAATTCTTTTAAGACCTAAGCAGTTTAAGTGCTCTTTCAATACGCTAAAAAGCTATGAATAACAATTTGTATAGCACATAAAAATTCTTGTTACCTATAAAATAAAACAGTATATTTTAGCTACTATAACCCTGAAAAAAGTGAGTGGAGATAACGTTCCTTGCCAGCGCAAATTTAACTATCAGAAACTTTTCTAAAAATAATATTAAAAAGCAATTCAAAACCCATAAATATCTGTTAAATTTCTAACCTGGCACATTTGGATGAAGTGAATATTAATGATAAGAATCCACTTTTTAATGCACTCATTTGTGACATGTTTTGCGGGAATAAAAAGTCAGAGTTTTTTCTGTTAGCAAATCTTGCCAAATGTTCAATGTTTAATTGAAATGCCTTTCATCACATACAAGTATTTACTTCATGAAATGCCTAACTTCAAAAATACTGAAATATATTAGTTACCTACTCGTTCGATAAAGGGTTTCTATAAAATTAATCTAGGTTGCCAGCATTAGCAGAAAGAAAATTATATTTGGAGTTAAAAGAAAGATACGGTTGAGTTTATTGCAAAACTTGAGAGTGATGAACAGTTTCAAATAACATAGACAGCGTTGAAACTTATATATCAGTAAAAGGAAAATAAAACTACGATCTGCTTAAACGGAATATTTCTACAATACAATGCACCAGTTACTAGACGACCTCTAGTATACTGTGGTCCTTAGAAGGGAGAAAAAGAAGTTCTCTTCATTTACTTTCTACTCAACTATTTCAGTACAATGTGATACAAACTGTAAAATCCGAAACATAATAGAGTTTCAATACCAGAGAGTGGTTTTCTTCCAATTTTGGAGTGCATGTTTTGTTCAATTTAACAATCAACACTTTCTCTCCAAGTCTTCAAGGTTTTACTCCTAGGTTGCCACTTTCTCGATAGTGCCTTGTTTTCCAGAAATGCTACCGTTTAAAAAAAAGTCCGATGTGTTTAATCATATGAAATTCTCTCTTGTACATACTATGATTGTATTACATACTATATTGTAGGTCTATTTGCAGATGATATGGTAATAGCATTTATAACTGTGATAGGATTACAGAGAGCAATAAATGAAATTAGCAGCTACTGTAAGGAATGGGAGATAGAAATCAATATAAGCAAGTCAAAAATAGTAGTGTTTAATAAGGGTGATAAGTTCAGAAAAAATTAAAAGTGGTATTTAAATGACCAAAAAGTGGAGGTGGTAAAGGAGTTTGACTATTTAGGGATGAGACTGTGCGACAGTGTAGGCTGGGGAGCACATGGGAGAAAGATAAGTGTGAAAGGGAAGGTAGCGATGTCTGGGGTAAGGAGCTGTAAATACAAATTCCCAGATATGTCAGTAAAGTGGCATGAAAGAATCTATGAAGCTATAGTAGAATCAAAAATGACATATGGTGTGGAGATGTGGGGGGCCAAAGAGTTAGTAAATCATGTTGAACACACATATGAACAGTTCTGTAAAGAGATGCTAGGTTTGAATAAGTCAACGCCAAATGGAGTAGCTAGAGTGAAACTGGGAAGACTTGCAGTAGTGGGGTAATTATAGAAAGATGTTTAAAATTTTGGTATGGTTGTACAAAAAAGGATGATGATAATACATTAAAGATCTGACTAGAACAAAAGAAGAATTCGACATGTAAGGATAACTGGTGGGCAGAGCTAGAGAGAACGCTGGCCAGAAAGAAACAAGTGTAAAAAGTTTTTGGACAGTTATTAAGAATAGGATAGAGGACATTGCAAGACAAGTGAAGTGGAGAAATCTGATAAGTAAGAAATCACTAAATGTATACCAGAAAATAAAGACAGAATGCGGAAGGGAAACATATTTAGACATATGTGATAGATATGTGAGGAAAGGGTTTAGCTTGGTTAAGGACAGGAGCCATATTGAGAGGGGGTTCACCAAAGGAGTGCATTCTATGTGGAAAGAAAATAATCTTAGAGCATTGTAGTAGAGTGTAAAGAAATTGAAAACTGGAGGAAATTAATATGGGATAAGAACTGGGATAATAGAGGGGCTTACGTAGTAACAATAAAAATGCTTATGTTGAAAAGAGAGCAAAGATTCAGGGAGGTGGGGAAATTTTCTGACAAAATCAAAGAGAAATGGTTGAGAAGGGCAAGGAAATAAGAGGTAGAGAAATGGAAGACAATCAAAACATTAGGTCAAGGTCGTATAAGGGCTAGGATAGAGGTTAACGGCCAGAGAGCCAACACCACTATCAGCCCGTAATATAAGCAGTTGACAAATTTGTATCTGGATTAGAACTGTAAAACATGTAATTGAGATTGTAATATATGGTTATAAGGATATAACCTAATGGAACTACTACGGGGTGGGTTTTTTTTCCACAGAAGCTAACATAATGTAATAAGATTGAATTTTAGTGCGAAAAATTATCACCGTAAAAAATTATGATCATTCCTTATTGAACAGCCCTCGTATAACATTTCGTGCGCCATCCTGTATGTGAAATACGCTCGTACTGTCAGGTCGCGTCCTTAAATATGCTTCATGAAACACGCAGACGAACCATTATTGTGAGCCATTCCGACCCTGCAGTCAAGATGTAACACCTAAAGGAATCTCAAACAGTAAAGACAACAATTTCTACTTTATGGCTTCTCTCACGTGAAGAAGGTTGCGTGGGTCACGTGCCGTCAGAACAAAAGAACAATTATTCCTCTCATGGAAACCTAATACTGTTTTGAGCGTTATGGATACGGATCCTTGAAGGGTTTCCTACATCTAATTTTGGTCTGGAGTAACGTCCCGATGTTTTACGACTCACAGTGTTGTTCTACTACTTATACGAGGTCACATTTCATTTGAAAATTTTATATCGGTAGAAGTACATATTTCTTTTGTTTTTCGTTCTTTAATTTACGTCCGCAAATGATAACTCATCGGACGATGACTGCCGAGTGTCACAAAGTAGTTGATATTTCCATAGAGATTCCTTACGTACTTCACCAGACATGGAATAAATTCATAATCGTTGATAAAAGAAGTACATTTAGCTGATAGGTTAATGTTACAGAAAAACAACACATGGACAATTAATTATGTACTTGTCATACGAATGACTTAATGTCACATTTTGATTTGTTTAATATCTCGTTTCTAAGCAATATTGTCACAAGCGCGTGTGTATCTCGGAACTGCTTTCTTAAATTCAGAAGTCTTGAAAATAAGATTGCGTGAAAAAGAAATATTGAATACATCACCCCCTATACCATAAGAGAGGTTAACCGAGAGTAAGATGGATAGGTAAATATGAACTAATATTTAGGGTAAATTAATTGTTCTTTCACACTGGCCGTGTGTAGGCTAAAGTATGGAAAGATAGAGTCAGACTGAAAACTTCAATGCCATAGCCGGGATTTGAACCACGGATCTTCTGGTTGCCGTCCATCCACTCTAACCAATTGAGCTACTCTGGCCAACGTGCCGACATAACATTAAATTCTCCAACTGACTCGGTTTTTCCCGGTAAACCACTTAGGAGTTCTCATAAACATGTGACACAACTACCTTAATGGCGACTTATAACGTGTAAGTACTTTAAGGCCCGGGCTTCATAGTTAACCACTATTAGGTCAATTAATGGAAATTAAATGTTCTTTAACACTAACCGTGTGTAGGCTAAAGTATGGAAAGATAGTCAGACTGAAAAATTCAAGTGCATAGCCGGGATACACAAGGCCAGTGTGAAAGAACAATTAATTTCCAATAATTGACCTAATAGTGGTCCGAAAACTATAAAGCCCGGGCTTAAAAGTACTTACAGCATAGGAAGTCGCCATTAAGGTAGTTGTCTCATGTGTTTATGAGAACTCCTAGTGGTTTACCGGGAAAAACACAAGTCAGTTGGAGAATTTAATGTCATGTCGGCACGTTGGCCATAGTAGTTCAAGGGCTAGAGCAGCTGGACGGCAACCAGATGATCGGTGGTTCAAATCCCGGCTATGGCATTGAATTTTTCAGTCTCACTCTATCTTTCCATAATATTTAGCTATCTCAAAAGAGCTAATGAACTACGCAACAAATGGACAAAAAAGATCACGAACCAACGAAAAGAAGATCAATTCGTCATTTGAGACAGCAAGAAGCCAATAAACTATGAAGGACAGGGTGAGATAATGGTGACGCTATTTATTCTGGTGTTGGGGGTAATACATGCTCCTTAAATGTTGGTCGTTTCTGCAAATGGCCTATATTTTACAATTGTAGGAATGAAACCTGACTACCACAGGGTCTCTTAAACAATTGGCTTCTAGTTAGCTAAACTCCAACGATCATACATCATTGACGGTACTCACTCTTGTAATTGATCAGCACACGACAAACAGTGAAGCATGGATGGGGGTGATTTGTTGTCTGCGACGTCACAGCGTAAAGTCCGGTAATCAACCTTTATCTTGGCCTTATGGTTTTGGAATTTCTGTGCCTCTGTACACTAACACAACCAAAAGGAGCTGGCCTCTGTAGCGTGGGCCACGCCGTGGCTCAGTGGTTAGACCGCTTGGCTCTCACCAAGGCGGCCCGGGTTCGATCCCAGGTGACCGCAAAGTGAGATTTGTGGTGGACAACACGGCGCTGGGGCGGGTTTTCTCCGGGACCTCCGGTTTTCTCCGCCATTTCATTCCACCGGTGCTCCATCTTCACCTCATGTATCATCAGTGTCACCTCCTGCGGTGCCGTATGTAGTAAAAGCGGGCGTAAAGCACTACACATTTCATTTCACATTTCTGTAGCATGTCTGCCTCACGTTCAAGAGATCCCGTGTACGAATCTTGGTCAGCTTGAGTTATCCGTTAAGGGTTTCTTCCGGGGTTTTCTCTTAATCGGTTTTCCCATATTCTAAGCTCTATACACCCTGGGCTCATTTGAGCATCTTTTCATCTATTTAATTTATCGTCCAACGTGACTTAACGTTGGAGGACGTAAATTAACAAAAAAGGGAACAAGTAAACAAAAATGCTATAACTAAACATAGAAATTTGTAATTTTGTAATTTATTTCTCATCTTTCCTTTTACATCATCAAATGAAAATACAAAATCACGATTACAATTATAAAATCCGTAGTGGAAAACGCCATATATTCCTAAATCCTGAAATTCCTATCATGTTGCCCACCATTGAATAATAATTCGGTCCCCATACACCTAACCCTAGGTATTTGTGTATTGGAGTCCCTCTACTCCTTTTTACACATTTTGCCATTTCACCTAACCTAACCTATATTTTTCACTTAATTCTTCTTAGCCATCTCTCTTTAACTTTCCCTAAATAATTCCCTATATTTCTCCTGTTCTTTTCCCCTTTTACTGACAAAATTTTTCTGAATACTACTTCACTACCCAAACTGTCCAATTTACGCAGCCAGGGCCGCTTTCCATATCTTTGTTTGACTACAATATAATATACAATAGAAATCAGCATTCTCTTCTCCACACAATGGACACTTATCTAGCTCCCTCTCTTGACCTATACCTTTCAAGTTTCTCATTCCTGTTCTCGCACAAGCAAAACCTTCTCGCCCCAACTTACTACATATATCTATATATCCTTCCCTCCCCCAGATTGTTTTTATTTCTCTGTATAATCTCAGTGAGCTTTTGTCATTTGTATTGGCAAAAATGTCTTGTCTGTCAATATCCTCTAATCTTAAGTTCTTTGCAGAAGCTTCTATCCCCATACTCTGCATTTATCCAAGAATGACCCATACCTATCTGCTTATACACGTGATTCATTTTATGTATCCAAGACCCACCACAGTTACTTCTCCTTTGAATAACTAAACCTGATGATGGAGAGCGAAAATAACAACTGTGCGACAGTTTATAATTATGTGATTCAACGTATTAGAGTTTACAAAACGGAAGAGACTAGATAAAAGATCCTAAGCCCACAATGCCAACAGAGAAACTGGAAATCTTTCTATGGCTGTTAGACCTCAACTGCTGAGAAAAATGACTTCTCACTATAGAAGTATGTATACCATTTTATT
The DNA here is from genome assembly GCA_030765055.1 of Mantis religiosa. Lineage (NCBI taxonomy): Eukaryota > Metazoa > Arthropoda > Insecta > Mantodea > Mantidae > Mantis > Mantis religiosa. The sequence continues at coordinate 108,614,704 of CM060958.1, read as the reverse complement.
AGTTCAGTATCACACTTGTATTACTGCAGTATCACATTTGTATTAGTTCAGAGAAGGCGCATTGTCCAAACTCTACAATGTTATTACTATATAATTATTTTGTATCTGTTCTCCCAGATCTGCAAAGCATGTATCATTCCTGACCGATCTAATAAATATTAAAAAATGACAAAAAATGAAAGTTTTGGTACGAAAGATAGTGAAGAAGAAAAATAGGTATTTCTACCTCTCTCTCTCTCTCTCTCTCTCTCTCTCTCTCTCTCTCTCTCTCTCTCTCTCTCTCTCTCTCTCTCTCTCTCTCTCTCTCTCTCTCTCTCTCTCTCCATACAGACATAATACCGAAAATACAGAGAGGAGAGTCAAATTTACTGAATGCACACACTTTATTTACCGTCACGAACTTCGAGAGTTTAGAAATATGGAAATCAAAATAATGATTTTTAATACAACGTATTTGTAGTCATATGTTTTCCAACTTTGATATAAATCAAAACTTATGAGAATGTGCCTAAAAGTATTGAATATTGTTAAAACATATTTTATCCGGAATTTTTCGAAAAACAGAATAAATAGATTAATGTAGAATAATCATATATTGTCACATTGTTCTTTGATAAATAGAGAAAGTACTCGTATTGCATTTCACCCAAAAATCTGACATGGAAACCTGACCAGCAATGATTTGACGACTCCTCAATCCAAGACACCATTTTCAGGAAAACCTGCTTGCTTGAGTATATTGTGACCTTGTGGGTTCGTGAAATTAAAAGTCCAGGTTACAAACCCTAAAAGTTGCTGTTTATTTCGGTAGAAACACACTTTTATCAACATTTACAGGCCATAATTACGTCACATACACAATATAACTTGCAAGGTCATCGACCACAAACACAGCTGTTCACGCGCATGTGTCCAATTACCGACTGATTCTGGCAGGCGGCGGCTCCCATTTTTAGATTACTCACTATCCGGAATGTTCTCAAACAATCAAGACGGCTTTTATCTCCGCACTGCACTGCCCTTCTCTTTGAACCGCCCGGCCGCGCCGCCTTGCCTCAACAATGTGTTCGCGACACTATGCATATAACAGCGGAAAGTTTGCGTGTGCCTGTGTTTATACTGCACTGGCACACACTCTCCTAGTTCTGCTTTACAAACAGAAATAACCAAAAAGCACTTACGTAAAGGTAATTTTTGGTATGCATTCATGCAATAATAAAATTTTGTGCAAATATGTACATATATTACTGCACCATTTATATAATTTCTGTTTTGCTGAAGAAGTTTTGGATAACTGCAGTATTGTGTTTATTTACGTTGTTTCTGTTTGTTGCTATTGGTGCTTTTTCGCTTCAAATTTCTTAATTAATCTTTTCAGTTAAGGAAATACATTTGATATATACATTCCTCGAGGTTGACTTAAACATTAAATCTGTGTTGCAATAGATGTGTCGTTTGCACCTATGGCAACAATTAATAATTCGAATAAATAAAGTCAGAATGAAAAATTAAATGTCATAGCCGGGATTTGAACCACGGATCTCCCGCTCTCCGTCCAGTTGCTCTAAACCTCTGAGCTACTATGGCCAACATGACATTAAATTCTCCAACTGACTCGTATGATTCCCGGTAGACCACTAGGAGTTCTCATAAACTGAACCTTTTGTGGCGCCTTACTATGTTGTATTTCAGTCCCAGGCTTCATAGTTAAACCACTATGTTATTCAGGTACATTGATGGAAATAATAATTTTTTTCCGCACTAGCCGTGTGTAGGCTAAGGTTTGAATGAGTAGAGCCAGACTGAAAAATTCAATGTCATACTAACACCCACAACAGATGCTCCTCTAAAGATCTTTTTAGAAGTTTGAAGATATTAACGCTTCCTTTCATGTATATATTCTCGATCCTAAAATTCTTTGTATGCAGCCGTGCCTTATTTGCAACAAATAATGTAATTCACAGAATAAACACTAGACAAAAGTATAATATCCATTATTCCAGTGCTAAACTTTCTTGCTTCCAGAAAGGTGTGTATTATGAAACTATCAAAATATTTGGTGTTCTTCCTAATATTCTTAAAGAAAAAAATTGATAATTTCGGTGCTTTTAAAAATGCTATTAGGGAGTACCTTTGCTCAAAACATTTTTATTCTGTACAAGATTATCTGAATGACAAATTATCCTGATAATGCTTCTGTAGCTCTGTAAGTAGTATCTAACTGATCCAATGACAAATCATTACCAATATATCTTTGATGCATGTTGAAAGTTTATTTTTTAAGAAATAACAAGAATGGTATCCATTGTAAAAAGGTTGAGACGTACTGGCATAAGCCAAGTGAAAGGTGAATTAAAAAGTGTTTGATTTTGTATCATATATAATTATCCCTGCTTTGTTTTCCATATTGTTGTTCATATTGCCTGTACACTATAATAAGTGTCTTATGTTAACTTTTGTAGATATATATGCTATTAAACTTTATACCTCTGGACATGTTCAATGTTCACAGACTTTTCTGGCTACAAGTGGACCTACTGAACGCAAATCAATCTTATGTAATCTAGCCAAGATTGGAACCACGGATCTCCCGCTCTCCGTGCGGTTGCTCTGACCAATTGAGCTACTATTGCCAACATGCCGACATGACATTAAATTCTCCAACTGACTTGTATGATTCCCGGTAGACCACTAAGGGTTCTCATATACTATGAGACAAGCACCTTTGTGGCGACTTACTATGCTGTAAGTATGTAACTCCCAAACTTCATAGTTAAACCACTATGTCATTTGGGTAAATTGATGGAAATAATCATTTCTTCCACACTAGCCGTGTGTAGGCTAAGGTTTGAATGATTAGAGCCAGAATGAAAAATTCCTTAATAATTCCTTTTCAGTCCAGCTTTGACTTTGGCAAAACAGGTATAACTAAATTTAAAATATATTTAAGTCCTCAGGATCCCAAACTGAATAACAAATAAAATAATGAAGTCTGGCATTAGCTTTCGAAACATCTGCAGCTATTTAATATAATTCCTTTTTTTATAATTTTCAGTTGGTTTCATACTTGCTTTACTTGCTTACAGTAAAAGTTCTTTATGACTGTCACGATACAGATCCTACATTTAAGTAGCCTTTGAACGGGAAATAGCCCTTAATAATATAATAGTTAAATTATATCTAATAATTTACTTCTTTAAAACTGTTATAAGCAAAATCATACTGCTCTGTAAATTCAAAGGGGTCTATCGGTGAAATTTGGGGAAGCATAGTATCAAAAATTATTAGTGAGGTGGCGACGTAGTATCATATGGACTCGCATTCTAGGAATGCATTCCTGACAAAGTTTCTGTCATCGTAATAAACATTAGGGAATTAAATGGTCTGAATAATCTTGTGCGGGAATTTAGGTCACGCATTTCAACTTCTTTAATATTTCTCACATTTTTAAACAAATTTCTAGACGGCATTTATCTGCGAAAATGTTAGAAAGTCTGTAAATAATAGTTAAATTAATTCCATACGTGAAATATCTATGGCTAATAATTACAAGAGTTTCTACTGCTCTTTACGGTGCAATTTTTAACTTATTAGTTTCAGATTTCAGTACTTGCTAACTAAAAGCTACTGTACAGTTATTAGTTCCAGGTAAACGTGCTATGCCACTAAGCTCATCCAAATTTAATAAGCATAAATTTCTCAGGAAAGCAACAGCTCAGAATTGAACACAAGAATTTAAATTACATTCCTTAGTAAATTTATTCTGTGGATCAACAAGGAAAATAAATAGGAAATCCTGTTTTAAAGTAACAAAAATTTCATCGTGTGGAGCACGTTTCATAAAATAACTTAAATTTGTGTTTTAAAGTGCATAATACAGGCATAACTTCACATGTATGTGCCAAACATTGCAGTGCACTTCCTTATACACATCTAAGATGTGGTAAAAACTCACAAAGCTCGGTAAAAGTGCCTTGTATTCTATAAAATACACATAGCCCTCTTAAACGTTGATACTTTACTCCCATTGTTGGTAGTTTAGTAGATAAGGTTAGTATTTTCAAGCAATAGTTCGTACTCTACAGCTAAAACAAGATTTAAAATTCGTTTTCAGAAGTCAATGTTTCTCCCTAAGTCTTTACATAACGAATGTCACGGCTATAACGCAATTATTTTGACAGCCTCTGAGGTCAGTTGGTGCACTTCTAAAACCAAAGGTATGAGGTTCGATCCAAGATCAGACCTTGGGGACTTTCTTTTAGCAGGATTGTTCCCCATTCACTCTGGGGTCTGGAGATATGTGTAAGAGTGCAAATGTATGTATTAATTTAATATTTAGAAATAAATTCTATTGTAAACAAACTCAAACTTGCACAAATAGAGAACGAATATATATCACTGCCAATAGGCAATTGTTTCAAATAAAATTTTGCCGACATGATTTTAAATGTTAAATATGGCATATAAATTGAGGAAACAAAAATTATTTAAATAGTTCTGCTGATTTCAAATGTGCAGAAAAAGTATTGACATTATTTAGATATAAATTTTGCTGGAAGGATTTCTTTCTTCGACTTTTATTATTTGCAAATCTTGAATACACTAGTACCATATTTGTAGTGAAGTGTTTTCCGAATAAAATAGTTAATATTTAGCTACTTTGATTATGAATGAGTAATTTGGAATCTCTAATTATTCTGTAGATAGAAATTTAATAAAACCATTAACAGTTAATCATATATCTTATTTAAATTATATAAAATTTACAATTTGAAAACGAGGGTTTCGCTCTAAACATGAAAAATAGAGATATAAAAATAAAGATAATGTATCAAATTTGAGATTAGAGAAGTAAGAAGCTTACCTTGCAGTTGAGCCGAATGCAGCACGCGTTGCGTGTAGAATGCGAGCGGCTCTGGATCAGTACTGATGCTGCTAGAGATATGGTCCAGAGACCTGGAATCCCCCACCACAAGACCTGTACAGTGTGGGCCGTACCGGATTGGCCACGGTCAGGTAGACTCTGCAACACCACATTTCTGCCAAAACACAGGAAGGAAGATAAACTCTCATGTGTTAACATTACACGACTTTCCCTTTTCACTCCGCTAAATCCTAATCTTACAAAAGTTTGCTATTTTATTTGTTAACCTAAATAAATATTCAATTTGCATTTATTGAGAATGCAATTCATTGGAATTCACCAAAATCCAACTGAGTTGTTTTTACCGCATCTCAGTGCATTCTGGCTACATTTAGTGACATTTCGTCTGTTAAGTTGGCATCGATGCCAAATATTGTTTATAGAAGAAACTCGGGTAAGATATGACCCTAGTTGCCATTAATTACAACTGAACCTGATTTATACGTACATTCATGGGAAGAGGAAACATTACTTAAATCTAGAGCCCGGATTTCTAAGAAAAATGCTTATAAATGCTTTGTTTGTTGAAATACGGGTGTTGCTTACTTCTTTTATCCCGTAAATTTCAAAATAAATTTTCACTCCTAGCCATCATTCTAACAACCATCATTCCAAACAGTTAGAAACCAATATAAAGAGTGGATCTTCCTTCTCTAGCGTAAAGAAAGTGTTTCTGCTGCTACGATTAGAGTTCAAAAATTTCATGAAGTCCTTTCAAATTTGTCTTTACTTCCTCAGCCAGTTTTAACTCGATGGGGTTCTTGTTTAAAGGCTGTCTCATACAACACAGAACACTTCAGTGAAGTAAAAATGGTGTTGTACGAGGGTTGTGTGACAAGTTTCCTACCTCAACATGTAGATGACAGCATTCGTAAATAAAAGCTAGTGAATTTCATTGTTTATCTGTTGACAGTTTCTCACCAGAGTAACATCCATTTTGGACGCTCAATTGTTATGTAACAGTCATTTGAGTGAATTGATATGAGTGTCTTTATGAAAATGGATAAGATCAGTATCGAGCTGTCATAAAATTTTGTTTTTGAAAGGAAATACGCCTAAGCAAATCAAAGATGATTTGGATTCTATGTATGGGGACTCTGCACCATCATTTAGTGCAGTGAGATTTTTGGCAGCTAAATTTAAACGTGGCCGTAAGAGCTTGGGAGGCGATGAACGTTCGGGACCTCCAATAACTGCAATTACCGACGAAAACATCGGCAAAGTTCACCAAATAGCGCTATACGACCGCGGAATTAAAGTAAGCGACATAGAAGAGGCTATGAATATGTCAAAAGAACGTGTTTGTCACATATTAAATCAACATTTAGACATGAGAAAACTGTCCGCGCTTTGGGTGCCGTGTTAGACAAAAAATGTGTTCGAATGAACATTTCCAACGCTCTGTTGGCGCAGTTTAGGCGCAATAAATCCGAGTTATGACGCAGATTAGTTAGTGTAGATGAAACTTGGATATACCATTATACGCCCGAAACAAAAACACAGTCCAAACAGTGGACTGCAAAGGGGCAATCGGCTCCAAAAACAAAGCAAAAACAGTTTCTTTTGGCTGGGAAAGGGATGGCGACTGTTTTTTTTTGGGGGGGGGGATAGTCATAGAGTTGTTTTAATCTTTTATCTTCAAACATGAAAAGCCATTACAGGAGCGTACGACGCATCATTAATTGACAAGCTGAAGGCAGAACTTGCTGGAAAACGGCCACATTTGCAGAAAAAGGAAATCCTATTTCACCAAGACAACGCACTGTCGCACACCTCAGCGGTTGCAATGGCGAAAATCCACGAATTACGGTTTGAACTGCTTGACCATCCGCCTTTCTCACCAGAACCCCAAACGACTTCTTTCTGTTTCCTCATCTGAAAATTGCGCTCGGAGGAGAGAGATATTTGTCAAATGAAGAGGCAAACAACTGGACGGGCTACAGAGATGGCAGCATCGCTTGCAGAAGTGTATAGAGTTACAAGGAGACTATGTTAAAAGGTAAGAAATAAAAAATATTTGAAAGAATATCTTCTATCTTTATTTATCTCGGAAACTTTTCAGGCCACCCTCGCACTCTTTAGATGCAGAAGATGCAAGCAGCATTCCCAATATACAGGAATGTTCTGCTTATATTGGCAACCAAGATAAGACAGAGTACATCCATAAGGGTTTCTCCAAAATACCTGTTACTATAATACAGTTGGAAGCTCGAAATAAAACCTTGGGACATTCACTTTCTTTGATAGGTGAAATTTCGGTAACGTTGTCTTCAGAGATTCACGGTATTGCTTTTGAAAAACTCAGTAAGGTATTAACGAATAACCCTGGTTACGAAACACTATGTAAAATTTCTAAAAAAAAAGCTTTCATTGAAATTTAATACGTATAACTGTGAATTACGTATATACATGAATTACGTATAACTAGGTAATATATAAAGCAATTACAACTGTGTTGCTAGTTTGGTGATACAGGAACGTTCCTGTTCGGTTTAAGTAGCTATGTAGACAAGTCCTATGCGTATTTGGTACCATTTCAGTGCTTAAATAAGTCTTCCACGCTTACTAACCGTCCTATTTACAAAAAAAAAGCTTTGTATTAGTAACTGCAACCCTGGGAAGCGTTGTTTGCAAACAGCATTTGCAAAATAAGGGGATATCTCCTTGCACGTTGTTCTAACTGTCCCCAACTTTACGTAATTCATCCTACCTAATCTCAATACTACTAAATCCCATTGTAAGGTTGGTAGAACTTCAGGTTAGTATAATGTCGACTATGTTGAATTCTTGAGAACTGGTACAGAGGTTTCGTTGTAATTCATTTACAGTTGTCTTAAAGCGACATTCAACTATTGTAGTTAACTTGAGGTTGATTGTTTAAGAATTTCTATGCCTGGTCATGAACTGTTCTTCCTTGTGGTGTGCTGTTGAAATACGACCAGATAAGAAGTGAGAGATGAGATAATCTATAGAAGATATATTCTAACTATGCCCCTGAGGGGAAATAGAGGGTTGTTGGACCTAGAGAACATGGCAGCAGAGAGAAAGGTCTTACAATTTCAGATTTAAACTCCCGAATGGCAGTGTAACAGGGTCCCCTGTCCCTTGTAGTCTCACACATTCCACTGCGGGTGGTGGGGGGGTTTATGGACCGTCAGAGATTCGCAGAACGAAGATCTACAGAGACCATCCTCTTTCTTTACTATGCAACGCTGATATTTCTGGATGGCAATTACAGCCCTGAAACAGCCAACCTAATGAGATGAAATAGAGAGTTAGAAGATTCGGGGAATGTAACTAATCTTCCCAAAATTCACAAAAGAAACAGAGAAAAGAATCTAAAAGCCCTCTGATCGAACCCGTGACTTCCCAATGAGAACTGCACATGTTCTACGGTGCCACCTATCTCGGTGGCGTCCGCTGCTAACATTCTTGTTAGTATTACATCTGAGTTGTGATATTTCATTAAACAGAGTCCAAAAGTTTTCCTTGGAGCTTACTGTGCTAAGTTTGTGAGTGGGGTTGGGATTTCATTACGGAGGGGATACGGTACGTCGGCCACCTGCTTGGCCCATTGTTCCTATGCCCTAAGTGGAGGCACTCCGGGAGGAAGCATGAGGCGAAGGAGACAAAGGGCGGCCGACCCAATGAGCCACGACAGTACAGAGGGCAGGGTCCCTACAATTTACTTGCCTAGAGACTTCCCTCGACAGGCCAGGAGAATGAACTCGTTTCCCTACAACGGGACGGTAACGAGCCCAGCAGCCGAGCCCTAATGGTACCAAGGCAGGTGATCCGAGAATCAAAGGTCCCTGGCTGGCGGTCTCGAAATGGTCCCAGCAGAGGAGCGGAGTCCGGCAACCAACCTACCGGAGGAAGAAGCAGTTTTCCTCAGAACATATCATCCTGCCATGCACCGCCGAGACACTCGCCGACACTTGTACCCTGAAAGAGACTACCAGATGAGAAATGTCAAATCATAATGGAAATGAAATGGAGGGACAGGGATTTCGGGAGATGTAAATAACCTACCAAGCATTCGTCTAGCGACCCGGAAAACCCCCCTAAAAAGCCAATGAGTTAGGTAGGTTGGCCACGGGAATCGAACCCGGACCTCGCTAATGCGGGCCAAAGACGAAACCGCCTGAGCCATTCCGCTCGGTGTGTTTCTATGAACACACTTTATAGATTATTTCACTAGCTTTTGCCATTACTTACACAATACATATAAAGCCTGCAAAGTAAATGTTCAGCGACAGAAAGAAAAAGGCAATGAAGACATGGACCGCGCGTGTAGCCAGTACATAAACATGCAGAGACCAAAACCTCCAGCTGGATGTCGCATGCAGACACTAATGGAAAAAGTGTGTACATCCAAAACGGCGCTTGCACACACATAGTAACTGTATGTCTTAAATTTCAATTTGTCTCAAATACAAAGTAAGAAAAATACAAAATAGGGGAATCTCAATTAATCAATTCAAATTTTTCAGCGTCCTTTAAACAGCTTACTAAGCCTACAAATTAATTCTACATGGCTTCCTTTCAAAGGAAGCCATAATAAGGATTCTTACTCCAGAAAAAAAAGATATCACCCTCCGCCGGGTTGCAACCCCCGACCTTCATATCTATTTCAATTATGGAGTAGAGCAAGCAACTCGGACATCGAGATGCTAGAGTTTTTTTCAATCCAAAACTCGACGAACAACTATTAACATCCCTTGGACAACGCCTGCCTCGCTGGCATGGATGGTAGCGTGTCTGCCTCACGTTTGAGGTGCGAGTTAGAATCTTGGTCTCAGGGTGAGTTATTTGGATAATTTTTCCGGTGTTTCCCCTTATCCCGAAAGACGAATGTCGGGTAACTCTAAGCTCCATGAACCACGGACTCAATTGCGCATCGCTTCACCCATTTCATTCGTCGTTGCAGGACGTAAAAACATAATAAATATAATAAATAAATAAATAATAAATAATAATAAATAATAAATACAATAATAAATATGTTTACCATGGTTTACCATGCCTCAATAGTCATCATCATCATCATCATCATCATCATCATCATCATCAGCTGTTCACGGTTTAAGCCATCAAGGAAGTGTTATATCCATCTTTTTCTTGGTCTACCAATATTTCTTCTCCCTAATGGTTTGTAATCTAAAAGTAATTTTAGAATGCGACTATTATTCATTCTGTTGACACGTTCCTTTCAGTTATTTATATATTGTTTTATCCTATCTCTTAGCTTAAAAATATTCAGTTTTTTACGAATAACCTCACTTCTTTGCTACATTTCTTAAAAACTGCATTTCCGCTGTTTCAAAAATTTGTTCTTCCTTTTTTGTTTAAGTCCCAAATTCACTACCATATAATAATATAGGAACTGTCATTACTTTATAAAACTTTAATTTAGTCTCTCTTCTCGTATTTTTTAAGGTTCTCTTTATGGCGCCACATATACCATTAAATTTGTTGATTTTATTTAAAATGTCACTAGTTTTAAAATACGAGATATTGCAACCAAGATAATTAAGTCAAACAGGAAATCACAATACATTCTTTCTCCTAAACGGATATCCGCTTCTGTGATGTGAAGGTAGCACATCTGTCTCATATTCATGAAATCCCAGGTTCAAATCTTGGTCAGGATGAGTTATGGATAAGGTTTTATCCGGGTTTGTCACTTATCCTGAAAGATAATGTCTGGCAACTCTAAACCCAATGGAACCTGACTCATTTGAGTATCACTTCACTCATTTTATTCATCTTCCGATATGAGCTTCGTTAAATTAGAAAATAAAAGGCTCCTAAACCAACTACAGGTTAACCAGGTTTTGGAACCGCTTTACAGATTCAGAAAATAGTTCGTTCAGGGATGTGACGCCGATGCTTTCGATTTTTTTTAATTAACGTTCTCCAACCTTAAGTCCTATTGGATTACGAATGAAATTGGCGAAAGGATACTCAAATGAGCTCATGGACCACAGAGGTTAGAGTTACCTGACATTCATCTTTAAGAATAACGGAAACTCCTGGAAAACTTTATTCAGATAACTCAGCCTGACTGAGATTCGAACTCGGAGACCTCTTGAATGTGAGGCAGACATACTAGCACCTAGGGTACAAAAGCGGGCAGCAGATACTGTCTATATTCAACACTCTCGATGTTCGGTACTATCGATTTATATCTAATACTTCGAGATGTATCTTCAGTACGTTTCCGAAACTTTAAAATATTCAAGGTTTGTTGTATTGTAGGTACCAATCAGTTGTAGGAATTTTTTGCTGCATTTTCTGTGAGCTAAGTAATATGGTCAATAGTAGGTACCCAGCCTTCTACACTGTCGTGTCTCCTTGGATTCAGCACCCTCCACCTCATCCTTCCTCCCGGGGATGCCCCACTTGGGACATAAGTACAATAGAAAAGACCAATCCAAGATGCAGCGTTCACTGAATTGTGGATGAATCTGGTTTAGTTGACGTACTAAATCACTTTTCTGCAATAGTCTGACTTCCTGACTCACACTCGGCCACTACATTTACCTACTCTGGTGACCAAACTGAATGTAACAGAAATAAATCAGAACCTAAGACGTGAAATAATGGAAGCATTTGTTTTTTCCTTCCATTTGTTTGTGTTTTGCAAGTCAAACTCCAGTCAAGACCGTACCTTACAGGAATAATGTACAAATTATTTCCATAAAGGCTGTCTTTTACCAAGGTAGACAGTAATGCTGAATAAAACATGAGTAAAGTGTAGAACTTTAGATATACAGTACTAATAACAGAGCAGTGTGTTAAATAAAAATAAAAAAGAAACTTTTCCCCGAAATGGTAAGCCACAAAATACAACAAATTTAAATAAATAATATATATTCATACCTCGAATTAAGTTTACAGAATCATTATTGAAAAAGAAATGCAAGAGTTTCTCAACATTGCCAGACCATGATACGGGACATCTGCAAACGAGACAAAACGAAAATTGATTACTTAGATTACGCACAGAAAACTACACGATGTTCATTTTTATTCGTTACTTCCCGCCCTCCGATTGAGCAAGAATGACGTCATACTTGACTGGTGAGTCTATCTTGAAATCATAGTACCCTCTACGCAGAAGAAGCAGCAATGTTTGCGGAATAGTAAGCAAATTACAGCACTCTGAATGTGGTTGTACTGGTAACTAATACAACCAACTTCCCCTGGATATGAACACAGAACACCGTGTCCTCATGGTGGAATTTTACTTACGTACCGGCATTAAAATTGCTGCGACATATAAATATAATTTAAATCACTGCATACAGGAGTTTAGGCAACACTATCCAGCAATCAGACAAGTCCCTCGGAGCGTAATGTTGTCAAAAGTGTCCAGGTACCGTCAAACTGCCATACTTTTGTTTGCAACATAAAGGTCTTACGTTTTATCAGTATACGATTTAAAGTTTTTGTCATTCTCACGCTTAATTAAAATGTCTATTAATGTAGGTATCCTGATGTCATATAAACCAACAGGTGGATCAAACATTTCCAAGATACAGGATCAGTTACTTGCAAAAAGAGAGACATTGGACGCTATAAAGTGACTGGTCCCAATCTAGAAGCAATAAATAATGTTATGACAGAAAGGAACTATAACAAAATGGAAACATAAGACTATGTACTAGAGATATTTTCTTGTTTAGACTTGGATAAAAGCTTTGTACATATTGTAACAATAATTTATGTATCACTCCTAGGACATGTTCTGCTAAGTTTCTGGTTTGTAATGAAGTTACACTGTGAGGAAACTGTGGGCGATATAAAAGAATTGAGATCAAATTTAAATATTTCTATTTTTATGTGACAGGTTTACAATATGCATATATAGTCTACTATGACATAAAAACAGATATTCATTGTGAAGGAAGTGTTCATTGACTTATCATTTCGGATATTCTTCGTGGTCTACTTTTATGGCTGCATAATTAGCTTTGCAGTACTTTGTATTACACTATATAGTATTTTTCGTACCTTTATATTACGCAGGCAGACCCCCCTCTCAAATGGTATATTTTCCTGCCGGTAGAGGGAGGCCTCAAAGCTGCTGTCAGCACATCAAATACGATCGCAAGCTGCTAGGGAAATCGTACATAAGCTCGCTCCATCGATGCTATTGATGACGTCATATTTTGCGCGGTGAAATCACAGATAAAAATGAACACCATATACTAATAAATAACTCCGTGAACAAACTTTCGTAGCCTTAACAAATGCTTATAAAGGGAATATCAAGTATCGATACTTAAAAAAAAGCATTTGTATTGCTTATCGAGAAATATCGTATCGAGATATCATCCGATCACTAGTATAGTATTTGTATATAAATATATGGCCAATGGGTCATACCGTCCACCTCGGTAGCGTTGATGGTAGCGTGTCTGCCTCACGATCAAGAGGTCCCGAGTTCGAATCTCGGTCAGGGCGAGTTACCTGGATAAGGTTTCTTCCGGGGTTTTCCCTTATCCTGGAAGACGAATGTCAGGTAACTCTAATCTCCATGGACCCCGGACTCATTTGGGCATCATTTCACCCATTTCATTCATCGTCCGATATGACTGAACGTTGGGAGGACATAAATTACAAAGAAAAAAAATGGGTCATAGTTTGTAACAATAAAAAACTTTACAGATACGTTAAAAGTTATGTCAAACTGTCTAATAATATTGAAGTTATACACAGGTGAATTTCAGTTTTGATGGTTGCTTCCTCCCATTAGACCATGGTATATCACATCAACAGATTTGATCAAAATGGAGTTTTGACGTCTGGGTGATGATGGAAGTCTCCAGGACATTGTATTTCCATTTAAGGCAGGTTGGTAGCCGTGCATTGTCTTCCTAGCGTTTTTATTTACTAATCAAGGACAACAAACTGGTAAGTCCTTGCGACCGTCTCCACAGATAGAAAACAGTCAAGTTCATAAATAAATACCTTATAAAAACCTCTCAAGGTTTCTCAAGTATTTATCGTAAAGAAACATAATCGCAGAAAGTACGAAATTAAAACGTAGTTTTGAGTTGAAATAATTAGCCGCCTGAGGTTTCTGTAGCGGGCAACTGAGGAGCCTTCTGAGAGAAACGTTACGAGCTCAGGCTGCGAAGACCGCATCTACTGCCTCGGAGGGACTCGGGGCGTTTATTACGTCCCACCCTTAATGCTGTACCCATACAGTAACGCCCTTTCGGTGATGTGGAGGACGCAGCAGGTGGGCTCTGTCCCTGTTTGGAGCTATTGTTCAGTTTAGAAGAATAAATAGAAGGAATGGTCGATTTAATAGATTTGGAAGAGGTAAAAGATGAATTTAAACTGATGAAAAATAGAAAGGCACCTGGAGGAGATAAGATAAATGTAGAGATTTTAAAGAACGCAGTAATGCTATTACATTTAAGATTATTACATATCATGAAGAAATGTTGGATACAAGGAAAAGTTCCAGAGAGATGGAAAGTGGCTGAAGTGATATCACTGTTTAAAAAAGATGACAGAAGAAAATGCAAGAAGTACAGAAATTTTAGCCATCTGAGTTCAATCTATAAATTGTATGCTAGAATAATAAATAAAAGAGTGAAAATAATAGCTGAATCCCTGTTAGGTGAAGAACAAAGTGGTTTAAGGAAAGGAAGATCGACAACAGATAATATTTTCATATTGCAGCAGATACTGGAGAAAAGAAGAGAACATAATCTGCAGATACATATAGCATTTATAGATTTCCAGAAGACTTTTGATAATGTAGTCCGAGAAAAGCTGTGGATCATAATGAAAGAGCAAGGCTACCCAAGACATTTGGTAAAGGTGGTGAAAAGTTTATACGAGGACACTAAACTTATTTTAAATTTCAAGACAGAGAAATCAGAAGAAATTGTAACTAACAAAGGAGTCAGACAAGGGTGCCCAATGCCACTGACACTTTTTAACATCTATGTTAATAAAACAATCCAAAATTGTAGACAAAACTTTGACGCAGGCATACAAGTAGCCCAAGGAAATATTTTAAATATTTTATTGCATACAGATGACGTATAGGAAACAGAAGATGATCTACAACGTTCAATACACCACCTTAACCAAATATACAAAAGTCTTAATATTGAAATATCAATAGAAAAGTAAAAAATAATGGCAAACTGGGGCAAAATACAAATAAGGTCGAAAATCGTCGTTAATGACAAAGTATTGGAACAAGTATCCTCCTTCAATTATTTAGGGTGTGAAATCAACAATGAGAATGATAAAGATACGAACAAAAAATTTATGAGATTTCAAAGAATTTGTGGAACAATTCACAAAACCCTAAAGAATAAAACAAGATATCATTCTTTCCAATTCTGACCACCAACTGTTTGTGTTCTCAATGCTTTTCTGTTGCTTCATGCACGGATTCAGTAATTCCCCTTTCTGCCCTTTAATACTCTTATACCAAAATTTCAATATTCTCTCTATTATTATTCCCCTCTTTTTTGTATTACCCAACTCTAGTAATGCCACTTCTCTTGGTGCCTATTTTGTCAGCCCTAGTAGTTCTCTGCAAAACAGTCCATACGTCTGGTCTACTTGTGTACCTATCTCTGATGTGCCCCATACTATGTACTGGCTTCAACGACCGCTACATATATTCATTTTAACTAACTGACATCTCCAGTTTATGTTTACATATTCTTACCCCTGTCATTGCCGCCCTGCCATTAGTTATCATTTTTCTGTAACTATCACTTCATTAACTTTTACTGTCACTTCAAGAACTAGTTCAACTTTAACTCAGACTTCGTTCAGCTCAGTCACTTCAGTAATGGAACTAGTTCCACTCTGTCATCGAACTTGCTTGAAGAACTGTATTTCTTGTAGCACCAGAAACACGAACACTACTGCGCCACCCACTCGAGAGCCCTCACTTACGCTGGGCGAGCGCGCGACTTATTTTATTTAAACTTGCCCGGCGCCAAACTCTCGATGACCTTGGACAGAGCCACTGCGTCATAATATATACACTTCTGTTAGCTCCTCTAAACTTACTCATTTTGGATTGCAACACTTTTGGAAGCCAAGCAATCCAATTATAAACATCCTTAAATTTTCCCTCTTCTATGAAATATACTGGTTGGATAAACTGAAAGAAAAAAGCGCCGGAGGGTGAAGTAAAATAAGGAAAATATATAAGTGCTAAATATGTCAAAAATTATTTCAAATGTAAAAGTAATTCCTTCTATTTACTTCATAATTGTACGAGGGTAGTCTGAAAAGTTTCCCACCTACGAGATTTTCTTCAGAATTTTGTTTTAACATAGTCTCCTTATAACTCTATACACTTCTCCCAGCGATGCTCCCATCTCTGTAACCCGTCCAAATAGTACTCGACTTCTTTCTCTGTGAAATAATCGTTCACCAAGGTGATTGACTCTTGATTTGACGAAAATCTCTGTCCTCCGAGCGCAATTTTCAGATATGGGAACAAAAAGAGGTCGCTTGGAGTTAGACCTGATGACTAAGGCGGATGATAAAGCAGTTCAAACGGTAATTCGTGGATTTTCGCCATTGCAACCGCTGAGAAGTGAAACGGTGCGTTGTCTTAGTGAAACAGCATTTTCTTTTTCTGCTAATTTGGCCTCTTTTCCGCAAGTTCTACCTTCAGCTTGTCAAGTAATGATGCTCAGTATGCTTCTGAAATAGCTTTTCCTTTTTGAAGATAATCAAAAAGAACAGTCGCCATCACTTTCCCAGCCGAAAAAACAATTTTTTTTTTTTTTTTTTTTTTTTTTTTTGTGAGCCGGTTCCCCCTTTACAGTCCACTGTTCGGACTGTATTTTTGTTTCGGGCGTATAATGGTATATCCACGTTTCATCTACAGTAATTAATCGGTGCCAAAACTCGGATTTATTGCGCCTAAACTGCGCCAACAGAGCGTTGGAAATGTTCATTCGGACACGTTTTTAGTCTAACGTGAGCAAACGCGACAACCAAAGCGAGGACAGCTTCCTCATGTCTAAATGTTGATTTAATATGTGACAAACAGGGCGCCGGGGTAGCGCGGTGGTTTCGTTCGCGGCTCCCGTTCTAAGGGTCCCGAGTTCGATTCCCGGCTCTGGGGTTGGCGATTTTAAGTCGGCCCTATCCACGCCTTCACCTCTGTCTAGCACACGTGAAGTATCCCCTATGCCCAACGTGGTTCGGAGTCCACGGTAAAAACTGTAGGTCCTCTCACCTCACCGCCATCTTCACTATCACCCTATCATCGGAGGTAATGGACACCGCCCTCTGGATGCCTCCACCTGAGAAATGGGTCCGGTCATCACTTGGTGGGGTGAGGTTACCCCGAAGGCCAAGGTTGCCATGTGGGGAGTGTTAGTAACTAACTAACATATGTGACAAACACGTTATTTTGACATATTCATAGTCTTTGCCATCCCTCTCACTTTAATTCGGTGGTCGTCTAGCACCATTTGGTGTACTTTGTACCGTCGTTCATCGTCTCCCAAGCTCTTACGGCCACGTTTAAATTCAGCTGCTCAAAACTTCACTGTGGTAACTGATGGTGCAGAGTCCCCATACACAGAATCCAACTCATCTTTGATTTGCGTAGGCGTATTTATTTTCTAAAGCAAATATTTAATGACAGCTCGATGCTCGATTTTGTCCATTTTCCTAAAAATACTCACATCAACTCACTTGAACTACTGTTACATAATACCTGAGCGTCCAAAATGGCTGAAAATGTTGTGAGTAACTGTCAACAGATGAGCAACGAAATTCACTAGCTTTCATTTACGAGTGGTGCCTCTTTATGTTGAGGTCGGAAACCACCATCATATAGATATATGTTTGTGGAAATGTCTTTTTTTCCATATCCTACTATAGAAACAATGGAATTAGAAGAATACAATAACCGTAAACGTTAATGAAGTATGTTAAGAGCTCGTTGCTATAAGGTGGCTTTGAAATTCCGTTTTTCTTTCGAAAATGATTATTACCACAAAAACTTTGGCATAAATTGTATGTCTAAGGGCACATGTTGGTCAAAACTCCCAAAAAACAAATTTAAAAAAGAATGGATTTCCTATAGCGTATTTAGTTTTGAGAATCTCTCCACAGAATTTGAGAGCCAAATTATTACTTTAAGTGTAGTTTAGTATTTAAAGAAGCGAAGGCTGCAAAACATGTTTCCGCCCCCTTGTACTGTGTGTGCTGGCTGCTTTTCTGCCTATTATGACGTGCAAAAGTTCGGACTTGCCCTAGTTCCATCAGCATGCTGTGTGCAGGTGTGCCAACATCACTTTTCGCAGCCAAATTCCAGCTGTTTGTTTTCTTTATGAGTGGAAAAACGTGCTTCACCTAACTTAAATTTGGTTCCTTGTGTGAGTGAATATTACAATGCTATACGTCGCTAAGGTCTTCAATATGTCTCGTTTAAGCAGCGAGCTTTCATAAAGTTGAGAAACAGTGTCAAAAGCACTAAATGGAAACAGTGGGTGTAGAGGTTAGGAGTGAACTTACTACTTCTACCACAGAAAAGGAGCTGATAGTTATAAAAGAAAAATTGGGAAAGTATTTGATATCGCAGAATCTGAATGCGAGAAACATGCTTTGCAAACTTTAAAGCTCGTTTTCCTAAGCTTACACTTTCTGTATATAAAGATCATTTTCTTGAAATTTGCAGGAGATAAACAAATGGAACTTGGTGTATTTATTTCTCAGTAATTAATGAAAAATTCCCTACAAAGGTTTTTAACTACCCATTTAAGGATTTTGGACAAATAATTTTTTTCACTTTTGTGAGTTCCTTAAAATTAATATTTTTAAAAAACCTAAGTAATTAGTGTAGAAAATTTTTCTGCAGGGATTTATTAGATATGATACAAAGAAACTATACATAAAGATTTAAATTCATGTCTTAAATACTCGTTGAGAAAATGTTCCTTATGTTGTGAACTGTCAGATTAGGTTACGTTGGTTCATTTTTTCAATTATTGTGAAATCACAATATTTAAAAATGAATGGTAATTACATCCTACAATGCTTAATAACCCTGCCAAGTTTGAAGTCAATAACTACAATAGTTTGCAATCTGTGACTAGCTAACTATTCGAAAGCATTTTCACCCACGTGTCCCCTTAACTAGATCCACATTTTCTGTGTTGTAAGATTTTGTCTATCTCTTACGCTGTATCAATTATTCAGAGGTCATCAAGAATGAAGAACTATTCTCAGATATTTGAATATGCAGGTTATTTCAAAACTACACCGAACAATTATAGCCGTTGCGTAGTTTATAACTTAACTAGTCCGAATCTCGGTGTCGTAGCTTCGAAATTCTCTTAGATATAATTTTATGCAGCATTAAATATTACATGATTTTGTGATTATGCAGCGTAGGAACCACTTGTGTGCAGGAACCATTGGGACGCACCGGCCACGAAAACAAAAACATCACCCCTAGCCTCGCTTTCAGGTAATGGGGCAAATGGCAGTTATTTGTGAATAAGTCAGCTAATAACTCGGACAGTTGCAAGGTTGCTCTTCAGTGTAAAACTACAGATTCCCTTCTAACAGGGAGGATTTTGCGCGTACTTAGATAGCATATCCAAGCAATATGGAGCGCTATACCAACGCCGAAATGAAGAATATGATTTTGATTCATAGAAGAGCTGAAGGGAGTTCAACGAACGCATTATTAATTTAGCTTCATTAAAAATATAAATTGCAACATAGTTACATCAATGATAAAATGTATTTGTTTAATTTCAGAGCATGTTGTTATGATATTAATTGTACGAGTGCTGTTCAATAAAGAATTATCATAAGTTTATTACGGTCATAATTTTTCGCACTAAAATTCAATCTTATTATATTCTGTTAGCCTAATGTAAAACAAACACGGTCTAGTAGTTTCATTTTTGGTACTCCTGTGAGAGCCAGTTAAGTTCAGACATGTTCAGTATCGCCTACCGCTACAATGGAGGTAATATGCAGTTAAAGTTGATGTTAGAGGAAGATCCGGAGCTTCTTTCAAACGTAATCACTGCTGATGAAACTTGGCTATATTATTTTGATCCTGAGAGCAAACAGCAAAGCTCAGTGTGGATATCTCCTTCATCACCAACCTCCAAAAAAGCAAAAGTGGTTGCTTCTGCTGGTAAAGTTATGGTCATCTCATTCTTTGATATTCATGGAATGGTTTATCAGCAAATTGTACCTGCACACACATCAGTAACTGGACAATACTACAGGGATGTCCTGAAAAAATTGAAAGTCCATATCAGGCACAAAAGACCACATTTCCATGAAGCAGGCTGGATGCTACACCAGGATAATGCGCGGCCGCATATTGCCAATATTGTTACTGAATATCTTGCAAAAATCAACGTGAAGTGTATCCCTTAACCTTCCTATAGTCCGAATTTAGCCCCATGTGACCATCTTTTATTCCCTAACTTGAAGAAACGCCTTCGTGGGAGGCATTATCCATCAGCAGAAGCAGTGTTTTTTTTTTTTTTTTTTTTTTTTTTTTTTTTTTGTAATTTACATCCTCCGGCGTTTAGTCATGTCGGACGATGAATGAAATGGGTGAAATGGTGCTCAAATGAACCCAGGGTCCATAGAACCTAGAGTTACCCGACATTCGTCTTTGAGGATAAGGGAAAGCCCTGGAAAAAGCCTTATTCAGGTAACTCGCCCTGACCGAGATTCGAACTCGGGACCTCTTGAATGTGAGGCAGACACGCTACCCCCACTATACCGAGGCGGGCGTAGTGAAGGCTGCGGAGGCGATTTTGAAGGATCTCTCAAAAATGTTTTCCAGCATGTCTTTGAAGACTGGCAGAAACGCTGGGACAAGTGCATCGCATTCAGGGGAGACTATTTTGAGAAGGATCATCAAAATTATGAGGATGAGTGAAGATGCGTTGTCAAAAAAAGGGTTGTGATCATTCTGTATTGAACAGCCCTCGTACAATACTTTCAACCACTTACTGTAAATATCAACAGCTTCCTTTTTAGTTACAAATACTTTATTTAGTATTATCAAACACGTGAAATAAAATGCTCGTCTTATTGTATAAGCCATTTAGTTTTGGTTAATTTATCTACAATTCTTTGATGTTGTTTTCTGTTCTGTTTATCATTTAATGCTTCCATCCTCAACCTCACTAACATTAACTTCCCTCTGAAAGGTATAAGTTACATATGTCCACCAACTTATTTTCCATCATGGACTGCCATAACGGAATTTTGGAACACGTTAAACACCCATGAGCAATAATTAAGCAATAGCTTCTTTATTGCGGTTTCATGGGTCAAAGAAATTCTTAATAGTAGCAAGCTACTGCGGAGTGTGTCGGTATGTTTACAAACAGCTACAGCACGAGGCACGGCGTTTTGTGTGTGTGTGTGTGTGTGTGTGTGTGTGTGTGTGTGTGTGTGTGTGTGTGTGTGTGTGTGTAATTTACATCCTCCAACGATGAATGGAATGGTGAAATGATGCTCAAATGAGCCCGGGGTCCATAGAGCTTAGAGCTACCCGACATTCGTCTTTCAGGATAAGGGAAAACCCCGGAAAAACATTATCAAGGTAACTAGCCCTGACCAAGATACGAACTCGGGACCTCTTGAACGTGAGGCAGATATTTTGCCATCTACGCTACCGAGGCGGGCACGGCACGGCGTGTGACCTATGCCTGCGAACTCGGACAGCGTGAGGCACGCGTTGTTGTTCCTGTCACTGCCTAATCCTCACTCATTTTGCAGCATTTTTATGCGGCTCTATTGGCGGTAAAAGCTATCTATATGTGTCACATAGAAGCTGAGCAGCTACTTCTGTATGTTCGTTCGGTGTCGTTTTGAAACACCCTGTATATATTTTATTTGGAATGAGCATATCTTAAAATATAGTATTTTGATCAAGATCATTGGAGTGTGAGAAAATCAAAAAGTTTGAAAACTGTTCAGGTAAAGAATAGCTTGGAGGTATCGAATATTCTTGAAATATTGAAGTTGCATTCTTCAATGGTGCTGTGCAAATACCAAGTTTGGTACTTAAAACCTTTAGTTTTTGGGTTATGCTGTCCCATACAGAATTTTACTAAAATTCCTTTAGATTCAAAGGATTCCAAAACGTGTTTCCGGTAAAATCTTTGTATCTAATATTTTTGGGTGAAGTGCAGTACTTTCTAGGAAAGAAAGTAAACATCAGGGATACCAACTTTTCCATCAAATGAACGCCACAAACATGAGGTAACTAACAAGACATACGAGGAAGGTCACGTCGATAGCCGGCGACGACCAAGTGACTAGACAGACAATGCTCTTATCGAGTGATGGACATAGCTAATAGTTTCCTGGTCAGGATTCAACTGAGGGAGTGGAATTAACATGTCAGTCTAGAAGGCCGGCAGGTAATGGGATGCCGGTTCGTGACCCGTCCGTGCCAGCAACAGGTGTCTATGCAGCTTGTCTTACATGGGGATGTAAAGGACTTCTCTTGGCTTCCAAGACATACATTTGCAAACCAAAGACAGCCAATGCCTTCTATATAAATAGTAAGTGACACCTGCAAATGTGCTATTGATCCCCTTTCGTATTCCCATAGAAGCAATATTCATATGAAATAAAGTGTCATTAAAACATTTGATATGTTGCAGTCCTATGACTTTCCCTACTCTTATAAAACATGCCCTTACAAACACCTTTTCCTATATTTACTTTATTATAATTGATACTAACATTTGCAGATATTATCGTGTAGCTAATTTCTTTAATGCACAAGAGAATACGGGAACACGTCTTTAAGCTACAGTCAAACTTTTTAAGACCTGGTCGCAATGTACTTATGAAATTTCATTGTTTTTGTATGATATGGTATAAAAAGGAATAACTTCCTATTTGAGAAAAATATAAGTATTTGAAAACTCAGAGAAATAACAAGGAATAATTCCGAAATGATTCACTCCACAAAAAAGTGTTTGATAAACTAGGATTTTTTTTTTTTTTTTTTTTTTTTTTTTTTTTTATTATCCATCGATCAAAAAATATGCTTTACAGATGTTTGTTATTGAGACACTTAGTAAAAGTATACATAACAATTGAGGTAGCCGTGAACGACTCCTCTAGCTAAATATGGCAGGATCACTATAACACAAATTGAGGACTTTAAGTTTGATAGTCATCACTCGTCTGGTTCGTCTGTACTGGAGAGGTCACTTAGGAGAAGATCTTATGACAGTCTGCGCTTGAGGCGAGTTGGTTGGCGAGTGCGAGCGCCGAGATTGTAGGTAACAGCTACAGGGACCTTTTGGAGATGGTAAAAGAAAGGTCGTGCGAGCCGGCGGATGTACTGGTGAACGGGTAGAAGACCAAACTCGTGGTGAAGTTATTGGTTTCTGATGAACCATGGAGCATTTGTAGCTGTACGAAGCACCCTGTTTTGTAATACCTGCAGTCGGCGGAGATTAGTCTTGCTGGTGCCACCACAGACTAGAGCCATATAGGTAAAAATGGGACGTACTAGAGATATAAAGAAGAAGGGAGGATTCATAACCAAATGAGGTACGCCTGTTGACTAAATGGTACAGTTTTGAGAGCCGGGCAGACGCAAGTGTAACAGACCGACAGATGTGGGCATTCCAAGTTAGTCGAGTGTCCAGTAGTTTTTGTAGTAGTTTTTGTTTTTGTTTTGTGTTTTATCAATTTTGATTTTGTAGTCGTAGAAATCTGAAACAATTATGTACTATTAATAATGTAATTTTTATTAAGAAATAATAAATGTAAAATTTGAATGTGTGCCCCGGTATAGTTTCAAGGAGCCGGGGTGTGATATTCAGATTTTTTTTTATTTTGTCCAGTAGCACACCAATATACTTCACTGGCACACTGGTTGTTAACCATGAGAGCTGTTCCCCGAGCAGCTGCAGTGAAGGAGGATCCTTATAAGGACGTAAAGAGAAGATCTTAACCTCTGTCTTGTTAGTGTTGAGGGAAATGCGCCAGTTAGAGAATCAATGAACTAGTCGATTTAGGGCAGTTGATAAACTAGGTGCTTTTAACTAAATATGCATTTCTTGTATAATGTTCTCCATCGCTTACGCTTAAGTTACTTAGAATAAAGAGAACTTCGTATAGCATTAAAAAATTAATTTTACCTTTTATTAGTCTTGAAAATTGTCTGTAATATCTACTTTTTAAATAAAAATCTTTACAGCACTTTTTGAGAAAACCACTTAAAAAATGCCTCGTACAGAATAGTTTGCAGTGGGGCGGGGGGAGTTGTCTTCAAAATCTTCGCATAGCATCCTTGAAAAATGCTGAACTTAAATACCATGTTGCATTTTAATCTACTTTTCGTCTTTGAGTTATTCTGCTCTCTCTCTCTCACTCTCTCTCTCTCTCTCTCTCTCTCTCTCTCACACACATACAAAGTTCAATTGAGGTATACCCGAAACTCCGAAGACCCCTGCCTCTGTTACCCGGGAGCGATGGAAAGCTCCGGGGGTCTTTCCTTGGGGAAATAGCTGGAGTCTAAAAAGCCCCCTCCCCATTGACAACAACGTCAAGACGGGTGGAAGTGGATACACCACTTACGCAAGTCAAACCCTCAGGGAAGACTACCGAATAACCTCGGTGGGGCCGCCTGGTGATCTAACACACTTTCTACTAACTCTGCAGGCTGTACCCCGGACTTCTTAGGCAAACCTCTGCTCCTTTCGGGCGGCCAAAGCCTGGCCAGAGTTACCGGATTTCCCGCAGGTTTCGGGAACACACTGCCCCCTCGAGTCCAACCCAATCCGAACAACTCCCAGAGGGAGGGGCTCGAATGCTCGGACCAAGGTTCCTCTATTAACGTCAGAGGTACCACGACTGCTAAGGATCCGCAGCGCTCGCACTAAAGCAGCTAAAGGGGACGGATCCCCTCCCCTACGGGAACACACATATACACAACATACAACGTTATAGTCTAATTCGAGCCTGGGTCTGCCAACCTGATTGCCGACCACACGCCCACATACGCAAGACAGAGGTAGCTGACCATATGTACTACAGGTACAGGACGGAGATGTGGTCAGCATCTCGGCACTCTATCTGGAAAGTTGGAATTCCTTGCCCGGGATTCGTTACCTATTGCAGTTCCTCAAATTTCACCGAGTGGAATAGCTCTGTGGCCCGCATTTGGAAGGTTCGGCTTCAATTTCCTGGCCGACCTACCTAACCCATATGTTTCGCGGGTTTCCTCGGGTCACCAGGTGAATGCTGGGTAGGTTAATTACACTCCCCGAATTTCTTGTCTCACCCATTTTATCTCTATTATCATTCATCTGGTGGTCTCTTTCAAGGTAGAAGTGTCGGTGCGTGTGTTGGCGTTGCATGGCAGGATGATACGCTCCTAATAAGCACTTTTTCCTCCGAAAGGTCGGTCTTCGGTCTCAGAAACCGGTCCGTTGGTGTCTTTTTTGGACCACTATACGGTGGAGTGTCCGTTGTCCGGCCTCCCTCTGTCTCCTCTCACCTCATCCTTCCCCTCACGAGTGCCTGACTTGCGCCATAGGTACAATATACCAAGTTTGGACCTCCGTGCCGAATGCCTTCAGTAGCATAACCCAGTCCAGTCTTCATTTTCCTCTCGATTCTGAATGGGCTCCGATCTTATACCCGGAACTTAAAATCCGCACCATCGAGGGGTGGAATCGATCCCGGACGCTTTCATGACGGGTAACTAAACTACAACGCTAGTCGTGCTTCATTTTAAACAAGATAAACGTTGTATAAATGCTTTAATTACATGTTTCCCTGTAGGTATAACGAAAGTGGAGAATATAGAGGGGTTAACAGACAGTCAAATGTTTTAAGAAGTGCTATGTGAAGTCTTTGATACTCCCTTCTCTTTGCATGTCCAGAACATAAAAAGCTAAGTTGCAAAGGTTGTTGCAAAGTATAAACATTAGACAATTCAAACAAGTAAAATCACATGGATTGTGCCCTCTTGTGATCAAAATTTTCTATTTATTAAGATTTTACATATTCTTAAGGTTTACCAGTAATACAAAGGTATTTCAGAATAAAGAGGTTTTTGAGGATATTCCCAGCAATGTAAATATATGTGTGCATTGAACTTGTCATCAAAATTCTTTAACATATCGTGTTCTAACTAAAACGTTAGGGACACTTTTGAGAAAACCTAATTTGTTTAAATGTTCCCCGTAAAGTGTTTTTAATCACGTTTCGTTTCTGAATTATGCTTTAACATACATGCACCTTCTTCCCGAAAATTGGTTCAAGAAAATATTTCAAGTGAAGCCTTAACTTAAAAATTGTTGATGAAATAGAATATTTCGCCTAATACTATAAATGGTAAAACAAGAGTAAAATTATCTGAAGTATAAATACCATAACCTATGCACAGATCATCGATGAACTCGTACCACAGTTAGATTAGGCGACACCTAGCACCTTGATGTGCAATGAGATCTTTCGTATATGCAACCTCATGAAGCATTATGAGATGTAGGATGCTTGGGAGACATATGGGCTGCAGGACGGACAATGTAAGTTGCAGAGACGTCTATTCCTGTTTCAGTAATTCATCATTTTTACAAATAATTATTATCAATTATTTTAGTCTTCTGTTTAAAAAATGTTATGTTGTTATAGGAAGTACATAGAAAAATAACTAATTTTCTGAAGCGTGATCGGTCTGTATAAATAGGCAATTGCCATTATATAAACAAATGATTTAAATGGATGAGAATTGTGTGTGTATAATTTTAGATACTATTACTGTAATTAATAATGAAACACAGTCTCATGTTAGTTTCACAACGATGAATCTTTAGCTGTCCCCGTAGCTCAGTCGGTAGAACACCTGCCTGCCAGCTAGGGGTCCCGGGTTCTATTCCCGGCTGTGGGGATGGGGATTTTTCACCGATCAAGATAATCCCTCATGTTTCCCAGAGTCTGGCATGGACATCATCAAGATGACTGCACAAATGAACCACGTTGCTTTTACTGTGGAGACCGACTGTGGAGACTTTCTGGCAACGCATGCACAGAAACAAAGAAAATGGACCTTACTGTGCCAAATGTCTAGAACCCGGACACTACACAGGACAAGTTAAATGTTCCAATTATCCACGCAACCCACCAGCAGAAGTAACACGGTAGCATATTTGCCTCAGGTTCAAGAGGTCCCGAGTTCGAATCTCGGTCAGGGTGAGTTACCTGGTTAAGGTTTTTACGGGGTTTTCCCTTATCCTTCAAGATGAATGTCAGGTAACTCTAAGCTCCACGCACCCTGGACTCATTTGAGCATCATTTCACCCAATTCATTCACCGCCCGATATGACTTAACGTTGGAGGACGTAAATAACAAAAAAGAAGAAGTAACATAGGTTGCTGAAAAAAAATCTTCACAAGTGAACACCCTGATACACCTAAGAAGAAGCCTAAAGAAGAATGCCCACCAGTACAACTAACACATATCCCAGACGATAAACACAAGTTCACACCAGAAGAAACATCACAAACCATCAGAGATCTAACACAAAAGACAGAACAAAAAATAAATGAACTACAAACAAAAATATCCACAATAAAAAAATCATGTCTACGAATATATTGAACAAATCTCCAACTACATGGCAGAAAAATTAGTTTAAACAATCACCATGAGAGTTTACCAAGGAACTGCATCAAAAAGGAGAAACGCAGTCATCAAAGAAATTACTAACACCACCACAAAAACTATGAAGAAAAGCATCAAAGTTTATAAAGTATCAGGAAAACTTGCAGTGGAAATTAATCAAGTAAACAAAAGCGACAAGAAGATAAAAACAATAAAAATATCTAAACAGCCACAAAACAATAACAGTAAGCCTACTAAAGCTACAAAAAAGGAAGAAGCAGCAACAGTAGTGCAGAAGCAGCAGCAACAACAGTGCAACCACTGTAAAAACAAATGAAGATGCTGAAACAATTAAGAAACCTGATGAAGAATAGCCACCTCTACAACTCACACACTGGAAAATAAATACTCACATCATCAGAGACCCCAATGCAGAAGTCAGAACAAACATTAATGAACTTAAAATGAAAACAGCAGCAGCAGCATTAACCACCGTTGAAAGCAGAACTTCATGACATGACTCAAGAACCTAAAAGACAACTATAGACACCATCCTTGAACCCATCCTAACAACTAAACTAGAAATTCAACATTATAACTGCACACTGTCATAAGACGTAAGTACTGTAACTCGCATGAGTTACACTTAAAATGCTTCATAAGATGTGACAAAACCCCAATTAACGATTGCATTCATCAATCTACAAATGATCAAAATAAACCCACAACCCACTACATACATCTCCATGATGTAGACACATGCAAGAAAAACATGATGACCCCAAAGAACACCCTAAACTCTGACATTAAAGATAACATGACAAAGACTTGCTGAAAACACCACGCAATACAGACCAAGAAACTTACATCAGAACCCTGAATACGAAGAGATCATCGAAGATCAACGAGAGCGACTACAAGAACATCAAACCTACTTCTCCGAATAACTACAAATACAACTTCAACCTCCCCCTCTACTAATAGATACCAATCTATTAATGAAACAGAAAAAATAAATAATAAATAAATAAACAATCCCTTATAAAGAAAAAAAGGCTGCCATCACCAAAAAAGCCTCTCCCTCATTTAAAAAATATATACATTTTGGCTGAAGAGGGCGAAATAAGCCCTGAAGCAGCCCTAGGTGTACATACACCCAAAAATCTCTAGTAGTAGTGCGTGATCTAAAGATTAAAACCCAACGAATACGTGTTAACACCTTCGATATGTTCCAAAGGAGAATGGCCACCGACATGACCATTGTAGTTAAAGGTAGGGTATAAATGGAACAAATAAAAAAAACGATGGATCTGAATGAACATATAAAAAATAACGACACATTCACAGTTCAGGTTTACGTCACATTATATAAAATAAATCCCCACCTACATATGGGGAAATGAAGAATAAACATCCAATTTTGTTTCTTTTGTTTTTAATTAAGGTCTTCGACGGTAAGCTACGTCACAAATTTGTCCTGTAACATGAATAAAGATAGTCTTCATTTAAATCCACGTTAATATTTGAACTGCCAAAATAAGAAACTTATGACTGTAGTATGCAGCGACGAGGATTCGAATCTGAACTTCCGAAATGCAAGGCTCACCCGTTACGAGGAGCCATCTCGCTCGGTAATAAACTGGTAACTACCGGTTTGTATCACAGACCTTGTAATGATACAAACTAGACCACCATACTGGAGGTATCGTGCACATCTATTGCAGCATTTGCTTGGAGTTGCAGAGTGAACAGAGGAATGGTGAAGCGGGCGACGACCTGGAATAGTATTTTAAACAGATTTGAATCTATAGTACAAGACAAGAATTGTGTATAGTACAGATTTTTTTCTGTCCATTCTTAAAATAAGGCATCATCTCTATCAAATCACGTTAATCGATATACAAGCGTGATCTGAAAACTTTCCGACCTCAACTGAAGATGGCAACACACGCAAATAAAAGCTAGTGAATTTCGTTGTTCATCTGTTGACAGTTACACACCAAATTTTCAGCTATTTTGAACTCTCAATTGATATGTAACAGTCACTTGAGTGAGTTGGTGTGAGTGTTTTTATGAAAATGGGCCAAATCGAGTATCGAGCTGTCATTAAATATTTGTTTTCGAAAGCCAATACGCCTATGCAAATCAAAGATGAGTTGGATTTTGTGTATGGGGACACAGCACCATCATTTACCACATTGAAATATTGAGCAGCTGAATTTAAACGTGGCCATAACAACTTGGAAGACGATGAAATTTCGGGACGTCCAAAAACTGCAACTAGCGACAAAAACATCGCCAATGTTCGCCAAATGGTGCTAGACGACCACCGAAGTAAAGTGGTGAGATGGCAAAGCCTAAGAACATGTCAAAATGACATGTTTGTCACATATTAAATCAACACTTAGACATGAGGAAGTTATCCGCGCGTTGGATGCCAAGTTTGCTAATGTCTGACCAAAAAAGTACTCGGCGTTTTTCTCTGCAAAATAATTGTTCATGAAAGTGATTGTCTCTTCATTTGACGAAAATCTCTGTCCACCGAGCGCAATTTTCAGATGAGGAACAAAAATAAGTCGCTTGAGGCTAATCTGGTGAGTAACGCGGATGGTCAAGCAGTTCAAACCGTAATTCGTGGATTTTCGCCACTGTAACCACTGACGTGAGAGACGGTGCATTGTCTTGGTGAAACAGGATTTTCTTTTTCTGCAAATGTGGCCGTTTTTCTGCAATTTCTGCCGTCAACTTGTAAAGTAATAGTGCGTAGTATGCTCCTATAATTGGTTTTCGTTTTTGAAGATAATCGACTAAAATAACTCCATGACTATATAAAAAATCTTAATCACTTTCCACGCCGAATAAAACAGTTTTTGCTCTTTTTAAAGCCGATTCCGCCTTTGTAGTCTACTGTTTTGACTGTATTTTTGTTTCGGGTGCATAATGGTGTATCCAAGTTTCATCTGCAGTAATCAATCGGCGCCAAAACTTGGATTTCTGCGCCTAAACTGCACCAACAGAGCGTTGGAAATGTTCATTCGAATACCTTTTTGGACTAACGTGAGTAAACGTGGCACCCAACGCACGGACAGCTTTCTCATGTCTAAATGTTGATTTAATATGTGACAAACACGTTCTTTTGACATGTTCATAGCCTCTGCTATCTCTCTCACTTTACTTCGGCGGTCGTCTAGCACCATTTGGTGAACTTTGGCTATGTTTTCGTCGGTAGTTACAGTTTTTGGTCGTCTCGAACGCTCATCGTCTCCCAAGCTCTTACGGTCACGTTTAAATTTAGCTGCCTAAAATTTTACTGTGGTAAATGATGGTGCAGAGTTCCCATACACAGAATCCAGCTCATTTTTTATTTGCGTAGGTGTATTAGCTTTAAAAACAAATATTTAATGAGAGCTCGATACTCGATTTTGTCCATTTTCATACAAACACTCTCATCAACTCACTCAAACGACTGTTACATTACAAAATTGCTGAAACTTTGGTGAGTAACTGTCAACAAATGAACAACGAAGTTCACTATCTTTTATTTACGAGTGCAGCCAACTTCATATTGAGGTCGAGAACTTTTCACACCACACTCGTATGTATCGCAAAATAAGGTTTGGGTAAAATATTTTTAATACAAGTACAATTTATTTTACAACTATCTTCCTACCAATATTTTGAGGATAAGTATAACAATTTGGATCGGAATTAAGGCGAAATAGATACAACAATACACTTCTGAGGGGCAAGTGTTTTGAGAAATTGATGCAGAAAGTCATGTGAGTGTAAGAAATCTGATATTTGGTTTATATTAGTAAACTGTCCTATATCCATATAGCTTTTATAAGATATTATACTGTAGGAACAGTTGAAATATTGTTGCCTGAACATGTTATTTTTGAGTGCAATAAATATAGTGAACTAGTAGAAGACGATCGAAGGAAACTGCAAGGAAAATGTTTCTGGAACATCTTAAGAGATGCAGAAGATTATGGACATATTAGAAAATATGTATCAGATAATATCCGTTAAGGCGTTAGAGGAATATATGAACCGCGACAAAATACTTCAAGAAAGAAATGTAGGAACATTTCAATCTACAAGAAAAGAGTATTACTTAAGAGATCGTCGGAGGGAAATAGAACCAAAAGAAACTGAAGATACAGATTACCAGACTTGAAGACCTAATTTAAGACGCACAACCGATAAGTAGAAGACGCCAGTTATGGATATCGGAAAGAAGAGCAGAAACCAGAGAAAGAAGGAAAATTCCACGAGAGACAGAGGAGATATATGCAGAGTATCAGAGCGGACAGACACAACTGATTATGCAGAAGAGGAAAGATGACAACCCGGATATCTGGAACTGACGAACAAGCTCCATCTACTGGTGCCAGTCCCTTTAGGAGTTGGATGCCAGTAGGAGGATGTTTTGGATACCAGTTGCAGAAAAGAAAATTTTAAAATTGTAGGATACAGCTTTCCGTAGTTTGCTATAGCAATTAAAGCTGTAGTAGAAATGTAGATTTGATTTATATTGGAAATTAATTGTTATTTCACACTGGCCGTGTATAGGCTAAAGTGTGGAAAGGTAGAGCCAGGCTGAAAAATTAAATGCCATAGTAGGGATTTGAACCACAGATCTTCTGGTCTCCGTCCAGCCGCTCTGACCAATTGAGCTACTATGGCCAACATGCCGACATGACATTAAATTCTCCAACTGACTCGTATTTTCCGCGGTAGACCACTAGGGGTTCTAATAAACACATAAGACAACTACCTTAATGGTGAAGAGTCTTTATAGTTAACTATTATTAGGGAAATTAATGGAAATTAATTGTTCTTTCACACTGGCCGTGTGTAGGCTAAAGTACGGAAAGATAGAGTCAGACTGAAAAATTCAATGTCATAGCGGGGGTTTGAACCACGGATCTTGTGGTGTCCGTTCAGCCGCTCTAATCATTGAGCTACTATGGCCAACGTGCCGACATGACATTAAATTCTCAACTGACTCGTGTTTTTCCCGGTAAACCACTTAGGAGTTCTCACAAACACATGAGACAAGTACCTTAACGGCGACTTACTCTGCTGTAAGTACTTTAAGGCCCGGGCTTTATAGTTCGGACCACTATTAGGTCAACTGATGTAAATTAATTATTTTTTCACACTGGCCGTGAGTAGGCTAAAGTATTTAAAGATAGAGTCAAATTCCAAAATATTGAAGTGTAATGTTTGCAAACCTTAACTTTAATTTTCAATTTCCTACAACTTTATCAATGTAACATTTAAAAGCGAGATTTAGATGTAATATTTCATAGTTTACAGTTATTCTATTGTTTCTGAGTGAAGTTATTAAGCACCCAGAAACCAAATCCTAAGCTAACGATGACAAATGAACTCTGATCACGCACATTGGAGTGGCAGGACATGCGCCGAGTGGAGGACAAACTCCGAACCTGGTTGGCCGGTTGGCAATGGATGCAGAATAAATTGAATTTATAATTCATCATCAAAGGATACGCGCGCAGGCGTCCTCGTGGCATGGAGGGGACGACGCTCGGCCCCCTGTAATGTCCCAGCCGCCAATAGGAAGCAGAACTAAGGAGGCCACGGACGGGCATCAAGTGGGTGAAGGATTCCCCCCGAGAATCGAATTAAGTACTTCCCGATAGAACTTTCTTTCGACCTTAAAATATTCTTTTCTGAAATAGAGTAGATGTAGTGAAAGCATATTAAAATGTTAAAGAGTATAATTAATATAATTTACCAGTTATATTGTAGTTGTAATTCTCAACTAAACATTCCTTATAAGGAAATTAATTGCCTCAACAAAGCAGTTTCACTAGAAACTGAAACTAACATATACGTAATGATTTGAAAAAGAAATAACTATACCTCTATACGTCTTAATCAACAATTACATTAATCTATGCATTCTCAACAATAAAATACATTTTGTAATCACAGAAAGCTATAATTTCTATTAGCAACCGTTCTTTGCAATGGAATTCCTTTATCCAGAGAGATTTTATTTCAATATCTGTTTCATCTATGTTGAAGGAACTAAGAAAACGAAAAAAAAAAAAAAAAATAATAATAATAATAATAATAATAATAATAATAATAATAATAATAATAATAATAATAATAATAATAATAATAATAATAATAATAATAATAATAATAATAATAATAATAATAATAATAATAATAATAATAATAATAATAATAATAATAATAATAATAATAATAATAATAATAATAATAATAATAATAATAATAATAATAATAATAATAATAATAATAATAATAATAATAATAATAATAATAATAATAATAATAATAATAATAATAATAATAATAATAATAATAATAATAATAATAATAATAATAATAATAATAATAATAATAATAATAATAATAATAATAATAATAATAATAATAATAATAATAATAATAATAATAATAATAATAATAATAATAATAATAATAATAATAATAACAACAACAATAATAATAACAATAATAATAACAATAATAATAACAATAATAATAACAATAATAATAACAATAATAATAACAATAATAATAACAATAATAATAACAATAATAATAATAATAATAATAATAATAATAATAATAATAATAATAATAATAATAATAATAATAATAATAATAATAATAATAATAATAATAATAATAATAATAATAATAATAATAATAATAATAATAATAATAATAATAATAATAATAATAATAATAATAATAATAATAATAATAATAATAATAATAATAATAATAATAATAATAATAATATCTAATAGGGCTTCTGGAATCTATACCAGGTCTTACTATGCAAACTTCATTTTTAACTTTATTCATTTTCATCAAATTACACAAAACAATTTACAAATTTTCAGATATAATCTACTTGCTAACTTAACGAACTAAAACTACAAATTACAGAATTCCAGTAACCTTAAAAATTTACTCATTTAATCTATCTAAAGCAGTCTTTCTTCTACTTTACTTCTACACCAACAATATAAACAAATGTCGGCATTTTGGCCATAGTAACTCAGTTGGTTAGAGCGGCTGGACGGAGACCAGAAGATCCGTGGTTCAAATCCCGGCTGTGTCATTGAATTTCTCTATGTGACTATCTTTCCACACTTTAGCCTACACACGGCCAGTGTGAAAGAGCAATTAGTTTCCATTAATTGACCTAATGGTGGTTAACTATAAAGCCCGGGCATTAAAGTACTTACAGCATAGTAAGTCGTCATTAAAGTAGTTGTCTCGTGTGTTCATGAGAACTCGTAAGTGGTTTACCGAAAAAAAAAACGAGTCCGCTGGAGAATTTAATGTCATTTCGGCACGTTAGCCATAGTAGCTCAATTGTTTACAGCGGCTGGACGGAGATCAGAAGATCCATGATTCAAATCCCGGCTATGGCATTGAATTTTTCAGTCTGACTATCTATCCGTACTTAATCTACACACGGCCAGTGTGAAAAAAATAATTAATGTCCATTAATTGACCTAATAGTGGTTAACTATAAAGCCCGGGCCTTAAAGTATTTACAGCATAGTAAGTCGCCATTAAGGTAGTTATCTCATGTGTTCATTAGAATTCCTAGTGATCTACCCGGGAAAACACGAGTCAGTTGGAGACTTTATTGTCATGTCGGCACGTTGGCCAAGTAGCTCAATTGGTTAGAGCGGCTGGACGGAGACTAGAAGATCCGTGGTTCAAAACCCGACTATGGCATTGAATTTTTCATGTGACTATCTTTCCACACTTTAGCCTACACACGGCCAGTGTGAAACAACAATTAATTTCCATTAATTTACCTAATAGTGGTTAACTATAAAGCCCGGGCCTTAAAGTACTTACATGTAGTAAGTCGCCATT
Source organism: Mantis religiosa (assembly GCA_030765055.1). Taxonomy (NCBI): domain Eukaryota; kingdom Metazoa; phylum Arthropoda; class Insecta; order Mantodea; family Mantidae; genus Mantis; species Mantis religiosa. The sequence goes on along the minus strand of CM060958.1, from coordinate 108,579,218 downwards.
AAGGTAGTTGTCTCATGTGTTTATGGGAACTCGTAAGCGGTTTACCGGAAAAAAACGAGTCAGTTGGAGAATTTAATGTCATTTCGGCACGTTAGCCATAGTAGCTCAATTGTTTACAGCGGCTGGACGGAGATCAGAAGATCCATGGTTCAAATCCCGGCTATGGCATTGAATTTTTCAATATGACTGTATCTTTGCATACTTAATCTACACAGGGCCAGTGTGAAAGAACAATTAATTTGCACTGCAATATTTTATTTGTAGAGGATTATCTTATAATCAATGAAAATAAATATATAAAGAACAATATTTATGCACTATTAAATAAAAGTAGAAGTTACGACGCGGAATAGGAATTCCTAAGTATTAGAATTACTATGGAGAGGATGCGACCCTGAAACCTGTGGTTTATTGTTCCTAAGCCCAAAGTAAGGCACCCCCGGAGGGAGGATGAGGCGACAGGAGGCACAGTCCAAACGAACCAAGGAGTCAGGACACTGCAGACGGCAGGGAAACGTTCCGGAAACAGCCCAAGGTCGGCCCGGAGACCGAAACCCGCCCTACTGGAGGATAAAGTGTTCACCAGGAGCATATCATCCTGCCATGCAGCGCCGAGACATCCGCTGACCTTTCTACCCTGAAAGAGACCACCAGATCAGTGATATGTGAAATTATATCGGAGATGAAATGGAAATCGAACCCGGTACTCCTGAATGGGGGCCACTGAAGAAACCTGAGCCATCCCGCTTGGTATTCCTCAGAAATAATTTCAGGGCTAATGAAAATAGATGAACTGGACGTTTCAAAATGACATCGCAGATAACAAACCACACCCCAATTCCAAGTACAGTTTGTTGGCATGTGCAAACAGCAATCAGAGTTTGTGTGTAGATATGTGAAGCCAACTGTTTAAGAATTCCTATTCCCCATAACCATCACCGCCACGTTTTGGGTCATACAGGCCTGTTACATCTACAAAGCAACTTGGTAACGGCATCTGTTTTAGGGGGCCTAAATTCCTAATTCAGGCTCATTTATATTTTATTGTATGTTCTTGGTATGATAGTGTTGCACATTTGAACAAAACAATATATAATTAATTTCTTTATTTTTAACCTTTTTACGCCCCCATATGTTCATCGCCTTCCACCGGTGATTCGACCCGTTACTTCAAGAACCATAGGCTATTGTGTTACGAGCAGACAGTGCATACAACATTTAGCTTCATATAGACGATTAGGAAGTGTAAAAATGTAATGCCGCAACATATTTCCTTCAATTTCTGCTAATCTTTTGCAGTTAAGGATACAGCACAGGGTTTTTTTTGTTTTTAATTTACGCCCTCCAACGTTAGGTTATATCTGACATTGAATAAAATGGGTGAAATGCTGCTCAAATGACTCCGGGGTCCATGGAGCTTAGAGCTACCCGACATTCGTCTTTCAGGTTAAGGGAAAACCCCGAAAGAAACCTTATCCAGGTAACTCACCCTAACCGAGATTGGAACTCGGGAGCTCTTGAACGAGAGGCAGACGCGCTACCCAGGCGGGAACATCAAATTATAGAAAGTTAAATCATTTTACTTTATTATTAATAAGAATTGCTTTAATGTAAGATTTCCGAAAGGAAATAAGACTCCACGTACTGGACTTGACATAGCGATATCACAGATAGTAAAAGCACCCATCCCCCGTACAGGCAGAGCTCGCTACATCGTGTTCATCCGGCCACAGTTTACAATTTTTGTATTGGCATATAGCATGTGTTGAAAACCCCTGACAAACAGCATGTCAGGCTAATGTTTTCCAATACAGGCAATGTACTGAAGTGACTATTATCAATCTCTCACTATTTACCTACAGTATGGAAACTTACTTACCTTTATGACACACTTTTGCTCCAGTATGCCATTTGGGAAGTGTTATGACATCGTAAACATTTAAAGAAGTTCAATACATCACACAGAAAATGTTAGTTACTGTGTTTCTTAATTAAACTTCTCCCTGGTATTCAAAATAAGTTACGATTGTGAAGGGGTGAGGACAAATACGTTTATAACCCCATTGCCCTCAGTTATCTCAATAGCAAAATTAAACAAAGTGGTTCAATTTATTTATAGATGACATAATAGGGAGGGTTAAGGAAAGCAATGCCCATTGCCTAATAATAATTAACAAAGAGATACCTGAATTACTGTATGTGGTAGGAGCAATTTCTATGATAGGTCTACAAAAAACAATTGAGGCAATTCATAGGTTTTGCGCTGACTGTGGATTAAGAATAAACAGCTAAAAATAAAAAATAACGTTATTTAAAAGAGAATCGATACTCAGGAAAGGAGAGGAATGGTACTTAGGAGATCAAAAGGTAGAAGTGATAAAGGAGTATGACTATTTAGGTGTAAGGATGTGTAGCAGTGGAGGGTGGGGCGCACAAGTCAGAAAAATGATAGCCAATGGCAGGGCGGCAATGTCAGGGGTAAGAATATGTAAACATAAACTGGAGGTGTCATTTAGATGGTTAGAAAGAATGTACAAAGCAGTCGTTGAAGCCAGAACAATGTATGGGGCACATCTGAGATAGGTACACAATTAGACCAGATGTATGGACTGTTTTGTAAAGAACTAATAGGGTTTCCAAAATCAGCATCAAGAGAAGTGGCATTACTCGACTTGGGTAATACAAAAAGGAAGGAATAATAATAGAGATAATACTTAAATTCTGGTATAAGTGTATTAAAGGGCAGAAAGGGGAATTACTGAATCTGTGTATGAAGCAACAGAAAAGCGTTAAGAACACAAATAGTTGGTGATCGGAATTGGAAAGAATGGTATCAAAGATAGGCATGGGAGACCTGTGGAGAGAAGAGGAGTTAAATCATGGCGCTTTTTGGAAATGAGAAACAGAGTACAAGACATAGATAGGTAGGAGATATGGGAGAGTATATAAGAAAAGAAATCTGAAATTTTATCAGCAATTAAAGACAGAATGGGGTAGGGAAAAATATATAGATCAATGTGACAAAACTGGAAGAGAAGTCACAGCGTGGATGAATGTAGGAATAATATATCTAAAAGGGTTGAGAAGTAATGAGGTAAGCATATGTGAATTTTGTGGAGATGAAGAGAGCACTGTTCATTATCTGGTAGAATGTAAGGAATTAACAAATTGCAGGAGAAAAATATGGATAATAAATGGGACAGTGTGAGCAAAGAGGTAGTGACGCTACGCATGTAAAGAAAAATAGATGTATAGGAGAATTCTTATATAGGTCAAGAGAATAGTGGATTAGGGTAAAAGAAGCGAAGATCAAGAATAAATGACATCAAGCTGCTCAGGAAAAACAAAGGTTTATGGCCAGTAGACCAGAGTAAGCGAGTAAATCTTAAGTCAGTAATTTCATGTATTTGTACAAGATGTATAATACTGCATGTTCGATGTTAGTCATTGTAGTGAAACTGTAATGCAAACTATACAAAAAAATATCAAACCAAAGTGAAATGAGATGGCTGTGGTAATAGCGTTTATGGCTGACATTTGAGAGGCCCAGAGTTCAGATAACATATACTGGAAACTCTGATTAAACTTTTAATCTGGTTTCCCTTAATCACCAGATAAATACTCAATCTGATATCCAATACCATAATTCAAAATTCAATTTAGAAAGCAAAATAAATGGGAATTAAAAACAGCACTGATACAGGAAGGCAACTACGCAACTGTGGTATTTTAACAAGAATACTACAAAGCTTAGACCACGCGTCCAGCATCACAATGATTATGTGTACACTAGAACCACTAGTTCCACTAACCTAGAAGCCACACTCCTACAGAAAAGTGACTACGCAACTAATATAATCTGTCTCATGCAATTCAAAGAACCTACAATAACCATAGTGCTATGACCATGAAGTAAAAGAGATTACACAGTTAAAAGCATTAAGTAATAGAACTAAATTTTAATATTCTCGTGATAAAATAGATTCTGTCTCTACAGTGATGTTCCCTCATACACTTTGAACTGCTGAGCGTAATTATGGAACAAAATAAAATAACTACTAAATGGTAAGTTCATATTGATCGAAAAGCCTTGGACTAAACCTTTAAGGTCACAATTATTGCACGTTTCCGAGCAGGGGATGAAATAAAAAAGAGTTGTAGCTGATATTCGATGTTCTTGTCGCATCTGCTAGCGTGTGTTTCGGTGTGATGGTTTGGATGCAACAGTCAAAACATCCATAGCGTAAACAAGTCACCTGACCTTATAAAATACTATTGCTTGCATTAACTTTCTTTTAAACAAACGACTAGCAGAGACTACATTCTTGCTATGTTAAACAAATGAGCAGCAGTGTAATATAAAATCCATCGCTGAATATGGACGTGTGTGTCTGTCCGAAATCTTGCAGATTATTTGTAAATGCATTTAGCATCCATGGTTTTCATGTGTCTGCGAGTATATTAAATAGCTAATGCATCAGGCATTCTTCAAGAACGGAGAACTTACGATTTTTTGTAAAGTATAGGAGAAAGTTGATTCAGTAATTTTAATTGAAAACTGAATTGTGTCAAACTAAAAGAAGAATTATTTTGTAAAGTGTCCAAAATAATTTCTATATTTTTCCTCCGTTCCGAAACTACGACCCTGGGTGCAGAGATTATCGTTCGAGAGCAGCCTTGGTGAACAATAATTCTGCAAGAACTTCACCAAAGGTGAGAATCCAATCATTAAACACCTTCATCGCCCAAAATAAACCGCTGCAGAGTAAATGCAGAAATAGGAAGCCCCGATTCTTGGCTCGGACACGTTAGTCATATAACATTTTTCTCTGCAGGTTAACCCAGTAGGTGGTCACCTTTGGCCCAAGTACATACTTGGTGTCTGCAGACAACGAAGTCGCATGTAGAATATTAACGGCTCATGATTGCAACATGGGTAATAAGCCATTTCAGTGAAACAGCGGTGGGGAATACAGATTGGTTAGTTGAGTTTTCCTTCTCCATGCCCAAGAACCGGATCGCAGAGTTACTAAATGAATCAGCCGTAACGTAGTAAAACCTTTGTTTAATCAATACAACAGTTAAATGGTAGATTTACCGTAAAGAGTAAAATAAGCTCCAATTTCAAATGCATATATACACAGAGGGAGAGAAAAAAAAAACAATTGACTTTTCATTTTATGATGTAACGTTTATGCAAAATTACACTGGGAGACAAAAAATAATTTTTGAATGTTTCGAGCACTTCAAGAGGCAATTGCTACTAATTTTGGGTTGAGAAAAACAAATATGACAATGAAAAGTTTTTATTAGCTCTAGTTTCTATGATATACACAAGCTGGAAGTATTACTTATTAACGGATTGAGAGTAAAGGATACATTTTAATTACATGCATGTTAACAATGAAAGTGCGTTTGATTTTTTTAATTTGTAATTACATGATAAGAGTTTTAAATTGCTGGAAAAATACTTCGCAGATAGTCGTGTCTGAAGAGAATCATGTGGTGGCCGATTTAATTCGTCGTCTTTTAGCTTGCCTCTTGTGATGGAGTTCCGCAGAATCCCTATACAAAGACCAACAGTAATCATTCCAACGGCTCTGATATCTTTGTTCCATAACAGAAATGTGCTGATGAAATCTCTCCCCATGTTCAACACTAACAGCTCCACAACTGGGAGGGAAAAAGTCTAGGTGGGAGTGGAGAAAATGGATCTTAAGGGACATGTTGCATCCAAGGTTACGGTATTTTTGCAGGAGCACTGTCACCAATTGCTTGTAATGGTCATCTCGTTTGTTGCCTAAAAATCCATGAACAACACCCTTGAAGGCTTCCCAAGCTTCCTTTTTTTCCGCTCCAAAATTTGGTCAAATGCAGGATCCTTAACAAGTTCTCTTATTTGTGGTCCGACAAAAATACCTTCCTTAACTTTTGCATCACTTAATTTCCTAAATTTCTCTCTGTGTTTTGTTATTTGACAGGTGTGCCAACTAAAAAATGAAATGTCACTTTATCTTCAAAACAAGAGCTAATCTATCATTTTTATGGTGATTTTTGAATTTAGAAGATGATAATACATGTAAATTTACTATTTTAAGCCCGAAACATTTTCATTATTGCCCAGTGTAATTAAGAGATCCTCGAAGGTTACTCGCAGAAAATTATGGCTAATACATTTCATTTCTCTCGAAAATATCACAAAATTACCGATGTTTTAAATCAAAACAGCCATTTTGTTAAAACTGAGTTTTATAAGAAGTTTTATGAAGCAGTAGTTTAAAATGGGGATTTTCTCGAATACAGTATATGTAGCATCATTTTAACATTCTAAATTTAAATATTAAGTTTGGTTTTCATACACTTTTAGTTTTTGATTTACGCTTTTCAGGCAAATTGGTGAAACTTTCCCTAAAAATAAATGTTGGGGGCCTAAAATTATATTTCCAATGCTAGCCCCATAGCTCGGTCGGTAGAACACCTGCCTGCCGAGCTAAGGGTCTCGGGTTCAATTCCCGGTGGTGGGGTGGGGATTTTTCTCTGACCAAGAGAGTCTGGAAGTATGAATGAGGGTGCGAATGTGTGCATGATCTAATGATTAAAACACAACGAATACGAGTTAACACCTTCAATATGTTTCACTGCAGTTAAAGGCGGCGTATAAATGGAACAAATTAAAAATACACATATTTCCAACTAAATCTCAGCTTCAAATTCTTTGCTGAAATGCAGTACTTCCCTTATTTACTAAACATGTTATAAAAATCATTAAAGAATACAAAATTCTATGGACTGGACCTGAAGTCGTATCCCGTACAGCTTAGCAATCGATGTACGCACACAGGTACTGCACAAGTTCAAGCGAGACATCAACATACGTCCGTGTCAACAAGTATACTGAAGCGCTGTGTGTGTACAGTCCGGTACGGATACAATATGCCATCCTTCTCACTGATTTCGTTACGGGAATTACAGTGAACAACCATGCTCATTCGTAAATTGTCGAATGTGAATTTTATGTGCCTCTCACTGAAAAGGTGTAAAAATATTGGGAGAAAGTTCGTTCAACGTCATATGATGTTAATGGTGCATATGAGTGGTACAAATCATTTTCACGTGTTTGTCCGAGACGTAGTTTATTTCTTATATTAAGCAGTATTGAAAAGTCAGTATTTTTATGTTGAATACTGGACAATTTATTTTTTGATCGTTTGGTAGGTGGTGCATTCTCTATATTGTTAATTTTTGCAGACACCTCCTTGGCTGCTTTTAGAGAGCTCGAAAATACATTCCTCAGGCTAATGGTTGTTGATAACACCTAAAACTTTTTATTTATAAAATGGAGATTGTTTTAAAAGTAATACTATTAACACAATATGTCAAACATCTTGCACTCCCTGAAAGGCAGATCTACCTGCGTGGTGAGCAGTAGCTATGAGACTTAAGCTACGTGTTGCGTACCGGACTATCCCTGCGTGTTGTCCCCGAGACTGACGTCAGCAGTTATATACTGCGAGACTCGTAAACTTCATATCCCTTTAAAGGTGTATGGGATCCTATGTCTGGATTGGGTTATGCTAAGGAGCGGATTCGGCACGGAGGTTCGAACTTGGACTATTATACCTATGGCTATAAGTGTGGCATCCTCAGGAAGGAGGATGCCACACCAATGACCGTACCAAGAAGCTACACAGTGCAGTGAGCAGGGTCCTTACAGTTGACCAGTACCAAACTCCCGAAAACATCAGAATATCTTCCAACACCAATATGGTTTTTGACCCGCGAAGCCGGTCGAGGAGGCATTAAACTATGCAGCAGGTATGGTCTATGCTTCAGATCCTAAATATGTATTAGGCATATCAATAGATATAGATGAAGCATTTGATAACTTATGGTGGCCAAGGAGACAGTAAAAAAGAACTAGAGTACTATCCTAATAATGTAATGAATGAAACATACATACAATGTACGAATAGTAAATTAAGCATATCAAAACAAAAAACTAAATATGTACTATTAAATGGTAAATTACAAAGGTCTCCCGCTGTAAAAATTAACAATGTGTCCATCATGAGAGAGAAAACTATTAAATTCTTGGGGGTCCACTTTAACGAAAATGTGACTTTTAAAACACACGTAGATGAAACAGTCGCAAAAGCTTTCAAAATTATGAATAAGGTAGTTAGATTAACGACAAGTAATGGAAATATTCCATATAGCGTAAGGAAAATATATAATAATGCCATTTTAGCAGCCATAGTTGGATATGGTGCTAGCTGTTGGGGCGAGAAGGGCCCTTTTAGAAACAACTAAAAGGAAAATAAATAGCTTACAGCGGAAGGTCTTAATAAGGACGTTGAGAGCATTTTCCACTACTCCAACAGATGCACTATTAATCATTCTAGGAATTTTACCTTTAGACTTAGAAATTAGGAAAAGAGCTGCACGTTACTGGCTACGTCGGGAAAACCTTGTAAAAGCTTCCAGTATTTTAGGTTGTAATATAGAAGATGAATTAGATCTAAATGATAAAATATCAGCAATTTGGCAGGATACCTGGGACGTAAGTTTAACTGGTAGGAGGACTTATTCTATCTTTCCAGATATTCGTGAAAGATTGCAATTAAAATATATACAGCCGTCTCAGGGTTTAATACACTACGTAACAGGACATGGTCGCTATTCAGAATACTTATTTAGATTTGGACAAATTCAAACCGACAGATGTGCATCCGGTGAAATTGGTACCCCAGAGCACTCACTATGGGAATGCCGAAATACTGCTGATCTTAGGTATAACTTTCAAAGACACTTACAGAATAAAAGATTATATGATATAATAAGAAAAAAGAAATTATACTTACAACTGAATACTTTAACAGACAGGTACTCAACATTAAAATACAAAGAATTTTATGGGGTGGGTAAGGGGTGACTTTCTCATTCCTTAGCATACGTTTTAATACGCTTTAATATCTTTTTGAATATTTTATTAAATACTTTTTAATTAATTTTACGTTTTTGCATGTCTTTTTTGCATGAATTTTTAACACCAATTTTAACAAATATCATTATTAATCTTTGTAGGCATTTGAATGTTATATCAATAGTTGTGTTAATTATTTATTATTATAAAACTATAAATTGTAGTTAAAATTAATATGTTCAATTATACTGTACCTATAATCGTAAATTTAAATTATTGCAACTCATCTGTATTGCGTGGTAAAATTTGTTTATGGGACTCGACCAAATTATTAAGATGTCGAGTCGTAAAGAAATAGGAGAAATTAAAGTACCAAACTCCCCAGCAGGCCAGTGCCGTGGTCCTGAAACGGCCCCACTAGACCGGCCCGGGGAATAGAAACGTCCTAGCGAAGGAGGAAGTGTTTAGCAGGAACATATAATCCTGCCATGCAGCGCCGAGACATCCACCGACACTTCCACCCTGAAAGAGTCTACCAGATAAGAGATTTTTGAAATTATAAAAGAGATGAATTGGAGGGATAGGAAATTCTAGGAATGTAACTAACGTACCCGGCATTCGCCTAGCGAAAACCCTCGAAACAACCCATGGGTATTTGTTTAATTTATTTTTAATTTACTTCCTCCAACGTTAAGTCATATCAGACGATGAATGGAAAGGGTGCAATGATTCTCAAATGAGCCTAGGGTCCATAGAGCTTAGACTTACCCGACATTCGTCTTTCAGGATACGGAAAACCCCCGGAAAAACCTTATCCAGGTAACTCACCCTGACCGAGATTCGAACTCGGGACCTCTTGAACGTGAGGCAGTCATGCTACCATCACGCTACCGAGGCGAGCTACCCATTGGTAAGGTAGGTCAGCCAAGGAGATCGAATCCGATCTCCCGAATGCACGCCACAAAAACCGCCTGGGCCTTTAAACCCTATGTAGCATTATTCGAATATTCTAAATTTAAATATTAAGTTTGCTGTCTACAACCATTTAGTTTTTGAGCTATGCCTTTCAGACAACATAGGCATCTTTCCCTAAAAATAAATTTTGGGATCCTAAACCATATTTCTAAATAAATCCCGACTACAAATATTTGGAGAAATGCAACACTTCTCCTTTTTGTTATACGTGTTATAAAAGGTATTAAAGAACATAAAACTTTCTGAACTACAGTTCACTTCAAAACTGCAAAACCGTTCTGGCTGAACTGCATCGATTTTCTTATCATTATTACAAATCTTTATATGGATTATACACTGCAGCCAACGTCCCAATTTCCAAAAGTTTCCCAACGAACGGCATATCATATGAAACTTTGCCAAAATGATCCCTAAAGGAAAGGGTAGACATCTAAAGAAGATAGGCTAATACCAATCAATGACACGTTGGAATCAGTGACATTTGTTATATTTCAGTTGTGGTGTAACAATGCACTTTATTTCACAGAGAATATGCCACTATTTGAGAAGTAAAAACTATAATAGCGACTTTAATGGCTATAAAATACACAAATTGTTCAATTTAGTGTTACTTGGTGATCTTATCTTAGTTTTCTTCTATCTTTCCACACAAGCAATCTACTATAAAACGAGCGGGATGGCTCATAATTGCATCCTGAACGCGCGGCACATTCCCTAAGATTATCAATGAAGGAAAGGTGGGCATCAGGGTCCTGTGACCATGACGCCTTCCTCCCCAACACACAATAGCGGTTCACCGCAGAGAAATAACAGACACCTAGAATCTGGGTGCTTAATGCGGGACCAGCAAACCATCGACAGGGCTGCTGCCCTAGGTAGTGGAGGGTATTTAGTAGGTATTCCGCAACGGTGCACTCCACCGAGGCAGAGACTCCTATGTAACCAAGCCCCATGGGCTGGTGTGGGTAAATTCCATTTTTTCCTTCCACGTTAAAAATAAAAAGATAAGGCGGTTTCGTCTGTGGCCCGCATTCGGGAGTCCTGGGTTCAATTTCCGTGGCTGATCTACCTGACCCATGGTTTTTTCGGGGGTTTTCCCGGGTCGCTAGGCGAATGCTGTGTAGGTTAATTACTTCCCCCGAATTTACTGTCCCTCCATTTCATCTCCATTATCATTTCACATCATCTTGGTCTCTTTCAGGGTAGAAGTGTGGGTGGGTGTCTCGGCGGTGCATGGCAGGATGATATGATCTGGAGAAAACTACTTCCTCCTCCGTTAGGTCGGTTGCCGGTCTCCGCTCCTCTACCGGGGTTATTTCGTGACCGCCAGCCAGGGACCTTTGTGGCTCGGATCGCCTGCCTGGAACCTTTTGGGCTCGGCTGCTGGGCTCGTTGCCATCCCGCTGTAGAGGAGCAAGTTCGTTGCCCTGGCCTGTTGGGGGAAGTCTCTATCCAAGTAAAATATAGGGACTCTGCCCTCTGTACTGCCGTGGCTCCTTGGGTCGGCCGCCCTCCTTCGCCTCACCCTTCCTCCCGGGGGTGCTCCCACTTGGAGGCATAGGAACAATGGACCTAGCATGGTGGCCTACGTACCAAATCCCCACCGTCATGAAATCTTAATCCTAATATGCTATAAAACAGAAAAATAGATTTTGTCGCCCGTTAGTCACTTTTACTTACTTAAGAAATGTGTACCCGCCTCGGTAGCCTAGATGGTTGCATGTCTACCTCACGTTCAAGAGGTCCCGATTTCGAATATTGGTCAGGGTGAGTTAGTTACCTGGATAAGGTTTTCTCAGGGTGTTCCCTTATCCTAAAAGAAATACGAATGTTGGATAACTCTAAGCTATGGGCCCTGGGCCCATTTGAGCATATTTCACCCATTCCATTCATCCCCCGATATGACTTAAGAAAGTTAAATGGCGTAAATTACAACACGGAAAATGTGTATACACCATCGATATCAGGTCGCCTCTATAGCGCAGGTGGTAATGTGTCTACCTCACGTTCAAAAGGTGTCGAGTGCAAATCTCGGTCAGGGTTAGTTATATGGATAATTTTTTTTCGGCTTTTCCCTTTTCCTTAAAGATGAGTGTCGAATAAATCAAAGCTTTATGAACCTGGGTTCGTTTGAGCATCATTACATTCATCGTCCGATATGACTTAAAGTTGAAGGATGTAAATTTAACCCAAAATATTGATTTTCTTTGCAAGAGAAGTTAAGCAATCCGTGCGGCGCTCTGCTGTCATTTCCTCATATACCTTAAGTGAGACCAGTACTGAAAAACTGAGCTTTTACTGGCGACGTGCATACCAGAACATGCTCTTGAGCTTCAAAACAGTTGAACACCGTTTCAGGAAGGAGCATTTCTTGCGTTTTCAGGATGTTGAATACTTGGATAGAGAAAGCTGTGTTGTCCGTACTGGCTAACCTTTCTTCATGAAGTACACAACATCCATCATCCCACTCAGCGACATGACTGTGATAAATGGATGGTAAAGTGAAGAAGGAAGCGGCGCCTATGAGTCCCATCTCCGATCAAAAGTAGGAATTATGCAGCTGACAAAGACGTAGTTTGTTACATGAATCGCTAACCTCGCTAGATTTAACAAGCACATGTCCAAAAGCCTTCGAACTTCCATTGTTCAGTATGCTATGCAGTCGTAATTGTTTCGTAATATAATACTAATCTGCTCAAAGCTGAATGTAGAATATCGGTTAGCATTCAAAACTTTCACTGTAGAAGAGTCTCAGCAATGTGGATTGAAAACTTTAGCTAAATGCATCACTAAACTGTGAATAGGATTTAAAATGCCTCAATTTGTTCTATCATCTGCCCCCTATAATTCTCACATAAGCACAGGAAATTACGTCAATTTTATATAATTCTAAACTTTAATTTGCATTAATTTTTAGCTGTACTCCGTAACCAAGGTACAGAATTATTATTTTCATAATTTAACTTCCACCTTCAGTATGTGATATATAATTTCTAATTTTAGGAACCATTTTAATTAAACTTTATTACAGCATTTAAAATATTTTAAAATGTGCTTTTAAAGTGGAATTATAGAGAAAAATAAAATATTTTATCAACGGTTATTCCACTGGATTTATTTTATCAAAAATCTATGAGTGAAATACGAGTAGCTTTATTTAAAAAATCTCGAGGGAGGGGTTAATTGACTATCCCACGATTAATATGAAAGTAGAACATATGAATGCAATGCAACATTAATTAACTTCTAAATGAATAGAATTACTAGGCAAATTGAAGGAACGGAAGACAAATTATAGTAGGATTGCAAGAAATAGAATAGATTTGAGCAAATGGGACGAAATATAGTAATTCGAAATATTTATGATACAAAGGTTAAAATGAAAATTTCATTTTGTCAGTAGGTATGGCTCAGAAACGAGGCCACAGCCCACGACTTATGAACAAAATAAAATCCTTTTAAGCAATGCACCATACACTGTTTTTAGACAGTGCTGAATATTTATAGATACACCAGGTGAGTCAGCTGCCCCTTATTCTCGAGGTTTATGTAATCCATATTTAAAACACTACACGAAAACATGGATCCCGTTACTAGGTTGTAACGGCGTATATAACATGGATGTTAAACACTCAATGAAATTAGTTCCAATATAGATGTTATCGCATCGCCTGTAGTTTATTCCTAATTAGACAGTTGACGATTGAATGTCTGCAAATGTTCACTGGAACCAACGAATACTATATGTCAGACGAAATGTTTATCTCACACGTTACCAGCCGCTTCACCGATAGCCATTTAAACCCTTCAGGGGCCGGAAACGGATACCCAATAAACAGAACAAGACATTTAAATTGTTAAATGCTGTAAAAATGCATCATAAATACAATTCCATATCTTCCGTATTTATTAAGTTATTTAAACGAAACAAAAACTGGTTTAAAACCCATTAAAGGCAGTATACATCTACAGTAACAAAAAATTGGAGACTACAGTAATAAATCGTTCAAATTTCACTTCTTAGTTTCACTGTAGCAAAAGTCATTCTTTGTGCCGAACGCGCCTAATATTTGAGTCATTTTGTGTTGTGTGTATACGAACGAATATATATATATATATATATATATATATATATATATATATATATATATATATAGCTACGCAAGTGATTTCTCCGGTTCAAGTTTAGTTGGTTTATGCTATACCAGAGTGATTTCTTATAACTATCAAGAGCTAAATGAATGGCACATTTGAAATTGTTAAATTTCAATGTTAACCATGGCTTATCCTGGTAATGTAGCAAATAAATTACCTTGCGTATGATGTATACAGGTTTCTGATATTACTGTAGAAAATCTGGAATATTTATTGTTCGATTATGAAGGAGATGTTCAGGATAAAGGTAGCAGTGACGTGTACTGGTCTACAGATGGCATGTTAGCCACTCCATTGTTTGGGGAAATGACGGGTCAAATATGGGTGATGTGGATCAGCTATTACTAGCTATCCCTCTTTACGATAAACAGTTAAATGGTAAAAAAAAAAAAGTATTTTATACCACTGGATGTAACCGTGCACAATTGTTTAGTAATTTTCAGAGCTGCAAATTCATGCAAGACATTCATCTACCTGTACTTGCGCGTATAAATTGCTCGTAACCTAATTGAGTACTATAATACTCAGAGGCCTCTTTATACTGGGGGGTAAGAAATTCACCACGACGTCACCCCTCATACTTGAGAGAAAAATCTTTCCTAATAGCATACCACCCACAACGAAAAAAGTCGCAACCATTTCGAAAATGTCTAGTGTGTTGCGATAAAGAAGTTCGCAAGGAAACCAATATTATTTGGTGTGAATCTGCAGATGTGCCCTTGGATGTTTATCGAGGTTTAGAGATGTACAATTCAAAGAGAAACCTTTAAGGGTACGTTTACATCCCTTATAGAACTAATTTAAAGTTATTATAAAATAGGAAGATCAAAATAATTGGCGTTAAATGAGCATTAAATGCATGTATGCGCAGGACGTCTATACACGTCCATATCAGTTTGGGGCATTATAACTTGGACGTTATATGACGTCCATATCGGTGAATGGGCCAGGCAGCTCAGTTGAAACTAGCGCTGAACTACAATCTCATTTATCTGTTGTGACGGTGGTTCGAAGCCTCTCCATAGGTATTGTGACTTTGTGGGTTCTGAAAATTAAAAGTCCGAGTAGCAGATATACCAAATGTTCTTTATTTTCGTAGAAATACACTGTTCAATTCTCACATAACAACATTACGTCACATACACACGGTCTACCAAGGTCGATGACAATAACAATCAGCTCTCGTTACAACAACACTCTACAGCTGTTTACTGCTTACTCACGACTGACTCTTGGCGAGTCGTTGCTCTCTTAAATACCTCACTGATAACTTCGAGAGGCTTCTGGAACAAATAAGAAAACAATTTTGCTCTGTCAATCAAGATATCACTAGAACCTTCCAAACGTGAAATTCAATCTGTGCCGGCAAGTCCTTTACCTCCGTGATACATCATCCGTCTGTTATTTATCTGTGCTATCGTTATTTGCCGGCTATTTGTGTACGCTAGCCGCGCTATCGTAGATAACGGCTTCGCGACAGTACTCTAATTTTTTACTGTGTAATAAAATTTCCAACTATAATTCTGAAAACTGTTATTATTTTTAATTGGTTTATTTATGTTTTATGGCATAGTTTGATGTTTCTTTATTGGTAAACTACAAGTAGGTAGTTGTTTAAACACACCTATAGATAGGTTCAGTTGAAATAATCATCATTTATACACATTTGAACACAAAAAACATGGAAATTACAGTATCAGAGTTCAACATGGAAGTTAAACACAATTTTGCAGACATAGAATTATTTTGATATTAAAAGTTCGTTTCAAATTGGTATGTTTTGTGGCGTTGGAATGACCCTTTTTCTATTCCTGGAACACAACTTCTCTAATGAAGCAAGTGCTCGAACTGATAGCCTTCTTGGGTAATGCACGCCCTCAGGGACTTTATAATTAAATTATTGTGAATTCGGTTTCCAAGTTTTTATGCACATAAGAGAAGAGAATTTACCATGCTGAGACTCGAACCTGTGTCATTGGGGGTTAGGGCACAGGAGACGTCATAATCCCATTGAGCTATTTCGAGAGTTGCCTGAAAGCACGTTCTGGGTTCAGTACTACGACTTGTACACCTGGCGCTACAACTTTGCCACCTCGCGAGTTCTCGTGCGTGATTAGCCTTTTAAGACACTTTTAATTATTTGCTGGGTGTTTTAATATTATTAAATAAATGGCAAAGGGTTTTATGCATGTTAACTGAGATGCACGAGACGTAGTTTAAACAAAAATGTAAATAAACCGTTGTTTAACAATATCTCCGTTCTGACTATACCGGTCCATGGTAGATGGGGCGTGTCTCTAATATTTTCCTAATTTTTGGCAGCCAACCTCTGCTCTAAGTACAAGAATCAACCATTTTCTTTTTAGCTGCCGTTATTAGTGTACTCATATGATAGGTTCATTTTTTCCGAGCCGTTTACTGGCCATGTATACTCTACTAAAAGTTTTTAAAATCGCCTGGTAACCGGAATTCGCTCGCAGTAAAGGAGTCGTATGTTTTTGAAGTGTACTTTAGCGAGAAGTACGTTTTGTCCCTTAAACCGCTGTTCCTCTGAACTTTTCCCATTCCTCTTTCTAAGAACATCAAACAATACAGTTTAGTAAGCGCAAAACCAGACTAAGTCTGACTTGCTGTGTGATGGGTGGCTTACCTTCCAAAAAATAAGGTGCGGCTGACTCACCTGGTGTTATAGATTATATATAAATATAGGACATTGTTTTATCTTTCTCGTCTCTCGAAAGTTGCCGAAGTTTCTTGAAAGCTCCCGAAGCTTCACGGTCATTCGTGGTGGAGCGAGAACATCCAGAATGTCTCCGTCTCTTTCTCCCCCTGTTTCTCTCTCTCCTGCAAGTGTTCAGCGCTAGTCGGTCCGCGGGCGTGATTTGGGCGCTATCTATCTCTTTCACTCCCCGCTTTTATCTCTCTCGGTGCTCGTCTACACAGTAGCAAAACAATGCCTCGCGACAATATACACTGTGGATTTTTAAACTCTAAACTGCAATCAATTCAAATATCCACGATCAAATTTCTTCATACTAGCCTATTTTGCATGCTTCTATGGTGCATGATCCATTAATTAATCAATTACACACTGAATGTGAGTTAAGTATTGTAGACCTGTGCTTCGTATAACTTCAGTAGGCATATGGCAGATAAACGAAGCTCAACTGTTTATTTGAAATATCTCAGCATGAAGCGAAGCTGCAGAACCGAGTATGAAAGGTGAAGTACTTAATTCCTCTGCTGAGCTGCCAATATAATTTATCAAAAAGCAGCATGTACGTAATAGACAACGATATAAACAAAGCTGTCGTAAACAGCGGCGCAATCAACTGCGGTAACACAGACTTCAAGCTGAGTATTTTATTATGTCCTGTCGTAAATACATAATGATAAATACATGGATTATTTGTATTACCTTCTTTTGCCTTTGTGATTTCGCTACATGCACTTATAGAGACTGACTGTCCATTTTTGTTCCCAAGTAATAAATGCACATGGGTTATATTTTTCATTAGTTACAGGGATTTTTGAGAAGTTTTCATAGATTTTAAGACACTGACAGTGGCATTTCACGTACTTTACCGGGAATTAGAGTAATGGAGCAGAATTTTCGAAACAATTATGAAGAGTCTGACAACTATACGAGAGCTTATCAACAAACATTGAGATTGATTTTTTCCACATATGTTTATTACTGCAGTTCAATGTTTACATGGTTTTTTCAAAGTAATCCCCTCCTACTTCAATGCACATTTTATATTGTCTCTGCCAGTCCTTGAACACGTTCTGCAGACCATTCTTTTTCAGGTCCTTCAGAATCACCTCACTTTTCTTGAGCCTTACTTCACAGTATCGAATACCCCTAAGCTTCCCTTTTAGTGATGGGAGTAAAAAAGGTCACAGGGTGTAAGATCGGGGCTATAAGGTGAATGTGGTACACAGGTAATATTAAATCGAGACAGAAACTGCATGATTTTATTTGCGACGTGAGGCCGTGTATCGTCATGATGAAGTTGCCACCCAGTTCGAGAAATCTGGTCCTTTCTTTGTAATGTGCTTCCTCAGTGTGGCCAATACTGACGTGTAGTATGCTGCTGTAGCAGTAGTGTGAGGGGGAACTGCATGCTGATAAATCATTCCATTACAGTAAAAAAATATGATCACCATCACTTTCCCTGCAGATGGAACAACTTTTGCCAGTTTTGGTGTTGGAGAACCTGGTGATTTCCACATTGTGCTGCCTTGTTTTCCTTCAGGATCATAATGATGCAGCCATGACTCATCACCGGTGATAATCGAAGCTTAGGGTTATTCGATTTGAGAATTCTGAAGCAGTGCTCAAGAAAAGTGAGGCGATTCTCAAGGACCTGACAAAGAATGGTCTGCAGCACGTATTCAAGGACTGGCAGAGACGCTATAAAAAGTACATTGAAGTAAGAGGGGAATACTTTGAAAAATATCATGTAAACATTGAACTGCAGTAATAAACATCTGTGAAAAAAATCAATCTCAGTCTTTGTTGATCAGACCTTAATATTGTGACTTCGTGTGTTAGTAGAATCAAAAGCCTTGTTTACAGAAATTTAAAACACTCTATTTCAGTAAACAGGAGCTTTGTACAACCCTTGAAACAGAAAAAGACGTGACATTGACAAGCAGCAGTCTTCAAGGTCGTCTCGTTCGCCCGCCAAACGTAAACAAGTAAAAGAAATCACTGCGGCACAGTTCAATAACCATCACACAACTCCAACTCACCGCTTATCACACTCTGCCGCTATTTATATCTAACAGACATTGTTCTATAATGCGGTAGATTTTCCGAGAACAATCGCGGCGGCAAGAGAAAGACGGATATATCCACGCATCTCTCTGTCTCTTTCTCTCGGCAAACGTCCAGCTCGGCGCACTACTATTTCTTTCCTGCCCACGAGTACAATACAGCTTGATAATCGAGTTAAGTACTTATGTTTCTTTGACACAATTTTCTGTACTCACGCCATCTCCTGACCTGGCATTTAATTTACTCAAAACAGTCTTTTGTTCAGTAATGCGAATTTTGATAGTGTTCTGTCTTTGTTTATAGTTGTGTTATATCCAGTATTTCATTTGTGGTTATAACATTTTATAAAAATCCTGATGATGGGAGAGATGTACATTCCCGAAACGTTGATATCTAATCATCATTTTTCACCTGGCTGGCTGTCCGAGAAGAAAGTGAGATCATTTCATCCACTTTATTCAGTGTCCGATATGACTTAACGTGGAGGACGATAATGGGGGGAGGGGGGGGGGGGGGAATGCTGATTCATCTAAACTCGAATGTGACAAAAAAGATTGTGTTCCAGTTTTATTTATGTATAGAGGATCAACTGATTCTCAATAACATATGACTTAACTAAAATGTCGAAGAATAAAGGGTTGAAATATTTGAAGACCATCCTACTTGTTTCTTCATTTTCCTCTACATTATTAAGAAAAGTACTTGTTACCAAGTTTTGATAATAGTCTTGTTAGCCTATCCCTGTTACATTCTATTGAGGATTCCCTGTTATCAGTATTTTTTATTTAAACAAATTTTGCTAACAAATCCAAAAAAGGAAAGTAGGGTAAGAACAGCGGAGGTGCACTGACACGTTGAGGTTTTTGGGGCCTTTTCTACCTGTGCCCAAAAGGGGGCGTCTCGGAAGGAAGGGATGAGATAAGGGAAGGCGTAAGCCGGTCAGTCGATAAGTCTTTTCAGAACTAACAGTTTCAGATTGAAACAACCCTTTGGGGGTGTACCAATCCGGCACTACCCTCATTGTGAGGCTAGCAAATTGCAATTGGCACGGTAGGGCACAGAGTTTTGCCGTGGGCGTCCTTCTCCCCTGCCATGCAGCGCCATTGTTTCCACCGACTCGTTGTAACGCTGAAACAATCAAACAGGTGAAGGCAAATGCTAAATTTTGGAAGAAGAGAATCGGGAGATGTAATGCAGTTTTCCCTATTCCCTAGCGAAACCGGCCACAAGGATCGAACCTACGATGTCTCGATTACGACTCACAAGTACTACAGCTTGCAGCACTTCGCTCAGTAAAGTTGATGATAGTCAAGAAAGCAACTATTACTTTAGCTAAGGCAATAACTGCATAGTATAGGTATAAGGTACGTTTAAAGAGAAACGAGACGGAGACATTACAGAAGCCAATGCCTGTATGTTAGAAGTATTGGCCCTGGCTGTTGAGACACTTGTCCCACTGTGACACAAGGCAGTGAATGGCAGTCTCATAAAAGTTTCGGAACTGCAATGTGAGCCAGTTCCGCGCGTATAGCTGGACGTCGTCGTCCGAGGTGAATCGTCTGCCCCTCAGTGCCTTTTTAAGGGGACCAAAAATGGCGCAATCACAGGGAGAGAGAGGTCTGGACTGTATGGAGGGTGGCCGAGAACCTCTGAATTTCTGCAGGAGTGTCGCGGCTGTGTTGGCAATATGAGGCTTTGCATTGTCGTGGAGCAGAATGGCCTCATTGGTGGGATTGACTTGTTTTGATTTGATCGCCTGGCGAAGGTTAGTCAAGGGTTGCGAGTCACGCTGGGCATTCACATTTGTCCCGTACTGCAGCAAGTGTATCAGAAGATGGCCATCTAGGTCAAAGAAGAACGTCAGAATAACCTTTCCTGCTTATGTGGATGGCCTTGGCTTTATTTTGTGATGGTGATCCTGGATACTTCCACTGGATACTTTGTTATTTTGATTCAGGTTCGAAGTGATGACACCTTGACTCATCTACAACCACCACTCGTGCCAGGAACTGATTCCCTTCCCTAGCATAGCGCTGCAGATGACCAACAATGTGGGCTATTCGACATGCTTCCCGGTATGGTTGAAGACTGTGGGGCACTCATTGGGCACACACTTTGCGCAAGAGCAGTCGTTCCTTCATGATGGTGTGAACACTTCCGATGTTCAATCCGACCTCGGCGGCTATGGCTTTCACTGTCACTCAGCAGTCCTGGGTAATGAGAGCAGTGCTTGTGCTACGCCTTGACTTTTGCAAGGGACATGCAGTGTTTGCCATACATTTGTGACATTTGTCGATGAATGTCCGTTTCCCCTACTTCTTCCGCTGTCATAAAACGAATATTTCTTTGCTCTTCTTTTGATGCCTCCATTTCACTGTTTACAATGCGACTGGCAGCGTTGGACGATTGATGCATGCTGCTGCTAGCTTAGTATAGTCACGTGACGTACACGCGTGCTCTCTAGCGACGGGCTGTAAACTTCCACGCTTTGGTCGGAACAACACTTCGTTACACAAGCCACAGTGTTACAATCCTGTCACCGGTTTGCGCATACTAGAGTTCAGCTCGTTTCTTTCTGAATGCCATTATAGTAAGTGGCAATTTTTCTTTTTTTATAGCTAGGGGATAGATTAGGTAACTGAGAGGACACCCAGCACTCCGACTCTGGTGGCTTGCCCAGTATACCGGAGGGTGGCTTAGAGGCCGCCTACAGCGGGAACAAGAGAAACCAAGACTCAGCACCGGAGCCTCAAACGGCCATCCTCTGGTGGAGCCGAGAAGCTCCAAATCGCAGGCCTCGGTATTCCCGGAATCGTCCTGTAACGTCAAAGAGGGATACGAAATACCACAAATAGAAGAGGAAAAACATTCGTCTTACCTTCCAGGGAAAAACACGAAAAGCCAATGAGCATCAGAACTTCACACGTTACCACCGAGCCCACTTTTTCGGTAATTACCGCGTTGAAATGAAATGAAAACACTAAAAGAAACAAAAAGGAAGTTTCACCATTTGGCAGCAATGAAGCTTTTTGGTTATCTTGTTAGATAATAATCGCAGAAATATAGCCATTCGCTATGACGAGAGACAATGTATACGCTTATAGGGAATTTTGATGTTTAGAGAAGATACTAGGAAGATAAATGCCAAGTCTATGACGTATTTGTTTAGGAAAAGAAGCCCAAAACTGAAATATCTGTGTGCACGTATCTGTATCTGAGACGGAGATAGTAACAGAGAAAAAAGAGAGGCAGAAAGGAAGAGGGAAACCATTTACGAATTAAACTACCTAATTTGTCACCAGTAAAAACCATTCAACAACCGAGAGGGGGGAGGGAAGCAGAAAAACCAGAATTGGAAACAGGAAGAGCAGGAATCGATTAGGTAAAACAGATAAGAAGAATAAGAAAAATGATTTAATTATACAATTCTCCAGGAAAGGTGCATAAACTGTTCTTAATTTATTTTCCAGAGGTAATACGTTAAACTAACTTCATTTATGAAAAGTTATCACTGTGCCAGATCTTCAAAATGTTTCCATGAAGATATCGAAATTAAAACGAAGAAAGAAAATTACAAGTGTAATGTATATAATTATTGCTTAGTAATTACAGCATTAAACAAGTCATTTTTGTCTTACTTACTCCCGATTTCACCAACAGATGTTAAGACTTAACACAGGTTTAGCAATAGTTAAAACAAAAATTGCATTTCACCAACAAGTGTTAGTTTAACATTCATGTTAAATCTGTTGTTAAACTGACAAGCCAAATTTATGTTGTTAAGTCCTTAACAATTTTAAGTAGTCAAGATGGCGAGCATGAACTCAGCTGTTGATGTCGAACTGCTATATTTAAGACTATCTAAATGGTATTCGTAATAGAGTACGTCCTATAAGGAGAAAAAATTTTGAGGAGCTATCCAAAAAAAAAAAAAAAAAAAAAAAAAAAAAAAATCTACAGAGGTAAAGACTGCCGAAACAAGTTGCTATGAAGCTAACAGCGGAAGTACAAGAAAGGTTAGAACATGCATCGAAAGGAATATGCCAATCTCGCCTTTGCTTCAAGTACTAATACCTTTGATATTTTATAATTCACTGAATTATGTGGATAATACATTGTCCACCTCCCGTCTTGAAACGTTCAAGTCATTCGTCACTTGTCTTTCTTCGCTTCTCGTTTTAAATTTACTTAATACTGAGTGAGAACATGCATCAAAAGGAATATGGCGATCTCGCCTTTGCTTCAAGTATTAATAACTTTGCGATTTTATAATTCACTGAATTATGTGGATAATACATTGTCCACCTTCCGTCGTGAAACGTTTAAGTCACTTGTCCTTAGCACCTCGTTTTAAATTTACGTAATACTGACGAAGTTGTTTGGTGCTTGTCGTCGTGACACATGCATTTGTATTAAATTCGTTTCCAATATTTTCCCACGTGACATCTTTCTCTTTTACATTCACTGCATCCGTTCTCTTATTTTCCATGATACCCTTACACTTCGTCACCAATTCAATTAACAAGTATTTCTCCATCGATGAGAAATTTGTCCCGCCGCTTTTGTTTACGGTTTTGTTTATCCGCCATTTTTTCAACTGTGTGCAGACGAAAACAACAACAAAAGCGCAACGTACGTTCAGAAACTAATACGACTCATCCACAGCCTTCCATAGCTGTAATATTTACAAGTTTCTTGGCGTTAACACGTGTTTGTTGAGATTTTAGGAAAACAGGTTGGTGAAATGCAAGAAATTTAACAGTAGTGTTAGCGCTGTGACAATAGTTACGTTACATTTGTTAACGTCGATTTTAGCATCTGTTTGTGCAGTAGGGCATTAATGCATTATATAAAATTAAACTTGATTATGTATCAGTGTAATATTTTAATTTGGCAAATTTTAAAACATTTCTTAATGTTTAGTCAGGACTTTTCCTTCTATAATTATGAGTATTATTATATTCAATTTGCTTTACATTTTAGCTTACACACAGTATTACTTTAATAAAGGTTGATTAAATGTTAATATCTCTATAATGCTAAAAGTCTGTTCCTCGTTAATTTATGTCTAGTAGTTAATACTGCACATGGATTTATAATATATTATTTATGGCAAGTATCTCCTTAAATTATCCTAGGATTACAAAGGAAGGTTTTGTGAAGTATACTAAAGCTCATGTGGTTTATTTGGAAATATGGGAATTACGAAGAGATTGCATTACTGCCTGCATTGTTGTAGGTAACACATGACTGCCTAATCCCACATCATCACTTCCATGTAACGTTTTTTTTTTATTGTTTTTTTTTTTTATTTTACGTCTTCCAACGTTAAGTCATATCGGACGGTGAATGAATTGGGTGAAATGATGCTCAAATGAGTCCCGGGTCCATGGAACTTAGAGCTACCCGACATTCGTCTTGAAAGATAACCTTATCCAGGTAACTCACCCTGACCGAGATTCGAACTCGGGACCTCTTGAACGTGAAGCAGACACGCTACCATCTACGCTACCGAGGCCGTCTCCATGTAACGTTGATATTGACTCCGCGTGATTATATTGTAGCTATCCCTTCAATACTCTCGAGTATCCTTTAAGTACTGTTGGAGATGCCAGTAGTATAGGGACATAGGTGGTTTGAAAATTTTCCGACCTAATAAAGATACAAGATTCTTTTGTCCAAAATACTTTTTTTAATTTTTCAACATGGTCTCCTTGTAACTTTACACACTTCTCCAAGCGATGCTCCCATCTCTGTAACCCGTCCAAATAGTACTCGGCGTTTTTCTCTGCAAAATATTTGTTCACGAAGGTAATTCTCTCTTCATTTAACGAAAATCTCAATCCTCCGAGCGCAATTTTCAGATGGAACAAAAGAAGTAGATCTGGTGTTGTAAGGCGGATTATCGAGCAGTTCAAACCGTTATTCGTGGATTTTTGGCATTGCAACCGCTGAGGAGTGAGACGGTGCGTTGTCTTGGTGAAACAGGATTTTCTTTTTCTACAAATGTGGCTGTTTCCCCGCAAGTTCTGCCTTCAGCTTGTCAAGTAATGATGCGTAGTATGCTCCTGAAATGGGTTTTCCTTTTTGAAGATAATCGATTAAAATAACTCCATGACAATCCCCCAAAAAAACCGCCATCACTTTCCCAGCCGAAAAAAACAGTTCTTGCTCTTTCTTTGGAGCCGGTTCACCCTTTGCAGTCCACTGTTTGAACTGTAGTTTTATTTCGCGCCAGACACCCGCCGACATTTCTACCCTGAAATAGACCACCAGATGAGAGATGATGTGAAATGATAACGGAGATGAAATGGAGGTACAGGAAATACGGAGAACATAATTAACCTACCAGCATTCGCCTAACGACCCGGGAAAACCCCGAAAAAACCATGGGTCAGTTTGGTCGGCTACGGGAATCAAACCCGTGCCTCCAGAATGCGGTATTTGTGGTTTAAATACGTGTATTTCTGGTGATTTATTCATTTGTGTATTCGAATGCATATTTTCTCCTTCTACTACGGCATCCTCGATAATCTGAGAGTGACTTTTCTTGAGATCGCGGGTTCGAATCAGGCGGATGGCCGTCTTTTCGGCAGTAAAAATCCTTAGTATGCCTTCTTTCGGAAAGGTAGTAAAGCCGGTGGTCCCATGTCACCAGCCCATAAAAGAACCTCAAACCTGGTAAAAAGGCATATCAGCAAAATTAAGCAGTCTTTCCTCTCAGAATGGAATGGGATGCTGAAAACATGACATTTAAACATCGTGCCTTAATTTAAAAAAGCTTAATTTTTATATTTTCTATTACCAAATGGTACAAAAGAAACAGAAATGAATCGCTCATATTTTCTTGTTAAGATTAAAATATAATTATGGTAAAACAACTTAATAGATTTTATAGATACATCTCCACTACTTACTATTCACAAATGTACTGTATTTATAATTTTTTGCTTTTGCTAAAGAAAAACAAGTTAGACGTAATACATTAGAATCCCTTTGGAGCACCAACGTTGTTACGCAAGTTTATCTGCTAGACGTAAAGAATGGATGTTGTTTCCGTGATGTTGACGACGAGAAGGAAGTTCCAAATAAGGAATGCGACAATTCAAATGCCAGTCTCAATTTCCATGACAAACACAACATTAAAGCATCATAATTCGTTAAGAAGAGGAAGGCTTGACGCTGTAGACAAAAAGAAATCCGTAAACACATCGAAAAGGAAAATAGCAAGGCTAACTTGGGTATTAAGCACAATTTAACATGCCCCCTTTGCAGTAAAAGCTCATTTCTCCAGCAACGCGCTTTTAGCTTGATACTTGCTTCATTTGCATCTTCGTATTTGTATACTTTACAAATGAGGCTGGTTTCTTTAATGTTTCTCAATAACATGTTTGTCGGAGGCCTGATTTGGACAGCTTATACAACTGATTTAAAACTAATTAATTATTTATAAACAATTAAATAAAGAATAAAAATGGTTCGAGTTGTCTTAAGATTAGGATTTCATTACGGAGGGTATTCGGTATGTAGGCCACCATGCTGGGTCCATTGTGCCTATGCCCCCAAGTGGGACACCCCCGGGGTGAGGCGAAGGAGACAGATGACGACCGACCCAAGGATCCACGATACTAAAGATGGGCAGGGTCCTTAGAGTTTACTTAGATAGCGATTTCCCCGACAGGACAGGCCAAAGGACACTGACTTTGTCACGATTTCTACCCTAAAGTTCGAAGACTCCGGCCTCTATCAACCCGGGAGCGATGGAAAACTCCGGGGCAGTACCTTGAGTCTAAAAAGCCCCCCCTCGCCCATCGACAACAACGTCAAGACGGGTGGAATTGGATACGCAACTTACTCGCGTCAACTCCGCAGGGAAGACTACCGAATAATCTCAGTGAGGCCGCCTGGTGATCAAGCACACCTTCTACTAGCTCTGCAGGCTACCCGGGACATGTTAAGCAACCCTCTGCCTCCTCCGGGCGGCCGAAGCCTGGCTGGAGGTACCCGATCGGGTATCGGGAACACACTATCCCCTCGCGTCCAACCCAGTCCGAACAACTGCCATTCAGGGAAGGGCTCTCGCTCCCCTACTGCAGGACGGCAACGAGCCCAGCAGCCGAACCCCAAAGGTCCCAGGTAGGCGATAGGAGCCCCAAAGGTGCCTGGCTGGCGATCCCGAAATGGTCCCAGCCGAGATGCGGAGACCGGCAACCGCCCTACCGGAGGAGGAAGTAGTTCTCCTCAGAGCATATTAACCTGCCATGCACCGCCGAGACTCCCGCCGACAACTCCACCCTGAAAGATACCACCAGATGAGAGATGGCGTGAAATCATAATGGAGATGAAATGGAGGGACAGGAAATTTGGGGAATGTAATTAACCTACCCAGCATTCGCCTAACGACCCGGGAAAGTCCCCGAAAAAAACATGGGTTAGGTAGGTCGGCCACGGGAATCGAACCCGGACCTCCCGAATGCGGTTCACATGCGGTTCACAGAAGAAAAGGCCTGAACCATCCAGCTAGGTTCCAGGTTGACTTACTGTAAATTCAGAGACTATCCAACAAGGTATTTTGCAGGGCACAAGTCGACCGTGCATTCTGACCTTGGTTTCCATCAGTCGATAGATGAAGACTGGGGTAGTTTCTCCGAATATCCTTCCATAATTTTATTAATTACTAGTAGCTGGCATGCTTTAATTTGTATAATAGTACTCACTTAGGCTTTGGATGTTCAAAACTTCCTCCGGAAACATGTTTTTCGGTCATATCCTGACCATCTTCAGCGGGCCATGCTGCAGAAACTGAATGTGGTCTTCCTTCTTTCTCTTCAAGAAACTTATAACTTCGCCCATTGGAAGTCTCCTGATTTCCAATGTCAACCTATAGAATTGTAACACTGGTACCATTCTCGACTCAAGAGATGATATTACTGGTCACAGATGATTGGATGTCACCTCTGGTATTGACAAGTTGAAGTTGGATCGTCTCTGGACCTGAAGAAATTAAACTGTTAGGTGTTTTTGATTAATTAGAGCCAACTGAAAAATTCAATGCCATGGCCGGGATTTGAACCACGGATCTACTGGTTTCCGTCCAGTTGCTCTACCCTTGAGCTACCATGGTCAACGTGCCTTCCTGATATTAAATTCTCCAATTGACTCATCATATTTCCCGGTAGACCACTTTAGGGTTCTCAAATTTGAGACAACCACTTGTGGCTCTAATTAATCAAAAATCACCCATATACCGGAGTAATGTATTTAAAAGGATTAATTCTTTAAGGATTAATTCCTCAATATAAATTTACATTAAAAATAATCTACGATAAAAATCCTGGTAATTAAGTACTTACAATAGTAAGTCGCCACAAGTGGTTGTCTCAAATTTGAGAACCCTAAAGTGGTCTACCGGGAAATATGATGAGTCAATTGGAGAATTTAATGTCAGGAAGGCACGTTGACCATGGTAGCTAAAGGGTAGAGCAACTGGACGGAAACCAGTAGATCCGTGGTTCAAATCCCGGCCATGGCATTGAATTTTTCAGTTGGCTCTAATTAATCAAAATTCACCCATATACCGGAGTAATGTATTTAAAAGGATTAATTCTTTAAGGATTAATTCCTCAATATAAACTTATGTTAGGTGTTTGTTGAGGGCATCCCCCTCAATGGAGTCCTACACTGGTTGTCGAATGTCAGTCGAAGGCAATGTATTTTCTCTTTCAGCTGCTTCATTGGAATCCTAGACTGGTTGAAATCTGAATTACAAACTTGATCTATGGTAGATGATTTAATAATAGTTGGCTGGACAACATTGACATTATTGAAACTTTTACATGTGGACTGTTTAATAAACTGTACAACACTATTAAATGCTGGTATATCAAAATTCAAGATAGTTTCTTTATCACTATTTAGGATATATTTTTTTTCCCAAATATCCAGTTCACTTATAAATTGTACAGATTTTTAAAGTTGTATATTTTGACCTATTTCATTATTGCATTTCCAGAAGTGGTTGGCAACTTCTGATTTATCTATTTGTTTTAATTTTATATTTCTTAAATGTTCCATTTAACGAGACTTTAAGCTTCTCTTAGTTCTTTCAATACATTTTGCATTGGAAGAACTATTCAAATAGAAGATATTCAAATAAAAATCCTCCAAACCTGTAACATTGCAGTCTTACTATATGGTTGCCAAACATGGACACTAATGAAGAAACATGCCAACGGAAGATGGAAAGGAAGATCAAG